>OY787666.1:7284596-8521956 GCA_963678985.1 Spisula subtruncata
ATTTTCAATTTCGCGTAATTTATTTGCCAAATGATGCAAATGTAATTCTGTTTGTTTCAATAAATATAATATGTTATATATCAATCAGAACAGAACAGAACAGAACAGAACTTTATTTACTCTCGTTGCTATCGCAACACAAGAGAATAAGTACATATTACAAATAATGAAAAACATGTGACATGGCATATAACAATACATATGCATTTATACAACAGATGACAAGGTATATAAAGTTATTTTCATGGGGGTTTATCCCTTGATGGAAAGAAGGGGGGGGGGGTGAATGCCCATTGGTTTAAATGTTATGTTAATTTTAATCTGAAACAGGTTATATTTTATATAAATGAGGGCGGGGATCGACTGTTTGTAAGCATGAAAATTTGCAATTTTAAGCACGGGATAGTCGTGATTATCTGTGTATTGGAGTGGCTAAATAGGTTAGGTTAGATCACCGACTGTTTAATGAATGGAATATTACCTTAGTATAAACACATCACAATTTGGATTTACTATGATAGTATTTAAAGTGAACAGATTCTAGGACGATATAACAATATTTTAATATCCTTGTTAATCTATTGACTGTATTCGTATAAATAGATAATTATTTAATCAATTGTTTTTAATAATATATTTATAAATTTGCACGTTTTCTTAAGTTGGGAGTTTGAAGTACTTGTTAACAATTCTTTGAATTTAAGTATATTTGGTCTTGTGTAAAAGTATTGTGGGATGTACTTTCTTCGTTCGTTATCGAAAAAAGAGCATTTTAACATATAATGTAGTTCATCTCCTATGTCGTTTAAATCACATAAAAAACACTTGCGTTCGTGAATTTCTTGACCGGTCCATCTACCAGTTTCTACTGGAAAATGATGATTACCAGTTCTGAACTTTAACATATTTGAGTATTCGTTTTTATTTAGTTTAATAAAATAGCTTTCAAGTTCAATTGTATCTTTGAATAAAGAGTAGTTTTTTCCTTTACTTGAGTTATCAAGTGACGAATGCCAATTTTGTAAGTTTTGATCAATAAGAACTTGTTTTACAATGTTTTTAAAAGAATTAGTTTGTGTGTTATCCTGATGAAGCCATATATCATATCTACCTACTTCATTTAATATATTTTTAATTTTAGTTATCCATTTTGATTCAAAATTGTTTCTGCCTCTCATTAACTGATACAGTTTAAATGCAAGTTTATTTTGGTTACCAGTAATAATTCTATTCCAATATCCAATCATTCTACTTTTGACTATAATATCAAGAGGGTATCTCCCACTTTCAGCATATAACATGTACAATGGGGTACTTTTTTTAACATGTAGGATTTTCCTTAAAAATTCACAGTGAACCTTTTCAATTAATGCTATGCTTTCATAACCCCATATTTCAGATGCGTACATTAAGATAGGTAAGACAGTGTGATCAAAGAGCTTAAGTATCAAATCAATAGGTAAATTAAGGTTGTAAGTTCGTTTGTAAACCAGATGAAGCGCCTTCCTCGCCTGTTCAACCAAATGTTTTCTCGTTGTTAAGAAACTTCCGGATTTAGCAAAATAAGTTCCAAGATATTTGTAAGATTTTACTATTTCTAAAGGTGTATCTCCAATTTTGAAGCTTAATTTATTATCATTTCTTGTACCTATTACTAGAACTTTGGTTTTACTAATATTTATATTGAGTTTCCATGTGTTACAATATTGTACAAAGTCATTCAGACATTCCTGTAGCAGTATTGGATCTTCAGATATCAAGACCGTGTCGTCAGCATACAATAAGAGTAATATTTTCAAATAATTCACTAGTTCGTTATCTTGGTCGACTAATTCAATGCCAGTATTGCCTCTACGTTCGAGATAATCTTCTAAGTCATTTAGAAATAATGCAAACAAAACTGGGGAGAGATTTTCCCCTTGACGCACTCCGCAATTACAATCAAAGAAATCTGACCTTAGACCATTTTGGGAGACACAGGATTTAGCATTAGAGTACATATTTTTTATCAATCGTAGGAATTTACCATTTATGTTATTTTCAAGAAGTTTTCTCCACAATCCGACTCGCCAAACGGAATCAAATGCCTTAGAAAAATCTACAAATAAGCAGTATATTTTCTTATTAGACTTTCTTAAGATCTCTATTATTGAATTTAGTGTAAAAATATGGTCTATGGTAGAATAATGTTTCCTAAACCCTGCTTGATTTTCTTTAAGTACAGCGTTTTCGTTAAGAAAATTATTTAGTCGATTATTTAGAACTGACGTGAACAACTTGCTCACGCAGCTAAGTAAGGTTATTGGCCTGTAATTCTCAGGTAAGAGGGTATCACCCTTGTTTTTATAAATTGGCAATATAGCACCCAGAGACCATTGGGTTGGTATAATACCCGTTTCTAGAACAAGGTTAAATAGCGCTTCGTATAAGGGTAGTAATTTAACTGAAGTTGTTTTAATATATTCGTTTAAGATACCGTCAATACCTGATGCTTTGCCATTTTTTAGCGATTTAATACATGTATTGATTTCTTGTCTGGTTATGGTTGAATTTAAAGTAGTGTCGTGAGTTAAATCTATATCATTAATGATATGATCGTCAATATTGTTGTGAGTTTGATCATTACTCGCTTCTTGAAAGTAATCATGCATCGCGTCTAATGATGGCATTTCTATTGAATTCTTGCCTTTGATTTTATTTAAATAGTTCCAATAGTCTTTCGGTTGTTTACTCTGCATTTCTCGTAATTTAGTTTCTTTGTTTTTATTGAATATTTTCATATATTTATTCATTGTTTGTTTATATTTTCTACTTGCATAGTTTAATATTAATTTATTTTCTCCTGAGGGACATTTATTAAATTTTTTACGACATTTGTTATATTTTTTCTTTGCCCTTTTGCAGTCACTGCCGTACCATGGTTTACTATTTTTTCTAGCTTGTTTATACTTTGGAATGTTTGGGGTAAACGTTTGTTGCGCACTATCTAAGTATATGCTATTTAATTTTTCATTAATATTATCTAAGTGGATTTGTGTTGGACTTTGATCAGTATTAGTTATCTGTAACAATATTTCATCAATACTAGATTCAGATATATTATTAACATAATCATTTGACAGTCTATTGTCCCATTTGGACGCATAATACGTATGTGTAGTATTGGTCTTTTCATTCGTACATTTAACGTTAATTACACAATCTAATAATGAATGTCCATCAGAGTACAATGGGTCCAGATCTACAATTCTAAAATCATTTACTAGTGTATAACCTACCAGCGTAGACAACGCATAATCAATGACTGAAACATTTCTAAACGTCATTTTACCGTTAATATCACTGCCACATCTACCATTAAGTGTTACAATGTTATTATTTTTACAGATATCGATCAGTTTGTAACCATGATTATTTTTCTTTTTATCTTGTGAATTCCGACGAGTAGGTATACTATAAAATTCCATTTGCGATTTTTGATCAAAAAAGTTAACTGCATCATTATCAAAATCAAAAAGGTTAATCAAGAAATCGTCGTTTACTGTAAAATCTGGTAAATCAGCAATTTGGGCGTTGTAATCACCAAATATATATACATAATCAAATTTGTTACAAATATCAGAAATTTCGTTTTCAAAAATCTCAAATTCATCGTTTTTATAGAAACGAGACTGCATGGGCGGGACATACACAGTGCCAAATATCAAACTATCACCAAAACCGGTGTATTTAGAACTGAGTTTTAACCAGAATAAATAGTCACATTTAGTTTCTATAACTTCTATGAACGGAAAAATATCATTCTTAATAAATGCACCAAGTCCACCTGACTTTCTCAGTACTTTCTGTTTGCGGGGAATGTTCACAAAAGTATATCCATCTAGACATATTTGATCGTAGATGTCGAGCTTTGTCTCAACAACCAATAATATATCATACTGCTTAACCAATTCAATAAATTCAATGTAATTAGATCGCCTTTTAAGGCCACATACGTTCAAAGATCCTATTTTGAGATAATTAGATTTCAGTTGTTTTTTGTTGTTTAGCATGAGTGTCATTTTTGGATGGTATATTCGGGGCATCTCCCCCAACACTCTAAGTATTGTTCGTTGTGGAAAGGTCTACTGCTGCAATAACTGTTGTGGTAGAAGTGGATTCGCGCGTCGGAGTTACACTCAGTGTTGCCGTTGACACATACTTGTTTGTTGTTCGTCGGGATTCGAGTTCACGCATTGACTGACTGTAGGAATCTACGGGATCAGCCGACATAACACTCTCTGTATCGCTTCCTGAGTTAGCTGAATGGGTTTCCGTCAGAACACCAAACGGGTTACTGACAGTCACGTGGTTGTTTGTCCATGGGCGCTGCACGTGTGGAATATCCTGGTTTAGATTAGCATTATGCTCGATTACTTTAGAGGTGCGCGTTTCAGCCCTTTCGATCCTTGAACCTTGCATAGCGGTTCTCCATTCAGGAAACTCATCGTGTACTACTCTTCTTTGGACGACAAGTTTCGCCGGATAACCGATATGCACCGTTTTCGGAGGGTTTCTAGCTCGTTCGGCCTTATCATGGGCCAGATGCGCGACCTAGCCGTTAATATCTCGATGGGGTAGTCTCTATTTATTCCAAAGTTCGGTTTACCTCGAAGTTTATTAGCACACGACAAGATTTTTTCAACCATTTGGTAATCACTGAAACAGGCTATAAGAGGTCGTGTTTTACCTGCTTCAGGATATCCAGATCGATGAGCCCGCTGTATACTAACAGTGCTTGGGTCAATTTCTAGCTCATGTTTGAGGAACATTTTAACAAGATAGGCACCGTCTTCTGATAAACGCATTTCGTTAATTCCTCGGAAAACTAAATTGTTCCTCCGGCTCCGAGCTTCAGCATCAATACTCTTGTATTCAAGTGTTTTAACACGTGCACTGAGTCGCTCATTAGCTGCAGTTAGGGATTGAACATTTTCTTCTACACAGTTTACGCGTGTATTTAGTTTATTTGTAGATGAAAGCATTTCAAATAATGTAACTAGTTTGTCATCAGTATCTAAAGTTTTGAAGTCTTCAGTTGACAACGAGGTAGACTTGCATGAGTCGTCATGATGATGAGACCCTTGGGTTGAGCGTCTCCGCCTTTTAGCACTTTGTTTTGTTGACCAATTATTGTCCACGTCACCGCCGCCATGATGGAATCCGGGTGAATTTCGACGATTGGACTCAACATTTCTTGCCTGTTTTTCCATTTCAGAGTTTTTGTATACACTACCACGTATATAACTTCTAGTTTCACAACTAGCGTTATAAAAGTTCACTTAATAACATCCAGAACTGGAAAAATAAACAAAATTTGTCCGAGCTTAATTTAACGTGCCGTTTACACCATGTCACGTGACCAACCCTAATCAAACGAAGAAAACCCTAATCGAACGAAGAAAATCAGCACAATCGACCTGAATGTATATGTTTTGAGTTTTATTACAAAATCCCACACTTTCAGGGTTCGAAAGAACCAGAATATGGTGAAATATCACTGTAGAGATGTAACATCCAATCTCGTTGGGCTTGAGAAAAATGTGTGGAGAGCAAATACCATACGCAAAATTTCTATATTTTTTACGCAAAAATGATTCTTAAACGTTAAAAGTTGATGTCATTAACGTAAAAGAAAATGACATCATCATAAAGTCAAATATTTTGATTCTGTGTTGCGGGAACAGTTGTGTAGAGATTTCAAAATTACAGGAAAATAAGTTGTTATTACACTGATAAAATTGTTCTGCGATATTTATTTTTAATAATTTCTCTTTGAAATTTCCTATAAAAAAATACGTTTTTCATATATACAGAGTACATCTAGAAACGCAACACTGGGGTTTCTGTCAGCACTTTTCTTACTTCGTATGATTGGCAACCAAACTGTATTTACTTGATGATAGTTTATTCCATGAACAATACAACTGTAATATTGTTTTCATATAGTGCTATCGATGCGATTGAACAACGCTTGTGTGTATAGTGCGGCTAAAAAGTAACGGAACACAAATTGGTAAAATCCTTTTTCTTCAGAATCGTTTTTCCAAGTGAAACGATAAAATATTGATTAATTGTTGATTGATTACATATGCACGACGTCGATCACATTGATTAGAAGTGTATAAACCAGTTGTGAACTTTGCCTAGGGATGGTACCTGTGGAGTTACTGGTCCTGTCGGAGAGTTGTTTCACATGGATGACCTGGACATGGGTGGTTGTAAACGGTGCCAAAGATGACACATTGTCGGTTCATGGCAATTTAGCCAAAGTGAAACCTCCAAAGTTTCCATTTGCAAACCTTACAAAGGATTCGAAGCAATTTACACCAACATTTATCATGCATAAACGGTGCACGTGGAATTCGTGCGTTTTTGCATTTTCTTGACGCACGGGAGTTACGTTACACGATCGATACAATTTGGACAATAGCCAAGTTTCTACACGATTATACAATATTATTACAAAAATTAAACAATTTATGAGCAATGGAAGTTACAAAAACCAAGGATGAAAACGTTGCGTTTCTAGATGTACTGAGCATATATTATTAAATACGGGACTCATTTTAGATTTTGAGTCAAGAAATCAAAAATAATTTCAAATTTTCTTTGTCGACCTAAAATGTCCCACCCTGTGCTTAAAACTAAAAACTGAATTAAACATGAAATTCGATTTGATCGAACGTGAATTTTTTGTAAAACAATATTCGTCACTGAAATGATAAAATACGTTTTTTCCATGCTGTTGAATAGTATATTGTTTATCAAAATCGTTCAACATACGATGAAGTTATTAGTATTTTTCAATGTCGACACAAAATGTCCCACCAGCAAAATTACGTACTAAGTAACGTCAAAATATCTTAAGTGTTTATGTTGTAGCTTCGATAATTCAATGCAAAATTGAAATCGAAATGTTCAGAAAGATTGGTTCGAAAATGTTTTTTTTATATACTAGGAAATGTACACAGTACTTGATTCATCAAGGGGTTTTATTTTGAATTCTGTGTTCATTGGGGTTACATCAAGCTAGTCTAAACTGTACAAAGAGCAAAGGGATAAATGCACACATTACATCAATATGGTTAATTACGTACAAGTTATTTTGCCTAAATCTAAGTTATGTAATTCCGAAGGATGCTGAATATACCCCCCTATACACATAGTTACACAAGTCATGTGTTTATGGTTGTTGTGCGCCCATGATTTAGTTATTCTGTCAATTGTACGCCTTATGTCCGTCATATTTAGCTAAAATAACGGCGTTTTTGACGTTACGCAAAATAGCTCCAACTTGTGACGCGACGTCATTATGCTATGATGGAATTACATTTTTGAAGAACCGATTTATGTGCCTGCGTTTCTGTTTGATAAAAGCCATGGATCCGATAGCTTCTGCATCCGCAATTCAGAAAACAGGCATTGGTAGTGGTAGCATATTGCTTATTTTACAAATCTACAATATAAAAAAGGTATTTCTCTTATTTTATACTACTTTCCTATGGAAGACTAGCAATATTCATATCTAAAATGACCTAAGTGTAGTGATTAATTAACCATATTGGTTATTCATCACAGATGGTAACTTACTATGGGTGACCATAACACGGCTACTTATACATTATTTGTACGCCGTCAATTTGGTCTCATTCGCGTGAATTTATATAATATTATTATCTTTGTGGTGTACTAATTAAAATCATACTAAACGCATTCATTTAACAGTAATAACACTGCTTGGGTTGTGGAAAACGTTTGGTGTACCTTGCATTTGCTTTGTGTAAATACTGCTACAACGTCGACTGTTCAATAGCGATATCGTTGATAGAAAATGTTGTTGTTTTTTCTCTGACCGATTACTTTAAGTGGTCAAACATTAACCATATAGGTCAGTTATGTTACATGTCAGCATACACATAGTTGCCGGTACTTTCAATATAATGCGGACATGTGAGTGTTTTTGCTTCAAACGAATACAATGTTGTACAACATGTAGATGTGTTGTATGTATAGTCGTAATGTATGTTTCACGAAGTAATTACCTTGCATGTTACAAAAAATGTCAATATGACTTTTTTCCTGCTTATACATGTGACGTATTGGCTATACAAGTTTATCTAGTTTTATCTACAAATAGTATAAACTTTGAACTCAAATGCATTTCTGAAATAAAGCAAAGCAATAAGTTATATTATTGAAACCGGTTGTTTTCTGTAAGAATTTGTGTTACTCAGTCACAGTATGTCGTATTTGAAGTACGGTGTCCCGTACGTCGCTATATAGAAGCAACCCGAAATAATATCGAGTTGTCAACATAGTATTTTTGTGTTTTACCTTTGTGTTTTCACCATCGTACTGTCGCCTTTATACCATCGTATATTTGTGTGGGTTTTTTTACTTTCACCATCACGACATAGTATCATTAGACACAGACACATGCAAGGACAATAGTCGACCAAGATTTCTAAAAAGTAATTTGCCTCTGAATAGGTCAATTAGATTTGAAGGAAATTATGAGCACGGTTTTTTAAAGGCAAATGCATAAACATAGTTCTTATTAACATGTTCGATGCCCTATGGTGTATTATATGTTGCATTTATAAGTATTTACCTAACATGATACTGCGCCAATGAACAAAGACTGCACCAAGTGTACATTTGTTCACTGTGGAGTGTTTTTCCAAGATTCTATCAGTTGAGTTTGAGCAGAAGCGCAATTTTCTTCTCCGAACCTGTGTGTGGGTGGTGACAGGTCTCGAAACTCAAACGACATATTTTGTGAAAGTGATACGAACTTATGTGCATTATTTGAATAATTTCTCCCGAATACTATTTGTGCGATGCATGTTAATTAAAAGTATATATGCTTGAGCAAAGGGATTTGATACGACTAAAACATCTATCACTGAATAGTAGGCCTACTGAATAGCGTAAAGTGATAGATTTGCAGTCGTGTCGAACCCCTTTGCACTTGAGTACATTCAATATTCGAACGGTAACTTTGGATTTAAACACTCACTCATGTTGAGTATCAAGTTTACAAACAATTACAACACTAGACTGGTTCCATGGTCCGCTTTGAACTGACGCCTCAAAGTAGTTTTGATATGTCGAACTGGGACCAGTATATTGCAACCCATGGGCCATTTCCGTAATAGCGCGGAAAAATCTGATCCGACTGGTCAGGAGGAAGTGGAAAAGATCAAAACCATATGATATCAGTAGCCACTTGGTTTCAACTGTCCGTAAATTAATGATTTGCCCTTGCGACTGATTGCGTCAGATACTGGAAATGACCTAGGAAAGTCAATAATTGACAATGATGAAACCAGATGGCTATGGTCAAAAAGACAAAACAGCTACATTTTATGTTTACAATATAATTTAAGCATTTTTTCATTTTATACAAAAAATAACAATACATAAAATAACAAGCAACAAAGAAATATCAGCAGACTATCTCTAATCTTTTATAAGTCAATTTCACCAACAATCTACAATGAGTATTTTATCTGATCTTGCACCCGTTCATACAAAGCCCTGAACATACATAGAAAAACACACTTTAATCATCATGTCGTTTATTAAAATTGGCGCCACTCGAGTCTTATTTCGAACATGTTCTGTACATGTAACTCAAAGATGGCAGCATTGAATGTTCGATTTCACTTATATATATAGTACTATTTTGTCTGTCGCAACACGTATGAATACAAGTTTCAACATTGGCACGGGAGTATTACTTCTTAGAAAGTGCGTGTTTCTTGAAGTGCACTGCTTTATGTCTAATCATGTTCCCTGACTGGGTGAAAGTCTTTTTGCAGATATCACATTCGTACGGTTTTTCTCCTGTGTGAACACGCACGTGTTTCCGGTACGTGCTGTAGTCTCCAAAAGCACGTGTGCAGAATGTACAGTTGTATGGTCTCTCGCCAGTATGCGTGCGCATGTGTGTTCTTAAAGTTGATTTCTGTGTAAATGATTTCTTGCAGTGTGTACACTGGTGTGGACGTTCACCACTGTGTTGTCTCATGTGCACGCGAAGGCTCGCTTTCGTCTGGAACTCCTTGTGGCATATACCACACTGTGACGTCACATTCTGGAAGGAGCAGCCAGTGGGTGTGTGCATTGGCATAAACTGTCCTTGTGAATACCATTTCATTTGTGAAGGATCAATATACGGGTAGCTGACAGCAGGTAAACCATGGAACTGGTCTGTTGGTATAACGTGACGTGTCGTCTGGTTTACAAACGTCTGATGATCAACCAATGGAGGCTTGGAATATTCCAATGAATTCTGGGCAGTTTCCTCGAATCCTGATTGGCTGTTTTCGTTCAGAGAATCTAGCACGTCTTCTATGATGTCAGAGAAGCTAGATTTGACGTCACCAAATAAATCGTCTGATTGGTCAGAGCAATTTATCACGTCTGACAAGTCAGAAAGTTCCTGCAGAGATGAAATGTCTGATAAGCTACAATATCCAACATCTTGCTCTTCGGACATCACATTAGCCGCCATGTTGTCTGTCACTCTGATCGTCGGTAGTCGTAGTTGACCAAGTGGTGTCGGCTTGCCGGGAGATACATTGGTCTTTTCTTGCAGACGACATGCCGAATCACTCGTTTCCGGAGATTTTACCAGCCGACAAGATGATCTTGGTGTGTCGTATGGCTTCTGGTCACTTTGGGTCAAATCTACTAAGTTGTCCATACTCGGTTCAATTTGATGCAGGGCGGAGAATACTGTATTACTAAGCTGACAGTCGGGAAACGAAAATTGCTGGATTTCCGCTTCCGGTTGTAATGTGACTGACGTCATTAATGGTATTTGGTATTGCGTCGTCTGTCTTGGTGTATGGAGAGTGTTGTTAGGAATGCTGACAGTAACCTGGCGTTGTTGATCACGTGATAGATAGTTACTTCCGGTACTTGGTAGCGTCACGTGTCTGTAACCAGCCGTTTTCATTGGTTGATAATATTGCTGCGACATAATGCTGGGGTTCACGGTAACTGCAAACATCACAGTAATAATCTGTAAGAAGAAAAAGAAATAAAATTAAGACATAATCAAAAATCGAAAAACTGTTTTAGCTTACGTTTATATTATGCATCAAAGATATATAATTAAGTCTGCGATACATCAAATTGTATCAATTTTAGATATTAAGCAAACTTATATTAACCGTGAACGTCCATAGGCACATTCTTTCGGTATTTGCAAAGACCTTTTAAAACTGTCATAAACCTTGAAGTATGAAATTCGGAACAGAACAGAACATACACGTACGTATGTGAAATGTGGTACATTCGAATCAAATTCAATGTAATAAGAAAGTTTCATAATGTGTTGTGCATTGAAACAAAATGTTTAAGGACAAAATGTGCACCTGCATGGCAAATAATTAGACGCAGTGTATAGAATTAATACATTTAAAATTAACCGACTGCCGCTACATATTGATGATAGTAAAACAAACAATTAATATTATTAATAGATTCAACACCAGTGCAGGTCTCATATTGCACTGGAAGCAATCACTTACGTGGATTGGTATAATACGCTTATAAAACTCGTTTAAAGGACACTCGGGTTCTTGTGAGAAAAAGGGAAATATTTCCAAATAATAGCATTTGTTCAAAATAAGTACATGCATATCGGCAGGCCAAATATAAGAAACAGAAAAATGAAAGTCACAAGTTTATAAATAGAGAGCATCGTATTCAGAAGAACAACACTAATTTGGAGAAAAGGACAAGTAGTTTGGTCTAACCAAGGAATATACCTCCCTGGTCTAACTTAAGTGTTTTCCAAAGTATATACCCATTCTATCATTGAGATTTTTACGACCAACCTCTCAAAAAGATACTTGAGTGAACGCCCAAGTCCATCACGGTCATAAAATAACAAAGTTAATTGTTTTTATTTAAAAAATATTGGTTTGCAGGGTTATGATAAATAGAAAATTATGTACAAGTTATTTCAAATTTCCAATGCCATTAATTACACCTGAATATTATAATAAACATTCAGCAGTATGCGCACGACGTGTGTCACCCTTTTTGGCGACACTTATAAATTCTAGTATTTACTATTATATAAGAAATTATCTTTACAAAAAAATAATTAGAGTTATATTCGAGAAAGAAATCAGTGCAGACCTGGTACGGCGAATTATACCATCAGTCATGAGGTGTGGAAAGTGATACTGCAAGAACGTGTTGCACAAGAAATAGACCAACCAACGAATATTACTCAAGATTCGGAATAAAGATTAAACGAATTTGACATTAAGAAATTATTTCAGTTTTGTAATAGATTTCAAGTTGCTATTTACAAAGACCTAAATTACGTAATTTAGGTATTTGCTATTTAAAACCATTATGCAAAAATACCTTTTCGAAATGAGCAACTTTTTATGCTTGTTAAGTTGGTAAAATGTTATATTTAAAACAAAAGTAAAAACATAAATTGTAATTTAGGTATTAGGCAAAAGAAATGAATAAAGGAAGCCACTTACCAAAATTATTTGATATCTTAACGATGATATTTATCTTGTTAATCCTGAATCAAAATCTCTCTTCTTTCGATATGTCTTCTTTCTAGGACTTCTAATATTTTAAAATGTATAAATTTGGTAATAAAAGTTTAATATTAAACTTATTTTTTAATTTCTCAAATTTACCCGATAGTCTAAAATATCCAATCAATTTTGAGTATTTCAGAGTGGGCGGAGTCATGCTTGAATCTGATTGGGTGATTTTATGATTATGTGCCTATTGTCTCGCGCGGATTAGCGTGAAAATCGTATTATCTTGTTTGACAATGTTTGTTTATCGATTAATTTGAGTAAATACATTTCTGATTAGTGATAACGAGAGAAGATCGCCGGCTTGTTTGAAGTTTTTCTCAAGAATTTGAATATTTTCTTTGTACTCTTGCAGACATATTTTGCTAAATAATAATAGTAAAAATCAAGTCTACTCACATTTTTTAAAGAAAATATCCATTGACGATTTTAAGTTTCATTTTTGTTGTACAATGTGTATAATTAAATAATTACATATCATATACATGTATACGAATACATTGGAATACCAAAATAATTAATCACGTGCCATACTTTATACAACAATAAATACATGTAAATACACTTTTACCATTTTATTTTACTTTTATTATGAGACCGGAATTGTCTATTAAGCACAACTTGTTCCATTCTATTCATTATCGATAGATAAGTTTATTTTGTATATTACGTGACGAAAACTTCGGTAAAATCATGTACCGGCATTTTATATTTACCTGGTTTGGTTTTAAAAATCTGTCATATCATCAAGTAGTGCCATTTGTGCTGACTTTGATTGGTGAATAAAACATTGAATATCCGCACGCTTTTGCACTACTAATTCAAATATGATGTAAGATACATGTATGTAAAATAAAGTATTAACAAAACTGCATTTAATGATATACATACCGGTTTCATAAGTATATTGGCAGTTTAATGTTTTCGCAAGTTGGTGTAAGAAGATATGTAGTATTTTTGAAAAAAAAAGTATTGAACTTCTTCCTTATGTCCTTTATGTTAATTATTAGATATAGTACATATACTATTGTAACGTAAATTACTCTGGTGAAAACAGTGATTAAAAACGGAATAGCAAATGCGTAGGATTTATGATGTGTAAATAATTGAAATATGTTCACATAGGGGATCGACTTTCATGCCCTACGAAAGTATGGACGTTTATAAAGAATTTAAATGTCAACTTTTTTCTATTCTTTCATATTGACTCAAATTTTGAGAATGTGTGACATTCTCTTATTATGGGTGGCGGCTCTGAGACAATCTACAAGAATGTAACTTTAGAAAATTGAATAAATATTAATTGTAGTTTGTTGAAATATCAAACACATATCCATTTTTAAATAAATGTGTACTATATTAAAATGAGCATGCAACACAATAAAGTTGGCATCTATGGATACGCTTATGTAACGTAAATTACAACATAATGAAGACATACGGAATGAATTTTACTGCAAAAGACAAAAGTTTTTACACAAAACAAATAGCAACTAAATAAAAGAGTACAGGTGTCTTGCAAATCTTTTCAGAGAGTATACATGTATAGTTGATTTGTGTGTTTTGTCCGTTTATAACCAATTTTAGCATTATGTATGCAGTATTAAAGTACCCTTTCAATACCATTTACATGAATATATCCACCCTAAAAACGTTTTATATGTTTAAAATATAATAATTTATCAAAATATATTAAAATTGATCGGAATTCATAATGCATGTTTTGTTAGCACTAACTGATTGATGGTCAAATGCGTAGAAAATGGCTGGTAACGTAAAATACAGGCCTGTATTGAATAATAGAAAAAAATCACAGATACCTCTTTAACTTTTTCGTGCAGTTTAAGTAACTGACTATAAAAGTACATGGGTATATGTTTGATTTCTAATGATTATCCATTCCAAAAATGACGATTTATCAATAACGTTGGGTCGCGATTTTTGACAAAAACACCAGAAACAAAAGTAAATATTAAAAAAACGCGAAGTTGCCAACAATCAAGAAATGGTTTTATGAAATCCCCAGGATCTCTTCTATCCAAATATATAAGTCTTGAGCTTGAAAAAAATATTTAAGATAAAACGTTACGGCATCTCGGTCCAATGTATTACTGTATAATATTTGTAATTGCAATCGTCCCATTCTCGTCTTTGAATATGTGTTTTTCTAATTAATTGAAACAAGCCTTAGAATAGGTATTCGAAAGGGTGTCGTCGTTGCAATTTTAGTTGTTTACTTATTTCAAAACTCAGGCTTATGACTGAATCAAAATGCTACATGCTGTTGTTCTTGCTTTGGCAGTCGATAGTGGTAGAATGCCCCCCCCCCCCCCCCCGAGAGAGTTCGTCAGTTCGATCCCAGAATCAGAATGATTTTTGCATTTGCAGTAAGTCATTGAAATTTTTAAAGTTTACTAGGTCGAGTGTACAGTATAGAGCTATATCTTCATTTTTTTTAAATTAGAAAAAAAACTGAAAAACAATTATGCTTTCATATCCATTACATCATTTTCGCTTCAGCATTAACAGAAACTCTCTCTGTGATTTATTGGACATACGAATTGTCCGTTTTTAAACCAAAGTGTTCTAGAACACCGTAAGTCGACGGTTGAAATTATAAGAATCGTCTATTTTTACACGGAACACATCCAAAGTTTGAATTTGCAATTAAGATAGTCTAGTATCATACTAAAAACGATGCAAGCAATTATCTTGATATTAAAAGACCGTTAGATATAGCTCTATACACTTTAACTCATTCGATTCGTAAGAGCTCAATGTCCCTTGCCTGAATCTTGGCCCCGGGCAATGGTCTTTCTAGACAATAAACTACAATAAACTAAACTAGATTCGAAACCATGTTTTATATACTCGTAATTACACAGGATGGGGTATAATTAATACTGTACAGTTTTATTTTATGTCACTTTATCATTTCAGAGCCTATTGTAATTTGTTTCGTTTCGTCTTTTTTGTAGCTTCTTTGACTACAATTCAAACACTAACGTGTTCTGATTCAAAACTTTATCCTGAATGTGGAGAGCGGTGGCCTAGAGGTAGGGTGCGCGCTTCGGTATTGAGAGGTCCCGGGCTCAACCCCCTCTGGACCACTGGTTAATTTCTCTGAGCAAAAATATGGTGTAAATTGGTATATCTGAGGCCAGTGTCTATTCATGGGCGCCGTAGATCGATGTTGGCTTCCACACACACACACGGGAAAGAAATTTAAATAATCTCCACAAGGAGACACGAATGTAGGTTTCCATAGAGTGTGCTTGAGCGGTTGGACAGCTGAAAAGATACGATAGTCTACTGTAGCATTTATTTTCTCTGTAAAACAGAAAACGAAATGAAATCAGATCTGGATATCTCTGACCATGAGCAATAAATGAAAATAAGAAGATATTCATTTTTACAGGATCAAGACAATGGTTGTGTTCGAAAATGCAATCATGGAAAATTTAACAAAGGGAACTTTGTTCCGATTTTAAAAACTTATTAAATAGAAATGTTCTAGTAAACGTACCATGTAGGCATTATTGTATGAAAACAAAATGGTTTAAAGATGGAACTTTTTTTTTTGCTTGCATGCCCATCGGCTCTCGCCGGGACACTCTTACAGTTTATAGAGATATAAATGTTTTATCCTTCAAAGACAAGCGGTTCCGATCCAGCCACCCAACACGCACATAACAGGGATGACATTCATAAAAATAAAGCAATTTAGTATTTTAACATTTTTTTCTTTAAATATTGAATTTACTAAGAAAATCAAATGACTACTTTTATCAATAATTTAATTAATGTGAATCTTATGACTGTTTAGATTTTAAAAGCATTATATAAACAACTACTATAATTAATCACTAAGAAAACATGTACTGTTCTTCAATTTGCTGGAAATGTTAGCGGTACGAATATTTAACTTAAGTCAAAACATTTTACGTGTTATCAAAAGGAATGTATAGAATTTCCAAACGTGCGAAAATCGGCTTAACTTCACAAGGTCTACTCGAGGAAGACAAGATATGCCGTCCATTGTTTAAAACAATATCGAGTTATATAACTTATAAGCAACAAACACTCAAGATAACAAAAGTACGCATCGTACGTGGACCGTTGTATATTCTTGCAGAGCATAGATGAAACAACAAAAGTTCGACCAAATGATTATGGTACTGGAACTTTCTATAAGCAAAGCAACAGTAGATTAAGTATTTGTAATTCAGAATGGGACTCAATCTCCACGCCATGTGTTCGATCTTTTGGTCATGTATTCGATATTTGAATCATGTGTTCGATATGTAGGTCATAGTTTGATACCTAGGTAATATGTTCGATCATTGTCTCATGGACTGAATCTGTAGGGTATGTGCTTGCTTTGTAGGTTAATGATTTAAACGACACGGCGTCGTGTTCGGTACTATTCATTGTCAGCTTTCTCCACAAACACTGAATGGAAAACACTTTGAATACAGTTTAAATCACATGTGCTTTTTTGCGGGTTGTAAAGGTGCCATGGGGGCGTCATATCCACATGCCAAGCACCTGTGGTTCAAACACATGGCCTTATGTTTGAACACATTGCGTAATACATATCACATCACATTAATGTCTTATGTAACACTATGTAACTTAAAAACTCACAAGCAATTTTCTGTTTGGGCGGTTTAGAAGACTGTCAACAATTTTGTATTTACTCGTTTTTTGTCCATTCTGCCCTCCAGCATATCATTCAGACAACTGGATCATATTATACCTAGGAACTTGACTATCCACTGATGCTGAAGTATGCAGTTTTGGCACAATTTCCTGATGTTTGCAGTTTTGGCACAATTTCCTGAAGTATGCAGTTTTGGCACAATTTCCTGAAGTATGCAGTTTTGGCACAATTTCCTGATGTATGCAGTTTTGGCACAATTTCCTGAAGTATGCAGATTTGGCACCTTTTCCTGATGTATGCAATTTTGGCACCATTTCCGATTTATTGGCACTATTTTCATTTAACGAAACGCATACTTTAGAAGCAGGAGATCAAATGTTCAAATCCCAGCAGAAGCTAAGTAAGAACTGATTTGTCTGTTGGTGAGCCACAGAGTCCCACCAGAGCCACAAACTATTAATGTTGAAATGGTTACCATAGAACCATATTTGCCAGGTAGCCAACAATACGAGACGGGATTCAGGAGGTACTGTGTCAAGAAAAATAGGCGTATTCAAAGTCGAATTGGCTGGCCCTTTGAATAGAAGAGACACTATAAGCGGTGGCCTAGAGGCAGGGCGCGCGCTTCGGGATCGAGTGGTCCCGGGTTCGACCACTGGTTAATTTCTCTGCGCAAGACCCACATGCTCCACTTCACCAGGGTGTAAAACGGTACCTGTGGGGGCAATGTCTATTCCTGGGCGCCACAGATCGATGTTGGCTGCCACACCACAGGAGAGAAATAGTCTCCCCAGGGAGACACGAGTGTAGGTTTCCATAGGTAGCCCATGCAATGACCAGGGGAAGTTGAAATGTCAAAGGGTGCTTGAGGGGCCTAACAGCTGAAAAGAGCCCTAGAAAATTGGTAACTTTAACTTTTTTTATAATAAACAAAAAGTTGAGATGAGTTTTTGACACGAAACTTAGCGTGTGACTCCGTGATGAACAAAGGGCCATTACTCAAGCAAAAAAAAATCCAACATAAAATGAGGCCAATATGCACAACTAGGCTTGGTACTGAATATTCGTATGGCATTTCATTGAAATCAGATCAGTGGTTGAGGAGAACAAGAATGGGCAAACTTTGTGACACCCAAAAACACAATCGTGAAAGCTCGGCCATTTCCGTTTGTCTCCGGTATTTTCCATTTGATAAAACCCGAGGTGATCAGAATGCCATAAAGACAGACAACCAGCACAAAATCAATATACAAAATATAAAGTGGGAGACTTTAATGACTCAATTTTTGGTGTCTCAAGCAAATAGAACAAACAATAACAACGAAGGAGCGCATATTTAACAGCATTTATTTTATACATACAAGTTAAGAACAATGTACAGTATTTGTACAAAACAACAGTCTGAGAGAAATCTCTCCACAGTGACCCACTCTACAGAAACAACCTCTTATCTTTCCCATATGAACCCGTCTCCAAGGAAACCCGCTATGTTGACAAGAATAATAATTTTGTGAATTTTCAAAGTTTAAAAAATAATGCCAATAAAGCAAAAGCAACTTTGTTGTTAACTTGAGTTTTGAGTAAGTTACTAGTTTTTCTAGTCCATATTCAACGTTTTTTGCCTGACGTTGCAAATGTCTTCAATAATATAAAACAATAGTCGCTCACCTGTCATAGCAGGCACCTATGGTGAACTAAGTAATCATTTACCAGTATAAATTCTTGGAATGATGACAAGATTTCCACAAGACTGTCACAGTGCTTGTATAGGGCGTGTTGGCAGATAGGGCGTGTTGGCAGATAAGCCCATGCTTGTGACATCCAGTGTAACTTACAGAAGATTTTCTATGTGACCTTGTTTTTTACCCTGGATAACCTAATAGTGAACTTGTCCTTGATTTCGTTGAGACGATCATTGTGACCAAGTTTCATGAACAAAAGGGCAAAATTGTGACTACACATGGTTTATATATGATTGGACTTATTGACCTAATTTTTTACTCCTGTTGACTGGATACTGAACTTGACCTAGATATTGTTGAGATGCTCATGGTGACAGAGTTTCATAAAGATGAGATTAAAATTGAGACCTCAGGGGTCCTCTTGAGGTTTCATGCCCAATCCTGAAAATAAATGGGAAGTCTGGTTCAGGGGCCATTAGCAAATATCCCAACACCTCATATATGGTTCAAACATTATTTTGTTGTTAAAATTCAGCTGATAGAACTTAAAATGACCATAACATTATCAATTCTTTGAATTTCTTCATCAAATAACTTATATTTTGTGCAGAAAAGCTTATTCTTTCTGATGGAGCTACTCTGGAAATCCGGATTATTCCGGAATAGTAGGACCCCTGAGAGCTGTAGTGTCTTCACAAGCAAATTGTTGATGGAGAACGGACAATGAGGAGTGATCACAAAATAGCGACAGGTGAGCTATAAAGAAATTGATACAAAATATAATAAGCATCACATGGTAAGCCATTGAAACTAAAACACATGTACTCTGAGTATACTATTTGAGCATATCTTTGCTCTATCAAAGCATGTACACTTCTGGTATTTGACATCTTTTTGCCTAATCAAACAAATTTGCATAATGAGATATTGAGCAAAACAAACAAACAATAATGCCCCACACTAATATTGATTTGATTATAAACGGAGCAAATTTTCTAATTGAATGTTTGAAAAGTGACCTATTAGAGAATTTGCTCAGTGTATTGAAGATAATGAGCATATTAAAATTTCCAAAAATATATTTTATTATGTACAACCAGTTACCACAGGAGGGGGTAATCTATAAATTCACCGTTACAACAAGGGAGGTAACTCATGACTGAACACAGGTGTGACAAAAAGTTTTTAAGGCTTCAATAATTTCTCATTTCGAGTTTTACAGAACATCATTGAAATTATGTTCAAGCAAGACAAAAATATCACAGTAAAACAACCCCAACAGTTCCAACTAAAGAAATCTGAAATCAAACATCAAAGTTGAGATTTATTAGACTCAAACTGACTAAGCTTTAAGTGAAATCTCAACTTTTTATCTGAGAATTTTATTTTATAACTAAGATCTTTATCCGATTACAATGTATTTATCTTTTATCAAAACAATTTCCTGGTGCAGAATAATGTTAAATGACATCATCACAGAGTTTCCTTTTTCACATTTTATTATTAGTTAACTCTGTAAAGTAAAACACAGTCTAGAAAACAATTTATACAAAACAAATTTTCGTCTTCCCTTACATATATACATAAAGCCCATAAAGATAGTAAATAAAAAGTAACAAAAAGTAACACCAAATCACTTAATTTAATGAAATACAAAATCTAAATTATGTTCTTTCAATTGATTCTGATTTTGATAATAAAGTAAATAAACCCAATTGGAAATAAATTTTATGAGATTCAAAATCAAAAGTTTAAACAGTTTTTAATACAGTTTTTGTTTTTAATTGATTCACTTTTGATAATAAGACTTTTAAAATAAATTACCTACATTTTGAACAGGCCTCCCCTATTGACATGGGACTAAAAATATTTTTACAAAATTTGGACAAACTTCATTGAGATCCTAGGCACAGTCTGTACCTTCTAGTCAATATAGACAAACAAATACATGTCCATATCCAGGGTTTTCAAAAAGGTTTAACCTAGCAGGCTGAAATGCTTCACCAACAGGCCTGATAAGGTCCTTAATGCAACTATTTTCTTCATATTGTGTATAAATTTCACATTTGCAGCGCCGGCCTAAAATGCAGTCAATTTGGCCTGCAGTCTGCTGTTATTGAGAACCCTGCATATCACATGTATAGCACCAATTAATATTTGGCACATTCTTGAAGGCTCAACAACATAGAGATGCCTATTCCCCGCAGCACATGTCCAACAACAATCATTAGGGAGGTTGAGAAACATGACAATTCATGTGTACCCATACGTGAATATACCCATCAACATTCATAATGTTGCAACTAAATTTTTTTCCTGCAAAGCGATACATGTGCATGTGTTAACAAATGACATTTAGAAATGGTAAAATGATATTAACATTGTAAAACATTTTACACATTCAGTTTCTCAAACCTCCCAACTGTCTGGCATAGTCGTAATAAGCCCTACAAGGCCATCGATCAGGTTCACTAATAATTTTTATGCCAAACCTGCCTCTATCACAATTGTCAACAACAAATTCTGTTTGGCACCCATTAGTATCAAGTATAGACTCATGTCCAAACATACACAAAAGTCTAATCACCCTTCACTAGAGATGCAACACAAAAATATTTTTCAAAGTCAATTTTTTTCTGCACACAGGACAGCAATGTTGATGACGTACAGCACCTTCTAAACAAGGTTTACAGAACACATGCCCACAGGAAGTTGATGCCCATTTACTGTTGTTTCTTTTTATCTGAAATGATAAAACAGAATTGATCAATTGGCTGGCTGTATAGTGTATACAGTCATTTTAAATTCCATAATCGCTCATTGTTCTAAGGCCCCAACACTGAACGAATACCACCTAACGTTAATTTTTGAATAGAACTTACTGTAAAATCATTTAATTTCGTTGGGACAGAATTCGTGGTTTTGGTAACAAAGACAATTTTGTTGGGACTTGAATTCGTGGATTTTGCATTTCAGGTAATAAAACAAGGATCAAAATTATTGAGGTGAACCACGGAATCCACGAAATTTAATCCCCCACAAAAATGAATGATTTTACAGTAAATGATTTATGATGATTGTGTAAATAAGACCCCAATCTCCTGGGAAAAAACATCTCAAGTAGAAATCTCATCTAAAGTTGAGATTTTGCCCAAATCAAAGTTAAAATTTACTGTAATCCACTAAGAATAATGTTCGTTGTTTTTTATGCTAATTTTGTGTTCATCCTCCCGTGTATATCATAAACGACAGATGGCAATAGTTGAGACAAGATTTAGCTCAGATTGAGATGTTTTGGGAGATAGGGGCCTGGTGTTTGTCTGGATTTGTTTCATTGCGAATATCTTGGTTCGGTCAGTATTTATTAGATATCATATAATTAATATATTCATCAGGCTTCGTTAAATGTATTTTGTGTGACAGACTGACAGGGCTATTAGATTTTGACTGTTCTTATCTTCAGTAGGCTGGACTGTAAGTAAACTGTTTCAGGATACTCATAGCCAATCGTTCAGTAACTGCAAAATCATTTCATTTCGATGTGACAATATTTCCTGGTTTTGGAAAAAGGACGATTTCGATGGGACATTAATTTTGCCTTTTGTGGTTGAAGGTTTTCCGAAATCCACAAAATTAAATCCCCCATGAAAATGAATGATTTTACAGTATGTTTTCAACATATTTCAAGCATTTTACAACCCATTTAGTGTAAAGATCATCTAACATTTATTCAATAGTCAAAGTCACTGTCTAAGGCTAAAATCGATTGTGAATAGAGCCCAAGCATACACAAAGCATAACATGTTTACAGTAGTGTAACCACAGTTCAGGTATGAAGCGTAAGTGGATAAATTCACGTTTCAAAAATATAGCAAACTTTGAATTGCTGACATTTGGTGTGTGTTGAAATATAAGCATTTTTTTTTTATTTCTAAGCAGAATTCTTAGTCTAAAGAAGTAAGTGACAAATTACATTGATTTGCATAAATTTTGGCCCACGAGGAATTCCAAAAATTGCCAATATTTTCTAGTCCCTAACTTAACCCACACGACAAGTACCGGTATATCAATATTCATATACTTGCGTGCTTAACCACAGTAACATAAATAATACTGACCATTTTATCATCATCGAAACAAACAGGACAGGTAAGTTTGGTAGGTTCGGGAGATGTTAAGACTGTAGAAGAAGTACTGGCTGATGCACCAGGCGGTGGGATGTTTGGTCTCGGAATTTTTATTGGAATCTCTGGAAGGTCTTCATCACTGTCATTTAAAATATGAGATGGGAAGTAGGGTTCTTGTGTTTCTCCGCGTATTTCCTGCGGGTCATCGTCATCCTCATAATCATCAAGTGTAGGCATGATACGCTGTCTTCTTGTACGCCGATGTGCTGGAGGCGAACCTAAAAATGTTAATAAAAGATGTAGTTCAATTTACTGTTATACTAAAACTTTTAAAGATTTTTTTGTAAATTTTAAAAACGTAAATCCCCGTTTCCATACAGTGTCATCCTCAAAAATCAGTGGTTAGTTATATAGATGAAAAATATGCTGGTTGTACCAGAATGTTCAGTGTACACACACTCATTTTCAGCCCGTATTCATTCAGAACAAAACATGCACCAACAAAATATATTTTGCTTCAGTTTATATATATTGCATTGCATTTCGGATAGCAAACTTTTTTACTCATGAATGTACAATGACACTTGAGGACATTTTTGGACGGATAGTTACAAATGGAAAGATGCACAGTCAATTTTTTCTTCCTGCATCATACGATGCTGAGGCATATCATTTTGCCACAACCAGGGTTCTCAATAAGTTTTAACCTAACAGGCCGAAACACTTAACCAACAGGCCTGATAAGGTCCTTAATGCAACTATTTTTCTTCTAAGTGGTGTGTATAAATTTTACATTTTCAGTTGGCCAAAAATGGTTTTTAAGCAGTCAATTTGGCCTGAAGCATGCTGATAATGAAAACCCTGCACAACTACATTGTTAAGTACACTTACCATCAGGTGATCCTATGACCTGTTAGAAAGATAGAAAACACTGTAATAGGATATGAAATAGTTACATAATTTAGTATGCATCTGATTTTACTATAAATATAAGCTAATTACATGTATAGTTCTATACTCCTGAGGGTACTGAAGAGTTGTGCAACAACATAACGAGTCTACCATGACAGAAGACCAAACTGTATTGGTGTGTCAATTTTAACTTTTAGCTGTCAGTCTTAATGACAAATGTTCAACATGTTTTTGGTTACATAGCTCCTGAAGAAGACCAATAGGTCGAAATATTGAATGTAAAGAATGATTTTATTGTGATCCCCTTTACGGATATATCATTACTAGTGTTGTAGAAACTTTTGAAAAGTGTCAATTTATTTCATTGTCCTGAGTGTAACTGTATGAAAGAAGAGAAGCAAGCTTTCTACTTTCTCGGGGAACTTCAAACAAGGACATCACAGACTGGTACCATTAAGGACAACACAGACTGGTACTATTAAGGACAACACAGACTGGAACCATTAAGGACATCACAGACTGGTACCATTAAGGACAACACAGACTGGTACCATTAAGGACAACACAGACTGGTACCATTAAGGACAACACAGACTGGTACCATTGTCATTTTATAGTTGGTTTGAAATGGCCATCAATATCATCCCAGACCTTTAGCACTCAAGTCAGACACTCATCCACAATGCAAAAAGTGTTCAAGGTGTGATGGAAGGTGTACCTCTGTGGCTCCGTGGTTAGCATGTTGCCCTAATCTGGAGACCCAAGTCCAAATCCGGGTGGAGGCACTCATATGCCTGCCATATTTCAACAGTAAGCTGACTGGAAAATAAAGGTTATGCTTGGCATTTGCTTGACTACTGTCAGTAAAAGAATGCTGAACTTCTTACCACAACTGAGTTATCATTTGCCCCATCATTGCCTTGCAAACTTCTGGGTGTATGACTCTGACTAGACGTTAAATCAACAAATTCATCATCCCTTGTTTCTGTTAGATCTATACAGGCTGTAATAAACAACATTATACAAATACTCTTTTGCTCTTAACATGAATTTCCTTCAGCCTTTGAAGATGCAGAATAATATGAACTAAGGCACCGCCTAAATGAGGGATTAAATACACATTGGATATCTGCTAAGCTATGTTTCAGATAGAAACTGACTAAATATGAGTTGAATTTATATGTTATAAAATATACAAAGATAGTTATTGATCAGCAACTGATCACTTTTCCTCTTTAAATTTAAGACCAGAAATAATGATTATTTAAAATTTTAGATTGGCTATGTATGTGTGGTTTATATTTGGAATAAGTGTATGCATCCCTAACCTAGAGTTTTACCTATATTATACTGATTTGTTATACATTGCAACGTAACGTCATGAGTCTATTTGGCGTACTTTTGGTATGACGTCATTTCCTGTTATTTGTGACGTCATGACATCACGTCTTGTATTGGCGCCGTGTATCCAGTACAGTAGCGTATTTCTTACTTCCCTGTGTTTTTTTAAATAGTTTGTTTTATTTATTGAATATTTTTAAAGATGGTTATAATTCGAAAGAAAATGATAGGGGGCAACCGTTTACAGATTACTATTTTTTATTTTCAAAGGACCATTCACCTCGGAAAACTGCCTGAAATTTTTGACCGGAAATAACTTTTTCTGAAAGCATTTGTACCGGCAGAGCCTCGACGAAGATACGCACGTGGACATTATTGGTATGGGTATTTACAATAGCCAGCTTTGCTGGCTATTTAATCCCCTATTACTATAATGTTTGTATGATCTAAGTCATGTAGAACATACTTAAATATTAACGAACAAACAGACAATTCCTATGCACGCATATATGCTTCCGCTCCAGTAGATGGCAGGGCATAAAAATATTTAAAGTGCTCATACTAAAACTTTGACTTTAAACCATGATAGAGGTTTGATACATGTGGCAAGTTTCAAAGAATAAGTGACATTGTCAAATTGGGAATTTAGTGTAGTTAATTAATTCCGAGCCTCACATCCTATTATTTTATTCAGCTTTCATACATCATGTAATATCGACAAGAATTGAAATGATGTCTTATTAGTACAGCACTAAATAATGATCGTGATTAAATACTACACCAATTAATTATAATTATAGTACTTACACGAGTCATTGACAGCACCAACAGAGTCATCTAACACAATTGGTTCATTCACATCAGGCTCTGGTTGATCATTTGTTCGTCTCCCGACTCGACGACGTCCACTCCTACGCCTTGTAGCTACAGTCTGAAAAAAATAAGATTTCCCTTTATTAAAATACTTTTGTTATGTTATAACTTATACTGTACATAGAAACACATTACCCTGATCTTGAATGTTCAATTTTCTCTTAGTATCAATTCACAGAAATTGAGCTGGCTTAGAATGATAAGGACGTAAGTGCCACATACAACCTTATAAGCCTCCAAGGCTAATGCATATTTACAGCTTCTTATGGGCCTATTTTCATGAAAAACAGACTTGTTATGTTGACCAAACTGAAGTTGAAAAAGCTTGTTTTACCATAAGTAAAGTGTGATTGTCATGACAGTTTATCTTGTTGTTGTTTTTCAAAATATTAATTTTGTAGTTACAACCTTCTAACTCTAAACCAGTGATAAGCATTTAGGAAAAGTCATTTAATCAGATTCACCATTTGGCCAGGGCTAGACACTAACTATTGGTCCGACACAAAAGAAGCATCAAATTTGTAAGCAGTTAAACAGAGTTACTGGTCCGTCAAGACTTTCACTGGTCCTTGATTTTTACTGGCCTCGGTACAGCAGACCAGTGTTATTGTCAAGCCCTGTTTACTCCATCAACAACTAATCAAATGCATACCGTAGTATGATACTAAATGTACATAGCTTTTTACACATAGGCATTTGGTTTCAACTAGTCTAAATTAAATATTTGCCCTCGTCAATGATAGGCTGAAGTAAGGTTGGGCAGCATCCATCATAAAATTTTACTGTCATTTACGCATTATTTATAATTATAGTTTGGGATAATTCCCTTAGTCGTTCTGGATCTGGTACTGGCACATCACATTAGCAACTATGTTAATAACTATAGTTGCGGTTAAAGATCGATGCTGCCCAGCCCCTAGACGAGGATTCTGTCTTTTCAAGTTCTGGGAGCTTGTTTTGAATTCCTTATGGATTACTCTATCAATATAAGATAGTCAATTAAACAATTAAGGGACATGAATGTAAAATATCAAAGTTAACTGTACAGTAGTGTTGTATTGACGGTTGATCAGTTCAAATAGATGCTGCCTGACCTTTTCTTCTTCTCCATACACTTCAGGCTTGCTATCATTGAATTTGAATAGGGCAAATAGTTTATTTAGTATAATTTACAGGAAGTTTTTTTCATACTATAGGCTACAGCGAGCAAAAGAGCAGAAAAACCTTCTGACCTACACACCCCCCAGTACCGATTGAGTTCTGTGTTTACTTCATCAGAAATGACCAGTGTAAAATGAACAAAGGGGAACAACTGCCGATTTCTTCAAACATGCACAGTCTAAACTAGTCCAAGCTCTTTGATGATGATTATTCCATTTCAGGTCAACGTCAGTTAAACAAAAGACCATTTAGTTATGGCATCCAGAACTAGGTCTTAACCTGTGAACATTATATTTGTACATCAGTGTTTCACAAAGTATCTGATATTATTCACTTCTATGACAGTCTTTGCCTTCGTAAATTTTTTAAGATTCAGTGTCAACTTGGCCCTATTACGAACTTGGCCTGAATTTAATATTATTGATTCATTGTAGTAAATGTATTGTAATACTTGATATACTGCTATGTGATTACTCCTGGTTGTTTATACCCATGAAATACACAATAAGTATAAACGAGAGTCTTTCTCTGTTAGTTTTTCCAACTAATTTTAATGATTTGGGTTAAGTTACTTACGAAAGTTGCAATGATGTTGTCATAGATCTTTAGATTTGCGAATTTTTATGTGCTGGACTTCTTTTTTGTCAGTGGTGCTACATTATATTTTTTACGCTACCGGCTACACCGATAATAATTTGTAAATACATTTGTAAAAATGTGTCTGTGTTATTTCTCCATTATTAGGTGAAGTGTATAAATTTATTTATTACCAACAGTTTGCACACACTTCATTGCAATCAATGAAAAAACATGTTTGGTGTTAAAATTTATAAAAACAGTATTCTAAGTTGATTAGGTGGCCAATGATTACAATTAATTATTAACTGCTATATCCATGATGCACAAATTAATAAACTTTGAAGGGCTCCTTTCGTTTCTTTGATCGGGCCGAGTAAGGGGCCGACCATTTTAAATATGTATCAGGCCGAGTTGGGCAGGCCGAGTTGGTACCAGCCGAGTTTGTAATGAGCGTGTTGACCTTTTACCATAGACACGAGTTTCTGTCTCCGGTGGTTTTGTGATGGAAAGTCACTAAGTCAAGATTGTTTGACTACCTTTACCACAACCAATTTTTAATTGCTGATCTGTGGTTCGATCTTTGAATCGCTAACCCGACTTGTAGATCAAATCAGATCGGCACCTTCTTTTTTGTAGTCAAACACTCTTGACTTAGGGACTATCATGCGGGAGATAAAAGTCAGAAAATTAAAAAATCTAGCACTAGCAGGCAGCTCCTTGTCTAGACGAGGGTGGCACGGTAGTCGAGTGGCAAGACGCTTGACTCCTCATCGAGAGGTCCCGGGTTCGATCCTCGGCCGGGACACTTGGTCATTTCAGAAACGCTATTTAGTGTTTCCCTCCCAACTAGAGATGACTTGGCCCTGCAAATTACATGGAAGAAGAAGGCACTGGTCACTACCTGACGATCGACAGCGCTAGCACACAATGTAACAGTTTAAATGGGTATAAGCTATTGAATTTTTATGCAATTTTTTGGAAGACTAATCGCATTGAAGTTATGATTTTTGCATTTAAGTTTGGTACGTTTTACCACTTTAAGTTGGGTACGTTTTAGTCTGGGTACGTTCTGACAGTGACAACACATTCCTTTCATAGCGGAGTATTGTTGGAGAAACGACACTACGTAATAAAAACCGACATGACAAATACAATTATATTCATACAAAATATTTGATTAAACTTACGCTCATTATATGAATATGCCTAGTTATAAAAGGAGTTTGAATTCTTCGTTTTCGTTTTCGATTTTCAATACGGGCGAAAGTAACAAAATGTATCCGCATGTAAAGGAGCGTTTAAAACCCAGTTATTCCCGTACTTGGTGGATTTTTTAATCAAATTTTAAAATTATTGCCAAAACTTGACCAAAGTCAAGCTGGCGAACGATAGCTAGCCGACGATAGTCCAGCAAACAATAACATTGGTTAAACACCACTAAATTTCCTAGCGAACGATAACAATACGTTGTACCTTGTAAGATTACACGTGTGGTAACTATTAAGCATATACTTATTATTCGGAATGGATATTCAATCAACCAAACGGGTGAGCGCATAATTTTATGCTTTTATCTGTTTTCTCTTCAGTATTACAACAAAACATCATTATCTCGTCTAATTCAACAGGCTCCGTGTCTATACACCAATTCGGATAACCAGATATCCGAATAATATTGCCTTGGCTATACATGCAACCTGTACCCTGCCCTGAAACATACATCACCCAAAATCCTAGATCAATCATATATGACCATCACGGTGCTAAAATGGGGACCATACACCTAAGGTATCAATAAACCCATACGTAGTTAACTGTCTTTGAGCTCAAATTGAGATGCATGTGTATGGGTTCGAGCCCCTCAATAGGCTAAAGTCAAGTGAGCCTGCGATAGCAGCCTGCAATAACTCCAGCCTGCAATAATAAAGGTTAAGCACCACTAAATTTCCTAGCCTGCAATAAGACCTTTTTAGCCGTCAATAAGACAATTTTGGGGTGTAGGGACCGTGTAGGGCAAAATATAGTAAACATTGAGCAATAATACTTGGTATTCAGACGGTATCTATTCGTACGGTTCGAATGAGACCACCACTAAAGCGACTTTGCATGGGTTCGAGCCCGTATACCGCACAAACCAGGCACTGTTACCCCAGAAAACCGGGAATGTAGATCTTCTTCTTCCGATAAAGTACAAAATCCCCTCTGGCGCATCGTCAGATGTAGAGCAGTTGGACGAGAGTCGAAAAATACCATCATTAGGCCCCTTTCTTGGGGCTGAAAAAGGGGCCCGACCGAAAAGAAGCCCAAATAGCGTTATGACAAAGGCGACTTTGGATGGGTTCGATCGCGAGCCCGTGTACCGCCCAAACCATGCTTTGTGACACCAAAAGACCGGGAATACAAACTTAGTGTATGATCATACTAGTCGAACGAGAACCACTGCAAGTTCCTATCTTGGGGCTGATAGGGGCTAGGGGCCGGACCTCGTGGTGCCTATCATAGCAGTGTATTTAACTTTGCCTTTTGGGCCGGTTTCGGGCCCGAACAGAGCCAAAACCAGGCTCTGTGACCCCGGAAGACCGGGTATACAGACGTAGTGTTTGATCATAGGAGTCGAACGAGAACCTCAGCAAGTTCCTATCTTGGGGCTGATAGGGACTAGGGGCCGGACCTCGTAGTGCCTATAATAGCAGCGTATTTAACTGTGCGTTTTGGGCCGGTTTCGGGCCCGAACAGAGCCCAAACCAGGCTCTGTGACCCCGGAAGACCGGGTATGTAGATGTAGAGCAAGTGGACGAAAGTCGAAAGATACCATCGCAATGCCCCTATCTTAGGGCTGAAAGAGGGGCACGACCCCCAAAGTAGCAAAAATATCGTTATGCCAAAGGCGACTTTGGATAGGTTCGAGCCCGGGTACCGCCCAAACCATCCTTTGTGACCCCAAAATACCGGGTATACAGACGTAGTGAATGATCAAATGAGTCGAACGAGACCCTCTGTAAGTTCCTATTTTGGGGCTGACAGGGGCAATGGGCCGGACCCCATAGTCTCTATAATAGCAGTGCATTGAACTTTGCGTTTTGGGCCGGTTTCGGGCCCGAACATTGCCCAAACCAGGCTCTGTGACCCCGGAAGACCGGGTATGTAGATGTAGGGCAGATGGACGAGAGTCGAAAAATACCGTCGCTATGCCCGTATCTTGGGGCTGAAAGAGGGACCAGACCCCCAGAGTAGCACAAATAGCGTTTTGTCAAAGGCTACTTTGGATGGGTTCGAGCCCGTGTACCGCCCAAACCATGCTTTGTGACCCCAATAGACCGAGTATACAGACGTATTGTATGATCATACGCGTCGAACGAGACCCTCTGTAAGTTCCTATCTTGGGGCTGAAAGGAGCTAGGGGCCGGCCCCATAGTCTCTATAATAGCAGTGCATTGAACTTTGCGTTTTGGGCCGGTTTCGGGCCCGAACAGTGCCCAAACCAGGCTCTGTGACCCAGAAAGACCGAGTATGTAGATGTAGGGCAGGTTGACGAGAGTCGAAAAATACCGTCGCTATGCTCCTATCTTGGGGCTGAAAGAGGGGCCAGACCCCCAAAGTAGCAAAAATAGTGTTTCGTCAAAGGCGACTTTGGATGGGTTTGAGCCCGTGTACCGCCAAAACCATGCTTTGTGACCCCAATAGACCGGGTATACAGACGTTTTGTATGATCATACGCGTCGATTGAGACCCTCTGTAAGTTGTTATCTTGAGGCTGTCAGGGGCTTGGGGCCGGACCCCATAGTCTCTATAATTGCAGTGCATTGAACTTTGCGTTTTGGGCCGGTTTCGGGCCCGAACAGTGCCCAAACCAGACTCTGTGACCCCGGAAGACCAGGTATGTAGATGTAGGACAGGTGGACGAGAGTCGAAAATTACCGTCTCTATGCCCCTATCTTAGGGCTGAAAGAGGGGTCAGACCCCCAAAGTAGCCAAAATAGCGTTATGCCAAAGGCGACTTTTGATGGGTTCGAGCCCGTGTACCGCCCAAACCATGCTTTGTGACCCCAATAGACCGGGTATACAGACGTATTGTATGATCATACGCGTCGAACGAGACCCTCTGTAAGTTCCTATCTTGAGGCTGTCAGGGGCTAGGGGCCGGACCCCATAGTCTCTATAATTGCAGTGCATTGAACTTTGCGTTTTGGGCCGGTTTCGGGCCCGAACAGTGCCTAAACCAGGCTCTGTGACCCCGGAAGACCAGGTATGTAGATGTAGGACAGGTGAACGAGAGTCGAAAATTACCGTCGCTATGCCCCTATCTTGGGGCTGAAAGAGGGGTCAGACCCCCAAAGTAGCCAAAATAGCGTTATGCCAAAGGCGACTTTTGATGGGTTCGAGCCCGTGTACCGACCAAACCATGCTTTGTGACCCCAAAAGACCGGGTAAACACGCGTAGTGTATGATCATACGAGTCGAACGAGACCCTCTGCAAGTTCCTATCTTGGGGCTGATAAGGGCTAGGGGCCGGACCCCATAGTCTCTATAATAGCACTGCATTGAACTCAACGTTTTTTAGCCGGTTTCGGGCCCGAACAGAGTCCAAACCAGGCTCGCTGACCCCGGAAAACCGGGTATGTAGATGAAGTGCAGGTAGACGAGAGTCGAAAAACACCATCGCTATGCCCCTATCTTAAGGCTGAAAGAGGGGATATACCCCCAAAGTAGCCAAAAATAGCGTTATGCCAAAAGCGAATTTGGATGGGTTCGAGCCCATGTACCGCCCAAACCATGCTTTGTGACCCCAAAAGACCGGGTATACACACGTAGTGTATGATCATACGAGTCGAACGAGACCCTCCACAAGTTCTTATCTTGGGGCTGATAGGGGCTAGGGGTCGGACCCCGTAGTGCCTATAATAGCAGTGTATTGAACTTTGCGTTTTGGGCCAGTTTTGGTCCCGAACAAAGCCCAAACCAGACTCTGTGACCCAGGAAGACCTGGTATTTACATGTAGGGCAGGTGTTCGAGAGGCGTAAGATACCATCGCTAGGCCCCTATCTTGCGGCTGCAAGAGGGACCAGACCCCCAAAGTAGCACAAATAGCGTTTCGTCAAAGGCGTCTTTGGATGGGTTCGAGCCCGTGTACCGCCCAAACCATGCTTTGTGACCTCGTAAGACCGGGTGTACAGACGTAGTGTATGATCATACGAGTCGAACGAGACCCTCTGCAAGTTCCTATCTTGGGGCTGGTAGGGGCTAGGGGCCGGACCCCGTAGTGCCTATAATAGCAGTGTATTGAACTTTGCGTTTTGGAACGGTTTCGGGCCCGAACAGAGCCCAAACCAGGCTCTGTGACCCCGGAAGACCTGGTATGTTCATGTAGGGCAAGTGGACGAGAGTCGGAAAATACTGGTGTTAGGCCCCTATCTTGGGGCTGAAAGAGGGGCACGACCCCCAAAGTAGTCAAAATAGCGTTATGCCAAAGGCGACTTTGGATGGGTTTGAGCCCGGGTACCGCCCAAACCATGCTTTGTGACCCCAAAAGACCGGGTATACAGACGTAGGGTATGCTCATACGAGTCGAACGAGACCCTCTGCTCGTTCCTATCTTGGGGCTGATAGGGGCTAGGAGCCGGACCCCATAGTGCCTATAATAGCAGTGTATTGAACTTTGCGTTTTTGGCCGGTTTTGTGCCCGAACAGAGCCCAAAGCAGGCTCTGTGACTCCGGAAGACCAGGAATGTAGATGTAGGGCAGGTGGACAAGAGTCGAAACATACCGACGCTAGGCCCCTATCTTGGTGCTCAAAGAGGGGCCAGGTCCCCAAAGTAGCCCAAATGGCGTTATGCCAAATGCGACTTTGGGTGGGTTCGAGCCGGGGTACCGCCCAAACCATGCTTTGTGATCCCAAATTCCGGGTATGCAGACGTAGTGTATGCTCATACGAGCCGAACAAGAGCCTCTGCAGGTTCCTATCTTGGGGCTGATATGGGCTAGTGGCCGGACCCCATAGTGTCTATACTAGTAATAGCAGTGTATTGAACTTTGCGTTTTGGGCCGGTTTCGGGCCTGAAGAGAGCCCAAACCAGGCTTTGTGACCCCGGATGACCAGGTTTGAGATGTAGTGTAGGTAAAGGAGAGTCGAAAACAAACGTCTCTAGGTCTCTATCTTGGTGCTGAAAGAGGGGCCAGATACCCAAAGTAGCCAAAATAACAGTATGCAATTGGCGACTTTGGATGGGTTCGAGTCTGAGTACCGCCCAAACCATGCTTTGTGACCCAAAAAGACCGGGTATACAGACGTAGTGTATGCTCATACTAGTCGAACAAGCCCCTCCGCGCGTTCCTATCTTGGGGCCGATAGGGGCTAGTGGTCGAACCTCGTAGCGCTTATAGTAGCAATGTATTGAACTTCGCGTTTTGTGCCGGTCTCGGGCCCGAACAGACCCAAACGAGGCTCTGTGATCCTGGAAGACCGGGTATGTTGATGTAGGGCAGGTGGATGAGAGTCGAAAAATACCGTCGCTAGGACACTATCTTGGGGCTGCAAGAATGGCCATATCCCCAAAGTAGCCAAAATAGCAGTATGCAATAAGGGACTTCGTTACACCATGTTACAGAAAAATATGTAAAAGAGCAATTAGACAAATTAGACATTACAAAATCAACTGGACTGGATAATATAAGCGCAAATTTCCTGAAAACAGCATCTCCAATAATAGCAAAACCTCTGGCCTGTATCATTAAAATGAGCATAATTGCTAAAAAAAACTCAAACATCACTTAAGCAATCAAAAGTTATTCCAATCTTAAAAAAGGGCAACAAATCTGATTAAAGTAATTATCGTCCTATCTTAATTCTGCCAATCATGTCAAAACTGTTTGAGAAACACGTCTCTGATGAACTCAAAGGTTTTCTTCAAAGGCATTTCCTGTCAGGCTTTAGAGCCAAACACTCCTGCGAAACTGCCCTTACAAATATAGTAGATAACTGGATAAGTGCTATCAATGACGGACAATTTGTTGGTACTATGCTTCTGAATTTTTCCAAAGCATTTGACCTTGTCAACCACAAGATTTTTATAGACAAGCTCAAATTTTACCATTTGTCATCAGACAGCATAGCTTGGATTAACTCCTATCTATCAAACAGAACACAGAAAGTATGCGTTTCTGCAAAACTCTCAGACCCCGCAGATATAGTTTCAGGTGTTCCGCAAGGCTCAGTTTTGGGACTCCTGTTATTTCTTGACTTACCATATCATATTAAGTCTTCTACAACAGACATCTTTGCTGACGACACAACACTTACAGCATCAGGTGTTACAATTCAAGACATCCACCTGATCCTTCAATCTGATATTGACATTGTAGATTCATGGTGCGCACAAAACCCCATGATAATCAATGCACAAAAAAACAAAACATATATATATAACAAGACAAACAAACAAACCGAACATCCCAGACATCAACTTGAAATTACAGAACTATGATATTGAACTTTCAGAAAATGAAAGACTTCTTGGAATCAATTTAGATAAAACACTAAAATGGAAAACTTATATTGACAAAACCATAAAAAATGCAATACACAACTCGTCCTACTCATGCGAATCAAACAATACTTTGACGTAACGCACAGAACTCGTACCTCTAAACGTTGCGTCAAATGACGTTGTTTTGTTGACTTGACGCGAAAAGCGTTTACTGCGTTAACCATTTTTAGAAAACAAACACACATGTATGAGCATAATCTATTGTTACTCCTGTGTTTACCAAACAGGTTGCTACGGTTTATATTTGGTTAGCATAATTAACATTGTAAGTTGATAAGAAACTATAACTGAATACAAATGTGCGACGTTAATTCTCGCAAATCTGACAAAATCAGTAAGCGGAGATAAAATAGCTGTGTATATCGAGTAAAATTCAAATTCAAAAGCTAAAAACTAATTTGTAAACTTTAATAAAAATGTATTCTAGCATGTGTTTTCTTTTTTAGTTTACCTTTGCGATACTGGGTATACAACGATCGCTGAAAATGCATGTATTGTTTTTAACGTAAATTCACGGGCGTAGAACAAACTCGGGGGACAAAGAAAAACTAACGGCATTTTTCGAGTATGTCTTCAATTTAAAAACGAAAAGTATTTATGTAAATTACGAAAAAATGGTATGTTGGCATTTTTTTCTTTTATGGTTATTTTAACTATAAATATCTTTAAATTGTCGTCGAAATTTCGACTTTTAATTCTAACGCTAATTCACGGGTGTAGACTAAATTCGAGGGGACAACGAAAAAGTAACGGCATTTTTCGAGTATGTCTCCAATTCAAAAATCAAAAATATTTTTGTAAATTACGAAAAATAGGTATTTTGACAAATTTTTCTTATGCAATTCCTTAATCTATAAATATCTTTAAAATTCCATCGAAATTTCATATTTCATTTTTAACGTCAATCACGGGCGTATGTCAAAATCGGGGGACAAAGGAAACCTAACGGGATTTTTTTAGTATGTCTCCAATTTAAAAATAAAACAGATTTATGTTAATAACGAAAAAATGGTATGTTGACATTTTTTTCTTTTGCGGTTAATTTAGCGATAAATGTTTTTAAATCATCGTTGAAATTTCATGATTTATTGTTAACGTTATTTTACTGACGTGGGGCAAATTAGGGGACAAAGGAAAACTGACGGCATTTTTCGAGTACGACTCCAATTTAATATTTAAAATTATTTTTGTAAATAACGAAAAAAAGGTATGTTGACATTTTTTTCATTTGCAGTTCTTTTAGCGGTAAGTATGTTTAAACTATCGCCGAAAGTAAATGATTTATTTTAAACGTTACTTTTACCGACGTGGGACAAATCTGTCGACAAACTCAAACAAGTGGCGTTTTGCGCGTTTGTTTCCAATTTCAAAATAAAACTTATTTTTGTTAATAACGATAAAAACGTATATTCATATTTTTTTTCTGTTGCGGTTCTTTTAGCGATAAATATAATTAAATCGCCGTCGAAATTTCATGTTTCATTTTTAACGTCAATTTTACGCGCGTGGGACAAAACCTGTCGACACAGAAAAGATAGCGGCATTTCTCAAGTATGGCTCCGATTTTAAAATCAAAACTATTTATGTAAACATCGATGAAAACGTATATTGACAATTTTTTTCTGTTTTGAAATCCTCTGCAGTAAATGGTTTAAAATAACGGCCATAGTTGACAGCTTAATTTTTTCGACGTCATTAATAAAAATGTGACACGTTTTTGGAAAATGTGTACAAAAATAAAAAGTTACCGCATTTGCTGAGTATGTCTCCATTTTCAAAAACATTAATACATATGTAAATTTCAACAAAAACGTATCATACGACTCTTTTCTTCTGTTGTTCTCTTTACGATAAAGAGTCTAAAAGTATCGCGAAAATATCATGCCTTAACTTTTCCTGCAAAAACGCAACGTTGTGACACGTCATTTTTCAGTAAAAGTTTATCTTTGTAGCGTTTTTTTCATTTCAAAATTAGTTGTCTTCTCCACGGAACTTATATCATTCGATGCAATATTGTCTATTCTTTCTATCGATATGTGTATCATTTACATAACACCGTCGGATATTATTCAGCAATGATTTGATTAACGGCAACAATCGATCTTTACGGAGTGGTTCGAGTTCTGTGCGTTACGTGTTTATTTTATTTTTTAAAAATTATTTTTTTAATGCTTACATCCTCCCACACTTAGATTATTGCTGTTCAATCTGTGGTAATACAGCCAAAATGATAATGAACGAAATCATTAAATTCCAAAAGCGGGCAGCACGTGTTATTCTTGATGTACAAGACTTTGACACTCCCTCTGACGTTTTGTTCAATAAACTTCAGTGGATGAAATTTGACAAAAGTGTTGAATATAAAAAATCAATTTTAGTGTACAAATCACTCAATGACCACCAATTTCCAAGATACATGCAACAAAAATTAACAAAACTAAACCAAGTTCATTCATGTAATCTCAGATCCATAACCAATGAAGAACTATAAATTGTGTACCATCATCAAATTTTGATTTCTCCAGAAAATCACTTGCCTACTCGGGACCAAAAATATTGACATAAAACACGACTCATCCTGTTAATATATCTTACCTTTGTAACTATTACTTTGTTGATTATATTTGTATACTTATTTTTCATGTAAAGTACCCTTTATATTTAATGTATATATGTTGAGGCCCATATGCATTATTGTAAATATGTTAGCCTCGTAAAATGAAGACTTTACTTACTTACTTACTTACTTACTTACTTTGGATGGGTTCGAGAACAGGTGTCAGACCCTCAAAGTAGCCATAAAACAATATACACTTTGTGCATGTACCTGTTTATATGTACTTTTATCTAGGTTTGAGCCCTAGTACAGTATATAACCAATACTAGGCTGTGTTAAACTGGAGGAGTTCAGCATTTTTTATGTTTGTAATTTGTTTCGTTCCCTGGTTACTAAGTATTGACTCTTTCTGATGTACTAGTATCTTATCTTCTGCTTATGTGTATTTCTGTAAATTGTTGTTTCACTTATATTATTATTATTACTACGTAAAGTTTAATGAACATGCATTATTATTAAGCAATTTATTATCATTATAATACATTCTTTACAAATGTCTTTAAAAAAGCGCCATTAAGCATCACTGAATTAAATCCAGAAAACAAATCCTTACTGAAGGACTTTGTTGACGCCAGGACACATGCCTATACAGAATTTAAAATCCCTGAAGATACTGAAGAATATGTTAGAAAAGAACTGCACACGTTAGATTGCAGCAAATCTACAGGTCTTGATGGCTTAGGAGCACACTTTCTAAAAATAAGTCATGATAAAATAGCTAAACCTCTCACAAAAATCTTTAACCTTAGTATTTCCACTGGAAAATTTCCAAAAATGTTCAAAATAGCTAAAGTAACACCTATTTACAAAAAAGGTGAGAAGGCAGACAAGAATAACTATAGACCAATATCTATTTTGCCAGTTCTATCTAAATATTGGAAAGGCATATATCAAATAATTTAAAGTATTATCTTGAAGAAAATAATTTACTTCATAACCAACAATCTGGCTTCAGGCAGTATCATTCTTGTGAAACCGCACTGACAGATATAGTAGATGATTGGATAACTGCAATAAATGACGATGCTCTTGTTGGAACGATTTTTCTTGATCTTACAAAAGCCTTTGATCTCATAAACCACATGTTACTTATTGCGAAGTTAGAATGTTACAAGTTCAATAATATTGCACTAGAGTGGTTTAATTCATATCTTACGAATAGATCTCAACAAGTCAATGTTTCAGGAAAATTATCTGAAGCCCAAGAGATTGTAGCTGGTGTTCCACAAGGCTCTGTCCTAGGCCCAATACTTTTCATCATTTTTATAAATGATCTACCTTTGAACATTAATAACTCACAACTTAAAATGTTTGCAGATGATACAACCATATCAGCTTCTGGTGCATCCATTGATACTATTAACCTAAGCTTACAAAATGACATTGACCGTATAGAAAACTGGTGCAATAATAATGCTATGGTTCCAAATGCAAATAAGACAAAAGCTATGATTATTTCTGCATCAACAAAACTTTCTCAAGAAATGGAGAACAATAGGAATACCATAGTACTAAAGATGTGTAATCAGCCTCTCGAAATTGTCAAAAATGATAAGCTCCTTGGAGTACAAGTCGATCAACACCTAACATGGAAAAGTCAAGTTGGAAATACAATAAAAAGATGCAACTCCCTACTCTATCTTCTGGTAAGAATAAAGCCCTTCCTTGACTTGAATGCTCGCAAACTGTTTTATAATGCATATATTTTACCTCACTTAGATTACTGTAACACAATATGGGGAAACTGTTGCACCAAATTTCAAGATGATTTGATAAAATTTCAAAAGAGGGCAGTTAGAATAATTTTAGACAAACCATATGATACACCTTCCTATGATCTCTTCAAGCAACTTAAATGGATGACATTTCCAGAACGTATTGATTACAAAAAAAGTTATGACAATTTACAAATCTTTAGATATTAACAATCCAAAATGTCCCAAATATATCTCGAATAAATTTAAATATGTTAAAGATTCAGGCCTTAGGTCTTCCAGTCAAAAATTACTACAAAAACCAAAACCAAAAAAGGAATTCTTTCGAAAGTCATTAAATTATTCTGGACCAAGACTCTGGGAAAATATACCTTTCAATATAAGAACTGCAAACACTCTAGAGCAATTCAAAAGAATGCACATAAGATGGAAGTTTCCAGATTGGAACTACCAATAGAATCTTTTAGAATCATTGTAAATATTATACTTAATATCAAGTTACATGTACACTGTATATATATAAATCATGTATTTTGTCTTGTTACCATAGCGTTTATTTTAATAATTAAGCTATGGATTTATACAACTTCTAATAATTATGTTTTATTTACTGCATTTCATTTGTTAAGTTAACTGTGTATGTTTGTTTTATATTTATGTTGAGGACCGCATGGAAGATTGTGTTTTTATGCAAATGTGTTAACCTCGTAAAATAAAGTCATTATTATTATTATTATCATTATTATAAATTATAATAAATATTGAAAATGCATTAGTTTATGTTTCCGGTATGACGGTTTAGTCCCTCTACAGTCCAAACCAGACTGTGTTACCCTGGAAGACCTACATGTAGTATAAACCCGTTGTCAATGCTCAAATACACAAAAATGTACATCAATATGATCCTGGGACTGAAAGAGAGACCATGACCCCAAAGTTGATTTAAATATTGAAGCATGTGCGTTAGTATTTATGTAGGTTCGATGTTTATGTAGCCTAAACCAAAATGCCTGATGCCAGAAAACTGGGTTTAAAACGTTGCACATTTTCGTACGAATGAATGAGACGCTAACTATGGTACTATCTTGGGGTTGAAAAAGGCATTCAGACCATCAAAGTAGCCATGACATTTATAGCAATACATTGTATACCTCAATTGGGCCCTATCTAAGGATTGAAGGGCTGCAAGAAGCACCATACCCTAAAGTTAGCCATTAAAGCAACATGCATAGGCTACTTTACAGAAAAACAGTCGGTGTGTCCCTGAAAATTCAGACATAGAAAATCTCAATACGATTTGAAAGAGACCATGACCAGTCTTTTGGGTCCTTACTTTGGAACATGGTCTCTATTGTCTCAAAAACAAGATGCAGCGACAAAAATGTTTCATTTTCAGGGAGATTTGAAATACAGACATCATAGACAAAGAGTAAAATGTGGAACTTTTTTTTCTCGAAATATTATTCAAATGTACTAGTACATTGTATACATTTTTAAAAACAATCATTTACTCTTGTTCAATGATACAGTTAGCCAAACTAGCTACTAAGTACTAGTATATCCTCAATATTACAGAAACAAGAGATATTCTCTCTACTGCAAATATCGAAACAACTAACACAGCTGGAAGGTAAAAACACGACCGATTCCCTGGCGATCGTCCACACACACCCGGGGTGTATGCAACTCACAGTAAATTACCAATTAAATTTTACTAAAACACAAAAAAGTGCGTCGGTCAAAATTCAAACAAGGTCCTCTGGATATGTGGCCACCAAGAGAATTACTAACTAGTATCCACTTGGTCTCTGTGTTAAAAAAACACTTAATGGTCATCATTTCAATGTACATGTACGTGGGTGAATCAAAAAGTTCGTAGAAAAATATCATAACTCACAAACCACAGCTTCAAATGCTTTCAAATTTTAGTATAACGTGATCATAAGTATAACAAAACAATTCGTCAAATGTCATTGAATTAGTCAAAACTACATGATTTTTACATTGAAACGCACAGATGCTGTGACAGCATACCGGAGCACGTCAGCGAAATTTGATGAACGACGTCAAACTTACGCCACGATTGTCAATACTTACGTTAACGTTTTGACCCATTTTCACTTCTCGAGTGACTAATATGTAGGTATTTTTGGATAAACATCGTGATAATAGTTTCTGCATTTTCAATTGTTTGTTTAATATCGTGTTCGCTGTCCCATAAGATTAATCTACGTGTTTTGCTATACCCGCTATTATATAGCGCTGGTCCTCTTCGACGACGTTGCGAACCGACGTCATCAATATCGGGTGTATTTTATTTGGTTGTCAAAATCCGTCGGTCTACACGAAATCACTAATTCCATTTTTAAATCGATGTCAATTTATTTCAGGATATATACCTGCACGTTTCAAACCATGTTTTGTCTCTGATGCCGTACGTATATTCCAGTTTCACCCAGATTTTGATAACCGCCCGTGGTTCCGTAAATTCCGGTAGACCCATTTTACACGGGTATTTCTATATAGTGCGATTATGTAAATGTTAATTAAAGCATTATTTATCAGAGTTGGCGTCTGGAATTTTAACAAACTTTGTAAATTACATCCTGCAATCAGACATAACACTTTGGCGGTTTTTGGAGGTCCTACAATTGAGATATTTTAGAAAATTTAATAAAATGTGTTCAAATTATCGGTGTGCTCCGGTATACCTAATCGCCCTTATTTAAGATGTAAATGTTTTTGAAACGGTTATCATCAGGTCGCTACAAATCTTTGTATGTAAAGAAAATACTAATGTACTCTTTCAGCATAAATATGACGACAATAACTCTGAAAATGAAAAAGTTATGGCAAAATTCTACGAACTTTTTGATTCACCCACGTGCATGTATTCTAAATTGTGCACCCACGGCCCCTCCCCCGGCGGTGGCCAGTATTTTTACTTTTGGTTCGTGAACTCCCGGCCCTCCAGTACCCTGCCGGGGACAGCTGATGGTACAATGTCAGGTATGTCTCAGCCCCCTCCCATGACAACTAAATATTGTCCCGGGGGTATTGGTTCGGCAGTGCCGGGAAAGCTAGAAGGTAAAACACGGAACCCGGCCGTGTTCCCGGCAGTCCACCGCCCATCCCCTGGGAATGCGGGCCGAGGATACAACTGCATAAAGGTAGAAACTTATGAATTCATAAATCAGGAATACTCGTGAACTAAACAGCAATAGTAGCTCTGCATGAAATTGGTACCGGTCAAAATGACGAAATCAATATTTTCAACATTTTTGTTATTTTTTTTGGGTTTCAAAAAAATCTAAATTAATTGTTTTGACGCGAAATTTTCGATTAAGCAAAATTTAATATTCCGCAAAATTTCGAAATACGTTACAAAATATCGTCACTTTTGTCATTAAATTTTGATAAGAAATACACAATGTACCAATCGGAACTCCTCAGCGTATACCTAACGAAAGTGCGTATTTCACAGTTACGGAAACGCCCGAGTAGTTACGATTGACATTACATAATGTCAATGCCAAGATAATCTAATTTAAAAGCATGCAACTTCATACCGGGTTTTCCGGGGTCACAGAGCCTGGTTTGGGCTCTGTTCGGGCCCGAAACCGGCCCAAAACGCAAAGTTCAATACACTGCTACTATAGGCACTACGGGGTCCGGCCCCTAGCCCCTATCCGCCCCAAGATAGGAACGAGCGGAGGGTCTCGTTCGACTCGTATGAGCATACCCTACGTCTGTATACCCGGTCTTTTGGGGTCACAAAGCATGGTTTGGGCGGTACACGGGCTCGAACCCATCCAAAGTCTCCTATGGCATGACGCTATTTTGGCTACTTTGGGGATCTGACCCCTCTTTCAGCCCAAGATAGGGCCTAGCGACGGTATTTTTCGACTCTCGTCCACCTGCCCTACATCTACATAGCCGGTCTTCCGGGGTCACAGAGCCTGGTTTGGGCTCTGTTCGGGCCCGAAACCGGCCCAAAACGCAAAGTTCAATACACTGCTACTATAGGCACTACGGGGTCCGGCCCCTAGCCCCCATCAGCCCCAAGATAGGAACGAGCGGAGGGTCTTGTTCGACTCGTATGAGCATACCCTACGTCTGTATACCCGGTCTTTTGGGTCACAAAGCATGGTTTGGGCGGTACACGGGCTCGAACCCATCCAAAGTCTCCTATGGCATAACGCTATTTTGGCTACTTTGGGGATCTGACCCCTCTTTCAGCCCCAAGATAGGGGCCTAGCGACGGTATTTTTCGACTCTCGTCCACCTGCCCTACATCTACATACCCGGTCTTCCGGGGTCACAGAGCCTGGTTTGGGCTCTGTTCGGGCCCGAAATCGGCCCAAAACGCAAAATTCAATACACTGCTATTATGGGCACTATGGGGTCCGGTCCCTAGCCGCTATCCTCCCCAAGATAGGAACTTGCAGAGGGTCTCGTTCGACTCTTATGATCATACACTACGTCTGTATACCCGGTCTTTTGGGGTCACAAAGCATGGTTTGGACGGTACAGGGGCTCGAACCCTTCCAAAGTCGCCTATGGCATAACGCTATTTCGGCTACTTTGGGGGTCTGGCCCCTCTTTCAGCCCCAAGATAGGGGCCTAGCGACGGTATTTTTCTACTCTCGTCCACCTACCCTACATCAACATACCCGGTCTTCCGGGGTCACAGAGCATGGTTTTGGCTCTGTTCGGGCCCAAAAACGGCCCAAAACGCAAAGTTCAATACACTGTTATTATAGGCACCACGGGGTCCGGTCTCTAGCCGCTATCCTCCCCAAGATAGGAACTTGCAGAGGGTCTCGTTCGACTCGTATGATCATACACTACGTCTGTATACCCGGTCTTTTGGGGTCATAAAGCATGGTTTGGACGGTACAGGGGCTCGAACCCTTCCAAAGTCGCCTATGGCATAACGCTATTTTGGCTACTTTGTGGGTCTGGCCCCTCTTTCAGCCCCAAGATTGGGGCCTAGCGACGGTATTTTTCGACTCTCGTCGACCTGCCCTACATCTACATACCCGGTCTTCCGGGGTCACAGAGCCTGGTTTGGGCTCTGTTCGGGCCCGAAATCGGCCCAAAACGCAAAATTCAATACACTGCTATTATGGGCACTATGGGATCCGGTCCCTAGCCGCTATCCTCCCCAAGATAGGAACTTGCAGAGGGTCTCGTTCGACTCTTATGATCATACACTACGTCTGTATACCCGGTCTTTTGGGGTCACAAAGCATGGTTTGGACGGTACAGGGGCTCGAACCCTTCCAAAGTCGCCTATGGCATAACGCTATTTCGGCTACTTTGGGGGTCTGGCCCCTCTTTCAGCCCCAAGATAGGGGCCTAGCGACGGTATTTTTCTACTCTCGTCCACCTACTCTACATCTACATACCCGGTCTTCCGGGGTCACAGAGCATGGTTTTGGCTCTGTTCGGGCCCAAAAACGGCCCAAAACGCAAAGTTCAATACACTGTTATCATAGGCACCACGGGGTCCGGTCTCTAGCCGCTATCCTCCCCAAGATAGGAACTTGCAGAGGGTCTCGTTCGACTCGTATGATCATACACTACGTCTGTATACCCGGTCTTTTGGGGTCACAAAGCATGGTTTGGACGGTACAGGGGCTCGAACCCTTCCAAAGTCGCCTATGGCATAACGCTATTTTGGCTACTTTGTGGGTCTGGCCCCTCTTTCAGCCCCAAGATTGGGGCCTAGCGACGGTATTTTTCGACTCTCGTCGACCTGCCCTACATCTACATACCCGGTCTTCCGGGGTCACAGAGCCTGGTTTGGGCTCTGTTCGGGCCCGAAATCGGCCCAAAACGCAAAATTCAATACACTGCTTTTATGGGCACTATGGGGTCCGGTCCCTAGCCGCTATCCTCCCCAAGATAGGAACTTGCAGAGGGTCTCGTTCGACTCGTATGATCATACACTACGTCTGTATACCCGGTCTTTTGGGGTCACAAAGCATGGTTTGGACGGTACAGGGGCTCGAACCCTTCCAAAGTCGCCTATGGCATAACGCTATTTCGGCTCCTTTGGGGGTCTGGCCCCTCTTTCAGCCCCAAGATAGGGGCCTAGCGACGGTATTTTTCGACTCTCGTCCACCTACCCTATATCTACATACCCGGTCTTCCTGGGTCACAGAGCATGGTTTTGGCTCTGTTCGGGCCCAAAAACGGCCCAAAACGCAAAGTTCAATACACTGCTATTATAGGCACCACGGGGTCCGGTCTCTAGCCGCTATCCTCCCCAAGATAGGAACTTGCAGAGGGTCTCGTTCGACTCGTATGATCATACACTACGTCTGTATACCCGGTCTTTTGAGGTCACAAAGCATGGTTTGGACGGTACAGGTGCTCGAACCCTTCCGAAGTCGCCTATGGCATAACGCTATTTTGGCTACTTTGGGGGTCTGGCCCCTCTTTCAGCCCCAAGATTGGGGCCTAGCGACGGTATTTTTCGACTCTCGTCGACCTGCCCTACATCTACATACCCGGTCTTCCGGGGTCACAGAGCCTGGTTTGGGCTCTGTTCGGGCCCGAAATCGGCCCAAAACGCAAAATTCAATACACTGCTTTTATGGGCACTATGGGGTCCGGTCCCTAGCCGCTATCCTCCCCAAGATAGGAACTTGCAGAGGGTCTCGTTCGACTCGTATGATCATACACTACGTCTGTATACCCGGTCTTTTGGGGTCACAAAGCATGGTTTGGACGGTACAGGGGTTCGAACCAATCCAAAGTCGCCTATGGCATAACGCTATTTCGGCTACTTTGGGGGTCTGGCCCCTCTTTCAGCCCCAAGATAGGGGCCTAGCGACGGTATTTTTCGACTCTCGTCCACCTGCCCTACATCTACATACCCGGTCTTCCGGGGTCACAGAGCATGGTTTTGGCTCTGTTCGGGCCCAAAAACGGCCCAAAACGCAAAGTTCAATACACTGCTATTATAGGCACCACGGGGTCCGGTCTCTAGCCGCTATCCTCCCCAAGATAGGAACTTGCAGAGGGTCTCGTTCGACTCGTATGATCATACACTACGTCTGTATACCCGGTCTTTTGAGGTCACAAAGCATGGTTTGGACGGTACAGGTGCTCGAACCCTTCCGAAGTCGCCTATGGCATAACGCTATTTTGGCTACTTTGGGGGTCTGGCCCCTCTTTCAGCCCCAAGATAGGGGCCATGCGACGGTATTTTTCGACTCTCGTCGACCTGCTCTACATCTACATACCCGGTCTTCCGGGGTCACAGAGCCTGGTTTGGGCTCTGTTCGGGCCCGAAACCGGCCCAAAACGCAAAATTCAATACACTGCTATTATGGGCACTATGGGGTCCGGTCCCTAGCCGCTATCCTCCCCAAGATAGGAACTTGCAGAGGGTCTCGTTCGACTCTTATGATCATACACTACGTCTGTATACCCGGTCTTTTGGGGTCACAAAGCATGGTTTGGACGGTACAGGGGCTCGAACCCTTCCAAAGTCGCCTATGGCATAACGCTATTTTGGCTACTTTGGGGGTCTGGCCCCTCTTTCAGCCCCAAGATAGGGGCCTAGCGACGGTATTTTTCTACTCTCGTCCACCTACCCTACATCTACATACCCGGTCTTCCGGGGTCACGGAGCATGGTTTTGGCTCTGTTCGGGCCCAAAAACGGCCCAAAACGCAAAGTTCAATACACTGCTATTATAGGCACCACGGGGTCCGGCCCCTAGCCCCTATCAAGCCCAAGATAGGAACTTGCCGAGGCTCTCGTTCGACTAGTATGATCATACACTACGTCCGTATACCCGGTCTTTTCGGGTCACAAAGCATGGTTTGGGTGGTACACGGGCTCGAACCCATCATAAGTCGACAATGACATACAGCTATTTTGGCTACTTTGGGGGTCTGGCCCCTCTTTCAGCACCAAGATAGGGGCCTAGCGACGGTATTTTTCAACTCTATTCCACCTGCCCTACATCTACATACCCGGTCTTTCGAGCTCACAAAGCCTGGTTGCCTCAATATGCCCCTTTTTATCATACCCATTCTTATTGTTTGCTGGGAAATTCTTATTGTTCGCTGGGAAATTTAGTTGTGTATAACCTATATCCTTATCGTTCGCAGGAGTTATTGTTCGCTGCTATCGCTCGCTGGCTTGACTTTAGCCAAAACTTGCCTTGATCGAATTTAAATCAAAGTCATTAAATGAGCAACTTCGAATATTTAAAATAAAATATTATAAGTAATGTGTAGTGATTGCGAAAATTACGCAAGTTTTCTTTTCTATTTTTAGCAGTTGTTTTCTAAAAATAGAATTGGGAAATACCAGAATTTCTGGAGATTCCAGTATGTTGATCTGTCAAACATGAATTGAACTTGCCAGATGTTAGCAGCTGTTAGCGAATTGTTTGGTATTGGTAACGTTTTTATTACATGTAAAAAATAAATTTTAACAGCATGGAAAGTGCATTTAAATATTGAATGATTGAATTGTAGTCTGTATTGTATTTTTGCAATTTTATCTCAAAAATGATAATGATTATCTGATTATATAAATGCACTAGAAAATTCAATGTTATACGTGTCAGTGACCAAAGTACATGACCCTAGTGGGAGAAAACCACATGGAGACAGCAAATTATGTCTGATCTGCAATAGTCAATTGAAACCCCCGCCCCATCCAAAGTAGGGGCGGACATAACTTGATAATGCACCTGTCAATTGCATCCACGCTCCCTCACCACCGGGGATAGGCCAGGATTTTTTCTTTTGGGTTGTCAATACCCACGCAATTCCCCCGCCCTGTGCCTGTTTGCACCCGAGTCCCGGGGAAAAGATTTTGGTCCGGTTCCAAAACCTGGGAGTTGACTATGTGCATATGGTTACGTGTCCCAACCCCAGGGATTGTTGTAAATCATATTAGCCCCTCAAGGTTACAACAGAGAGTTGAATTTCATACTTCATGTTTACTTATTATTTAAACTATACAATGGTTATGTTGTGATTTACTTTATTTCTAGGTGTTTATTAGTATGGAGGAATGAGAGCATTTTTATTGGACTGAATTGTGTGTTTTGTTGCTATGGATACCAGATGAAACATGGAAGCTTGCTGCCAAAATAAAGTTCTTTTGTTTAGATCACCCACAGAAGGGAAAACAGACCTTTATGATTTGGTATAATGTTCTTCTTACTATTACATTATATAATGTAAATCTATATTAAATGACATAACATAATATCTCATATGTTTCCAGTATTAAATTTATATAGATCTGTAACTTGCAACTTTTATTTCTAGATCAGCTTTTATACATTCATTTTCATTTATGATGTCTATTTTCTAATGGCCATATGTAGAATCAGTTAGTCGACTATACAAAAGACCGTCCTCTATATTTCATACTGAGTCGTGCATTCAAGCACCACTATCAGGGGACCACATCAAATGTTCACACAATATTTCTCATCAACCATGGATTATTGATGGTATGTTAAACCTTGAAATTGTTGCAAAAGGCATACAATTTTCTGATAATTATGTATGTTATGTTTTCAGGAACTAACAAAACATGGATTTAAGGCATACAATATACCAGTGTTAGATTTCAACTTCATCAATATAGATAAACTAGCTACAAACCTTGAAGACAATGAGAACCATTCTGCTATTGTGTTCACCAGTCAACGTGCCGTCGAAGCCTGTATGTTAGCTCAGCAAGCGCTTAATGGTACCGTTGTTTAACTATTTTTTACTGTTTATTCATTGCTAAATGATAACGGTTATAAACATACGCTTGTCCATCAGGTAAATTATGTTTTCTCTAGGTTTAACTGGGTGTACCTGAGTTAACTGTAATCCCTGCTATTCTTTCAAATGGGATTTAGTTACCACATTAGTATAACTTATTGAATATACAGTAGATCTTCTTCTTTGATTGCATGGCCATCTAAACACTTTACTCCATACATAATTTTCAATTTCTGTATTCTGCAAACTGATGATAGAACTAGAATTATTTGCCACTTTTGTATATCTGAATTGTCTCCACTCCATGCAATATTGTGAAATGAATTGTTGACTGCATGAAAGGAGAGGAAGAGGAATGATTTGGCTTTGCTAAGGGATAAGGGGAATTATGGTGATGCCTTAATGAACTAGTGTAGGAAAAACTGTATGACTACTTCTAGTGCTGCATACTGTAAGTATTCCTTATGTAAAACTGGGCTCTCCCCTTTTGTTCCCTGGTTAAGGTCTGAAAAGCCGAGTCAAGCATAGACTTTATTTGCCAATCTGCTTTCTTTTGAAACATGGCAGATATTGTGCCTTCAACAGGATTTGAACCTGGGTTGCCAGATAAGACAGCAAGCCTGCTAACCACTGAGCCATGGAGGTACTGGGAAGAGTTTTTGCCCTTGCTGTATCTCATCAAGTAGTATTGCAGTTTATAATCATATATGAAGGTTGTGGTACTTATGTATATTTCAGAACATAGTGATGGTACAACAGAGAAACGACAGAGAAGGTGTACAGATCTACCATGTTATGTAGTGGGTGACAGCACAAGTAAAGCTGGTAAATATAATTAACTTAAGTTCTATGTGCATGCTGTACATGTGCAATCTCTCTAGAACAACTCTCTCTGAGAAACAGTAAGTGTGGGGGTTGTACTGAGGTTTTTATTCTGGAGAGATAAACATAGTAAATGGGTACTTCTGGAATAAATCGCTGGCTTAATTAGAATGAGAAGGTCGTAACTACAAAATCTATATTTTGATAAAACAAGAAAAACTGTCTGACAATCACTCTTTACTTATGGTAAAATCAGCTTTGTTAACTTCAGTTTGGTTGACATGACAAGTTCCGATCTTTCTCAAAATAAGGCTCATAAGAAGCGTCTTATGATGTAGATTTCAAATATGAATTAGTCTTATAAAGTCGTAAGTGACCTTCTCATACTAAGCCAGCGAAATGTAGGAGCGGTTATTTCTCTAAGGAGGGTCAATCTGGAAAGGTTCTGCTATAAATAGCTCCCCTCATTCTCTAACAGTATATCAAACAATGGATTTAAAGATAAATAAAATCCATCAATATGTTATGCAGTTATTTCTGATGTTACAAAACATTTTTATGTTCTCAAGACTATAGGAAGTAAATATTGTGTGAAAGTTCAGCTGAAAATCAATAGGGTTTAAATTCATTGTTTGTTTAATTTAGATTGATAGATTATGAATTGTGTAATGTACTTGTAATGTAAAAGACTAATTCACACACCATGTGTGGGGAGCGGAGGCCTAGAGATAGGGTCCACGCTTCGGGATCCCCAGGGAGACACGAGTGTATGTTTCCATAGGTAGCCCATTGACCAGGGGAAGTTAAAATGTGAAAGGGTGCTTGAGTGGCCTAACAGCTGGAAAGAGCCCTAGAAAATTGGTAACTTAAATTTTAACTTAAACATTCTGCATGTTTTGTATGAAAACACTGTAGTGATATAAATAAGCATAATATCAATTATGTTGTTTCAGCGCTAGCTGCAGGATTTTCTCCTATTGGTGGGGACACTGGAAATGCTGAAAAGTTGGCAGAAAAAATTATAAATGGTAAAATATCATATAGTCATGTACGTTCTTCCTATCAATTTAATAATACGTGTACATCAGTCGGACCAGATGTGTTTTGACTGATAATAGGATCGACCACGATGAAAATAAGGGTTCCTTCGAACCTTCTTTGTGTTATTAGTGACATTTATTTTAATATAGATTTGACTTGGCTTTATTAATTCATGCCTACATTTTCTGTATTTGTATGTTTTAATATTATGATTGCCATGTAAATGCTCATGTTATGTCCAATTAATCTATCTATCTATCTAATATTTAAGCCAAAAGTATCATTTTTAGGCACCTCATATGTCTTGAAATTAATATTACACATGTATATAATTAGACCACTAGTCTTGGTATATTTTTTGTATTTAAAAGTTAGGGAATCATTAATTTCAGACATTTGTTATGTACAATAAATAGCATTCTTTAAATTTCTTTGTGAAGTTCTTTATAGGCTAGAATTTACACAAGACGAAATTGAGGGCTTGGTGCAAAATTACAGTAACTACATCAATTTATTGAGGCATGTAACATAGTTTTGCACTGAGCACTTGAAATTTAATGCTATCTGCGTAATTCCATGTCACTAACTTTACCATTTATACAGTATATAAGTATAGTCAATCACAGTATATAAGTATAGTCAATCACAGTATATAAGTATAGTCAATCACAGTATATAAGTATAGTCAAGCACAGTATATAAGTATAGTCAAGCACAGTATATAAGTATAGTCAAGCACAGTATATAAGTATAGTCAAGCACAGTATATAAGTATAGTCAAGCACAGTATATAAGTATAGTCAATCACAGTATATAAGTATAGTCAAGTACAGTATATAAGTATAGTCAAGCACAGTATATAAGTATAATCAAGCACAGTATATAAGTATAGTCAAGCACAGTATATAAGTATAGTCAATCACAGTATATAAGTATAGTCAATCACAGTATATAAGTATAGTCAATCACAGTATATAAGTATAGTCAAGCACAGTATATAAGTATAGTCAATCACAGTTTATAACTATAGTCAAGCACAGTATACAAGTATAGTCAATCACAGTATACAAGTATAGTCAAGCACAGTATACAAGTATAGTCAAGCACAGTATACAAGTATAGTCAATCACAGTATATAAGTATAGTCAATCACAGTATATAAGTATAGTCAATCACAGTATACAAGTATAGTCAAGCACAGTATACAAGTATAGTCAAGCACAGTATATAAGTACAGTCAATCACAGTATATAACTATAGTCAATCACAGTACATAACTATAGTCAAGCATAGTATGTAACTATAGTCAAGCACAGTATATAAGTATAGTCAAGCACAGTATATTAGTATAGTCAATCACAGTATATAAGTATAGTCAATCACAGTATATAAGTATAGTCAATCACAGTATATAAGTATAGTCAATCACTGTATATAACTATAGTCAATCACAGTATATAACTATAGTCAATCACAGTATATAACTATAGTCAAGCATAGTATGTAACTATAGTCAAGCACAGTATATAAGTATAGTCAAGCACAGTATATAAGTATAGTTAATCACAGTATATAAGTATAGTCAAGCACAGTATATAACTATAGTCAATCACAGTATATAAGTATAGTCAATCACAGTATATAACTATAGTCAATCACAGTATATAACTATAGTCTATCACAGTATATAAGTATAGTCTTTGTAATGGTTTTTAATTTGGCTAACCCCTTGTACAAGGTTTAAGCTTATTTATGTTGAATGTGCATATACTAGTTTATTAATTTTTTGTTTCCAGAAATGAAAACAAAAGACAAGCCATTACTCTATCCATGTGGTAACTTGCGGAAAGACACATTGTCGCAGACATTAAAACATGAAGGTAGTCTTTATCATATTATTTTGTCTACTTCTGTTATCAATGTCATAAGCACTAGTGCAAGTACCCTAAATTTGTTTCTATTTTCTTATTGACAAATGATATTTAATTACTTCCCTTGACTTTTTCAACAATTTATTTTCAGGATACAATTACCTCCCTTGAATATTTCAACAATTTATGTTCAGGATTAAATTACCTCCCTTGAATTTTTCACCAATTCATTTTCAGGATTTAATTACCTCCCTTGATTTTTTAAACAATTTATGTTCAGTATTCAATTACCTCCCTTAAATTTTTCAACACTATATTTTCAGGATTCACATTGAATGAAATAGAAGTATATGAAACAGTCAGAAATAAAAATATCAGCTCAAAAGTAAAGGATTACTTGGATAAAGAGGTAATCTTGTCGATTTTGTTTCCTGGAATTTATGACTTATACACCTTTTTCTGTAGCCACCTTGATTGCCTTGTAGTTGAGCATCCGGTCAAGTGCAAGAGGTGTTGGGTTTGATCCCCAGCCGCAACATTCCAATGAATTTTAAATAGCACTTGTAATATCTCCCTTGTTTGACGCTGAGCATTGTTAGTTCCAGGTAACTTCTGGTCTGTGTCAAGATAATGACAGGGTGGTTTCCAAATGACTGAAAAGCTGGGGCCCAGTCGGATTTGAAAAGTATTTTAGCTAAAGCTAGAACCAGACCAATCTGTAAAGAAGAGATGAAATAGTTGAAACTATTATTATGGCTCTTATTGTTGTTGAGGAGTGATATATTGCTTTGCACATGGTGTTTGGTCATTCGATAGGATGATTGGTAGAGCAAAACTATAATTCTTTCATTCTATAACTTGAGAACACTTTGCCCTTGAATCTTCAAACTTTACTTTAAGGTTGGGTAGCAACAGTTGATGACCCCTATCATCGCTGTGACCTTTATTACTTTCGACTTTCCTAGGGAGACTAGAACGCAGGTTTCCATAGGTTACCCAATGACCAGGGAAAGTTAAAATGCCAAATGGTGGTGGAACGGCTGAACTACTGAAAAGAGCCCTAAAACATTGTCTGGTAACTTTAACTTATTTTATTTATTGTTCAATATTGTATTTTACAGGGTATGCCAGAGTTTGTTGTGTATTTTAGTCCCTCTGGAATACAATATACTGAAGATCTAGTCGACCATGATATTCTACCTCTTCAAAAGTTGAAGGTTAGTGTAACCTGCCCTTAGCAACCAGTCACATGTGGCTGTTCAAACAAGATAGTTGTTTAATACAGGTTTATTCAAATCAGAGTCAATTAAATGCTTATGTTAAGTATGGTGCTCAAATGGATAACATTCGTGACTATGGGTTGTGATGTCTCTGATTCAAATCTCAGTCAGGGTACTTAGTCATTTCTGAAAGAGTTTCAGTGTTTCTCACCTAATTGGTGATTGACTGGTTGGTAATAAAGGTACATGTATGGGGAAATCGAACAGGGCAGGCAGCACTCAACTGACCAGCCGAGCACAAACATCAGTAACGCACACCACAACACAACTACACTGTGCAATTACTACTCATAAGCCAAAATAAATTATTGGAAGTCCAAGTCCCCGCAGAAAGAATGCAGGACCCAATTTTACTACCCATAGGCTGTATAGTGTATCAGTGCTATACACCAGCATGTTTAAGAACCTATGAGCCCCTCAACCATAGCGAGGGTAGCACACAAATAAAAGTTCATGTATTGTCCCTCAGTTGGAAGCAAACTTATGGACATTTTTTGCAGTTTCTTGTAATACTATGAGAAATTAGAACTTGTAACCTTGTATATGAGCATAGTATTGTATCAGAAACCGAAAATAATAATACTCATAAGTTTTTGTTATTTTTAATCGGTTGTTGCACTTGCTTTTTTTGTTAAGCCAGATATTCATAATTGAACCAATTATCTTGTTTATTGAAGGTTGTTGCAATTGGACCTACAACTAAGAAGGAACTTGTAAAACGAGGATTGCCAGTGTATGGTGTTGCTAGGCAACCAGATCCAGCTGGAATTGTCGAGGTTTTACTTAAACATAGTAAATAACATAAACTAGATTTTATTTTGTGCCAGATTTACATTAACTATGAACTTTATTGTTAATTGATTTAAAAGGTCTTGGTTTGAAATCAGTAGCACTGTGTATAAACGAGCTGATTTCTGGCAATTGCAATAATGAGTTCATGTTGAATTATATAGTATGACAATAATGAGTACAGTGATCAGATTTTACATGTGCTTTCAATAGCAATAAATGAGATATAGGTTGAATTTTATAGTAATTCGATAAGTCATGTAGTGATTTGGTTTATACGCTGTGAGTTGGAGATTTCTGTAATGTTTGCAATTCTTCACTGAATTGATTCATGGAGTTACTAGATTGTTTGCTTTACATTATATTTATGTTACAAGATCGTTTTATTTGATGTTCCTGAAAATGAATTATATTATAATTGCTGATTTATTTTTATGCAATAAATACTATGCAGAATTTTTTAAGAGTTCTTTGAAATGTCTCTTAAAGATTAACATGCATACTAACTACAAGCATGGTTAACTTTGTAAACGCACGGCAAAGTTATAGTCTGGTAGAACTCTAATTTAAGTCTAGGACCAGCCAGGATCTACCGAATCATTGACATCTTATTCTTACACAGTAACTGTTGTAATACTACTTCGTTAAGTTAATATAGAGTTACTTCTCTTACATTTCAATATTCCTTATTATTGTTAGTTGTAATCGACTAAATTGTGCTGCTGCAATTTGGGGGTATTACGTCATTAATACAGACACGGGTCCAGGCACTGGGCACGAGGGCCCGTGCCCCCATTTGGCTGAGATTAAAAAAAAACTTTGAATAAAGAATAAAACAGATATTGAACAGACACACTTTATTTCGTTCCTGAATGAAATGAAAACAAATAACTTTAAATAAATATTACGTTTACTCAATTGACTAAACTGATATAATTCTGTCTGGAACAAATATTTATTAAATATATGTATGTTCGTCCTTACATAACGTACATCTTGTGAGTTGCACTCCCCACACACTACATATATACGAGGGGTGTCCGTGAATTACGCAGACTTTTGTCATAAGTCGTTTATTAAGCCATGTATAATGTTTGGAAAAGCCTATAAATCTGCTGGTATATATATCAAGTCAAATTTTAACGCGGATTTGAGAAATAAAAGTTCGATTTCCTTGGAACGTGAACCATAAATTTTGAATTTATTAAGATAACCTTTGTTGATTTATTTCACGGTGACACTGGATCACGTCACCACCATGTCTGCAACAGATCGCCGACTGCAAACAACATATAACTTTTGCATAAAATAAAGTACACTCTACAAACCTTCTGGATTTAGTAGAAATTTGGTTCAGAAAAAGTCGGTCATGTCACTGTGCACTAGGAGTGTCTTATGAAAGAAGCCATTATGTTAAAGTACTTATGCTGTAACGATATCATTATGTCAGTAAGATAATATAGCTTGTCACGAATCGTACATAAAATAGTGACGTTATTGCGAGATTCATGACGTTATGGTACGGAACTGTCTGGATATTAGCATATTCCGGTCTAAGATATTCCGCATGAGATGTCATCGTTAAGTTTGCTTCTATAAATAAATGGGAAAGAGACTTTCGGAGGTGTCGAAGTGAAATACTAAATAGTAAAACCTAAAAACATTTTCATGTCTTTCGGTAAAAGTATTCCCAGGATATGACGAGGGAAACGCCTACGACTTCATGGGATTGACTGTATTCCAGTCTTCGAAACAACTAGTGATAGAAGACGGATTTTATTTTAGATTTGCTAGTCGCATGTATTAGAACGCTTATAAATAAATGCTAACGGTTTCCGCACCCACCCCGACAATAACACTGGTCTGCGGACATTTTTGCCCACTCTGTCTGTGCCAAACGACATCAAATAATATATTTGGTTTGATTTAAGGAACACGGCATGCCTTAATTTACATTTAAGCTTAATTTCATAAAACAAATTTTCATATTTTTTCATAGCTTAAACTCGGGTGCATCCATTGAATTTTTACTCCTTTACACTGCTGCAGAGTCATGGGGTGACAATGTAGATCTATTAATACGACATTATTCATTGACAAAAACTCCTCCAAGGTCAATTTGAGGTTGTATTTTTATTGCGTTATGTTTAACTAATTTTCAAGTAGTTTGCATACATGCACCAATGCAATACTTACATATTTGTATATCATATCTTAATAGGCTTGTTTACATACTGTCAGCTATTCGATGTGGTTAACCACATGTTTACGGTTTGAGCATCATGACTGTTACACCACGTGCCTATTGTATCACGTGACCAAACTACGACCACACCAAAAGGGATGTGGCAACCTTCAAGCAATAACGTACGCGTCATTCATAAAAAATTGTTCCGTATTTAAAACACTTTCCATGAATGAAATCGTTTGTAAATACATTTAAATGATGCGGTTATTTTTCGTCTCAAATGGTAGTACTAGTTCTAAATGAAAATGAACCAGATTATATACGATATTTATTTGTTTGTTTGTTCGCGACCGACTGAGTTAATCCTAACTGTTTGATCATTCAGATTTCTTCCTAACAGATTGGCCATTGGCCTCAAGCTTCGATTTCAAAGTCAGCTGTTACACTTCGCGCCAATGTTAGCCAAAGCACATTGGCTATTTACCATACAAGGTACTCTGTCATACACATTGGTGAAGTGGAACATTTTTGGTTATTTCGTTCATAGTATTTAGGATGTTGCATAGACGGGGGTCGAGCCCGGGGACCTTTGTATCTCAAAGAATGCGTCCTACCTCAAGGTAACTGCTAACCAATGTCTGTTAATTCCAGTTTTCACTGTATTCGCGAGTATGTATGAAATGTAACGATGCTGTAATGTTGTACATGTCAATAAAGATTCCATACTCGTCTGTTATGTAAATCGTAGAATTCCTGAACACACTCATAACAAGTAAGACCCTTGAACATTAAGCAAAACATTGCTGAAGTATTGTCTCTATTAAAGTGATGTTTTTTTGGTATTGTCATATACCTGTAAGAACAATAAGATATAACAACCCATTACGCAGTCATAAAGTAATCCACCCAACATTCGCAATGAAAATAAATTCTGTCGCGATTTATGCTTCAATAACAGTACTGCATGGTATACAAAAATGTACAGAAAGTGGTTGTTGGCTTGCAACCAGGCGATGTAAGATATTAAAACTCGCATAATACTAGTACATTCCTTTATGCGGTTGCTGATGTACCGGATATTCAATCGGGCCCTCCAGTCATACCCTGAGTGTCTAGCACGCAACAGAGCGTAGCATATTTTATGAGATACCAGAGTCAATCAATAAATATCTATAATGCATCGCTTTAGTTATTTGTGTTCGACTCTTAACAGTCGTAGTGCGTGGACCATCGGTTATAATATCCTCGCCAAATATGACAATGACCTTCGGCTTTGATGGGAGAATGAAAGTTTGAGTGGTTCAAAGATCTAGTCGTCCTGTCTTAGCTCTTTCGAAGACTTTCGTAGATTTCTTGGATCTTTAACATACCCGCTGTATAGTACCGTTATGTACACGCGATACTACCAGGATTACCAGCTAGTTCGTCTTTATTGGTAATCGAGAGCGTTAAACAATCAGCCAGCCACCATCTCGCCTGTTATAGATGTTTGAAATAGGTATCGCGTTTACATTAGGGTCTGTTTGATGCCATTCTCATGAATCAGTGTATAGTCAAGTCCCTAGATTGTATGTATTACGGAGGAAAAACACGCTGGTTGAACGAGAATGGTTTGATGCAAAAGTTTATCGCAAACATCATACATTTTGTGAACCATTTTAAACATATCGTACATGATGTAAGCTGCGTTTGTTCATCAATACTCTTGCATTCTAACGGAATGTTCCATTGAAAGACATTCAGGACACAATAAATTGTATATTTAACACTGCGCAGTATTATAGAAAACGTATAAAGTTTCAACCACTCTTGGTATTAATCTAACCGAAATTCGAACAAATAGAAAGTCAAATTTTAACGTTGTTTTGAGAAATAAAATTAGATGTCATAGCAACGTAAAACGCAAATTTCAACATCGTTAGATTACGGATGTTAATTTATTTCACGATGGCACTGGATCACGTCACCACAATTTCTGTAAAAGTTCGCCGACTGCAAACAATATACTCTTCGGCATAAAATAAAGTACAGTGTCTTACTTTTTTAGTAAAAAATCGGTCATGTCATTGTGCGTTAGGAGTGTCTTCTAAAAGAAGCCTTAATGGTGAAGTACTTTGGTTGTACACTAGGATATCAAAATGTCAGTAAGATAATATAGCTTGTCACGGATCGTACATAAACTAGTGACGTTATTGCGAGATACATGAAGTTATGGTACGGAATTGTCTGGATATTAGCATATTCCGTTCTGAGATATTACGCATGGGTAACCATCATAACGTTTACTTCTATAAATAAATGGGAAAGAGACTTTCGGAGGTGTTGATGTGAAATAAAACCTAAAAACATGTTCATGTCTCTCGGTAAAAGTATTCACAGGATATAACGAGGGAAACGCCTACGACTTTATAGGCCTGACATCCAGTGATAGATGACGGATTTTATTTTAAGTTTGCTAATCGCCTGTATTAGAACGCTTATGCTAATAGTTTCCGCACCCACCCAAACAGTATCACTTCGGACATTTTTGCACATGCTGTTTTGCCAAACGAAATCAAATAATATATTTGGTTTGGGAGAAAGGAGCACGGTATGCCTTAAATGACATTTTAGCTTAATTTTATAAAACAAACTTGTATATTATTATTAAAGCTTAAACTCACATGTATATCAGGTGCATCCATAGAAAGTTTTACTCTTTCAAGCGCCCACACTGCTGAAGATTTGGATGACAATATAGATCTATTACTACAACATTATTCATTGACAAAATATCTTTCAATGTCAGTTTGAGGTTGTATTTTTATTGCGTAATGTTGTGACTATATTATTTCCGAGTAGTTAATTAAAAGGCTTGTTTATAAACTGTGAACTATTCGATGTGGTTATATCACGTGACTAAACTATGACCACACCAAAAAGGATGTGGAAACCACCAAGCAATAAACTATGTGTCATTCATAAATTTTGTTCCGTTTCTAAAACGTTCTCGATGTGAATGAAATCGTATGTAAAATACATGTAAATGAATGCATGAGGTGGGTTGGCGTAATAAATATCACCAATGATGCAGTTAAGTTTGTGTCGCAAGTGGTTGAAAATTTGAATAGACTATACGATGTTTATTTGTCTGTCTGCTTGTTCGCAGTCGACTGAATTAATACTGACTGCTTTCTACCTAACTGATCGGTCATTGACCTCCAACTTCGATTTCAAAGTCAGCTTTTAAATTTGGCTCCGATAGCAGCAACAGCACATTGGATTTTTACACTATTAGGTACCCTCTCATAAACCTTTGTAACGTGGACCACTTTTGTGTTATTTTGCTCATAACTTTTTAGCAGTGATCGCACAGACGGGGTTCGAACCTGCGTCCTCTCTATCCCGAAGAACACGTCCTACCTCTATGTTAGCGCTAACCACTAGTTTGTCACTCAAAGTTACGCTGTATTCGCGAGTATGTATGCAATGTAACAATGCTATAATGAGATACATGTTAATAATGATTCCGTATTCTTTTGTTATGTAAATCGTAGAATTTCTTAACACATTCATAAGAAACAAATGTATAAGACCCTTGAACATTAAGCTAAACATTGCTGAAGTATTGTCTCTAATAAATTGATGTTTTTTCTGGTATTGCTATATACCTGGAAGAACAATAAGATATAACGACCCATTACACAGTCATAAAGTAATCCGTACAACATTCGCAATGAAACTAAATTCTGTCGCGAGTTATGCTTCAATAACAGTACTGCATGGTATACAAAAATGTACAGAAAGTGCTTGTTGGCGTGCAATCGGTCGATGTTGTATATTAAAACTAGCATATACTAGCACATTCTTTCATGCGGTTACTGATGTAACGCATATTCAATATTACACTCACTGTAGCACACATTAGCGTGTCGAAATGTTATGAGATACAAAGGCCAATATATAGCGATCGGCTCTAACGTCGTAGGGCGTGGACAATCGGTTTTGAATAACATAAATGTTGTGTGGTTCAAATATCTGCTTTCTTGTCCTGGCTCTTTCGAATACTAGTAGTTAGTAGATTACTTGGTTCCTTAACATGACCGCTGTTTAGCCCCGTTTCACCACGTGCTACTACATGGATAACCAACTGGTCATCCATAGTTGGATTGTAGACACTAAAAAGGGTATAAAATATGTCTAATTATCTGGTCGTGATCCGAACCAGGGACCTCCAGATTGGTATTCGAGAGCTTTTCCCACTCAGCCTCGATGCCCCCTTTCTGCGTTTTGTACACCAATACTCTTGATTTCTTGCATTTAGGGCACAATGAATTGTATATTTAGCATAAGGTGTCTGCAGTACTACAGAAAACGTATAAAGTTTCAACCTCTCTAGTTACTAATTTAATCGAAATTCCTATTTTAGGATTTTTAGCGTTTTTCGGAACATTGTCTCAAAAGGTTTTGTTTGGAAAATCGTGGGGTATCAACGAAATGCATTCTAAAACTTCAGCATGTTGTCGGAATTCCAAGTACTAGTATTCTAACACATTGTTGTGGCCACTAAGAATGTTTTTATTCATGCTCATATATTTGAGGTGCATTCGGCATTTGTCTCAATTATATGTTTGTTTTCATTCCGACTGCATTGGACATATTGCCGCTAATTCCAGATCCGCGCGGATGAGGTATTTATCCAGACTCTAACGGCCGTATACACTCCGATAGGTCATACAAATGTACATCAGTAATTTCTGAAGAGTGACTCGCCCGTCTAATTACTCAAGGATGTTTCCACCATTTCAAATCATTTGTTAACGACTTTCTACTATTGTTCAGAAGCTCATAATGAACCTGGAACGCCTATTTGGCAGTTACATATCATTCAATTACCTACAACAAACGCGACTACTCACAACCCACTAAAGAAAATGTTTTATAATCGTCTACCCCACACAGTTGATGTCTGGCATACTAATATACCCACAGGGATGATTATTGCTTAAACGGCTATAACCATCAGTTTCATTGGTTTAATTGTTTTTATTTAATCAGTAGTATGTTACACTTGTACACTACATCTATTTTTTATAACTCAAAGGTAAATATAATTGTAAAGGTAGGCCGTGGTATTATATTATATCGTAAGTTTATTGACGTCCGCCGCGTAGTAGAGATGTTCACACCTAGACCTTATGGACATATGTAAATTTTAAGTGTGAAGGATTGTCTCAAATGAATTTTCATATACTATAATAAGCCGAATATAATTGTGTAAGTCAGGTTAATCAATCCATTGTACAAGCAGAAGTAATACTTACCTTTAATTGAACCCCTAGTACATTCAACCATTAACTGATATAGAACCTCACACCCGTCTAGGTGTGCACATAGTTGGAGTACAGTAATCTGGCATGTTCCCCGTCTTTCAAATGGTTAATGTTATTTCTGCTTTCTGTGATCGACTGTGTCAGCTCACTGCTGCCTTACTCCGCCGATATTATATCATATTGTATAAGACTGTAATAATAACACCAGGGTGACGGAATAAAAAGGACGTGTGTCTTTGACAGGTCCGGATACTAAGTAAATATCACATGTTATCGTTTTCTGTAGACTAACATTCGTATATTGGTCGGTACATAAGGATATGAGTAACACAAATGAAATAATTATTGCCTTAAGTCATTGTCGATTGGAATACAACCATGTTGTTACGAAGAACAAAATACTAGAATAACCTGCTGCGATATTGCATTCCTGAGTCTATAATTGCAAATAAAAACATCAAGTAGGAAACGACCATCATAGGTACTTTTTGCAAATATCTAAATTATTCATCATGAACCGATCGGGGTTATTGCGTTCGTAAGGGTACTGGGGTGCATTAATCTATACTTGTATGATGATACTACGGTGACCTTGTGGAGTTTGCTGGTTTATTGTTGCCGACGATTTGTATCAGGTTCTTGATAGACACCTGGTTCGACCTTTACCATATATTTATTGGTTATGACATCATTCACCTGATCATATTCATGGATACAATGTGGCTCGCCGTTGATAACCATTAACGATGCCAGGGCACTTTTTTTCTGTACGTATGTGTTCTGTTCCGATAGTTTATGAATAAATAGATCAATTACGAATGTTGCGTTAATTTTGTATGTTAACGATCGTGTGAAAAGTCTATTTTTGGAGACAATTACACGAAAACACGTTTGATATACTTCAAACTTTATCGGGTTTCTTTTCAACAACAACATACTAATATAAGTAGTGCCTGTATATACGAGATTGCGACCAGGCATTAAGTCACCTTATTAAATCAAGACAACGTCTTCTGTCAAATGATTTTAGAAATGCAGTTATTTTTTGTACATTGTACATGACAGATATTGAGATATCATTATATACAGTACCAAACCATACGGTTTCTAATAACTTATTGACTTACCAACGCTAGTGTGGATTTGTACGTGGTGGCATCGATAATAAAACGGAAGTACATAAGCAACAACACACAAAAATGATTCACAAATAGTTCGTATCAATATATCAAGGTTTGAAAGTCAAGCAAATTCCTGCCAAATTAAACCTTATGATTTCCGGAGTACAAACACTTTTTTCTTCAAACTAATTCTGATCTTGATTAACACTGTATCATACCCCAGACACAACAATATATCGACTTTATCATGTTCATGGTAAACGATCTTGTCTGGCTCTATAAAACAACACTATGTCAACTGTTTTACATCTGTATGTGGTTTTCTTTCATTGTTGTATTGTTGTAAGCAACACATCTCATTATCTTTGTTTTGTTGTCGTATAAATTGAAACAAAAAATCGAACAAGCAGAAACAATGGTAAAACAAGCTGAAGTTTTTTTATATAATGAAGTTGCTTCGGTAGAGGAATTGGTTAATTAGTGTATTATTTTGCTGCATTTACAATTCGTTTATAAAACAAAATTATAGTGATGAGAAACCGTTTATTTGTTTATTCGGGTTTACCACCTTTTTTCAACTATTGTTACAGTTGTATAATATGTATGTACGAGTACATGTATTCACTTAAGCCGTTTCTTGGTTGGCATCCTAACAAGTGATAACTTACAGCGGCATTTAATCGGCAATGCTTTCAAATTTTAAATGTAGGGTTAGACCTTTCGCGACGGGGAATTGAACCAGGATTACCGGGCAAAAAATTTAGGCAGCATTACCAATGGACATTGTGCGTGGCTGTAGATGTGTTTCGAATTATCTTGTTTTGACGTCATCCCCATTCCTTTCCAAATGCAAATCTCGACGATGGTTCACATTTGATAAATTATGCAGACATATTACATACATACACAGACATATAGAGAGGAACAATTAGCCAAGGTTTTTTTATTTCATGGGAAACGCTAGCCTATCATCGAGCCAACTTATTTATTTTAAATGCACCCTCGATTTCGGACCACGTTATTACACGATGATCAACATTCTGCACTGGATATATATGGTAACTGAACCAATATTCCGTTACCGCGGGAATAAAGTGCACACCATGTTAAAACTATGCCACTGTACGAGTTTACTTTCAAATTAAGTGTGCATAATCATTTCATTACCACTGGTACGGAGCAATGTCAAAGCGTAACGCAAGTCCAGACGACAGCCTGTTATAGACTCTTTCAGACAATAGCCAATACTTCTTAGTACCTTGGGGCGGGTAAAACAGGTTTAAAGGGTATTATCACTTATTTCTTATGTTTTTATGGAAACAAAGATAATGTTCAACAGTGAATGATTATCCTATGTATCAATGTACCCATTAAGCATTCTAAATGCTTAACACTTTGATTTTGTTTCGTTATTAGTATGGTGTAATCAGCGGAAACATAATATCTTTAAATAAAGGCTTATATGTTATCTTAATATATGAAATATACCATTTGAATAGTCAATACAATACCTATAACTGACATGCTTGTAATACCATGCAAAATAATCGCCTTATAACAAATTATTTCCAAAAAATAAAATTCATACATGTCATAGTTTCGATCAGACGGTGTCATGGTCTGCATACATAGTCCAAGTACGGTGTCGTGATCTATAAACGAAACCTTTATAAAATACATTTCTTTCGGAGTACAGAGTTTGCATTATTTCTGGCATACACGTTGTAATGAAGAGATCGAGAGAAACAGAAAATGGTAAGTAAGTCTTGTACTTGTTATCGGGTGATTTTAACTTGAGTATGAATGCACTATTTCTTCAAAGTACTAACGGACATGTTACATACACACACAAATCAAAATATCAATCTGCAGCAACTACATATTATCAACAATTATAATGGCTTGGCGTTATTTGACTATTAAAACAGTATTAATAGTACATGCCTCTCTTTATCACATGCACACTTGGATACAAATGTGTGGCTTCTTTTAGTTAATAAGACCCAATGGGTCATATACGTATTTTGTGGGGTTTTTTCGGCCACTGGTCCTAGCATTTGTAATTTCCTTAATATGGAGATTGGCGCTCTCAATTAAATGATCATTTGATTGTTACACAAAGAAATACATAAAATGTTCAATGGAATGTGCCGTACGCATCTTTTTAAACACATTTTTTCTAATATAATGGCATGATCCCAGCTCAATTTAGCTGCGCCTGCTTCATACGTTGACTGGTTGTGTGCTATCTCGTTTGAAATGGCCACTCATCTCTGTTACAAAATATACCTTACAAATGTTTTGTTTAGCCGAGTGGAATATTGTAGTGAAATCATCACCTCTTATTATCATTAATACTAGTTATGATTTTACTTTTTTGGAACACAAAGTTCAAATGCAGCTTTTGTGAAGTGTGCAGTGAGAGTGAAAATTCAGCAATAAGGCACTGCATGCGAAGTCACGACGATGAGAAGATTTCTTATCTTCATTTCTTCAAATCAAAGGACAAACTAAAATACAAAATATGTTGTTTTAAAATTACAGGAAGTGAGTTAAACTGTGATCCGAAATCAGTGTATATTAATCAGGAGACAGGAAAACTTAACATTCCTATACAACAATGTGGCACAAGTCCAATAAAAAATATTTGTAAAGGAAACAGCAGTTCGAACTCAGTTCACAACAAGGTATTCAATGACATTGACAACGCTTCGTATGCATGTGAAGGTTAACTCGGATAGTACTCCTAGTACTTATCGAATCAAGGTTAACTCGGATAGTACTCCTAGTACTTATCGAATCAGAAAAAAGCATATGCACACAACAACTCTTGTTGACTATCATTACGATTTAGTTTGATGACTACATAAGTTTCACAAAAGTTCTCCTGCAAGTATTTTCATTCTATGTCCCATCAGCATTTGTTCTATGACATTAAGACTACCTATATATCACAATAATTCATCAAGTTTTGTATAAACGCCTTAACATTTTGAACTAACGAACAGGTAAGCGATGTTTATATAGGTTTGACTGGGTATAAGTTATATAAATCAGTTAACGGGATAGTTCCTTCATTGGTATTACTTATTGAATGGACTATCTTTGGTTATCATTAACATTGTGTGTTAAGATAGAACGTAAAAAGTAGTTCTACAACACCTGTTATTAAAAGTCGACGACAGAATGGTTGGAGTATCCGCATCTTGAGCAGTAAAATACGGGTCTGATCCCAGGCAAATTGTGTCTGTTACCAGGATGATATATAGGTAGTCTTAATGTCATAGAACAAATGCTGATGGGACATAGAATGAAAATACTTGCAGGAGAACTTTCTTTACAGGCGTACTGAACATTTGTGGTTCAGAAATGTCTGTCGTCGTTACATCCATAAATGAGCCGACATTTATGCCACTAACATCAACCGAATCTCCATATTCGTAAGAGATTTCCTTCTTGAGAATGTCGTCTATTATCTATATCACTTTCGTTTAGAGACCACGACAAAATATTTTAAGTCGTTTAGAGTGCAAGACATTCCCAAAAAAATCAACAGCTTCACATTTTACGGCCTGTGAGACATGTACGTTTATCAATACACGTATCATAGCAAAGATAGTTCTTATAGAACATTATCTGGTTATAATAACTCATTTGTACTATTCATATTGCGATATATTAAACATAATTAGTATTTTCTTTAATTTTTCGCAAAACATGACTACTTCAGGTATAAATATAAACTTACTACACGCGTTTAATTATATTTTTTAGCGTCATCATTTAGAACAAATACTTATATGTCGATGTGTTGAAAGATCGCATCAAGTAAAACGTTATTAGACAGGGGTAAATCGTTGTAAAGAAGACACACTCAAAAGCGTGCTGCCTGATGTGCAAAGTTTCTATGGTATTTTCGCGAGGAGTCTATAGCAGGCTGTCGTCTGGACTTGCGTTACGCTTTGACATCGCTCCGTACCAGTGATAACAGCGAGTCGAATATCTTTTCTTTAGTTTTTAGGCTGGCGATTTCGCGCCAGACTATTACAATCCTAAAAAATGAAATCCACTAAGATGAATTTACTCCCGAAACTGACAACACAGAATCTATACACTCAATGCAAATAGTTCCTCCTCATTAATCAGTTTTGCAAGATAAGAACATTCAACTTTCCTTGTTTCATTTATTCTGTTCGATTGTAATATATTAGTTTCTTCTTGAAATGGAAGGAAATTGTATGAAATTAAAAGAAAAGGTGTTTAAAGGCGTTGATAATTATTACTACGCGTTACGAACGCGATATAGCGCGGCGCATCAATGATTTTATTATGTTAAATTATTTAGGTCAACATTCATTAATGAGATCGTGGTCGAGTGGTTGAGCAACTCGCTTAGTAATTTTCTGATGCTAAGGTCCAGCGATCGAATCACGGCGGCTCCAAAATTTTATATTTTTAAATTTTTATTTTTTTATTTTTTGTTAAGTCCAGCACTTACCTCTCTTTCGACTTAGAAGACCACTTGATGTTATATTACTTGAAAAGCTATTGTTCCTTAGCAGTTCGCCAGCTTGTCAGTACTTTCAGTACTTTGATTATCTTATAGTAGCACGTTTTATACAAAACAACATAGCGAATAATATAGCTTGGTTCAATGCTGATATGAAACGCAAAGATAAACGTTGTATGGTTCTACGCACTATAGTTTCGTGCTGTTTTGTCTGTAGTATTCGACAGCCGTTTTCTTACTAGTATGAAACTACGACCCCCCGTTTCATCATACGGTTGTCAAATAACCTATAGATCATGCGTGTTTTGTACTCCACTATCAACATTAAGCACATATCGTCTAGACAGCTACACACAATAGCTATTTGGCAACAGTTCATACTCTGTAGAACCTATTATTGGTTTAACAATAAAACATATAATTTTCACATGGAAGTTGGGTAATACGCATAATTGGGTAACAGCAGAACGTAACTGAAGCAATTTATCTTGATTTAAGAAGACGAAACGTTACATTTACTTAATTATATACACTAAATGTCGGAGCAAAACTCATATATTTTATTAAATTTTACAAATTGCTAATTGTATTATTTTTCCAAAATAACGGTTAGAGTAGTTCTTATAATAGGTGTGCAATTTTGTTCTAGTTAAATCTTCATTGAGAGAATGCAGAGTAGAGTACTTAAATAAACAATGCCCCCGCCCCCTTGTTATGACCTATGTTTGCGTATATGTGTTATTATTTAAGCTTTACGTTCAAGGAAAACCCACTTAAAAGTGCAAGTACTTATTTCCAATGAGGTCATGTTGCCATTAAAAATAATAGAACTAGTATCGAACAATAACTGAATCAAGGAAATAAAACTTAATTGAGCATATTTAACAGCTCGGTTAATAAAACGTTGGTATTTGGGTGGGGTTAGATATAAGAAAATTGACATAAGGCATTTTTAAGCAATAAATAAACACCTTTTTTAAGCATCTTCAAAATAATCTCATAGGCGTTCTCAATAACAAACTATAAATAATGTAAACATATTTTATGAGCGGGATGTAACTTTTAGAATCAGCAGCGCATCCTACTTCGGGATGTTGCGTACACAAAGCTAAAGTCTATGTCCCATAATGCATTTTTTGTCTCGGCGATATTTTCCCGCAGGAAATTAGTGAGAGTCGGGAACCTACATGCATTGAAAGTGCTGAAAACGTACTAATTTTCAAACACGTACTCATGTTATTTAGGTTCTACTTCTTAATCGAAGTATTTTATTTCTTTGAACTATAGGGTCTCTTTACAGGTAGTTTTGGTTATACCTTTGGAAACAGTTTGACGTAGCTGTGGTATTTAATGTTGTTCTTGCAAGGAGGTGGCTAGAATTACGGTGTTCATGAATTTAATTGAAACAATTTACTCCTGGAAAATGACATTGTTACACCATTCAGGTAGCCGGTCTTGTGTTCCTTTGAACTATAAAGTCTCTTAAAAGGTAGCTTCGGTTATACATTTAGCAGTGGTATATGAGGCTGTTCCTGAAACACTAATAAGGTCGCATAGTGAAAAGTGAGAAATGGTGTAGAAATGCGCGTTTGGACTCGCCAGACAGCAGTGCTTACGAAAGCGATTGGACTTGAACCATCAATATTGTGCATTTTACTTGTTTTCATAAATTAGTATTGTATTTGTTGATTAATAAACTGACAATGCCAGTTTATGTTTTAGCCATTTTATATTTTTACAAGCATGTTGATAAACACCCTGACTAAATTGTAGTGATTGTGAAGCACGTTTGAACGTGTAATTTACATGAAGAAAGGGCTATATAAATATAGTATAATAAAAAAATTGAAATTTATCCAATGTAGGGCCTACTCGTGATTTCATGTTGGGAATATCTCTGGGATGCATCCCCGATGTCGGGACTATACCGGGAGGCATACCCGAATCGCACAGAAGTTTGTAATTGCTCTCAAGAAGCTCCCTTAAACCAGGAGAGCCCTTTTACTGATTAATTACTATGCTCACTTATTAAATTGGAAGTAAATCGCCGAGACAAAAGGCTCAGTGGGACATAAGCTTTAGAGCGCCTTTCTCGATAATAAGGGTGTTGAATTACATTTGTCTCAATCCCAATTTGGACCTGTTTTATATATGGCATAATGATATTCAGGTTAGCCATATGTTTTTCAAACCTCATTTAGCTAAGGACAAGTGGATGTTTATTAATTATGACTAAACCGACGAATGGAAGTAAACCAAATTATACACAATAGAAGATATTAGTATACTGAGTACGGATGTCAGGTTTGACGCGTAGGTAGGCCATTTTCAAACAGTTTAGTATGAATGAAGCAGTATTTATAAACCAACTGCCCAAACATTTGAATTAACAGGGAGGAGTCTATTGGAGTATGTCCTTTGGACGGTTAGATAATATAACACTTTCAGCAAAACTGAACGCGGCAGATCCAGCACATTTATTACAATAATATTATTTCAATGACGTCATAAATCCGAATAATTAATGCATTCTCATTAATTTAAGTGTTTCATAAGTAGTTTCTACTAGACTGATAGATGTAAATTGAAAGTACTTCTCGACAGTTCTGGGAAAAAATAAATCAATGTTTTGTTTTTGCTGCGAAAATGTAGTGTAACTGACGACCGAATTTTAAAGCACTACCATTGATATATAGCGTTATCACTATAGTATAATCGGTATATTATGTTTAATAGTGATAATGTTATGTGAATTAATTTGTTTATTGATACGTTTTACTATACTTTTTATTTAAGTGTAGTAATAAAAAATTGAAAATGACATGCGAATTTATGTCTTTATTCACCTATTGAAAGTTTGCTGTAAAACACAGTTACCGTTCGTACTTAATCTATGTGTTGGTGATGATTGATTTGATAAAGTATGTGCTCCAAGTCGTGGATATGCTATCTGACAAACTGTTGAAACACGAATACGCTAAAAGAGAGGACAAATGAATCAGCAATATGCTAATAGACGAAACAATTGGCACAGGAATTTTTTTCAAAGGACGGAGAATTTGAACGAGTCATGTCCTAAAAGCCGGATTTCAACCCGAATTTGCTTTATTATGGTCAAATCGGTACAATAATATGCAAAAGGGCTGACAACTGGAACAAGAATGAAATTACTGAAAGACAGAACAAGTATAGTGGGGAATATCTAAAAGCCGGGACAATTGAAACAGGATTATGCTGAAAGACGAAATAATTTCAACAGAAGTAGGGTTAAAGACGGAATAAATGGTACAGGTAAATACTTAAAGACGGAATCAATGGAAGAGGAATATACTAAATTGGAACAGGGACTTGTCTAACAAGACGGACCAATAATTGGAGCAGCTTTCTAAATGAAAGAATAACGACAACAGCAATATGCTAAAAGAAGGAACGAGTTGAACAGCAATATGCTAAAAGACGGAATAAATGGAGCAACAATATGCTAAAAGACGGAATAAATGGAGCAGCAATATGCTAAAAGACGGAATAAATGGAACAGCAATATGCTAAAAGACGGAATAAATGGAACAGCAATATGCTAAAAGACGGAATAAATGGAGCAGCAATATGCTAAAAGACGGAATAAATGGAACAGGAATTTGCTAAAAGACGGAATAAATGGAGCAGCAATATGCTAAAAGACGGAATAAATGGAAAAGAAATATGCTAAAAGACCGATTAAATGGACCAGCAATATGCTTAAAGACGGGATAATTGGTAAAGAAATATGCTTAAAGACGGACTAAATGGAGCAGCAATATGCTTAATTGGAACAGGGAAATGACAAACAAGACCAAACAATAATTGGAGCTGGATACACATAAACACTGTTCGTGGTTTCCTTTCTTATCTTATTTTTTCAAGGCATATCACTGTATATTTATCATTTTTATTGCAGTCTCAATCTCGAGGCGGGTGATATATCCCTGAGCTACTAATATTCGACAACGAATATTTTCCAGACATAGAAATTGCTTTGCTTATAATGGTACCCAAAATACTGCGATGTATGCTGCAAATGTTACATTCCGCTCATAAAACATGTTTACATTACTCACACTTTGTTATGGAGAACGCCTATGATTTTATTTGGAAGATGCTTAAAATCGGTGTCTATTTATTGCTTGAAAATGCCATACATTTTTAACAACCCACCCCCGCCCAATTACTAGCCTTTTTATTCACCGAGTCGTTAAAGTTTCTCAATTAACTTTTATTTTCTTGAATCAGCTATTGTTTGATATAAGTAAGGCGTATGGTCGTAAAAAGATGTAAATGCACCACTGTATATAACAAATATTAAGTTTATTTTCGGAAGGGTTTTTCTATTACAAACATCATATATTCATATACTAGTAAATAACATACTTGGTAGTTAATATCACACCTTTATTTATAATGTGATGAGGCTGTATGGAGTCTATGGCGTGGTTAGCGAAATACTATAGTGACGCGGTGGTCGAGTCCACTTGTACGATGTTATACCAATTATAAAGCATACTATAATCCTAACTACACAATGTATTCAGGTTAAGTGTGGGAGAGCATAGTATTTGATACCACGAAAAAAACGAACCATGAAATAATGAAGCATTTCAACTATTCATGTCAGGCAGTTTCTCAAGCATTGTAACAGAGACTCTCCGTACTTAGTAACGTGGCATCAATAGCATCACACGCGTGTTCGTCACTCCTGAAAAGCGTTCATATACATAGAGGATATTTGTATTTTTCCGTGTATGATCGGCTGATAATTCACCGAGTGAGCAGCTGATGTAATATTTTCACGAGTGGCGTAGCCACGAGTGAAAATATAAGTCAGCTGCTCACGAGGTGAATTATCAAACGATCATACACGGAAAAATACTAATATTCTATTTATTTCATGCTTCAAATAGCTTAAATGAAGGAAATACTCCACTATATACCTCAAATGTTTTGCGTAACGTCGTTTTACCGCCATGCACGCGTCGAGTTACAATCAAGTAGTTCTTCTGCAATGGCTTCAATTTCGTCCATTTGGTTTACATTTGTGTATAGATCTACAACGACCTTCGAAATATGACCCCAGGACCAGTCCATATACCAAGGTTGAAACGATATTTACCGTTATTTTATGAAAAAATACGGACAGGTTTGAGAAAATCTCCCTTTACTTCTAGTTGGCAACATGGCTTAGTGGATAAACTGTTCTCTTGTCAAGAACATACTTTTATATAGACTGTGGGTTCGAGTCCTCTGCTATACTCATTTTCAATAATTAAATTTCTAGTTATTTTTTTTATCGTTTTACGTTAATATTTCAATTCTTAATATTTGATTAATTTTACGTTTTATAACTAATAAAAAACCCGCTTTGTTTCCTTAACATTAATTTAGTCTGGATATTGTATTTATTGCGTCATTGGCTTCGCTGCAATCGCCATTTTAAGAATTTTCAGTAGAAACGTCAGAATTAGCTAATGGTGTATGTTGTCAGTTGTCTGTGTGATGCAGCGGTCATAGTACATCGCTATCAGTCGTCTATTTTGTTCTTTCCTGTGAGTTAAGACCCACTAACGAACCGTTTTTTATTTAATAAACATATGCTTACATTAATGCTATATGCATACATTGTATTACCTGATTATGATCACATATCATTATATTTTTTCTATTCATAGTTTGCGTTATTCTTTTTTCAAATATTCATTGTATCAATTATACAATGTGTCAGAATCAGTGTAAGTATCAATTGAATTACAAGTTACGACGCTGAGACAACCTTATATGCAGTCTATATGTTAGCTCTTGTCAGTCTGACAACCCCCTCTCACACACTGACAAGCGAAAACTTCAGTCCTATTTCCTTCCCATCCATACAAAACCTATGTACGTTCTCGATGAAATCTTTCGCGTCGTCGCTTTATCTATATCCCAGCTATGACATATTTCTTATGTGCTTTTTACGCACTGGAAGTTTTATAATTAAGCATCTCTTTGTAAATAGACAAGCACGAAAAAAGTTTGCCGAGCAAAATTTAAAAAAATATATAGTGGAATGGGATTCGAACTCTTTCGTTCAGTTTTGAAGTTTACGTATTCACATTAGCTTGGCCGACTGCGCTATGCACTCTACTTGATTTGTCAATTCTTAATGCACCCTTTATTACTAAATACACCCCTATAACCTGGATTACTCGAAATTTAAAAGTACATTTACGCCCGAGTGCTTGTTGTAGATCTATACATATAATGTTCTGTTATTTGGTTAAGATTAAGAGAAAAAGTGAAAATGCTTATTATTTTATTTTTGGCGGCGGGGAAATTTGTTTTAAAAAAGTAGTCCGTTTCCGTGAAATTCTGAACTGTGAAATTCTGAACTGTGAAATTATCGGGGAATAATCCACCGTTATTCCGCCGTAAACCACCGATAAGCATGAAATAAATATAAAGAATGTACCGGTAGTGCAATATCGACCAAATACATACAAGTTTTTTCTTACTTATTATCATTTACATTATTTTAAGAGCTCTCCTATAAAAGCAATAAAAGCAATATAATACTCATTTAAGTAACGTAAATTGCACAAAATGGTCACGCCAAGCAGAACGCTGCACTTTACATATACTGAATGAAACTTTATTTTGAACAAAAGTGCACGCATATTAATATAACTAACCGCAATGCTATTTTGAAAAAATAATACATTTAGCACTTTGAGAAATTTAATGAAACATATGAGTTTTGCTCCTAAATGTTTGTTGTGAATTATTAAGCAAATGTAATGTTCCATCTTCTTAAATAAAGATGAATTGCTTCGGTTACTTGTCTTTGCTGTTACCCAATTAAGAATATTACCCAACTTCCATGTGAAAATAATATGTTTTATCGTTAAACCAATAATATGTTCTACAGAGTATGAACTGTAGCCAAATAGCTATTGTGTGTAACAGTCTAGACGATATGTGCTTAATGTTGATTACGGAGTACAAAACACGCATGATCTATAGGTTATTTGAGAACCGTATGGAGAAACGGGTGGTCGTAGGTTCATACTAGTAAGAAATCGGCTGCCGAATACTACCAGACAAAATTAACACGAAACTATAGTGCGTAGAACATTCTATTTCTCTGCAAAAGCAGTATAATGTTATGAATAAAACGCCAATTAATTGAGTAATCGAAACAAACAACTTACAACTAAACTGTTGTTTCATATCAGCATTGAAACAAGCGATGATATTTGCTGATTTTTGTTAACGTTTTACTATAAGATACCAAAGGAAAATATCCGATTCACAAAAACAATGGAATTATTATGCCTTCTTTTTTTGAAAGACAAATCGTACAGCGGCATAGTTTTGACAAGTTGTGTATTTTACTCCCGTGGTAACGGTGTATAAAATGTCCCGCGATGACTACAAATGGTCAATGGTAGTGCATTATACAATGATACAATTAGTTATCGTAGAGGTTTACATTTGGATAGGATACTCAGGGTTGTAAGAACCAAAAAATGGTCATTTTGTTCACAAGGTGTATAAAGCACCAAACTTTCACAAAATAACAATCAATATATTGGCTTCCAGAAAAGTGAAAGAGACAAGCTGTTCAGCCCCTTAATTCGCATATATGAGGCCCCAAAAAGGGTCCATCAAATTAAATTGCTCTGCACACTAAAAATATGAAAACGCTGATTTTAAAAAAAAAAAAAATCACCAAAATTTCAATTGGAATGTCTAAATCAAGTACATATATGATATATTGTATTATGAATTCCACTTTCATACATGTTATATTACAAATATGAGGCCCGAAAGGGGTATTTTTGAAAATTTCATATAATTAAAAACATGTTTGTATACTTAGTTTCAGTAAATTATGAATAGTTGAACAAGACAACAATAGAATGCAGACCAGTTGACCCAGTGATGCTTATGATATAATTTAATTCATTTAAAATACAACTTATTTATTGATTGAGGCCCTTAAAAGGACATTTTTCAAGCATGAAAACGTGGATTAACTTAATATGTTCACGATGCAATCTGTAAGACATGTAAATGTATCTAAAATGTGCAACAAATGTTTTGTAAAAGTGAATTATATTTTGTTGTATATGAAAATTTACCATATTGATACTTTAATAAAAGTTCCAATGTGAAAATGAGGCCCCATTAGGGGTACAAACTAAACACAATACTTTATATAAGACACACTAGAAATTAAATCAGTACATTGATTCAATTCTCAAATACAAGACATATTTTATACCAATCGTAAATAATAATAAAGTAATATAAATATATAGTAAATAACTAATATTTGATTACTTTTAGTGAATTGAGGCCATACAAAGGGTTAAATCTATTTTGAAAAAGAAATAGATTAAATTCATATGTAGAGAAACGATAATAAAATATTTATATTTACTTATAGATTTAATCAAAGTGTCTGTAACAGAAATACATATAACTGTGTTAAATGTTGGTATATAAGCTATACCTTATTGTAAATAGTAACTGTGGATATGAGGCCCCAGATGTGGTTTAAACTTCACTTAAGCCCATTAGCGGGTAAATAGCACATATTCAGCAAAGTAATTAAACAATTGCTTACAATATTCATAATAATCGATTTTAACATGTCGCATGCATGTTAACACCGAATATTCATTGCACAAATCGATGAGATAAAACATAATAATGTGTTGTATAGTGAATGTGAATGTACATTGTATATCAATATTAGTTCAATATTTGCCTGGTTATGTTGTTATGTTTTGTAATAGATGTTTGTATCGCGCATACTTTAAAACAGCATTTAGCACAAGCATTGCTCTTCCTAATGATTGTATTTGTGTTTGAAAGTATATGTCGATGAAGTTGTTTACTAGAGGTCGATACGCCACAAGGAATGACCCTTCTTTACAGATACTCCATGGAACCATGGCTTCGCAGTTCATGGTATTTATGAGGTAACATGTATCCCATGGCCATGAATTACTGAAGTAGTGCCATGTACCCCGGTACCTCAAAATGCCATGAAGTTTTACATTGGCAGTGTACCTACTAATGAATTATTTGTCATTACACAAACCCAGAATATCTTTACAGGAGACCCTAACTTTTACTCTTAGAGCTAGGACTGATTTAACAGGGCAGGTTTACCAACCCCATTGAGCCAGATGTAGATGTGACAAATTGAATAGGTGACTAATAAAGCTTGTCCCCCATTGAATTCAGAGTTAGGACATACCAAATTGTTTCTTCGTTTAGCGTCCGTCCTAAGTTCGAAAACCTATCTAGCTATCCTAAGACAAGAACAAAACACTCGTAAAAAGACATAATGACTTATTTGCTCATTATTATATGGCTAACAAATATATCGTTCAAACTGAAAAATTGTTTGTGTGAAACCTACTGCTGTGTAGGGGTAGGGTGACATCTTGATATGATAAATATGAAAGCCATATCTCAATGGATTTTGAAGATAAAAAAAGGTTACAATGTTTGTTGGTTATTTTTCTTCCCAAGATGCTCAAACCTATCCGTCCTCGGACGCTAAACGAAGAAATGGTTTGGTATGGCCTTACTGTGACAATTAATGTTAGGTTCCTAGCGTAGACAAGAAAATTTGTGACCATTAGTTTTAAATACCCAAATGGAATCTGAAATATATGTGTCGATGAGTGAAAGGTTACCCCTAGAGCCAGAGTATTAAATAAATGTGCCAATATTTGAGGTACCTCAAGAGGCATGGGTGTGCCTAGTACAGTTAAACATTGAGATATCAGTTTTCAATGGCCGCTTTCAGCAGTTCAGCCATACTAGGACAACATTTAAACGGCCATTTTAACTTCCCCTGATCATTAGCCTAAGGAAACATGCGTTCGAGTCTCCGTGTTGAGACTAATTCTCTACTGATTAGTGAATGACCATCATTGAGGCCCACTGCCCTCACAGGTATCAATTCACACACTGGTATCCATTAGAAATGGTTGAATAAGAGGGTGGTGATTACTTCAAAGGACCAACTATACTAGTAGCTTCTATTGTCTGCTTTGCTCTCTAGATAGAAGTTAGTTACCAATAGGACCTGACAGGACTGTATTATGCCATGAAATACCCATATGGTTTTGAGTACACGTACCAGTGTAATTGGTGAATGCAAGTATTTTGTTGGGCCAGGCAAAGCAGTAGCTTGAAAAATTAAATCACTTCATAGGACTTTAGTTTACCACATCAGATCTGAACGGCCTGTCGTGAGTTACTTTAAAGATCTGGAATTGACGTAATGGGCATTACGGGTACACAACAGGTCTTGGTATGATTGTACTTTGTGGTGTTAACTGTATCTAAGTACATTAAATGACCTTACTCGGCAGTATTTAGTACCTCAAATGACCAAGGTCGCCATCAGCTTAAATGAATACAACATTTTAACAGTAATTGAAATTAAAACAAAGACCTACCTGAAATAATGTATCGGATTAATTGTGTACATCAGTCTATAACAATGGCTTGGTTTGATGCTATAACAACCCATAGTTCAGCTGCTTAACCACCCTTTGACATTTTTAAGCTTTCCCTGGTCATTGAATTACCTTATGAAACCCGTCCTGTGGATGTGGTAGCCAACATCTATCTGCGGTGTACAGGAATAAACCAACCCTCACAGGTACCAATTTACACATTGGTTGGGTATAGCATGTGGATATTTCTTGCTCATAGAAATTAACCAGTGTCGATGCGGATTAATTTATAAAAAAATATGTTAAGAAATCATTATAATGTATTAGGTCATGAAAACATTTGTACTCGGTAAGAAAACATTCAAAATATAGTAATTGGCACCATTTTTACATTTAAATTTAACTTATAATGACCTCAAGTTATGATTATCAATTCAAATACACATTCTTTAAACCACGACATGGCCTCAAATTAACATTTTACAGTTATTAGCCATAGCACAGCTGATATGCCTACAATCAAATGCACTGTGTATATGAGCTTGCTTAAATGGAGAGAAAATAATACCAATTAACCGTTCGATTTTTGAAAGATAATTACTTCATTCTGTGAATTTCTGATAGAAATTTACCCTATTATGGCCTCGTTTGTATTATATGAAATAGTGAGTCTAGTAGGTGGTTAACACCACTAGCGGGACCTCACTGTCATATTTTATTATTAATTAAGATTGTAAATTATGATAACTAATTCAACATAATGTACAAAACAGTTATAGATTATTTGCGTAACAATTGAGAAAATAATAATGTGTACATTATATACAGATGAATTTGTGAAATCAAGTACATATTTGGGGCCTCATTTGTACAAAACACGGGGCCTCACATACATGTTTTATTGGTTTTTATATAGGTGGTCGACTTGATGTGCAACTATGCTATGTTTGGTGATTTATATACATAATGTGAACATCCATATGCTCTTATTTTATTTTTCCTGAATTCGGGCCTCATTTTGTGTTAAAACCACCAATGGGGCCTCTTTTCCAAGTTTTATTATTACAAAAAGCTGCAAATTTCAAGCACTCAAATTAATCACTTTATATATTATGACTCAATGTGATTTGCTTCACAATCAGGAAAATAATCATGTATTTATACCTACGGGTAGGTGGAGATTCTCATACACCTTCGGGGTCTCATTTGGGCAGGAGACAGGGCCTCTCATGGTTGTCTCTTTGGATTTTTTCATCAGACTGACTTATAGAGCAACTGTGCCAAATTTGGTGCTTAATACACCATGTGAACATTCATGGCTCTTACAAACCTGAGTATATTATTTAGTTTTTATTTTCCCGAATTCGGGCCTCATTTTTTGTTTTAACCACTAGCAGGGTCTCATTTTAGTGTTTAAGTATACCAAAATGCAATATATTTCAAATGTCACCATTAATCATAATATTTACCAAGGTTTCATAAGTTTTGCTTCGCAATCAGATGAAAAAAACATATATTTCTATCAGGGAGTATGTACACTCTGAGGTACCCCTTTGGGGCCTCATTTCAGCAGGAGACAGGGCCTCGATCGAGTGTCTCTTTGGATTTTTTTAGTCAGACTGACTTATACTACAACTGTGCCAAATTTGGTGCTTTATACACCTTGTGAACATTCATGGCTCTTACAACACAGAGTAGGAACATTTGTGACGTCATAACGAGATAATTCTAAACACCTTTTCAGCCTCGAACAAGTTCCATCAGTAATACTCCCTGAATTTATAGCCCGGTGATCCTGGTTCAATACCTCGTCGTGGCAGGCATAACCCTACATTGAAATGATTAAAGCATTGCCGATTTTCCTGTCCTAAAGGAAGAGTAAGTTATCATGTGTTAGGATGCCGTCGAAGAAAACTGGATAGGTGAATGCATGTTTATACAACCGTAATAATAGTTGAGAAACGGAGATAAACCCGAATAAACAAACAAACAGTTTTCATCATTATAATTTTGTTTTATATTATACATTTTGTATATACAGAAAATAATCCACTAATTAACTAATAGTGTTGTTTTATAGAGCCGGTCAGGATCGTCTACCATGAACGTGATAAAGTCGATGGATTGTTGTGTCTGGGATATGGTACAATGCCAATCAAGATCAGACCAGTTTGAAGAGAAAAACGTTTGTGTACTCCGGAAATCATTAGGTTCAATTTGACAGGAATATTTGCTTGAATTTCAAACTATAATAGATTGATACGAACTATTTGTGCGACCTTTTTGTGTGAAGTTGCTTATGTACTTCCGTTTTATTAGCGATGCAACCGCGTACGAATCCACACTCGTGTTGGTAAGTTAATAAGTTTTAAGAAACTGTCTGGTTTGGTATTGTATACATTGTATAATAATATCTCATTATCAGTCATGTGAAATGCATAAAGAAGACTGCATTACTTATGTAATAATAATTAATAATGTCAAAGTAGATGTTATCGCAATTTATCAAGGTGAATTAATTCCTGGTCGCAATCTCGTATATACAGATATAAATTATATCATTATGTCGTTGTTGAAAAGAAACCCAATAAAGTTCGATATACGAGTACAAATGTATATCAAATGTGTTTTCTGTATCATTTTCTCCAAAAATAGATGTTTTACACGTACACACAAAATTAATTTTCAAAATTCGAAATTGAACTGTTTATTCGTAGAGTCAGGTGTCATTGAAGAACCTGATATAAGTTATCAAAAACTAACAAGCAAACCCCACAAGGGCGCTTTGTTGTCAGCATATTAGTATTATACTAATGTACTTTTATGCACCCTTATGAACGCAATAACCCCGGAAGGATAATGATGAATTGTTGAGGCATTTGCAAAACATACATATGATGGTGGTTTCCTACCTGATGTTTTTATTTGCAATTATAGACTCAGGAATGCAATATCGCAGCAGGTTATTATTGTATTTTTTTGTCTTCTTAACAACATAATCGTATTCCAATCGACATTGGCTTAAGGCAAGCATTCTTTCATTTTGCGTTACTCATACCTTTAAGTACCGACCGATATACGAATGCTAGTCTACTGACAACCGGACCTGTTGTTCTATGTTTTACCATCGTTTTAAAGAATGTGATAAAATATCGGAGAATTAAGGCAACGCTCAACTGAAACAACGGATCGCAGGAAGCAGAAATAACACTGACCTGAACATGTCAGATCGCAGGAAGCAGAAATAACACTGACCTGAACATGTCAGATCGCAGGAAGCAGAAATAACACTGACCTGAACATGTCAGATCGCAGGAAGTAGAAATAACACTGACCTGAACATGTCAGATCGCAGGAAGCAGAAATAGGCGATTATGAAACATTTTATTTAGTTGGTAGTGAGTAGTCGCGTTTGTTGTAGGTAATTGAATGATATGTGACTGCCAAATACACGTTCCACTTTCATTAGAAGTTTCAGAACACTAGTAGAAAGTAGTTTAAAAACATTTTAAATGGCGGAAACATCCTTGACTAATTAGACGGACGAGTCACTCTGCAGAAATGACTGATACACCTTTGTGTGACCTATCGGAGCGTATACGACAGTTAGAGTCTGGATAAATACATCAACCGCGGGTCTGAAATTAGCGGGAATGTGTCCAATGTAGTCAGAATGAAGATCAACTGAAACACATGCCGAATGAACCTCGAATATTTCAGCATGAGTAAATCATTCGGAGTGGCCTCAAAAATGTGCCGGGATACTTGGAAATCACTCCGAAAGTACATGCATTATGACAGTAGACAGACGTTTCCGAATGCAATTGGGTTGTACATCTCGAATTTCGGAACATAAATGTCCGAGAAACGTTGAAATTATTTAGAATTTGACGTAAATTAATAGCTACATTGGTTTTAACTTTTTCTATAATATTGCAGACCTCTTATGCAGGTATACAATCTATTGTGTAAGTATAAAATATATTGTGTCTGGTGATGAATACATGCTTGAAATACACAGACCTATATTCACTGGCCCACACAAACTTTCTGTCTATCCCATTGGTCTCTTTGGAAATCCTGACATTATAAACCGATTATCCACGCGACTACGACTAGAATACAAAATTAAAGCAATACATATAAAATACGACGATCTACTGTATGCTAGACATCCAGGATATTACGTGATGACCAGGCCAAAATTCCACAAAAACTTAAGTTACTGCTCAGCTGAGTCTGCTATTTTGAATACTTATTTTATGGGTTGAGTGACTCAAATTTATAATAGTATTTATTGTTTCATCCCAGTGCCAACTAAAAACAAATCATCTGGTAAGTTGGTTTTTAAGCAATAGATGAATATTTACGTCACAAGACTATTATAGTGATGAAATAGGTTTAAAATAACAGACTCACCTACGCAATGTGTAATTGGGGCCTGATTGAATACCCGGTACATCAGTAACCGCACGAAGGAATGTGCTAGTATATGCGAGTTTTTATATCTTACATCGACTGGTTGAAAGCCAACAGCCACTTTCTATTGTATACCATGCAGTACTGTTATTGAAGCATAAATCGCGACATAATTTATTTTCATTGCTAATATTGAGCGGATTACTTTACGACTGTGTAATGGGTCGTTATATCTTATTGTTCATACTTGTATATAACAATCCTAGAAAAATACACTTTAATAGAGAAAATATTTCAGCATTGTTTTGCTTAATGTTCAAGGGTCTTACTTGTCATGAATGTGTTCAGAAATTCTTAGATTTACATAACAGAATAGTATGGAATCTTTATTGGCATGTACAACATTACAGCATCGTGACATTTCATACATCCTCGCAAATACAGCGTTCCTTGGAATAAACAGCCAGTGGTTATCTGTAACCATTAGAAATGACACGTTCTATGAGATAGAGATGACCCGGGTCGATCCCCGTCTGTGCGACAGCTTAAATTCTATGAGCAAATTAACCAAAAATGTTCCACTTCACCAAGGTGTGAAAGTGAACCTGGTAGGGTAAAAATTCAATGTGTTAAGGCTACAATCGACGCCATGTGTAACATCCGATTCTGTAATGTACTCGTTTCTTCTCCTTCGAAATTGGGGATTCATCGCCGATATGTCAGGGAGTAATCTGAATGACGAAATAGTCAGTATTAACTCATTCGATCGTGAAAAAGAAAAACAAACAAATTAAAATCGTATCACCTGAACTTGAGACGCAAACATAACCGCATTATTTATGATAATTATTACGTCAACCCGCCACACATGTACATGTATTTTGCATACGATATTAAATTCATCGAGAACGATTTACAAACGGAACAAAATTCGTGAATGATGCATAAGTTATTGCTTGGTGGTTGTCACATACTTTTTGGTGTGGGCATAGGTTGGTCTCGTGATGTACAAGTCACGTATTGTATACATGCGGTTAACCACATCGAATAGTTACCAATTTGGAAACAAGCATATTAATACAACTTTATTTAAGATAAGTACTGAGTATTGCATTTGTGCATGCATGCATACTACTCGACAATAAGCCTAGTCAAAACATTACGCAATAAAAATACAACCTCAAATTGACCTTGGACGATTTATGCCAATAAATAATGTTCTATTAATGGATCTACATTGGCATACAGTGAGCCTTCAGCAGTGAAGGAAAGTTTGGGTTGGTGAAAGATCCAAACTTCAAATGGATATACGTTATTTATATATAAGGTTAAATTTCGGTATTAAGATTATATTCAGATTCTTTCATACACTTCAGCTAAAATGTCATTGAGACATATCTTGCATCTTGACTCCAAAACATGCAGCCATGTCCTTCGACACAGTTACAAATACTACGATGGCATGGACAAAACATGTCCAAGAACGTGTTAGATAAACACACGATTGCTGGAATGACTTGTTGCGTATCATGATTCCAAAAGCAATTATAGTTGTTGTCATTTCGCACAGACTTTCATATATCTGCGAAACTACTCTAACACCATGTTGGACGTTAGTGTCTGAAGAAACCAATCGACCCAGATCAAATACAATTGGCGTCAACACCTAGTTATTGTCACACGATGTTCGTGCCTTTGCAAGATTGACTTAGTATGTGACTGAAAGACGAATTGTAAATGTCTATTTTCGAGTTACTCGTATGAGCAATACTTAATTAATTAGAAGTCAGCGTTCTTAACGACAGGAACAGAAGTTTCGTTAGCATTCTAATACGTATAGGCAAATTTCAAATAAGGAATCGCAAGTTCAATTACTAGCTAATTCGGAGAATGGACTATGTAGTCATATGACTCAAACCTATAAAGGCGTAGGCGTTTCTCATCATTTCGTGGGAAGTATTTTACCCAGATACATGGAAATGATTTTAAGTTTGATTTCACTTAGACACCTATGAAAGACTCTTTCCCATTTAATTATAGAAGCAAACGTTACGATGCCATCTCATGCGGAATATCTAAGAACGGAATATGCTAATATCCAGCCAATTCCGTACCATAACGTCATGAATCTCGCAATAACGTCACTAGTTTATGTACTATTCGTGACAAGCTATATTATATTACTGACAAAATTATATAGCTACAGCATAAGTACTTCAACATTATGACTTCTTTCAGAAGACACTCCTAGCGCACAGTGACATGACCGATTTTTTTCAGAACCGAATTTCTACTAAATTAAAACCAGTGGAGTAAGACAATGTACTTTATTTTTGCCAATGATAGGTTGTTTGCTGTTGGCGAACTGTTACAACACATGGCGGTGACGTGTTCCAGTGTCACCGTGTAATCAATTAACGACAGTAATCCTAATGAAGTCGAAATTTATTTTCGCACGTTCCAAGCACAGGTGGCAGTATCAGTGTTTGGTCCGCAAACGATTAAAACAAATTAAATAAAAAGATATAAAAACAATTCCGTCACTGAGCTAATAGTATACTATCAAGGTATAAAGCGTACTCTATGTCTATATGCCAAAGATTGTGGAACATTTCATCTCGTTGTTTCAGCATAAAATACGGGCGCTGAAGAAAAATCGCTATACAAGTCATTCAAATAAACTATAAGATATTAATTCTTACCGAAAATCTCGTTCAATTGTATATTATAACTGCGAAACAGCAAAACAGTGTTACTTTCGTTATTTAACTTCGCTCAAGGTCATTTTATTTATGCACTGGTTACCCGCTGCGCTCACAGTATCGTAATTATTGTTGGGAACCAAGCCTATGCGATGTTCCACAATCTTTGGACATATACATAAACTACGCTTTATACCTTCATAATGTACATTGAGTTAGATAGACAATCGATATATTTACGGTCCGTGTAGTGTATTAGCTCAGTGACTGATTTTTTCATTTTTTTCCCAAACACTGATACTGCCACCTATGGTTCCAAAGACATCGAACTTTAATTTCTCAAAGTTGCGTCGTTAAAATTTGACTTGTTGTTTGTTTCGTTGAATCACGTCAAAAAGTGTTTTAAAAATCACCAACCGTCTATCAAACAATTGGTTACTATGATGACATATCAAATATACTGCGTAAAATGTTTTGCAACAAAATTAAAATCAAGCATTTACAAAAGTTTATTTTTTGAGAAAATATAAATCTACTGAATAGGCGGAATCTTGTAATCACAACCAAAGTTTTACTACACAAACGTGTGATTGATTACACAATTACCGTGCATTTCCCCTGAGCCGAGATCGTGTATACCTGCTAATAAAATTATTATTATTAAAGTTACTGCCTTTTGACCTGCAAACTCAAACCCGGATATTTAAAAAGAAAATCACGATGTGAAGGCGAGCAGCTAAGGCTTTATGAGTTTATAAAATAAACGTCTTATGACTGTCGGTATGCTGCATGGCGGAGCGACTGAATAAAATATGGATTAAGCGTGAATTGAATAACGTTTTATTTAGTGATGAATCGCGAGTTTGTGTCCAGTTCTCGGATGGCAGGATTAAAGTTTGGCGGAAACGTAGACAGCAAACTCGGTGCCCTCTCCGGTGATTTAAGAGGATTTTGTAACATTATCACACCTCTTGTCTTCCAAAAAGTCAGTAACACGCAGTGACCAAAAAAGCGTGGTTTTTAAGCAGATTCGTGAAGTGCGAACTACTCGTTTCGCAGATTTTAGAAAAGTATCTTGTATTTTTTAAAACAATTGTCACGGTAGGTCATGGTATTCATCCGGCTACCATTAGGCACCGGGAACTTGTATTGCCGGTCCTCTAATGGTAATTGAAAAGGCACACAAAGCCTTCCGTACATGAAATCTCCTCATTGTTATATTCGCCTTTTGACCAGAATTCGGGTCATTTTCAAGACTGTTCCTATCCTCAACAAATGTTATTTTCTATTTACAAACTGTTCTATATGAGTATGAACCATCTAGGTACGCGATAACAATTTCGTTTTAAAAATTTATGCACTATGTTACACATAGCGCGACGCTTTAGATTTAGGCTTACTTTAATCAAGTTGTGTCGGCCATGATTATCACTAGTGTCTACGAGTGGCAACGTTTAACTTCCAATTAAACTGCGATAAAAGACAAAAACCTACAAGCAATTGGTACCAATGTAAAGCTAATGAATAGATTTATCGATTTTTGCAAACAATAAACCGTTTGGGCGGAACAAGCTTGAGATTCACGTGCAAAGACAATACATATCAAATAGCCCTCGTAAAAAATGAACGCAACATTCGTTATTGACCAATTTGTTCGTAACTTTTCGGGGCACCTGCGTATAGTAAAATAGTGCCCTGGTTTCGTTAATGGTTATCAGCCGTATTTTATCATTTTCAATGCGTATGATCGGGTGAATGACGTCATAAACAACAGGTACATGGTAAATGTCGAGTCAGGTGTCATTTAAGATTCTGATACAAATCGTTTTTTAGAAACAATTAACCAGCAAGGTCACCGTAGTGGCAGAATACGAGGGGTTCGTACTAGTATATACTAATGTTCTCCGGCATCTTTATGAACGCAATAACCCCGGACGGTTCAAGATGAATAATTTAGGCATCTGCCGAAAGTACTCGTGATGTTTTTATTTGTAATTATAGACTCAGGAATGCAATATCGCAGCAGGTTATCCTTGCTTTTTGTATTCTTAACAACATATTTGTATTCCAATCGACAATGGCTTAAGGCAATCATTCTTTCATTTTGTGTTACTCATACCCTTAAGTACCAGCCGTTATAAGACTGCTAGTCTACTAAAAACGATTAGTTATGCATTTTAAGTGTCCAGACCGCAGTATCCGTACCGTGATTATGGCATCTGCAACTATGCTGGACCTGTCAGTGGCGAAAACTGAATTTTCGTCTTTACTTATTTATAAAGGTTCCAAAGTCTGACCAACACTTCGACATGTTTTAAAATGTTACAAGAAAATATAATAACATCACGAGCCTTGTACTTTAAGCTTAATACAATGAGCTCCCCAATAAACACTTTGCTTATATGAAAGTGTATTTCAGAGGATTGTAGAATTTAATACGGTCTACAAATCATGTACAAATCACGTGCAAACATTCAACATTCAACAAACACGAACACGATGTTGTCACAGATGAAGATATTACAACACTGCATATTTGAACAATTGAAACAGATACTGATAAACATGAACAAGTCCATGTTGCAAAACTGGAAACGGAATGAGTAATATGGCATGTAACGAATTCATCTACACTGAATCTTTGCTCAAACTCACAGGTCGGTTGACAACAGACAAGAAAAACAACCTGGCGGGACAACAGACTGGGCTGGTTTGGGCGGACCGGGTAGATGACGGCGGACTGGGCGAGTGACAGCCTATTGAGCACGCGACGGTGTTTTGGTCCGTTTGAAAGACGAGGAACAGGCCAGATGACTGCGCACTACGCGTAGGACGTCAATAAACGTTAGATATAATATAATACCACGACCTACCTTAACAACTATATATACCTTTGACTTATAAATAATAGATGTTGTGTACAAGTGTAAATCACTTCTGATTAAATAAAGACCACTAAACCAATGAAAGTCATGGTTATAGCCGTTAAAGCAATAATCACCCCGGTTGGTTTAATAGTATGCCAGACATCAACTGTGTGGGGTAAATGATTAAAAATCATTTTCTTTAGTGGGATATGAGTAGTCGCGTTTGTTGTAGGTAATTAATTGGTATGTGACTGCCAAATAGGTGTTCCAGTTTCATTAGGAGATTCAGAACAAAAGAACGTAGTGTGCAAATAATTTGAAATGGTGTAATTGTGGAAACATCTTTGAGTAATTAGACGGACGAGTCATACTTCAGAAATTACTGATGTAGCTTTGTGTGACCTGTCGGAGTGTATACGACAGCAGTTAGAGGCTGGATAAATACCTCTACCGCGCGAATATGAAATAATTCGGAACCTATCCGATTCTCTTGAATCCATACCAAACATATTCGGTATGTAATAAATGTAATATTTGCACATGAGTAAAATATTCGGGTGGTCAAAAGAATGCACTAGAATACTTAAAATTCACTCAATATATATTCCGGCAGAACGCAGAATTTCATGAATCCTATTCGATTGCACATCTTGAATTTTCCAACAACAGTACTGCATGTGAGCTAATGTTCTGCAAAACACCGAAAATATCTCTATTCTACAGTACTGCAGACCCACTTACTTGAATTATACAGTCTGAATGCATTTCTATGGACAAACTTGCTTGTTTACTGAATGCTAGAACTATAGAGAAGGGGTGTATAAAACGCATACGACACAAAACATAATAACACTAAGACAGTATGTTGGTTTGCATCAAACAGCAATGCGTATATCAACCATTTCAAATGAGTGGTTTTGTATTCTACAACGTCCATACGAGTTTACTACCCAACAGTAGACGACCTATTTAGTAACCCAGAAGCAGTATCGAGTGTAAGGGTGATATACACTGGGCATGGTAATGAACCAATGGATCAACTATTTTTCCAGTTAGGTTTAACAGACCTTCACAAGGGGATCTAATTTGAGTGGTCTTATTTATGTTTTGAACGGTCTTGAAGAAAAATGCTATTGTACTAGAAAACAAAGCGCTTGAATATCAAAATTGGACAAATATTTTGGAAATATAAAAGTTTTATTATGTAATTGAATACCATGCCAAACAATAATAGCAATAAAGAGAAAATGATCAGACACGAGAAGTCAATGTCGGGCACGCGAACGCTGGCATAATTCCATGTGTCCTTGTAAACCGTACTTCGTATCATAAGACCCTCCTCGGAGATATTTAGTAAGAGTAGTAAACTCTATATACACCAAAACAGGAAAGTGACTGTCATCATGACTATGTTATTTGTTATCACACATAGACCTGATAATACAACGAGGCCGATTCTCGAGTTGATTAGGTTCATCGATAGCCGAGACGACAATGATATCAAAACAATCAGTCGTAAGAGATAAACATAACTTCCGGTGAAATGCGAGCGTCCATTATTCTTATCGAATTTGTTCCCATGCTGGTGGCCGCAACTCAACAGACGTGAACGCATTCAAAAGTGAAAGTCAATTAAAAAGATGTTAACGTCCGAGCGACGAGATTCCAGGAAAATTATTTTATCATTATATCAAAGAATGGAGTAATTAACGTAGCGAACGAATATCATTTAACGCGTAAAGTCAACAAACTCAAATTTCTAATAATTGGGTCAGTTAGTCTACGACTGTTTGGGTAAACAATAATAAAGTTATGTGGTAGTACGCACTGGGTAATAAATTGTTCAAATCAAACACTTGCTGCTATTGACCCATTTTTTAATCTGACGGATGACAGATTGCTTAGGGGTTATTGTTTACAATACAAATAATTTCGCATCTTCTCGCAATCAAGTTTGATATCTCCGTCATACGACATCGTATTCAAAATAATGTTTTGTCAAGCTCTGTGTTTGTGATGTTACGATAGGAAGGCTAGGGTAGGAATGCACAAAGCAGCGATTACAGTAGGAAGGACTTGTCATATGGTATTTGTTATTTGAAGCCAACAACACATATGATATAGCTTGACCAGATCAAATTGAGACTCATTAAAGTCCGTAATCGTGCACGGCTATACTCGGCTCTATTCGATTCGTATGTTGAATTACTGTATACCGTTATCTTCTTCTTCTTCCATGTAATGTAATTTTCAGGGCCCACTCTTGGGCAATATCGCAAATGTTAAAGACAGAGGTGAGATACAAGGAATCCGGGTGCGATACCCTAGCTCGTTCCGAATAGGTTCCTTTGTTCTTTAACGTGCCCGGTGTAAAGCACCGAAACACGCGAGACTACCCCTGGGTATAATCTCTAGTTGGGTGGGAAACACTAAATAGCGTTTCTGAAATGACCAAGTGTCCCGGCCGAGAATCGAACCCGGGACCTCTCGATCAGGAGTCAAGCGTCTTACCACTCGACCACCGTGCCACCCTATCTCCGTATAAGGCCAGCTATGATTGTAGGTATATGTTCTAATAACATCGGATCTTTCCGGATTTTAACGAATTATGCAAAGAGTCTCAGTTTAATGTGGTCAAGCTATACCGTGGTATTCAATAAATCAAACAATTGTGTAGTTTGTGACCTTTTCCCTTCAGACATCTATTTTATTTCAATATTGTACATAGCCATGCGATCTTACGGTGATAACCTGCATGCGTCATGCAATTGTGTATGTATATGCAAATATCAAAATACTGTCTGCAAATTCGCGTGATTTAAAATTTGAGTACTGGCCAACACAGTTGTTAAATACCCCTGGTACTTCCAAAAATAACTTTCAACTGTAGAATAGCATGCTACCATGGATGGTTTGCATTATGCAAGACGTCATGGACCTGATTGGTGCCACTGCTGGTTTGGGGAACCCACACAATGTCTTAAAATCATGGAATAAATTGCGTCCGTGTTTTAATGTTGTATTTGCGTATCCATCTTATTGATATGACATGTGGCAATGCTTTGTATTTATAGATAATTGATCTGTGTCGGTCTTGAAAGCAGTCATGTTCTGTACAGTGGGCGACCATATACGCCTACTGTGTTGTTCTCCATAGGACAGGAAAAAGGCGAATTGAACTCAGTGGAGCCATATACGAGTTAATTTAGAAAATCCTATTACAAAACAACTCCACCTTTCAAGGTATTCAGCATCGTTTTAATCGTCGCCTTAGAAGACAAATGCGTTTAAAAAGCGTTGTATTCGAAGGTAAAAAACGGATTTTTGTCGAATTCACCCTCGAGTTTGCCGGGCCTGAATATGATTCATTTGCACTGGAATTACAAAAAGTTTAGATGCTGTATAAGAAATATCAAGTTTTGTATTTTTCAACCGACACTGCCATTGTTTCTTTTAAATTATCTGGATAATAATTAGAGGTCAAGTATATTTCATATTTCTACTAATATTATAGAGTATGATACTAGAGAAATGTAAATGCTCTGTTGACAACTTTAAGTCAATAGTGAAAAATTTATACCGGGTACATGTCAGTACCAAATTAATACTTCGCATGTCATCAATATCAATCACTTTACCTGACTAAAAGGCAATTGATGCCCATAAAAACGCTGTCAAGCAACACATACATACTTAATTTGATTTAAATGAACATAACCTAATTATTACAATGCATATGCATACATTTTACATAGCCCTTTTATAACATCGCCTGGGACAGCAATGCAGCTTTTGTTATGCTGCATATTCACCGGATAAAACAATGCAGCTTTTGTTATGCTGCATATTCACCGGAAAAAAACAATGTCACCTTGCACCTTTTAGAATATTTATAAGAAACACGATATTGGTACAAGTAAGGATAAACTATTATGTTGATGAATAGCAAGCATTATAGTCTGGCCAAAGGCTCTTTTATTTGATGTAACAACAAGGTCATTGCGTAAACACATTATGACGTCACATTGCATGCATGTCTATCTTTCCAAAAACCAGTTCTGACGATACCAGGTGCCTTTAAAAAAAACACATTCGAAAATTTCTCACAAATCAACACGTTCTTTGTAGACTTTTGTATGTTCTTTATCAAATAGATATAGAATACAACACTGTAACAACATAGGAAATAATGGTCAAACGTGTTGAAATAGTTGAAAAATCAATTAAAATATCTGCAAAAGACATTTGCTAATATTTAACTTAGATATTGCATGTTGTTCGCAGAAATAGTCTTTAGAATTTTAGCTGTTTATTTTAGAGTACGTAATAACCTGCACATCTTCGTTGAGCCTAACTAATATAATAGTACGTTACTCATCATTGATCTAGCTATTGGATCTATGAACATCTCTATTAATGCTGTAGCGACCGCAGTGACCATATTGACATAGACAAATTAAATGTATAACGTATTAACACAAGCTGAAACTTACGCCTAACGAGTGTGATTTATTTGTTTTACGTGCGCAACAAATATATTGAATCGTAAGATGTACAGCAATGAACCGATAGTACCAGAACGTACATTATATTTCAATATTTATAAATGCCACAATCTGTTGACAACAATGATTCCACTGTTATTTGTCACTGTGATTTTCAAAATCACCGTAATCCATTGAAAGCTAATATTTAAGGCAACTAACTCACATATTGCACACGACAAAAACAGTAGTTTATGCTTATGTATAAGTGCATTGTATTTATAATACTTCTTTATTGTTCATATGTAATTGATTCTAAGGATATGCTAATAATATTGGAAACAGTATTATATTTCACAGTATACAACGTATACTACGCCTAGAATCGAAATATTCTGACTGACTCATGCCACCAAAAATGATAGGTTAGTCATTGTTTGTCTACTGGCACAACGTACTATTAAATCACATTATTACATTATTCCATCAATTTGCTGCCACCAAACACTATAATATTTAATTGAAATTGATCTTATACCAGACGCCAGTTCTTTCGTACATTTTTCTGATGAACATATCTTACTTACGAGGATTTATTTCATTTCTTACTACAAAAATGATAGACTGATGGATGGATCGTAGTAATAGTGATCATAACGAACATCTATTTTACGATATTTGACAGTTTCACGACAACCGCCGTAACACGGCTGGGATTTTGATATCAATACTGTTTACTCTTCCGAATGTAACTGTCTGGGCAATGGCGAACGTTTATTGATACGCACTCTGTGAATCAAGTTAACCCATTTTGATTGAAACGGTGTAGGTCAATTTCTTTCTGTTTGTCCAATATCATAGCCACTCTCTCTTAGACTTCCAGGCACCTAGAAGGAGAAAGCGAAACCGAGTACAGTATGCAGAGTTTCTGAAGAATCTTTGTTCTCCTGTTAGACAAACTGTTGTAGATTTGCATAGAAACAGTTTGTTTAAGGACAATTCACAGGTTTAATGTTTTACCAAATTGGGTACATGTTATAGTTATGTAAAATGTACTTGCGGTCTATGGTAATGTGTAAAATGGCAAGCCAGAATAATTGCCATGTCATAAACTTTCTGGTACCATCGACTTGCTTTAGTACATCTTACGCGTCTGGTATCACGTAATCCAAATGAAGAGCACACAATCGTGAAGGCTTTTTATTCTAAATAAAGACAAAACTTCACATGTCATTGTCAATTTTTCATTAGTACACTTAAATAAAAAGCATAGTAAAACGTATCAATAAACAAATTAATTCACATACCATTATCACTATTAACACATAATATACCGATTATACAATAGTGATAACGCCATATACCAATGGAAGTGCTTTAACATTCGGTCGTCGTATACACTAAATTTTCGCAGCAAAAAAAACCATTGATTTTTTTTTTTCAGACCTGTCGAGAAGTACTTTCAATTTACATCTATCAGTCTAGTCGAAACTACTTATGAAACACTTAAATTAGTAAGAATGCATTAATTATTCGGATTTATGACGTCATTGAAATAATATTATTGTAATAAATGTGCTGAATCTGCCGCGTTCAAAGTGTTTATATTATCTTACCCGTCCAAAGGACATACACCAATAGACTGCTCCCTGTAAATTCAAATGTTTTGGCAGTTGGTTTATAAATGTTGCGGCAGTCATACTATACTGTTTGAAAATTGCCTACCTGCGCACCCAACATGACATCCGTATGCAGTATACTAATATATTCTAATGAGTACAGTTTGGTATATTATATATAACTAATAAACACTCATTTGTCCAAAGCTTAATAACGTTTTTTTAAAAGTATGGCTAACGTTAACGTAATTATTCCTTGTATGAAAAGGTCCAAACCGGGATTGAGATACATGTAATACAACACCCCTATTATCGATGCAGGCGATCTAAAGCATATGTCTCACCGAGCATTTTGTCTCGGCGATTTACTTCCAATGGTAAAAATGAGCACCGGAAGGCATCGGTAAATGGGCTCTCGTGATCTAAGGGAAGCTTTTTGGGAGCAATTACACACTTTCCCGATGCTTTGGGCGATTCGGGAATCGTCGTGCCTTGGGGAACTTAGTCGGGTCTTGGATGCGTTTCATTTGGTCTCATGCATACTCCGGAATGCAATGCAATTTGGTTTTTCCACACTCATCCCGCGGTACAAACAACTTTTACCGTTATCCATATTTTCTAAGGATGGCAACGGATATCCGGATATTCGTATCGCGTTCCGAGTATCCGAATAGTAAATTGGGATCCGAATATCCGTTATAAAATTCAATAAAAATGTTTTCTCATAACTTTACGACGAAAACATCGATTGACACCTAGAACAATAGAATACATTTGATGTCGGTGACACATTGTTTATTGGGGGTCTGTTTATTTCTTTGACACGGGGTCTCCGTTAGATTTGCTTTTGCGTGAATATCACTGCGGTGTATCTTAAAAAACAATTATCAGATTATAGGTGTTTTATAGTAATTATCCCGATTTTAACAAGTTGTCTACTCAATTAGTAATTAAATAAGAACAGTTTCTATTAATTGCGCGGGTCCACGAAAGGTGCTAATGGTGATTAAGGGGGTTACGAATTTGGTATTTGTCTTACGTAGCCGTATGTTACAGACATTCCTTTCTCATCGGCAGCTAATTAAAATCAAGCTAAGCTTTGAAGTTTTGGTTAATCTGAACGTAACTGTCGGCAAAAACTTACAATTAATATGCGTCGACGTTTATCATTGGCTTTGACCCTGCAACGCCCATTTCTAACTAAATATTACTCAAAGTGTATCAATTTAAGACTATCGATTGGTTATGATTGGAAATAAAAACTAAAAATGCACAATTATGTTATCCGTTATTTATTCAATTTTATGTTTGATGCAGAAAGTAAACATGAACATAAAAAAATGCATCAGGAACCCAATAAGTTCCACGTGTATATCGTCAAGGGAGATCACTGTGTAGCAGCTTGTCAAAACGAAAGTAGAAATAATTCAGATGGAGTTACGCACCCTTATTTCAAACAGTCACACTCACCGTAAACTCAAAATGTAAACACAAAATGTTAACAACCTACAGGTTTCTTAAGATTAAAGCTTAGAGGTCAGATTAAATATTTGGACTCGTAGGCATGGATGTAACAATAGCAGAATATCTGCATTGAGGCATTTAATGTAAGTCTGTCTGGTACACAAAGACGATGGTGGTCGCGAAATTATGTTACATTGTCGTATAGCATTAGCTTTATTCCAACACGATTTTAACAACATTCAATTTGATACGGATATCTGGATATCCGTTCGGATACTGTTCCGGATATCCAGATACCAATTTTGGTATTCGTTGCCATCCTTAATATTTTCGTTCGATAAATATTCATGATTGAACCATTAAAAAGAGCGATGCTTATTTTAATCACAATAGCATTAGCAAAGAATTAAGGTCAACATTATTTGTACCGCATGCAAATTTGCGGAAAACCCCACAATATTGTACATTCCGGATTGTATTTATTGGGGCACTTTTTCGGCGGGGACTCGGTCATTTAATTGTTTCTTTGGTTTATGTGTGGGCATTTCTCAGTGTAGTTTTGTTGTGGTGGTTCTGATTTATGTGCTCGGTTGGTTAGGTTGAGTGCTAACTTCCCTGTCTGATTTCCTGATACCCTTTTTAAGTACTGTTGGTTTCGTAAGCTATCAGACGCGCATTACTCCACTTACCATTCCTCACTTTTCGCTATGCGTCTGTTTACCTAAGATATTAGTGTTTTAAGAACAGCTTCATATACTACTGCTAAAGGTATTACCGAAGTTATCTTTTAGAGACCCCTGTAGTTCAAAGTAAGACTAGACCTACTACCTGAAAGGTGCTATACAGGGTAATTGTCCAGGAGTTTTTATTAAATTCGTGAACACCGTAATTCTAGCCACCCCCTTTCCAAACTGCGTTAGATTACAATGCTATGAGAAACTGTCTCCAAAAGTGACCCATATACATAAAAGAATTCAAAACTTTCTTTAAAAAGTAGAAACTTAATAACTTGTGTACGCTTTTGTAAAATAGAGTGTTTTCAGCGCTTTCAATACAGGCAAGTTCCCGACGCTCACTTTTTGCCATTGGGAGTACATCCCCGAGACACAACTGCATTATGGTACCTAGGCTTTAACTTTAGTTTTGTATACGCAACATCCCGAAGTAGGATGTGCTGCTATTTCTAAATAGTACGTTCCGCTCGTAAAATATGTTTACATTACTTATAGTTTGTTATGGAGAATGCCTAGATGCTAAAAAGGTGTTTATTTATGGCTTAAATTTACTGCTTAAAAATTCCTTATTGTCAATTTTCTAACAATCTACCCCCGCCCAAAATCCAGCGGTTTATTTACCGACTTGTGAAATTTGTTTAATTTAGTTTTATTTTCTTGATTCAGTTATTGTTTGATATTAGTTAGGCGTATCAAAGTAAAATGATATTAAAATGCACTACTCTTTATTTATTATTAATTTATAACATAACTAAACATAGTTAATGTTTAAATTCGGCAGATTTTGTATTTCAATTTCATACAAACTTGATGTATTCATTTTAATAATATTATGTTAAAATAATAAATATTGGTCCACAAAAACAATGGAAGGGCATGGCATAAGTATGTTCCTACATAATGGCAACAAGGTTGTAATTTTCCGATGAGGTACACTTTTTATTATTATCAGGCGATAAGGTTGTAGGTACTTAGGATAATAATAGAGTGGTGCAGTGGTCGAGGTCACGTCGACGAAGTAAAACCAATTAAAAAGGCGATGTACGGACGAAATCCCCCTCAGACAAAATCCCCTTCATGCCTTACAGAGAAAACGGACAAAATCCCCTTTATGTTTTTTTCAGCACGGACATAATCCCCTTCATGGTTTTATCAGGTCAGACAAAATCCCCTTCATTCATTTTTCAGGTCAGACAAAATCCCCTTCATACAGAATCCCCTCTATTAAATTATTATACATATTAGTCTTACTCTTGTGTTTAAATTGGTTGTATAGGACTAGATATTCCTGCTTTGTATAATGTATGTCTTCTTCAATTGTCTTCTTATTACTCCAGTATATTAGTAATATACAATCACAATACAACAATGTTTTTGCTGCATTTATTGACAACCAGTACTCAATTCCTGGGAATATCTAGACCAAAAACATCATTGTTCTAGGTACAGTAGAGTATCATCATACCAGTATGATCATTTTAAAATATATAATAATGTAGCATCTTTTATTTCATAGACAGTATAAACATAACAAGATAATGAATACAACACATATAATAGCACATTTTTACTCTTTGTTTGTCATGGTTTTCATACAGAATTGACAAACTGGTAATAATTAATGAAGAATGTAAATCATATAAAAGCACATTTATTTTGTTAGCAAACAAATGCAAAGCAAGTTTTAAATTGAGTGAAAATTACATTGTTTGTTTCAAATTAATGAAAACCGAGAAGTGATTAAAAGATCAAAGCATAGATAAAACATAAACAATTAAAGTTAATATTTACACAAGCAATACATAAACTATGCAATAGTGTATTGTCTCCATTTAGTTACAACCAGTACTCAAATCCTGGGGATTTGCATACATATACCATGCAAAAAAAACCACAGAAACACCAATACTAAATGGTGATTTCATTATATTAATAATTGTTCGGTACAGAAGTGTATCGTCATACCAGTACTACATTATCTGTACATTCCTGGAGTCATAATTACTTGTACATTTTTTTTTATTCCACAAAAAATTAGATTCTATCAGGATTTTAGCTTTACTTAAGGAATTATATTGTGGATTGGTCATAAGGGGATTTTACTATAAACCTTAAAGGGGTTATGTCTGAAGGGGATTATGTCCGATCAAAAAAATAAATGAAGGGGATTTTGTCTGCCCTGGAAAAAGTATGAAGGGGATTTTGTCTGCCCTGGAAAAAGTATGAAGGGGATTTTGTCCGGGTAGGTGAAGGGGATTTTGTCCGAGGGGGATTATGTCCTACAATCAAAAAGGCTTATCCGGGCATCTATAATTCCAATTCCGAGCTTATTACTTAAAGTCGCTATACCTGTTCAGACAATAGTTTTATTATATCAATTATATAAATATCATACACTCATATTATCTTAACTTCATAGTGCATACATATCATAGTACTTGATGATAAACAATATAAAAATAACTGTTTTATGCTCATTCCAAAATGTATTTGCTCTCCGTCTGTAATTTTATGAACAGTATTGATGACCTAGATACTATAGACAGTCTCTAAATCTTTGGCACAGCGATTCGCCGAACTTAGTAACGTAACGTCAATGACGTCACGCAAGTAGGTATTTCTCTTACTTGTTATAGTTTAAATGATTTAATTAGCTCTCTTGTACTCGTAAATAGGTAATACAAAGCTATATATATTGTCCTATCACTTTTAATGACAAAAATAGGTCATGCCAAGCGGCACGCTGTTTATTTATGTACTCTACTCTGCATTTTCACAATGAATAGTTAACATGAACAAAAGTGCACACCTATTAGAACAACAAATCTAAACTCTATTTTAGAAATATAATACATTTAGCACTTTGTGAAATTTAATGAAACATATGCGTTTTGCTCCGACATCTTTGTTGTGTATAATTAAATAAGTTTAACGTTGCGTCTTCTTTAATAAAGATAAATTGCTTCAGTTACTTGTCTTCACTGTTGCCCAATATGCGTATTACCCAACTTCCCTGAGAAAATCATATGTTTTATTGTTAAACCTATAATATATTTTACAGAGTATGAATTGTTGCCAAATAGCTATTGTGTGTAGCAGTCTAGACGATATGTGCTTAATGTTGATTACGGAGTACAAAACACGCATGATCTATAGGTTATTTGAGAACCGTATGGAGAAACGGGTGGTCGTAGGTTCATACTAGTAAGAAAACGGCTGCCGAATACTTCAGACAAAAACAACACGAAACTATAGTGCGTAGAACATTCTATTTCTCTGCACAAACGATAGGTTTTACGAATAAAACGCCAATTAATTGAGTGATCGAAACAAACAACTTAAAACAAAACTGTGTGTTTCACATCAGCATGGAACCATTTAAGCTATGATATTCGCTGTTATTCTGTTAAAGTTTACAATACGATACCAAAGGAAAGTATCCGACTCGTAATTTTGGAATTACTATGCGCACTTTATTTGAAAGGCAAATCGTACAGCGGCATAGTTTTAACAACGTGCGCACTTTACTCCAGTGGTAACGGTGTATAATATGTTCTTTGGATGCTGTACAATGTCAATGGTCGTGTAATAACGAAATACAGTAGCATCTCTGTTGTCCCTGGTGCTGATTATCTGCCCTAACAATGTTATTGTACGCGGTATGTACGCAGTTAATTAGGATGGGTGGAAACATTTCCCATGAAATACAAACACCTTGTCTTAATGTTCCTTCCTAGATATCTAGTATTGTCTGTATAATTTATACAATGACAGCCATCGTCGATGTTTGTCTTTGGAATGGAACGATGATTACGTCATAACAATATAATTTGAAACAACATATTCAGCCTCGAACACCAGGTCCATCGGTAATGCTGTCTGAAATTTTAGCCCGGTGATCAATACCTCGTCGCGACAGTTCTTACCCTACATTGTTAATTATATGAAAACGTTGCCGATTTTTATGTCCTTTTGGAACAATCTATAATCACTTGTTATGGTGCCGACAAGGAAAACTGGTTAAGTGAATACATGTACATGTATATAAAACTGTAACAAAAGTTACCTGAACGAACAAACAAACAGTTTCTCATCACTATATTTTTGTTTTATAAAAATGTCCGGAGAATAATACAATAATTAACTAATGTTTCTATCAAAGCAACTTCAATATAAAAAAATCAGCATGTTTTATCAATGTTTCTACTTGTTCGATTTTTTGTTTCAATATATTTGACAGCAAAACAAAGATAGTGAGATATGTTGCTACCAACAATACAACAATGAAAGAAAACAACATACAAACGTAAAACAATTGACATAGTGTTGTTTCATAGATCCAGACAGGATCTTCTACCATGAACGTGATAAAGTCGATGGATTGTTGTGTCTGGGATATGATACAGTGCCAATCAAGTTAAGCTCAGTTTGAAGAGAAAAAATGTGTGCACTCCGGAAATCATAAGGTACAATTTGACAGGACTATCAGCTTGAATTTCAAACCTTTATATATTGATACGAACTTTGTGTGCAACCTTTTTTGTGTGTTGTTAGCGATGCCGCCGCCGCGTAATAATGCAAACTAGAGTTAATAAGTGAATAAGTTATAAGAAACTGTCTGGTTTGGTACCGTATACATTGTGTTATAATATCTCATTATCAGTCATGTGTAATGCACAAAGAAAACTGCATTAATTAATTATTCAAAAGTAGATCTTATCGCAATTCAAGGTGACTTAATGCCTGGTCGCAGTCTCGTATATACTCGTATAAGAAATCTTATGCTCCCTTATGAACTCAATAATCCTGGACGGATAATGATGAATTGTTGAGGCATTTGCAAAAATTACATATGATGGTTGTTGCCTACCTGATGTTTTTATTTGCAATTATAGACTCAGGAATGCAATATAGCAGCAAGTTATTCTTGTATTTTTTGTCTCCTTAACAACATAGTCGTATTCCAATCGCCAATGGCTTAAGGCAAGCATTCTTTCATTTTGTGTTACTCATACCCTTTAAGTACCGACCGATATACGAATTCTAGTCAACTGAAAACGATGGCATGTGATATTTACTGAGTATCCGTATCTGTTAAAAAGAAAAGTCTTACATATTCCTTTCGGTAATGTTTAATTATATAAATGCACTCTTATAAAAAGATATGATAGAATAGCGGAGAAGTAAGGCAGTACTCATCTAAAACAAGCGATCAAAGAAAGCAGAAACAAGTTCAAATTGATAGTAGGCTGACCAAAACAACACAAAACAATGCCCAGCAAACAACATTCCAGATGACGGTACAGAAGCCGGCTGACGTAAAAAAAACTTTAGATAGAATCTATAATTCCACGGCCTACCTTAACAATAAAACATATAATGTACCTTTGAGATATAAACTAGATGTAATCCATGAGTAATTAGACGGACGAGTCATTCTGCACCAATAACTTAACCTGATCTATAATGAAATTAGGAGGAACGTGTCCGATGCCTTTGAAACGGAGATAAACTAAACATTCGAAACATTCGCCGAATGTACCCCGAATATTCGATCATAAGTAAAACATTTTGAGTCGGCACAAGCATGATCCGGAATACTTTGAATTCAACCCATAATGTATTCCGACTGCATGCAGAATTTCCAGAATGCTATTAGATTGTAAACCACGAATTATCCTACAACAGTACTGCATGCGACTCAATATTATGAGAAACTATGAAAAGATCTCAAATTTAGAATTTCGATTAAATCAACAACTAGATTGGTTTAACTACATCAATACGTTTTCGATATCAGTACTACATACAGACCCCATTATGTGAACTATACTATTTAAATGTAATTCTGTAGAGCAACATGCTTATTTATTGAATGTTTTGATCTCACGATTATTGGTGTACAATACGCTTACGATACAAAACATGACAACGTTTTGACGATATGTATTTAGCAGCTAGCAGTCATGCATGTATCAACAATTTAAATCGCGAGAATTTATATTTCAAACGTCTATAAGAGGCGGCATTGGTGGTACATTTGTACGGTGGCTACAAATATGGAGGTCTCTGGGTTGAATCACGACCTTAACACTGGACATTTCAGGCACGCTTTTCAGTGTTTACAATCCAACAAGAGACGAAATGGTGGTTAAAACAGATGTAGTATCGAGTGTAATGATGTTATATATAACGAGCATGTTAAACATCCAATGTGTCAACTTCTTCACCTGTAAAGTTAAAAAGACTACCTTAATTGAGAGTTTTATTTAATTTTTGAGCGGGACTTAAAACGATCCTACAAAACTAGAAAAGTATAGCTTAAACTATTGAATATCAAAGTTGGAACAATATTCTGGTATTATTACGTAATTGAACACATTGCTAAGCAAGAACGCAATGTAGAATTTATGAGAAAGTGATTAGACACGCAACACGCGAAGTTATTGTCGGACACGCGAACACTGACACTGTTCCATGCGTCCTTGTGAACCTTTATTTGTGTTTAAGACCCTCCTCTGAGATATTTAGTAAGAGTAATAATTTCTACATACACCAAAACAGGAAAGCGGCTGTCACCATGACTATGTTGTTTGTTATCACCCATAGACCTGATCATACAAACGAGGCCGATTCTCGAGTTGATTCGGTTCATCGATAGCCGAGACGACAATGATATCAAAACAATCAGTCGTAAGAGATAAAATATAACTTCCGGTGAAATGCGAGCGTCCATTATTGATATCCAATTTGCCACATTGCTGGTGGCCGCAACTCAACAGACGTGAACGCATTCAATAGGGAAAGTCAATTAAAAAGATGTTAACTTTCGAGCGACGAGATTCTATGAAAATGATTTTATCATTATATCAAAGAATGGAGTATAATTAACGTAACGAAACATATCATTTTACGCTTAATGTCAACACACACAAATTTCTAATAATTGGGTCAATTAGTCTACGACTGTTCAAGTAAACAACGATAAAGTTCTGCCGTAGTACGCACTGTGTGATAAATCGTTCAATCAAACACTTGCAGCTATTGACCCATTTTTAAGCAGACGAAAGACTAATTGCTTAATGGTTATTGTTTACAGTACAAATGATATATTATATACACGCAATCAAGTTTGATATATCGGTCATGCGACATGGTATCTCAAAGAATAACTTTCATGTGTTATAGTTTGAATGCTACGATAGGAAGGCTATGATATGAACGCACGAAGCAGCAATAACATTAGGAGGAACTTGTCACTAAAACCTTTCATTTGAAGTCTATATCACGTGTGGTACCGTGGTATTAAATTATTCAGACAATCTAGTTTATGGCCTTTTATCTCAGAAAATATATTTTATTTGAAGATTGAACATAGCCATGCGATCTTACAGACATACCCTGCATGATTCATACAATTGTGCATGTATATGCAAATTTAAAATAGTATCTAAATACTGTCTGCAAATTCGCGTGATTGAAAATTTAAGTACATGCAACAAAGTTTTGTCGTTCAATGTAAGAAGTTAAATGTCCCTGGTACTTACAAAAATAACTTTTAACTGTAGAACAGCAAAACATGAAAAAGGCGAATGAAACTTAATGGAACCGCTTTTTTTGAAATATATGTGTACAAGTTTATTTAATAAATCCTACGTATAACCCACACTAAAAGAATGCAAGAAGTAACAAAACAACTCAATCTTCCTAACTATTATGTATCGTTTTAATCGTCGGCTTAGAATGAAAGAAATGCGACTTTACCTTTAAGCGTTGAACTCGAAGGCAACACACCAGATTTTGGTCGAATCGTCCCTCGAGTATGCCGGGCGTACATTTAAGACATTTGCACTAAAATCACAAATTGGGCAGATGCAGTATAACAAATATCAAGTTTAACATTATTCAATAGACACAGGTATTGCTTTTAGATTTTATGGATAATAATTAAAGAGTACAAATGAATTTCCTATTTCAGATTATATTATAGTGTATGAAACTAGAAAATATAGAAAATATCACATACAACAGCATGACCAATTATGTTCAACAGCACGTCAAGTTGAAATTGTCAACATTAAATATTTGTCAAAGTCACAGACATTTTACAGTACTTAACTTAATAAAATATCGTTATTCGCAAAAATAGTAGTAGCTCTGCTTTAAAGTACGTGATGTCATGCATATCTTCGTGGAATCTAACTTATATAATAGTACTTTATTCATCGTTGATCTAGCTATTAGGTCTACGAACATCTCTATTAATGTTGTAGCGACCACAGTGACCATATTGACATAGCCAAATTAAGAGTATAACGTATTTAAACAAGCTGAAACTTACTCCTAACGAGTGTGATTTATTTGTGTTACGTACGCAGCTATTTGTTGTATTGTATGATGCATTTCAACGACCCGATGGCATCATAAAGTACATGACATTGCATTTTATTTTCTCGGGTGCAATTTTACAAATGGCCACAGACCGTTAACAACAATAATTTCAGTGTTATTAATTACTGTTATTTTCATTGAAAATCACCGTAATCCATTAAAAGTAAATAAAAAAGCAATTGACTCACATATTGCACACGACAAAGGCAGTATTTTCACTTATGCTTTTATTAGTTGTACATAAGTAATTGCTTCTAAGGATAAGCTGATAATATTGCAAATGATTTACAATATACAACTACTACGCCTAGAATCGTAATATTCTGACTGACTCATGCCACCAAAAATGATAGGTTAGTCATTGTTTGTCTAAACACAAATTCTATTGGCACAAAATACTATTAAATCACATTATTACATTATTCCATCAATTTTCCGCCACCAAACATCATCATATTTTATTGCAATTGATCTTATACCAGACGCCAGTTCTTTCGTACATTTTTCTGATAAACATATCTTACTTTACGAGGATTCATTTCATTTCTTACTACAAAAATAATAGACTGATGGATGTCTCGTAGTAATCATAACGAACATCTATTTTACGACATTTGGCAGTTTAACGACAACGGTCGTAAAACGGCTGGGTTTTTGATATCAATACGGTTTACTCTTTCGAATGTAACTGTCTGGGCAATGGAGAACGTTTATTGATACGCACTCTGTGAAACACGTTAACCCATTTTGATTGATACGGTGTAGGTCAATTTCTTTTTGTCCGTCCAATATCATAGCCACTCTCTCTTAGACTTCCCGGAACCAAGAAGGAGAATGCGAAATCGAGTACAGTATATAGAGTTTCTGTAGCATCTTTCTTCTCCTGTTAGATAATTTTTTTGCAGATTTGCATAGAAACAATTTGTTTAAGGACAATTCACTGGTTTAATATTTTACCAAATTGGGTGCGTAATATAGTTATGTTAAAGCACTTGTTAAGGTCAGTGGCAATTTATAAAATGACGCCCCTAGAAAAATAGCCATGCAATATACTTTCTGCTACCATCGGTTCGTTGTAGTACATCTTTAAAATTCCATAAATGGCTGCGTACCTAACACAAATAAATCACAACCGCTTGATGTCAGTTTCAGCGTGTACGGTTAAATTTGTCTACGCAATATTGTAACTACAGTTTCCACAACATAAAAAGCACATACGTAGATCCAAAATCAAAGATGAGAAACGTACTATTAGTTAGGTTCACCGAATACATGCATGAGATCACGTACTCCAAATAAAGAGCACAGAATCTTGAAGACTAACTTTCTCCAACACGATCACATGACAATATTTGTGTGGCGAATATGCGGCATTGCTGTCCATTATCATGTTGTAAATAAATTATGTATGCATATTTGATAAAACAAGTCAATGCTCACTTAAATGTGTTCTACCGCTTGACACCTTTTTTAGTTAGTCTTATAGTCGCCATGACCTTTCGACAGGGTGTTTAATAGGTATCGGTACCTTTTCAGGTGGTATTGTCACTCCATCGTGGCGATAGAAAGTATCAGGTACGAAGTCTGGAGATTAATTCATTTAACTTGCAAAGTTGTTTCAGACGAGTCCTAAATATTGCAACAAAACTATTACATGTCTCAAGTGATTTGTGTTCTTACGTTTTGCATACGTTCAGTTAGGGTTATGCATAGTATTTTCTAAATACGATACCCATGCATAATGTTTCCAAGATTGTGGTACTACCATGGTTGGCTTGACACAATTCGTTTTATATTCTGTCCTATGGCATATAAACCCTGTAGGCGTATAGGGTCGCCCACTGGACAGAACATAGACTAGTATCAAAAACGACACAAATCAATTATTTATCAATACAAAACATAGTCACATGTCATGTCAATAAGATGGATACGTGTGTATAGTCTTAAAACAAGGACGGACATTGTTCTGTGGGTTTTAAGACTATGTGTGGGTTCCTATAACCACAGGCAAAATAACCCAGCTTCAATGTGCCTTGCATGATATTATCCTTGACCTATTATTCCACAGTTAACATTGGTTCTTTTCAAGATATATCTGCCAGCATCAGGAACTCTTACAACCTACATTGGGCAGCAATACAACATTGGCCAGCATTATACTTTTCAATCACCAAATTTCCAGACAGTATCTTTGCACATCCATACACAATTGTAGTCATTGTACACATCATCCATAAGACGTCTGTAAAATCGCATGGTTATGAACAATATTGGAGTAAAACAGAATTTCTTAGGAAAAGAGTCTATATGCGATGTTCGCTTCAAATGACAAAGATCCAATGTCGAGTTCCTCCTACTGTAATCGCTGCTTCGTGCATTCCTACCCTAGCCTGCCTATCGTAGCATCACAAGCACGGCGTTTGGAAATTATTATTTCGGATGCCATGCCGTGTTACCGAGATATCAAACTCGACTACGTGTAGATGCTATATCATTTGTATTCTAAACAGCAACCCGTAAGCAATCAGTCACCCGTCTGGTTTGACAATTGGTCGATTGCTGCAAGTGTTTGATTTGAACGATTTATTACCCTGTGCGTACTACGGCTGAACTTTATCATTGTTTACCCAAACAGTCGTAGACTAATTGACCTAATTATTTGAAATTTGAGTTTGTTGACATTACGCGTAAAATGATATTTTTCCCTACGTTAATTACTCCATTATTTGATATAATGATAAAATCATATCCCTGAATTCTCGTCGCTCGAAAGTTAACATCTTTTTAATTGACTTTCACTATTGAATGCGTTCACGTCTGTTGAGTCGCGGCCACCAGCAATGGGGCAAATTCGATATCAATAATGGACGCTCGCATTTCACCGGAAGTTATGTTTTCTCTCTTACGACTGATTGTTTTGATAGCATTGTCGTCTCGGCTATTGCTGATCCAAATCAACTCGAGTATTGGCCTCGTTTGTATTATCAGGTCTACGGATGATAACAAATAACATAGTGATGATGACAGTTGCTTTTCTGTTTTGGTGTATATACAATTACTAAATAGCTCATAGAAGGGTCTGAAATACACGAAATACGGTTTACAAGGACGCATGGAACTATTCTAGCGTTCACGTGCCCGACCTTGACTTTTCGTGTCTGATTATTGCTGTCCAATGCATTTATTTCTTGGCATTATATTTAATTACGTTATAAAACAAACTTTTATATTGTTAAAATATATTGCCTCATTTCATTCTAGCTCCTTTAAGTTTTCAGTACAGTAAAATCGGCCTTCAATACCGCCTCAAAAAGTAAACAATACTACTCAATTAAGATTACAATATTTATGAAGGTACGTTATACCTTACTTGTGGTCGGAGCTAAAGACGCATTAGGTCTGTAAACTGTATAGGAATCAAACTTGCTTGTAAAATTAATTTCAGCCATCTTAAAGCTTGTCTGTAAACGACAATCTATAGTAATTGAACACGGGCATACTTCATTTCATGCTTGTGATACCTTGCGTGTGTTCCCCCAATCATCAGTAGCACATACCATGCCTATGACGTCTTGCATAATGCAAACACGATACCATCCAAGTCAGCTTGCTATTCTACAATTTGAATAATACGTTGTTCAGTTACATGTGCCATTTAACTACAATACTTACATTGGACAACAAAACTTTCTTGGCATGCACTCAATTTTTCGATCATCCGAATTGGCAGACATTATTTAAATACCATTTAACATTGGCACAGCCCTGCACAAGTGTACGACGCATGCATAATATGTCTGTAAGATCGCATGGTTAGGTTCAATATAGAAAAAAAATACAAAGGCTGAGAACAAATCCATAAACTACATTGTTTGAATAATTTATTACCACAATGGCACATGTGATATAAGCTTCAAATAACAAGTTTCTATGGACGAGTACCTCCTATCGTAACCACTTTCAGGTACCATGCCGCGTGACCGATATATCAAACTCGACTGCGTGTAGATGTTATATCATTTGTATTGTAAACAATAACCCTTAGGCAATCAGTCACACGTCTGATTTAAAAAAATGGGTCAATAAAGGAAGTGTTTGATTTAAAGGATACATTACCTTGTGCGTACTACAGCAGACCTTTCAATAGGTTTACCTAATTAGTCGAAGACTAATTGACCCAATTATTTGAAATTTGAGTTTGCTGACATAATGCGTAAAATGATATTGTTTCGCTACATTAATTACTCCATTCTTTGATCACAGGTAACAGTATCGTTGAAAAGAAATAAAAAAAATCTCGAAATTTAGGTATTATATAGAAGGTATATTTGCAAGGAAATTGAGAGCCAAATGGAAAGGGTGCAATTTGTTTTCATAGATTACGGCATTTTCGTGAGTTGATCATGTACATAAAGGCTGTGTGGGGACAAACACAGCATAATGCATTGCAAACATTTGATATCATGCTTTACATTTACCTCAAAACGATCAAATTTATCGCTTAAACTTTTATTTTAACTATCGATTGCGTAATTCGAATTACGCTGTAAGGACGACCGGTGTCGTTTTTAGAGTGTCCAACGACTAGAGATATTCTGAATACATTTCGAGATTTTTTTTTCAATTTCATTTTTTTATTCCTTTTTCAACGCTATTGTTACCGGTGTCTTTGATATAATGATAAAATCATTTTCCTGGATTCTCGTCGCTCGAAAGTTAACATATTTTTAATTGACATTCCCTATTGAATGCAGTCACGTCTGTTGAGTCACGGGCACCAGCATTGGGGCAAAGATGATGTCAATAATGGACGCTCGCATTTCACCGGTAGTTATGTTTTATCTCTTACGACGGATTGTTTTGATATCATTGTCGCTACGGTTATCGATGAGCCGAATCAACTCGAGAATCGGTCTCGTTTGTATTATCAGGCATATGGGTGATAGCAAATAACATAGACATGATGTCAGTTGCTTTTCTGTTTTGATGTATCTAGAATTTACTACTCTTGCTAAATATCTCAGAGGGTCTTATAACGCGAAGCACGGTTAACAAGGACGCATGGAATTATAACAGCGTTCGTGTGCCCGACCTTGACTTCGCGTGTCTGATCATTTGCTCTCCATTGTTTTTATTGCTTGGCATGGTATTCAATTATGCAATAAAATAACTTTTATATAGCCAGAATATATTGCCCAAGTTTGCTTTTTAATATCATATGCTTTTTCTAGTTTTCAGTAACATCTTCATTCAAGACATCCTTAAATATTAAAATAAGACCTCAAAAATAGAATCGCAATAATGAAGGTCCGTTACACCTTACTGATGATCACTGGTCGGAGCTAAAGACACATAAGGTCTGTAATTCATGATTACACACATCCGGACAATGGACCGGACTATTCGGCATTTTACTACACAGACCCTTCTATATACCAGGATGACATAATACTGAGCATATACAGGAACTAAATAGGACTAAAACTTGCTAGTAAAATAAGTTCATCCATCGTAAAGCTACGTCAAAATCAAATGTCTGTAAACTACAAGTTTAAGTAATTGAACACGGACATACTTTATGTCACGCTTGTAAGACCATGTCTACGCTGTCTTGTATAATGCAAACACGATACCATCCAAGGCAGCTTGCTATTCTACAATTTGAATAATACGTTGGTGAGTTACATGTATCAGGGTCATTTATCTACACTATACTTACATTGGATAACAAAACTTTCTTCGCCTGCACTCAATTTATCGATCATCCGAATTGGTAGACATAAGTTAAATACCATTTGAGATTCGCACATCCGTACACAATTGCAAGACGCATGCAGGATATGTCTCTACTTCAAATGACAAGTTTCTATCGACGAGTTCCTACAATCGTAACCACTTTCAGATGCCATGCCGCGTCACCGAGATATGAAACGTGATTGTGTGTAGATGCTTTATCATGTGCATTGTAAACAATTAATCTAAAGCAATCAGTCACACGTGTAGTTACAAATTGGTCAATATTAACAGCAAGCGTTTGATTTGAACGATTCATTACTTTTTGCGTACTACGACATACCTTTCAATATGTTTACCTAAACAGTCGTAGACTAATTGACCCAATTATTAGAAATTTGAGTTTGTTCACATTACACGTAAAACGATATGTATCGCTACATTAATTACTCCATTCTTTGATATAATGATAAAATCATTTTCCTGGATTCTCGTCCCTAGAAAGTTAACATCTTTTTAATTGACTTTCACTATTAAATTCGCTCCCGTCTGTTGAGTGGTGGCCACCAGTAATGGGGCAAATTCGATATCAACAATGGACGCTCGCATTTCACCGGAAGTCATGTTTTATCTTTTACGACTGATTGTTTTGATATGATTGTCGTCTCGGCTATCAATGAACCGAATCAACTCGAGAATCGGCCTCGTCTGTATTATCAGGTCTATGGGTGATAACAAATAACATAGTCATGATGACAGTCGCTTTCCTGTTTTGGTGTATGTAGAATTTACACTCTTACTAAATATCTCAGAGGAGGGTCTTACAATACAAAGCACACATGGATTTATGCCAGTGTTCGCATGCCCGACATTGACTCTGCGTGTCTGATCATTGCTGTCCAAAGTTTTCTATTCCTTGGCATTGTATTTTATTACGTAATAAAACAAACTTTTATATTGCCTCATGTTATTCAATAATTCAAGCTCCTTCTAGTTTTCAGAACAGTAAAATCGTTCTTCAATACCACCTCAAAAAGTAAACAAAGCCACTACATTAGATTACAATATTTAAAAAGGTCTGTTACACCTTACTTGTGATCGGCGCTAAAGACGCATTAGGTTTGTAATTCATGATTACACATATCCGGACAATGGACCGGAATATTCAGGATAATCCTACACAGACACTCATATATATCAGGGCAAAGTAATACTGAGCATATACAGTAACTAAACAGAGTAAATTAATTTCAGCCGTCGTAAAACTACAGCAAAATCCAAATGTCCGTAAACTACAAGCTAAAGTAATTGATCACGGACATACTTTATTTCATGCTTGTGAAACCTTGCGTGTGTTCCTCCAACCAACAGTAGCACAAACTACAAATGTATGTCTATGGCGTCTTTTATAATGCAAACACGATACCATCCAAGGCAGCTTGCTATTCTACAATTTGAATAATACGTTGTTCAGTTACATATACCAGTGCCATTTAACTACAATACTTACATTGGACAACAAAACTTTCTTGGCATGCACTCAATTTTGCGATCATCCGAATTGGCAGACATAAGTTAAATACCATTTAGATTCGCACACCCATGCGCAATTGCACGACGCATGCAGGATATGTCTCAAAAATCGCATGGTTATGTACAATATTGAAATAAGTAAAATGTCTGGGGGAAAAGCCATATTACAAAATTGCATTGTTTGAATCATTTAATACCTTACTGGCACACGTGGTGTTAGCTTCAAGTGACAAGTTTCTATCGACGAGCTCCTACTATCGTAACCACTTTCAGATGCTATGCCGCGTCACCGAGATATAAAACGTGATTGTGTGTAGATGCTTTATCGTGTGTACTGTAAACAATTAACCTAAAGCAATTAGTCGACATTCTAGTTAAAAATGGGTCAATGTTAGCAGCAAGCGTTTAATTTGAACGATTCATTACCTTTTGCGTACTACGACATACCTTTCAATATGTTTGCCTAAACAGTCGTAGACTAATTGACACAATTACTAGAAATTTGAGTGTGTTGACATTACGCGTAAAACGATATTTTTCGCTACATTAATTACTCCAATCTTTGATATAATGATACAATCATTTTCCTGGATTTTCGTCGCTTTAAAGTTAACATCTTTTAATTGACTTTCTCTATTCAATGCGTTCACGTCTGTAGTCTGGTTCCCGGTACCTAAATCTTTCATTACATTACAGTATAGGTCCGGCGCAATCTAACAAATATGGTCGCTTACATGTGTAAAACAAGATGGCGGTTTAACATTAGCTTCTATGGAGAATTTTAGAATATCCCAAAAAAGTGTGTGTTATGTATGTGTCATTTCGATGAGATTTTGTATATTAATGGGCAAAGGTATGTTCTTTTCAATTAAACATGTTTCATTAAAATGACACAACTGATTTGTACAAAAAACGCAAAGTAAATTAAGAAAATTTCTGTACCATCGTGTATATAGTGCATATAAATCGCCCCTGATATCAAATGCCCGGTTAGCTCAGTTGGTAAAGCGTCAAATCAGTAATTTGGATGTTGGAGGTTCGATACCAGTCTTGTCATTATTATTTTTATATGTAAAGTAATTCTCTATTATTTTATACTTGAATAAGGAACATGATGAGAAAATAAAGTTTTTGTATTACACAAATTAAGCAAAATATTGAAAAAAGGAAAACAAAAACTGGCCTATACAGGGATCGAACCAGGGATCCCTTGATTACAAGTCAGTGGCTCTACCGACTGCGCTAACTTGGACACTTGAAAGTGACAAATTGATGGACAATTAAAACCCTGCTACAAAAATATTTTAATCATTTTATAAACGTAATTTTGTAGATATTAGTGCTATTGTAGCGAATAAACTTCTATCATTGCAAAGACCATTATTTTTTGCATTACTATGCAAAGTCACATCAAAATGATACATACATAACATACACTTCAGGGTGATATTCTAAAATTGCCTATATAAACTAACGTACACCCGCCATTTTGATTTGACCACTGGAGTTATCGATTATTGGTTGCTGCCTGACCTAAACCACTGTAAGATTTAGGACAGGGAACCAGACTATCACGTCTGTTGAGTCGCGGCCACCAGCAACGGGGCAAATTCTATATCAATAATGGACGCTTGTATTTCACCGGAAGTTATGTTTTATCTCTTACGACTGATTGTTTTCATAGCATTGTCGTCTCGGCTATCGATGAACCGAATCAACTCGACAATCAGCCTCGTTTGTATTTTCAGGTGTATGGGTGATAACAAATAACATAGTCATGATGACAGTCGCTTTCCTGTTTTGGTGTGTAAAGAATTTACTACTCTTACTAAAAATCTCTGAGGAGGGTCTGAAATACACGAAGTATGGTTTACAAGGACACATGGAATAATGCCAGCGTTCGCGTGCCTGACCTTAACTTCGTGTGTCATTTGTTTTTCATTGCTTTTATTGCTTGGCATGTATTCAGTTACGCAATAAAACAAACATTTATATTGCAAGAATATATTGCCCAATTTTGCTTTTGGATATTATAAGCTATTTATTGTTTTCTAGTGCACACGGTATATACCCGTATCGGCATCATCTCTGTGCAAAACAATTGTTTTCGATGGCACCAGTCGACAGGAGAGGATCGAAAATCATTGATTTTACCAAAAATACAGATTTGTGCTAAAAACCATTAAGTACTGTCCTCATGTTGTTCCATTTGTTATATTAGTTGTCACAAGTTCAGACTAAGATGGAATGTTGACCGGGGATACGTGTTAGAATGAACACGGGAGTCCTTATTTTGACACTTCGTGATATTTCCTATATTGGTTTGTTCCGTGGGCTAATGTTTAATAAGCGCAAATCTGCATTTGTTTTGCACAGAGAGGGTGCCGGTGCCAGCAAGGAGAGGGTGCCGATACAGCTTTTTGAAGAGAGGGTGCTGATACGGGTATACACCGTGGCGCAGTAAAAACTTCCTTCAAGACCACATTAAATATTAAAATAAGACCTCTAAAATAAGATCACAATCCGTTACACCTTACTGGTGAATACTGGTCGGAGCTGAAGACACATTAATTTTGTAATTCATGATTACGAACTAGGTCGGATCTTATCTGTGTTTCATTCGGTCACTTAGGATCACAGTGTTTTGTTATTTCTTTGTGAAAATTGGTCGTCCTGTATTGATGCGGCGGTGTCATTGGCTTTTTAATCATTGCTTTGGTTTGTGTGTGGTGATTGCTTTGTGTGGTCTATATGACTACCGTAACACTTCACACAATGCCTTTAAACAATGTCACTAATTGTTAATATTTGGTTTTCCTGTGAGTTACAAGTATGTGTTAGTGGTATAAGACTAAAATATTTTAACTTAAAAATAGCTGAGGTTATTGCTGTGGATTATTTTTTCGATCGCTTAGTCTGTTCCACCTGAAGCCATCTCTTCGCAAACATGTTTGGGTCATTAATGGATTACTTGTAGCTTGATATATTATTATGCCTTATATTTCCCTCTTTTATTGTTTCGGTTGTCCCTTCTGCTGGGAGTGCAACTTTTTAAATTAGGTCACTATGCGGTTTTGCCTTGTCTGGTCGCTTGGAACATATCGTTGGCATATTCTGGAGCTATATGTATCTAGAAAGATTTAATGTTATTTGCCGCCCTATTCCTACCTTGCGCATTATTGTTAACCAGGTCAAGTCGCAATTGTGCCTCGTTAAGACGTACGAACGTTAGGTCACTGTCCTTGGTGTTTTAAACTAGGTCAGGGGGTGTGCCTCACTTGGTCTCCGTTTTGGCACGGGTTTGCGCGGTTGAGTCGCCATGCAGTGGGGCCTTGGGTAACTTGGTCCAGTATTGGCTGCGTTTCATTCGGCCTAATGCAATAACCGCTATTATATAATTGCTTTGTGAAACTGGGTCATCCTGCTTTTTTTCGGCGGGGACTTGAATTTTATTTGTTTCTTCGGCTTATGTGAGGGCATTGCTCAGTGTAGTGGCTAGGAATATGATATTTTATTTTCAACCCCTTTCCTCCCTTGTCCATTATTTTAAACTAGGTCAAGTCGTAGTTGTGCCTCTGTAGGTCGCATAACGTAAGGTCACTGTCCTTAATGTTTTGAACTAGGTCACGCCCCGAGGTTGTTGTGCCATATCTGGTCGCCGTTTTGGCATGTGTTTGTGGGGGCATTGCTTAGGGTAGTTGTATTGTGGTGTTTCTGATTTCTGTGCCCGACTGGTTAGGTTGAGTTGGATATTCTCATATTATATGTTTTTGGTCCAGTCCCTGATGGCCGATATGGCTGCAATTATGTAGATGTATTTTGTTAACTTAAATCATACCTTGTATGCTCCAGTATGAGACGACCTGTAGTATAACAGAGATCCGGACAACGGACCGGACAATTTACGGACTTTTACATAGACACTTGTATAAGTCAGGACGACTTAACACTGGTCATGTTCAGTAACTAAATTGCTAGCTTAGAAAAAGAAGATCGTTAGAACAAAACCGATATTTTTTAGAAAAGAAACTGTCCGAAAATTACTCTTCATTTATGGTAAAGCGAGCTATTTCAACTTCAGCTTGGTCAACATGACAAGTTCCGATTTCACGGAAATTGACTTATAAAGAGCGCCATGTGATGCCGATTTTACATAAATGTATGTATCAGTCTTATAAGTACGTACGGCCTTCTCTTTCTTAGACAGCGGCACAATAATCAAGCATGCTAGTAAAAGTACGTTCCGACATAGTAAAGCTACAACAAAAGCCAATGTCTGATAACTACAGGCCAAGGTTATTGAACCTCGGGAACTTGTTCCCCGTCGCCAATACTATATCTCGTAAACTATCAATCTGTGTTTCTGACTTTATATCGACAAGCGAGGTTATAGACATTTGTTTCACGTCTTGCAATGATTGCAGATAATCAAATCGTGCACAGAATATCAAATTCTTAGACGAGAAAATTTGTCTCCGGCAAGAAACGTCTACAAAATAGCTGGAATTCATTTCAATTGCAACTGCATTTACGATGAAGTGCTTTTGTTGTTTTGATTGTTTTAGTTTCACGGAACGTATATCGGTAAACAATGTTTCAGTTTCAGTTTATTAGCATTAGAACAGTACTTATGTCTGTCGCCTTAAACAATATGTTAAGGCCGGTACACATTAATGAATTGATCTTACAGAACCTGACGAATACACTATAATAGTCTAACAAATTCTAACCGAATAAACCTTCCCGTAACGCACAAACCACTCACGTAGAAGCATCCAACGATAGAAAGCGTATACAATATAATAACAAGAAATAATTCAGCGGAAATACAAAAAATTGTAGTGCTACTCGCACGTTGTCGTGGGTGGTACTCGTTATAGAACCTTAAGTAATGCTTGAATTTTTATACTAGAGTAATATTACCGTATGTTGTAATACACACTTTAATGTAATACTAATAGTTGGTTGCTGCTATGTGACCGACTTTGGGACATTGTCTGAAACACCCGGCCCACACCCAGCCCGGAATTCACACAACGCAAGCATGCCATCAATCAATTATCGAAACTCAACTGAAGTCGTTTTAACATATCAAGCTGAATTTTATGAGCTGGAGAATGATATTATATTTCAAATTATTCGATGATTACGTGGCATGAACATGTTGAATCATGCTCAGTTCTGTGGTGGTATTCACAAAGCATATTAAGGAAAAACTCGAATATTTTGGGTTAAGTTGAAAAAACTTAACTGCTCATATTAGTACAAGAATATCCCATATTTGCCTGATGGTTATAGTGGTGTTTTACATTTATAACGCTTCAAACCAAAGCATTGAGTGGACAATCGTGATTTGCCTGCTTAGCTGTTTCACTTAATGAAATTACTTATTATATTATAAGTTTTTGAGAAAACTCTAAGTGAACACCACTCCTGGACTCTAATGTATACCGCATACTACAAAACATTTAGTATTCGTGAGTGATAAGGTTTTGTGTCTGACTTGGTCGAGGAAATAAAATACACATTATAATTTGGTGTCCAGCATACGTGTTAATTGGTTTGCCGTACAAGTGACACTGAAACCCTCAAATTACAGAACAGCGAAATGTAATGCTTACAAACTAGACGGTATTACAATACTCGTGCCCCAGTCAGTAGAACGGTAATAAAATGATACAGCCAAATAAGCGGCTCTAAACCTGATCGTAGCTAGGATATATTGATTAACAATTTGTTATGAGCTGGAGAAACCAATGTAATATTTACAACTTCATGTCAAAATATTCATAATCGAACGGCGTACCATCCGTAAAAACTGGATTAAATAATTCGCCATCGTAATGTTACGGTAATTCGTTAGCCTTGTGTCTGTTAGCTGGAGAGATAGTGTTGTTTTTGTTGGCACAGCAACCATCAGACGACATTGATAGATCGTATCCCGAAGAGTGCATTTGCGTAGAAATACAAAACCTTTCTCATCAGCAAACACTGTAGTATTCTAAAACGATGCGTCTTTTGAAGACTGCTAGTAAACGCGTTCCTGTAAATATTAACTTGCTCTTGGATACTTAGAGAGTTAGGGAAGAAATTGCTGAAAGTTTTAACACTTTTATACCGGTAGGATTTATAAGATAGGAATAATAAGAACTACGTGTAGTAATGTACCATAATAATTGGTTTGGGGACGCGACCTTATGCCTTATCATAGAATGATCGGAGCTGACATTTAATACGTCGCCTCTTTGACTTTCAACTTTGGAAGCAGTTTCTTGCACGAAATCTAATCTCAAATCTTTGCCATGTTACTATGACATTAACCTCAGATCGAGACAATATCGCCCGTAGTAAAGGTTGTTACTTTGCGTCTATGTCAAAGAACAAATGCTGGTTCCGATACCCGCTGATAAAATTCGTCAATTCATTCAATTAATTAACTGCAATCACATCATTATTTAGTCTGAACATGAAGCTAGTATCTTTCATTTTCTTTTCAAATATGCAGAACTAGGTACAAGTATCAGAAGTCGGTCAATGTATTATCTTTCGCAACTTATCGATTTAACAATAGCAAAAAAACGCCACCATCCGTGCGCGCCCTATGAAAAACGTCCCATTATTGAGTCCGGCAAAATATTATGGTCTGATATTTTATCGCCTTGCAATAAATCAAACACCATATTTGTGTGAACGCTATCTGACTGACATAGACAAGAACTTTGTTTACTCTGTCTTCTGTTAGACAGAGAGGAAGCTTTCTTAGATTAAATTACGCGTCTACAACGGACGTATATCTGCATGAGTCATCACGAGAAGACCATAGGAAATGTTATGACATTATACACGTAGTTCAAATACTATATGGTTCTATGGAATACCGTATATGCCAACGTCTTTGGGTGTTTTTCTGTAACGCGAGAGAAACAGGTAAAAAAGATATGAGGAAATCGGACAGGGAAGACAACACTCAACTTCACCAGCCAAGCACAGAAATCAGTAACACCACTACACAAAGTTCTACACTGAGCAATGTCCACACATAAGCATAAAAAGTCCCGACCGCCAACAATTCAGGATGACCCAATTTTATATAGAATTTACAAAATAGCGGTGATCCCAAGAGACCGAATGAAACACAGCCAAGACCCGACCGAGTTCCCTAAGTCCCCGCTGCGGGACGACATAGTTTCACAAACATATGCCAAAACGGTGACTCTAGCGACCAAATGAGGCAGAACTACGACGTGACCCAGTGAAACACCATGGGCATTGACCAAACACGAAATGAATGTGACGAAACATATGGCGTGTCAGACGTTGCAAAATTCAATAACTGTCTATATTTGTGGTATATTCGTATATATATGTTATATAAACTCATATATACATTGTAAAATGTTATATATATATGGTATTTTATCATATATATGTTCCATAAAGTTATATTGTAAAATGTTATATATATATGGTATTTTATCATATATATGTTCCATAAAGTTATATATATTTGGCAAAAACCATATGTATGTGGTATATTTCTATGTATATGTTGTATACAGTTATTTATATTGTAAATTAGCGTATGTATGTTCTATAAAGGCGTATTTATTGTAAAAGTTTTCATATATATATTTTTATTCATATATATATATATAAAAATTGTTCATATATAAATTTTTTGGTCGTATATATATGTTCTATAATTGCATATATAATTTTTTTTGATCGTATATATATGTTCTATAATTGCATCTTGGGAAGTGTTTACATAATGATTTGAAACGAAGGATTTCATTGGACAGCGGCATATAAAGCTTTGTGCAGAATTTGATCAAATGTTCATGGATGAAGAACCATAATGTGTTGATGACCATAAAGAAAGGAATTTTTGCTGCGATTAATTTTAGCAGAATTATTGCCCTTTAATGGTCATTTTAGGGCCCAGGTTTTGTGAACACAACTCTTCTCACACTACTGGGCGGAATTTGCTCAAATTTTCATGGATGAATAACCTTAATGCGTAGATGACCATAAAGGAAGGATTTTTTGCTGTGATTAATTTTTGCCGAATCATGGCCCTTTAATGGTCGTTTTGAGGTTTATGGCAAACTTGTCGTACTTGATGAATCATCCAGACTTCCATCTTTTTCCTGTAAAAATAAAACAAAATAAGACTTCCATCTTTTACCTGTAAAAATAAAACAAAATAAAAACATGTGATACTTTGTATAGCCATTACTTTTAGGTTCAAGCACTACAGTAACTGTAATCTGAAATAGATATTTTCATGTTGACCACAGTTTTCAGAAGTATAACACTGTATTCAGAATTAACAAGAACTGTGCCCATAGAACACAGGTGTCCTCCATGCCCCTGACCTCAAAACGACCATTAAAGGGTTAGGGTCGTTTTGAGCAAATTCCGCCCAGTAGTGTGAGAAGAGTTGTGTTCACAAAACCTGGGCCCTAAAATGACCATTAAAGGGCAATAATTCTGCTAAAATTAATCGCACCAAAAATTCCTTTCTTTATGGTCATCAACACATTATGGTTCTTCATCCATGAAAATTTGATCAAATTCTGCACAAAGCTTTATATGCCGCTGTCCAATGAAATCCTTCGTTTCAAATCATTATGTAAACACTTCCCAAGATGCAATTATAGAACATATATATACGATCAAAAAAAATTATATATGCAATTATAGAACATATATATACGACCAAAAAAATTATATATGAACAATTTTTATATATATGAAAACTTTTACAATAAATACGCCTTTATAGAATATACATACGCTAATTTACAATATAAATAACTTTATACAACATATATATAGAAATATACCACATACATATGGTTTTTGCCAAATATATATAACTTTATGGAACATATATATGATAAAATACCATATATATATAACATTTTACAATGTATATATGAGTTTATATAACATATATATACGAATATACCACAAACATAGACAGTTATTGAATTTTGCAACGTCTGACACGCCATAGAAACACGCGAAATATTTTCGTGTTTACGTCATCGTACTTTCGTGTTTCGCGTTACAAATCGACACATTTATAGACGATGGGCCAAACGAAGAAAAATTTCTTATGATTCAGGTCTCGTATAGTCTTATTTTGCACAATTGGCGTATAGAGAGCCATCAAAGTGTCCACCTTAGTGGCACTGCATACACGATACCAGAGGTATCATATTATTTCATTTAATTTTTCATGTTTTCAAAACATACAGTGGTTTGCCTCTTTAATGTGTTTACATAAGTATATCAATTATAGTATAAACATAATGCATTACGTCAGTATGTGGGCCAAGAAGGATAAATTAGTAAGTCCATTCGGTACGAACGTAATATTTGCCAATATCACTTCAGAAAATTAATTATTTCTATAAAATGATATTTAGAATAGTGTCCGTATTTTCGGATAGTATTTCCAAGCGGACATTTCTTGCACGGGAGATGGAACAAATGTTTCCCAATATTGGATGGAACTTTTGTAAATATGGATCAGTTTTGAAAGAGATGAATGGTTGTTTAGAAGTTGTCTGACCTTGAGACGGGTGTAAAATTCAAAACATATTTAATCAAGGGCATATACTACTAACACCTGAACAAGTGCTGTGACCTTTGATTTATTCTGCATTTTTATGTTTATAATAGTATACCTTGTATTATGTAGAAATACAAAGTTTGAACGAATTAGTACGAGTATAACACATAATGTAAAACATTAATATTTGAACCGGATTTAATTTCGTAGATGATCTAGTTCTATAATAAATGACTTTACTTGAAATTACCACGAAATGGTCTTTTTACCCAAATCGCGATTTTTTGTCCTATTGCAATTAAATGATTTAACAGTATTCTTAAAATGCTTCCCCATATTCAATATATGATACTGATGCGGATACATTTAGTGTAAAACTGCACTTCATTACCGTGAGGTTAAGATTCGATTATTAAGGTGGTTGATATGCAAACATGTACGGACATTTGTATGACCTTTTGTTTGCAAATAAATGCCCAACCAACCGTGTTTTACTCGGACAATCGATATCACATTCAAATTATATTGACTAGTACACAAGGTACCAATGTCGCTGTTAAAAGCAACATCAATAATGCATACAGTGGTGTGCACCTATAGTGGGAATTAAACATATATTGCAAGACGCCATCGCCGTACATACTGGTAGGCCGGATTACCTCCCCTAGATCACTAAATTACTTAAACTAAATACGACAGGGAACCGGACTAAATAAATCGACTGACGAAACAGTCCCCCGAAAAGTTTAAATATGAACAAGCAGCTGGTACACCACCTCAGTTATAACAATAACACCGTAACTACTGCTTTAACTTCCAACTTCACTGGTGTGGTTATACTCTATCAGCATTACAGCACCAAATCTGAAGTGCTTACATCATTCGTAATATTTTTAATTGTGCAGGAATTGCATACGGTAAGAATGTGTTTGTCAAATACTTGGTGACGCATGCGCAGTCAGTGCGACGCCATTTTTCATTTTCGAAATGCCTTAGCAATGAAATGTAAACAATGCGCTGAACATCGAAATATTGAACCGCAAAGTATTCGCCAAACAAACACTGTTAATCGAATCATAAAAATCGTATTATTCTCATAGACTGATTTATATTAAATGCAGGAAGAAGGTATGATAATAGTTGCGGTTGCATATTTATCGCGTCGGTGTGTGTTGTTGGCACTCTATGCGAATTAATTCTGTCATAAATGCATTTTATCATATTTTAGGTCGTTCGCATACCATTTGTTCTACAGGCATGTGTCGAAAAAAAAACGGTGGTAAACGAAACAGGCGGGAAACAGATGTTCGATTTGTTTACCAAGAATGCTCTACTTCAACAAATTATGTTTCCGGTTTCGACATAACTCATTTCCGACTATTTAAAATATGCTTCTGTATTTCATGGCAATAACGGTTTGGACTAAACTGTTGGTGAATTATGCGTGAAACAGAACTACACAAGTATTCATGAAAAATTTCAGAAATTTCAAAGGTAGATGAAATCATTACTCACTAAATTTGTCTTTCCATTGGCAAGCAAATTTGTAAAATATGTAGATTTACTTCCATTTCGTACCATATTAATTAGTAGTAAATTACCATAATCATGTAATCATTATAACATTTCTATCCTCTCTGATATGATGCAATCCTAAGAAAATATGTGTTTGCCATGTTCTCTTTTCTTTAGACCGGAGTTATCTTAGAACTTGACTAACCACTCCTGTAGGAGTATGAAGATAAACGCACATATGATCTCTAGGATAAAAACCACGAGCCTCAGAATGTGTGTCACAAACGACAGTTTGTACTTCCCCATTTTGATCCATTCAATAAAATATTTATTTAGCTAACGAATGATTGAAAATTAGGGGATGTTAAACTCCTTTTTGTGATATAATTTCTTAGACCTGTGGATGAATTGACATTTTAGACATAAAATGCCCCAAACAAGAATATATTTTTTTACTTATGTCAATTTACTGCTAATACCTTGGCTTCATTTATTTACAATAATTATGGTATAAAGTTAGGTCACATGAATCCAAATCGTTCGCTTACAAACCTTTTTTAAAAGCCCTACATGTAAAGCTTGCTTATCATAGTGTCATCCCTACTGGAAGACAATAAGGAAAATTGGTTCATCAATTATGTTATCCACAGAAAATAAAGACGTAATTATTTTTTTGTATTATTATTATTAAGAGCCAGTCAATTATGACGTGTGAGACACTTATCGTTCATGCGTACAGTATCTCCGGAATCTCTTTCGTAATGCCGGGCGACTTACGGAGATGGGCATATGGTAACCATTTATTTAACTAGCTGGCGACTGGCCAACCACCGAAATTCGAATCTTCGACATACCGCTTCCTATGCGGACGCCTTAACCACTCGGGCACGTATGCGTCAAATACAGCGACTACGACGACCAACGAGGGATTCATGCTTTCAAATCTTTTCCGATGGCTATGTACATTGAACTGTTCATAATGAAATTCGACAGTCCCTGACATATTTTCCTTTTTGTTTTGATCAGTCGAAGAACGTATCAAAATCGTCTAGTAAAAGAAACCTTTCAATTCTGATGAAATGCATAATGGATCTTGTCTAAAACATTGAACTGTTGAATTTGCATTTAAATCGCTTTAACATATGTTCCAACAGGAAATAAATATTCTACATTAGCATTATGGGAACCACACTTTCTATAAAAAATATGGTCATATTTTATATATTCAAATGTATTTTAATTCGGTGAATAGGTTTTATAACACGAATAAGTCTACCGAATTATAACTTCCAACAATACCATTGGCGACAATATATGGAAATAATGGTACTACAAAATGAGTACATTTGTACCTATGGTATATTTACGTAGCATAACAACCTATAACTTTAGCATTTTTATATGTTGTACTTCATGAACTAGACAAAAAAACTGACGTAGTGAACTTGTATCTAGTAATTAGGGACAGCACCTAGTCAACCCAAACACAGAACCAACCATTCTAGCCCATAGACAAAACCACACAGAAATGGCGACAGCGCCTAGCCATCCAAGACATAGAACAAATTATTCTAGCCCATAGACAAAACCACACAAAAATGGCGACAGCGCCTAGCCAATTCAAACGTAGAACCAACCATTCTAGCACATAGACAAAACCTCACAGAAATGGCGACAGCGCCTAGCCAACCCAAACAGAGAACCAACCATTCTGCCTCATAGACTCACCACACAGAAATGGCGACAACGCCTAGCCAACCCAAACATAGAACCAACCATTCTAGCTCATAGACAAAACCTCACAGAAATGGCGACAGCGCCTAGCCAACCCAAAACATAGAACCAACCACTGTAGCTCATAGACAAAACCCTACAAAAGGCAACAACGCCTAGCCAACCTAAACATAGCGCCAACCATTCGTATTTCATAGACAAAACCATACAGAAATGGCGACAGCGCCTAGCCAACCTAAACATAGAACCAACCATTCTGCCTCATAGACAAAACTTCACAGAAATGGCGACAGCGCCTAGCCAACCAAAACATAGAACCAACCATTCTAGCTCATAGACAAACTACACAGAAATGGCGACAGCGCCTAGCCGACCAAAATATAGAACCAATCATTCGTATCTCAATACCGAAGTACAAGCGACTACTTCTGGGTTACCAATCAGTTCGTCTCTAGTTGATTGGAACCCACTATAATCCTGTCAGAAATGGCCAAGTGGGCAGTTGAGATTCGAGCCAGTGGCCTCTTGTTCAATAGTCAAGCGCATTACTCGAACGACTTCCGAGGACAAATGTTTCTTCCATGGTGATAGGGTAGGTGGAAGCTCTTGGATGACGGATAACGGACGCTGGATATCGTCAACCTTATTTCTAGCACATATGCAATAATCTCTTGATAGTAAATGGCGTTATGCTTGCTTGACTGTGCGTTAACTGCAACGGAAATGCATTTACATACCGCAGCGAAGTTGAATTGTTCTACAGTGTTTAAAGTGTATAGAGCTATATCGGAAGATTTTTTTTTAAATTTCAAAAACTGAAAAACAATTATGCTTTCATATCCATTAGATCATATTTAGCTTCAGTTTTAACAGAAACCCTCTCTGTGATTTATTGGACATGCGAACTGTCCATTTTCATACGAAAGTGTTCTAGAACACCCTTTGAAACTATAAGAATTGTCTATTTTTCGACGATTGAATCGAAGTACACGGAACCCATCGAAAGTTTTAATTTGTAATTAAGGTAGTCTAGTATCATACCAGAAACAATGCAAGTAATTATTTTGACATTGAATGACCTGTCAGATATAGCTCTATTCACTTTAAGTAAGTTAATGTTTTAACATAAAGGCTACATAGACAATCCACTAGCATGGGTACATGTTTAATGTCTACTGCGTTTTATGTGTGCCACCTTCAGAGTTAGGTATGGTGTTTTCACCTTAACAAGCGACGATAGAGTCTGGAGACAGGACTGTCTAAAATACGTTCTCCTGTCAAAAAAAGAATAAGTACAGTTGTAGCTTACAGTACGTGAACACGTATAAATCAGTCAGTTGTAAAGTTATCCGATGCGAACAAATAAAAATAAATGGAGAAATCACAACGAAATGAACACCTAGTCACCTACTGTGTTAATAAACCTGATCACATGCGACCAGATCTGCTAACTCAGCATTTATGATTTGTAAAATCACTTCAAACGGAATGCATGCCATAAATCTATCTGATTACACTATTACATATCATCACAGTTTGCGGTTAACCAGATATATACCTTATCAACCACACGATGCGTAGTTTATTTTTCATGAATGATCGAATCACAAATGCACATATTGTACATTTAGATTTAGTACATTTCGTATTTGAAAAAACCGTTGTGTCACAGGTTATCGGAAAACAACAAGGAGTGCAGCAGATTGTAGTTTTCGTTTGAATTTTTACCTATGCATTTGGTTTCTCGTATTCAAAATACATCATATTACTTAAACCCCATACTCAGAACCTTTCGTACAACATGAGAGTGTTTTGACCAGTTGCCGTAGTGTGGCGGTGTGTAAAATACTCTATTTATAGTAAAACAAACTGTTTCAACTTCAGTTTAGTCAACACTACAAGTTCCGAATGTCACGAAAATAGACTCATAAGAAGCTCCTTGTGATGCTGATGTCAAATAGATATCAGTATTTTAAGATCGTTCGAATTTCTTATTCTAAGCCAGGGTAATGTGAAAACACTCTTAGCTGTAAGCAACCATTTGCAGAAACATTCCAAATGCTTTAATTTTCTAGAAAACGATACTTATATACATGTTTATAGTCAATTAATGTCAATGCACTCAAACTAGTTTCTTCATTCTCCGTGTTTCTTTTTATTCTTATTTGATGTACTGGTTATTTCATTAGCAGTTTAGTTGGTGATCACGAGATACGTTAAATACATACGTATTTAAATTATAGATGTCTGATTCAAACCGTTCCTACAAAAGTGCGTCCAGTCACAAAATAATGCATTTTACTTAATGTCATGCTTCTAATATTTTACTCATTTCATTAAACAGGTGTGAAAAAAGTACACTGATTACAAAACATTCCGTGAGTCTGTAACGGTCATTATGTTCGTTACAATAGACTCTGGTTCATTTTTAACTAAGACGTCAGGTCGTGTCCTGGGATCGAACCCACCTTTATTTCTTGGGAATAACCACTGAATCACCATAAATAAAGCGATTGGACCGTGAAAACCCGTTTGTAACGGCAAACAGGCTTATACGAGAAATACCATGAAAAATCCCAATTTACCGGTCTAATGCTGGGTGCGTCTTATAAATTATTCAGTCGTCTTATAAGTGCACATATATTAGTACGTTATTTCGATTCAGAATTAATAAGAACTACGTTTAAAACACCATAGGAAATGGTTTTGGGACGCGGCCGTAGAACATTAACCATAGGCCTTATCATAGAATGATTGGAGCTGACGATTTGTACGTCGCCTCTTTGGCTATTAAATTCGGAATAAGTTTCTTGCGCGATATCTAAGCTCAAATATTTGACATGTACAAATGTAACTGTGACATTAACCTTGAATCGAGACAATATCGCCCGAAGTAAAGGTTGTTACTTTGCGTCTATGTCAAAGAAGAAATGCTGGTTCCGATACCCGCTGATAAAATTCATCAATTCATCCAATTAATTAACTGCAATCACATCATTATTTAGTCTGAAGCTAGTATCTTCCATTTTCTTTTCAAATATGCAGAACTAGGTATAAGTATCAGAAGTCGGTCAATTTATTATCTTTCACAACTTATCGATTTAACAATAGCAATAAAAACGCCACCATCCATTCGCGCCCTATGAAAAACGTCCCATTATTGAGTCCGGCAAAATATTATGGTCTGATATTTTATCGCCTTGCAATAAATCAAACACCATATTTGTGTGTACGCTATCTGACTGACATAGACAAGAACTTTGTTTACTCTGTCTTCTGTTAGACAGAGAGGAAGCTTTCTTAGATTAAATTACGCGTCTACAACGGACGTATATCTGCATGAGTCATCACGAGAAGACCATAGGAAATGTTATGACATTATACACGTAGTTCAAATAATATATGGTTCTATGGAATACCGTATGTGCCAACCACTGTGAATGTTTTTCTGTAAGGCCAGAGAAATGGCTATGGTAAAAAAGGTATGATGAAATCGGACATGGAAGACTGCACTCAACTTAACCAGCCGAGCACAGAAATTAATAACAACACAGCACAACTACACTGACCAATACACACACATATTAAGCCAAAAAATAAAATGATTAAAAGTCTAGGTCCCCGCCGCGAAATTTCAATAGATCTTATTTTACAACGAACTTAAAAAACAGCGGTGATCCCAAGAGACCGAATGAAACACAGCCAAGACCCGACGGAGTTCCCCAAGTCCGCGTTGCAGGACGACCTAGTTTCACAAATATATGCCAAAACGGTGACTCAAGCGTTCAAATGAGGCAGAACTACGACGTGATTCAGTTTGAAACATCATGGACAGTAACCAAACACGAACGAATTGTGACATAAAACGCGAAATATTTTCGTGTTTACGTCATCGTACTTTCGTGTTTCGCGTTACAAATCGACACATTTATAGACGATGGGCCAAACGGAATATTTCTTATGATTCGGGTATCTTATGGTCTTATTTTGCACAATTAACGCATGGATTGTCCACCTAAGGTATACTGCCTGTTTTGTTTTAGTAAATGGTGTTGATGATAACAATAATAACACAATATTAAGGCCATGATGACTTTCGATACTTTTTTATGTTGGACCTAAGTGAGGTGACCGCTTTTCTATATTTACCTTCAATAGAATCTTCATTTTAAGTCGGATTACATTTACATGGACAGTGACCAAACACAAAAGAATTGTGACGAAAAACGCAAAGTACTTTCGTGTTAACGTCATCTTACTACATCGCCAAGGGCATTAATTGCCTGGATTATCTCCCCTAGATCACTACGTTAACTAGGTCCGGCTGACCTATCGTGCGACAGGGAACCAGACTAGACAAGGGCACTGCATACGCGATAACAGGGGTATTATATTATTTCATTTCATATTTCATATTTCCAAAACATACAGTGGTTTGCCTCTTTAATGTGTTTACATACGTATATCAATTATAGTATAAACATAATGCATTACGTCAGTATGTGGGCCAAGAAGGATAAATTATTAGTTAGTCCATTCGGTACAAACGTAATATTTGCCAATAGCAAATAAAATTAATTATTTCTATAAAATGATGTTCAGAATAGTGTCCGTATTTTCGGATAGTATTTCCAAGCGGACATTTTTTGCACGGGAGATGGAACAAATGTTTCCCAATATTGGATCGAACTTTTGAAAATATGGATCAGTTTTGAAAGAGATGAATGCTTGTTTAGAAGTTGTCTGACCTTGAGACGGGTGTTTTATTCAAAACATATTTAATCAAGGCCATATACCACTAACACCTGAACAAGTGCGGTGACCTTTGATTTATTCTGCATTTTTATGTTTATAATAGTATACCTTGTATTATGTAGAAAAACAAAGTTTGAACGAATAAGTACGAGTATTGCATATAACACATACTGTAAACATTAATATTTGAGTCGGATTTTATTTCGTAGATGATCTAGTTCTATAGTCAATGGTTTTACTTGAAATTAACACGAAATGGTATTTTTACCCAAATCGCGAAATTTTGTCCTATTGCAATTAAATGATTTAGCAGTATTCTGAAAATGCTTTCCCATATTCAATATATGATACTGATGCGGATACATTTAGTTTAAAACTACACTTCATTACCGTGAGGTTAAGATTCGATTATTAAGGTGGTTGATATGCAAACATGTACGGACATTTGTTTGACCTTCTGTTTGCAAATAAATGCCCAATCAACCGTGTTTCACTCGGACAATTAATATCACATTCAAATAATATTGACAAGTACACAAGGTACCAATGTCGCTGTTAAAAGCAACATCAATAATGCATACAGTGGTGCGCACCTATAGTGGGAATTTAACATATATTGCAAGACGCCATCGCCGTAGGTACTGGTAGGCCGGATTACCTCCCCTAGATCACTAAGTTACTTAAAGACTAAAAGTACGGCAGTGAGCCGGACTATACAAACCGACTGACGAAACAGTCCCCCGAAAAGTTTAAATATGAACAAACAGCTGGTACAGCACCTTAGTTATAACACTAACACTACTGCTTTAACTTCCAACTTCACTGGCGTGTTTATACTCTATCAGCATTACATCACCAAATCAGAAGTGCTTACAACATTCGTAATATTTTAAATTGTGCAGGAATTGCATACGGTAAGAATGTGTTAGTCAAATATTTGGTGACGCATGCGCAGTCAGTGCGACGCCATTTTTCATTTTCGAAATGCCTTAGCAATGAAATGTAAACAATGCGCTGAACATCGAAATATTGAACCGCAAAGTATTCGCCAAACAAACACTGTTAATCGAATCATAAAAATCGTATTATTCCCATAGAATGATTTATATTAAATGCAGGAAGGAGGAATGATGATAGTTGTGGTTGCATATTAATCGCGTCGGTGTGTGTTGTTGGCATTCTATGCGAATAAATTCTGTCATAAATGCATTTTTATCATATTTTAGGTCGTTCGCATACCATTTGTTCTACAGGCATGTGTCGAAAAAAAACGATGGTAAACGAAACAGGCGGGAAACAGATGTTCGATTTGTTTACCAAGAATGCTCTACTTCAACAAATTTTGTTTCCGGTTTCGACATAACTCATTTCCGACTATTTAAAATATGCTTCTGTATTTCATGGCAATAACGGTTTGGACTAAACTGTTGGTGAATTATGCGTGAAACAGAACTACACAAGTATTCATGAAAAATTTAAGAAATTTCAAGGTAGATGAAATCATTACTCACTAAATTTGTATTTCCATTGGCAAGCAAATTAGTAAAATATGTAGATTTACTTCCATTTCGTGCCTTATTAATTAGTAGTAAATTACCGTAATCATGTAATCGTTATAACATTTCTATCCTCACTGATATGATGCAATCCTAACAAAATATGTGTTTGCCATGTTCTCTGTTCTTTAGACCGGAGTAATTTTAGAACTTGACTAACCACTGTACGAGTATGAGAATGTACGCTCATATGAACTGTTCTAGGTTGAACTGACATTTTAGACACAAAATGCCCCAAACAAGAAAACTAGTATATTTTCTCTTATATCAATTTACAAACTAGTTTTTAAAAAGACCTTTTAGTTAAAGAGTGTCTATTATAGTGTCACCCCTACTGCAATTACCAGTTAATTCTGACTTACATGTGAGACACTTCTCTTTCATGCGTACAGTACCTCCCAAATCCCTTTTCGTAATGACGGGCGCCTGGCAGAGATGGGCATATGGTAACCATTTATTTAACTAGATTGCGGCTGACCAACAGCCGAGATTCGAAACATCGACCTGTCGCTTCGTAGGCGGACGCCCTACCCAATCGGCCACGGTCGCGATATGCGTCAAATACTACGACCACCATCACAACGGAGGGATTCATGTTTTCAAATCTTTTCCCATGGCTTTTTACTGTTCTTAAAGAAATTCGACAGTCCCTGACTTATTTTCCTTATTGTTTTGATCTATCAAAGTACGTATCAAAAACGTCTAGTAAAAGAAACATTTCAATTCAGATGATGGATCTTGTCTAAGACATTGAACTGTCGAATTTGCATTTAAATCGCTTTAACATATGTTCCAACAGGAAATAAATATTCTACATTAGCATTATGGGAACCACACTTTCTATAAATATGGTCATATTTTATATATTCAAATGTATTTTAATTCGGTGAATAGGTTTTATAACACGAATATGTCGACCGAATTATAACTTCCGATACCATTGGCGACAATATATGGAAATTCTGGTACTAAAAATGAGTATATTTGTACCTATGGTATATTTACGAATCATAACAACCTATAACTTTAGCATTTTTATATGTTGTACTTCATGAACTAGACAAAAAACTGACGTAGTGAACTTGTATCTAGTAAATAGAGACAGCAACTAGTCAACCCAAACACGGAACCAACCATTCTAGCCCATAGACAAAACAACACAGAAATGGCGACAGCGCCTAGCCATCCAAGACATAGAACAAATTATTCTAGCCCATAGACAAAACCACACAAAAATTGCGACAGCGCCTAGCCAATCCAAATGTAGAACCAACCATTCTAGCACATAGACTAAACCACACAGGAATGGCGACAACGCCTAGCCAACCCAAACATAGAACCAACCATTCTAGCTCATAGACAAAACCTCACAGAAATGGCGACAACGCCTAGCCAACCCAAACATAGAACCAACCATTCTAGCTCATAGACAAAACCTCACAGAAATGGCGACAACGCCTAGCCAACCCAAACATAGAACCAACCATTCTAGCTTATAGACAAAACCACACAGGAATGGCGACAACGCCTAGCCAACCCAAACATAGAACCAACCATTCTAGCTCATAGACAAAACCTCACAGAAATGGCGACAGCGCCTAGCCGACCAAAACATAGAACCAACCATTTTAGCTCATAGACAAACCACACAGAAATGGCGACAGCGCCTAGCCAACCAAAACATAGTACCAACCATTCTAGCTCATAGACAAACCACACAGAAATGGCGACAGCGCCTAGCCGACCAAAACATAGAACCAACCATTCTAGCTCATAGACAAACCACACAGAAATGGCGACAGCGCCTAGCCGACAAAAACATAGAACCAATCATTCTAGCTCATAGACAAACCACACAGAAATGGCGACAGCGCCTAGCCGACCAAACAAAGAACTAACCATTCTAGCTCATAGACAAACCACACAGAAATGGCGACAGCGCCTAGCCGACCAAAACATAGAACTAACCATTCTAGCTCATAGACAAACTACACAGAAATGGCGACAGCGCCTAGCCGACCAAAACATAGAACCAATCATTCGTATCTCAATACCGAAGTACAAGGGACTACTTCTGGGTTACCAATCATTTCGCCTCTAGTTGAGTGGAACCCACTATAATCGTGTCAGAAATGGCCAAGTGAGCAGTTGAGATTCGAGCCAGTGGCCTCTTGTTCAATAGTCAAGAGCATTACTCATTCGACCACCGAGGACAAATGTTTCTTTCATGGTGATAGGGTATGTGGAAGCTCTTGGGTGACGGATAACGGACGCTGGATATCATCAACCTTATTGAAGCACATATGCAATAATTTCTTGATAGTAAATGGCGTTATGCTTGCTTGACTGTGCGTTAACTGCAACGGAAATGGATTTACACACCGCAGCGAAGTTGAATTGTTCTACAGTGTTTAAAGTGTATAGAGCTATATCGGAAGATTTATTTTTTAAATTTCAAAAACTGAAAAACAATTATGCTTTCATATCCATTAGATCATTTTTAGCTTCAGTTTTAACAGAAACCCTCTCTGTGATTTATTGGACATGCGAACTGTCCATTTTCATACGAAAGTGTTCTAGAACACCCTTTGAAACTATAAGAATCGTCTATTTTTCGACAATTGAATTAAAGTACACGGAACCCATCTAAAGTTTTAATTTGTAATTAAGGTAGTCTAGTATCATACTAAAACAATGCAAGTAATTATTCTGACATTGAATGACCTGTCAGATATAGCTCTATTCACTTTCAGTAAGTTAATGTTTTAACATAAAGGCTACATAGACAATCCACTAGCATGGGTACATGTTTAATGTCTACTGCGTTTTATGTGTGCCGCCTTCAGAGTAAGGTATGGTTTCACTTTAAGAAGCGACGATAGAGTCTGGAGACAGGACTATCTAAAATACGTTCTCCTGTCATAAAAAATAAGTACAGTTGTAGCTTACAGTACGTTAACACGTATGAATCAGTCAGTTGTTAAGTTTTCCGATGCGAACAAATAAAAATAAATGGAGAAATCACAACGAAATGAACACCTAGTCACCTACTGTGTTAATAAACCTGATCACATGCGACCAGATCTGCTAACTCAGCACTTATGATTTGTAAAATCACTTCAAACGGAATGCATGCCATAAATCTATCTGATTACACTAATACATATCATCACAGTTTGCGGTTAACCAGTTATATACCTTATCAACCACACGATGCGTAGTTTATTTTTCATGAATGATCGAATCACAAATGCACATTTTGTACATTTAGATTTAGTACATTTCGTATTTGAAAAAAAAACGTTGTGTCACAGGTTATCGGAAAACAACAAGGATTGCAGCAAACTGGAGTTTTCGTTTGAATTTTTACCTATGCATTTGGTTTCTCGTATTCAAAACACATCATATTACCTAAACCCAATACTCAGTACCTTTCGTACATCATACGAGTGTTTTGACCAGTTGCCGTAGTGTTGCAGTGTGTAAAATACTCTATTTATCGTAAAACAAACTGTTTCAACTTCAGTTTGGTCAACACTACAAGTTCCGATTGTCACGAAAATAGACTCATTAGAAGCGCCTTGTGATGCTGATGTCAAATAGATATCAGTATTTTAAGATCGTTCGAATTTCTTATTCTAAGCAAGGAAAATGTGAGAACACTCTTAGCTGTAAGCAACCATTTGCAGCAACATTCCAAATGCTTTAATTTTCTAGAAAATGATACTTATATACATGTTTATAGTCAATTAATGTCAATGCACTCAAACTAGTTTCTTCATTATCCGTGTTACTTTTTATTCTTATTTGATGTACTGGTTATTTCATAAGCAGTTTAGTTGGTAATCACGAGATATGTCAAATACATACGTATTTAAATTATAGATGTCTGATTCAAAACGTTCCTACAAAAGTGCGTCCAGTCACTAAATAATGCCTTTTACTTAATGTCATGCTTTCTAATGCTTTCCTAATTTCATTAAAGTGGTTTAAAAAAGTACACTGAGTACAAAACATTCCGTGAGTCTGTAACGATCATTATGTTCGGGACAATAGACTTAGGTTCAATTTTAACTAAGACGTCATGTCGCGTCCTGGGATAGAACCCACATCCATTTCTGGAGAATAACCACTGAATCACCATAAATAAAGTGATTTTACCGTGAAAACCCGTTTGTAACGGCAACCAGGCTTATACGAGAGCCCATGAAAAATCCCAATTTACCGGTCCAATGTTGGGTGCGTCTTATAAATTATTCAGTCGTCTTATAAGTGCACATATATGAGTACGTTATTTCGACTCAGCTTTCGTTCTCTCCAGATACATGTCGTTATTTAACATCTCAATAATTTCCCAATCATGTTTGTGATTGCAATGTGGCACTATTTTTGTGTTTGTTTATATTCGAGACGTCTATATAAACATTTATAACCAATATTTGTCAAGTTTACAAACCACAAAAAGTCTTGCTTTATGAATTATGACTTCTTCGTGATTTAAGCATCTAGTATTTAATAAGTTTAATAAGCGATGAGATTTCTAATTCATGCAATGCAACTTAAGCAAAATAATTGTTCGGATTTTGATATACAATAAAATATCTCTTATAAAAAGACTGTTCTCTGTGAAAGTAAACGTACGACATTCGGTGAGTGGTCCCTTTCTTATCAGGTAAACATACATGGTTTGTCTTCGGGATTTCGGTACAAAACATTATCCGCACAAATAAGTGTTCAAATCCATTCATATAACGATATAACGATATAACGATATAAACGACGTACTTTTAAACCTATTCAGCCCTAGTTAATTCATTTTATTGTAAGATACAAACTATCTTGTTCATTCACTATAAACTATGAACAAGTGAAATGTTGATGCTGGGCATCAAAGATGCCGCTAGTTCTTTTTAAGTAAATCTTTTTATTTAGTAAAAGGTATTGGTAGAAACTTGTAAACAAACTAAAATTCCGGCGTGATGTGTGATGCACAAGGGAAGTTATTCTCATGTGTTGAGTGTACGCTGCAAAAACTTAAGATTGCTGAAAATGGGTATTTTTCACTAATTCAAGGGCAATAACTCTGGTTGTACTAAATTGAAAGGGGAGTGAAACCCCAGGTGCACTAGAGTACATGCTGTCAAACATTTCTATAAAGGTTTCATGATCCTAGGTCAAATACTTTTTGAGTAGCATGTGAAACAAGTCAAAAATGGCTATTTTACACCATTTCAATGGCTAATAACTCTGGATGTACTAAACTGAAAGGGGAGTGAAACCCCAGGTGTAGAGAAAACATCCTGACCATTTCTGTGAAGGTTTCATGACTCTATGTCGTGTACTTTGAGTACCGTGCGACATAAGGAAAGCGGCCATTTTTTTCTGTTTCAAGGGCCATAACTCCGTCAAAATTGGTTGAATCATAAAACCCTGATAATATGCACCAGGTCACATGATGACAATCATTCTCTGAAAGTTTGGTTGAAATCTATGAAGAAATGTAGGAGGAGTTGTGCACAGAAGAAATTGTTAAGGCCCGCCGACATTCAGCAATCTAATAACCAGAGTTTTCCTTTGGAAAACCTGGTTAAAAACTTGAAGGCAGTGAAACACCAGGAAAGAATAGAAAACATGAAAACATTCTATTTTCTATTGAAATATTTATTCAAATGAACATAACATGTTTTAGAAATATGAGCACCATTATAATATTGATTAATGCTTCACAGATGGCATTTAGCATGTTTCATAAAATAACAAAGTGTATTCCAATAACGTGGTATAGCCTGACAACGTGAAACTGACACTAAAGGACATTGTTATTTCGTGGTTTGTGAGCTTGATAAGTAAATTTATTGCGAATTAATACGTTCAACATAGTTTAAAATATGCATAGAACTAGTTCCATTTGGCAGGAGTATAGGAGCGCATATGAATATTTTGTAAATAAGAAGTGTCAGTTCAATGTTGGCAAGCTATATTTACCCGTTTAAATTTTGGCAAAACAAACTATTCTGACATACATAAATAAAGAAACATAGAGATTAAAAAAACACTTGCATTTATCAAATTTAGATTAAGACAAAACCTAAGAACTGGAAAAAATCGAAAATCATAACTAAAAAATATCTGACAGACATGAAAGTATTTAACATGTTCCATAAAAGTTCGAAAGGAAAATCGCCGCTCCGCGCAAATAGTTTTTTTTTACTTTTTAATAGCCCCTGCTAAGACCCGCAAATTGCAACATATGTAGCCGTTATATAAACACCCGTTCCGAACTGATTTGGACTTTAGTACCTTCCGAACATTTATCATCCTATTTTACCCCTGACGGGCGAGTCCAACAGCGTTATAACCAATCAAATCTTGTATCCTCCTGGGACTTGGACTTTAGTACCTACCGAACATTTATCATCCTATTTTACCCCTGACGGGCGAGTCCAACAGCGTTATAACCAATCAAATCTTGTATCCTCCTGGGACATCTGCTTGCACCCTTTCATACTCGATGCCGCCTCCTGGCGGCATCGAATGATCTACGAACCAACACCGTGTTTAATAGAACAGCGTGGGATTTGCTTATTTAAATCAAATAAAACATGTTTTGTGCAGTCTTTTTTCGGTGGATTTTTTGTCAAGTATAATAATCTTTTTATATTATCTCTTTAGTGGTGTATGCATTAAAAGCGCATTGACAAACACCCAATAAATGCGTACCATTCAGAAAAAGCTTATATGCGTAAAATATCGGACTTAAATTGAACCTACAATTGTAAAGTAGGACAATAAGATCTTATGTAATAAATAATTAAAAATGTAGCAAACCTCTGCCCTGTATTGAATCATGTTTACGGTACTATATGCACCCAAGTTATATTTGCTCTAGAATAGATCTCAATGAACCAGTGCATTTTAGTTTGCGTGTTCCCCGCCGTGTAATCTTATAAACAAGCCTAACGGCTAAGTACCAAGACTGTGGGAAACGCCGTCTTTTACCGGGTTGTCATTCGAGCAGGTCACAGTCGAGCTTATTAAGCATAATAACGTGCATATACGAGGGTTGTTCATTTAATTCCCGGACGATCAATATAGCTGATAAACGATTCGATGGATATTAATAAAAACGCACACTAGCACAATCATATCATTCCTTGATTCACATACAAAATTTCACCTGGGTACGATGAAGGGATTTAATAATATAAGCGTTTTAGTAAACGCGTGTAACGTTAGTCGGCCCAAGTCGACGTAAAAAATGGCGACGTCACGACGTTTTCGCATCTAAAATCCTACTTTTTGCATCATTTGATCATTATTTAGGGGTTAAATAGTTACCCGCACACATAAATTCGCCATGTTAAGCTGTTCAGTAGTGATGTTATATGCTATAACTACGATAAAATCGCATGTAGCTGCAATTTGTACAGCACTTATTATTCTGTTAGTGTCTACCGCCCAACAGACCTTGAATCTACGACATTTTCTGTTGATTACTTTAGGTTTGCCCGGCCTTTGATCATCACATGGTGGTGTTATGTCATCTTAGAACGGTTTATTTCATATATAAACAACGGTCCGCATTTACGATAATTGTCTAAAGAGTTTTTCTTTAAGGGAGGCTTAAGTTTTACAGGCGTGCGGCCAATATTTTCATAAAATCGTTTCATAACCTGTCGTCTCTAAACTAATCGCGATATTCACAGAAGCACGCTTTTCGTCATTAGAACGCAAAAGGCTGCACGGAATTGACATCAAATGTTATATTACACGACATAGATACATACATATTGTTGGCTGATGTTTTCTGCTTAAAATATGCGATAATACCATGCACCCTACCTAATTTACACTCTACATACCACTACTAAATTGGGTTGGGCCAGATAGTCGTTTGTGTGGTTACTATAGTAACCATAGTTTGTGCTCGATTCGATAAAATTATTTCATGTTTTGTCAAATAATCAAGTTGCTGACTTATTCTTATAAAACGAAATTTTACTACATTCGCATGTTCCAATCAAGCGCTATGGCGATCTTCCGGGAATTAAATGAACAACACTCGTATATGTTGTTAGTTTCGGTTACTGTAGTACTTTAAAACGATAAAACTGATCAATTCGTTGCCCTTGATAGATTGTACATTCATAATATTGACAAAACATTACCAAATAACGAAAAGCATCAGTTATAAATTCCTATGATCTTTCCGATTAAATCAGACATTGTAAAAATGTAAGTTGCGTATATGCGTCTTGTGCCAGGTACAACATGTCATTTGTTAATTAAACCTCTTGGTAACCAAATAAGAATTAAATCTAAGATTAGTAATTTGATCAAAAGAAGCAAGCGTGAATTGTCGTAAAGAAAGTGTCATAATTATTATGCATGTACTTAAAAAAGGTTAACTTGAATAGGCCTACTAGGCCTATTACTTTATTAGAAACATCCTATATTTTAGTTCAGGTCAATGTCACTTATATGAAATGTATCAAAATCCAAACCATTGTAGTTACATTAAATAACAGAAGATGGCATGAGTACTTACATACCCGGTTTATACTTATTTCATTCACCATGATACTTATTCAGCAAAATATTAGTAACAGGGTAACGTGGTATGTGACAAGTCCAAAGTTCATTTAAATGTTTTCTGTACTCGTCTGTTTAAGTTGAGTACTGCCTTCCCTGTCCCATTTTCTAATATTGTTAGTGTTTGTTTGTTTTTAATTCATCATGTCTTTTGTGTCTTATGCAGTTTCTGCTGAAACCTACACCAACTTATAATCATTCAACATAGATTACTAGACCATTTAAAACTGAAATAATCAATTACAAGTCACCGAACCTCGATATTTTAACCAACCTACTTTCATGCAGATCTAGCAATTTGCACACTGTCCTTTTGCCAATCGAAACCCCTTAGAAATCTTCCAGATTCATCATGGAAAGACCCAAGTAGTTCAAATTGACCTTTTTTGCCTTTTGTGCTGTATTCCTTGTCTAATTGGTTTTATTTTTAATCACCATCAAGTTTTATAATTCCATTTGTTGGTGTTGGTGTCGTAACCGGCTTTGATCAACTAGGCTAAAAACTACTGATACTGAACGTGCTACTTCATCTAGTACGTAAATGTGCACATGTAGTATAGGCTGTTTCCATAGCTGAATGGATACAACATACTGCCAATGTATTTGCATCTACTCCTAGTATTAACATCAACAAAACTAGATCGACAATTATTTAAGTTGGTTGAATGTAAACTAAAAGTACATATAAATACAAAGCGAATCGGGTGTCTGTCTGATCGACGATAATACAATCATAGAATATTTATCATTTAAACTTTAATTTGAGATGATGAAAGGAGCGTGGTGTGTAAACGTTATCCTGTACCAGCACGGACAACCCCTTTGGTCGTAATTATATGGGATGTTTTGCACTTGGATGCTTATGTAATCGTGTATGTAATCGTACAGTTTTTGCACTTATTGGTTCGAGTTCGTACCAGAATCTGCATTTGTTTAATCGCCTCTCAAACCTTTTGATACGATGTAAATAATTCATTTGTATTGTATCTAGAAGTGTAACATCTGTGATGTAAGGTTCATATGTAAGTCAAACCTGCGTTATACGTCTGGTTACAACTTACGTTAAAATTTTAAGTATGTCTTCACCGTATATGGCTCACTGTGATCCACATTCGACACAGTGCAACCAATATGGCTGTCGATGAGTCATATGTGGAGCAAGGGTGTCTTAACAATGCGTCGAATATGGCTCACATCATCTTTATTAGATTTTTTTTTAAAAAGTGAAATGTATGTATTTTTACCCATATACTTGTTTTAGTATGTTGTTACAGAGCCTCGTATTTTATAATGTTTATCCAACTCGTTTACTAACTTCAATAATAAAACACACTCATGTACAATACGCTACGTATTAACCGGATTGAATTTCACCACGGACTAAATTACTATTTATTTCTAGGTGCAGCGTGTCTATCGGAGGAGAGTTCATATAGGGCAGCAGCTTATGTTCGGTCTGAATAGACTCGGGTGTCATTCAAATGACCCTAGTTATGACAGTTATGGCTTCACTTTCAACTAAACCCATATAGTAATATCAATAGAAGCCTTTACAGAAATAAGCGATATTGTTATGATGCGTAGACATGATGCGCAGTGACACACCATGGGAACAAACATCGCCTAGGTCGCCGAATGCATGCCCTCAAAAAAGTGTTCAAATTTGATTTGTCATTGAAATTAAATCATGGTGTGATAAATTGACGCATTAAGTAATTTATGCCAATATTTGTTTGATTTTCAATTTACTTTGTTTAAGAGTGCATCTATGATTACCCGTTACCCGTCTGTAATTAGAGAAAATGACAGTAGAGCAATGGTACATTATAAAGAGTTTAATAGTAGTGCCCCAAAACTGACAACGTACAACATATTGTATATTTTTTTCTTTTATAAGTTATATTATGCTATATAATTCAATTATATCTAATGCGTATTTCTATTCACTAAATCTTTGCTAATATAATTGACATCTCAGTCGAATTGTTTAATTTGGCAAGAAAGACTTTTGATATAATTAATGTTTTGAGCTTAATATGAGATGAAATAGCAGTCGTGGAGGTCTTTAACAATAGCGCACACGTGGTCTTAAATATTAATAATCTCAATGGACCGGGCGCATATTGTACAAGAACTCAAATATGGCCAACGTGTAAACATATTATTGAAATAGTACGTCGTACCTTTTATGCCATGAATTCGGGAAAAAATTTGGTCTTCATTTTCTATTCTGATGACGTTAATTAATTGAATGGACGTTAATTAATTGAATGAAATTCGTAAATATCATCATTTGCCACAGGCACATAGTGAACGTGTTCCATGCTCTATATTTATAGCACAGTTAATATTGAGTACGCGCGAACGGATTACACCATGGAGCCCGATAAATGCACAGGGTGGCTTTCTGAACGACTTTTTGTTAACTTTCACCACGTATTTACATTGTCAGGATTGCCAGAATACGACATGTATGTGAACCCAATATTAAAGTAGAGTGTAAAATGTTCATATCAACTCATTCATAAGGTCTGTAGAACACGTTGAATATGAAAATGTCATACCGGTGTCAGGTACAATAGTGTTCTTGTCTCGCTATTTATTCTATCTCCGTGATATGTATTCATATTATTCATATCGACGAATTACAAAATATAAACGGTGAAATATTTATTGTACATAAACAAAATCAATCGTCAAAGCTCGGCCATTTCCGTTTGTCTCCGGTAAATACACCTCGTAAATAAGTGTAGAAATACACCAATAGCGTTCGCCGGAACTTCGCCCTCACTACTAAAGTCAGCTACATCCGCGTGAAAATAACACGTTATGTATCCATCAATACGATGGTTATTTTATATGTTCTGATAAATTTTCTTATTCCTACGGCATAGCAGGGCGTATCGCGAAGAAAATGTCAAATATCTTTGTAGAAAACTAATATCTAGCACGGATTATAAATGAAATTTACGTCTTGTTTATCACATGACGTCATGAATGATATGACGTTTATTTGGCGTCAACGTAAACGTGACGATATGCGAACTTTTATTTCGTAGCGTTCTTTCCTAGTTTATACAACTATAATTGTATTCTTGTTTTCAAATCTAGTATTTAGCAGCTGTCGTCCTCTTTTTCAAGTTTAAACTTTAACATATTTGTTGCCGTATGTACGTGTACATGTTGTATAAACGTAACTGGGGGAGCTGTCATTTTCGAATCATGTGACTGAAAGTAGTTCAAAATGTCGCCTTGTTATGTCAGAGGTATTTTCCATTGGATAAAAACCGAGGTGATCAGAATGAAACAAAATAAGATAAAACAGTAACTTTAAGATTTTTCTAAAACACAAAACGTCTAAGATACGCAGGAGCCCGTTGCCTTTAATGGTGAATTAAATGGAAGGTAACGCGAATCAAAACATTGCAAAAGATAGTTACATGAAGTTTGTGACAATTGTTCTTTTGTTTACAATCACATTTTGGTGAAAACGTTAACTATTGGATTCCTGCGACCACCGAAATACTGTCCAACAATAGCCCTACGATAGATCAACGCTGAAAGACGAACGCAACACTGAAACCAAATTCGCAACACATCGACCTTTATGAATTACTTGCAATTAATGATATTAGCTTTTTGAACATGATAGCTTACAACCTCTTTTCAAATTCAGCACACCAGTTTTGTAAACTAATCGATTCTTCTTAGATATAAATGTAAAAATAGAAGAAAAATAATCCCATGCAGATGACCACATTGTAATTATTCAGTTTGACTTTTCCCCTCTATACTCATACGGCACTTCTGACAGCCACAATAGCTTCGTACATCCTCTTAATGACGTTTACTACATGTATTTGTCTGGGAGAATGAGAATGACATTTGGGCTTTTGATCATTTATTTAGGTTGTTTGTGGGTATTTCTCCGTGGTGTTGTGTTGTTGCTGTTTTATGTGTTCGGATGGTAAAGTTGATTGTTGCCTTCCCTGTCCGATTTCCTTATATTGTTTTGGTTATAATCAATGTTTGGTGTGTTATACACCAAGTACAATGTCTTTTTACATACTGTATAGAAATCGTGTTGTGGAGTCGACGTAGACTTTGGGCAACGGTCTTAAGATTGTAACTGCTAACGTAACGACCTTGATGCGTATATTGTCATATAAATTGTACGAGGAAAATTGCTGACTCTTGTAAGACGTCAGTTTGCTTTGACACATTAAAGAGAACACGAGTGAGAAATCATTAACAATTTCTTGGAAACAATTAGAAATGCAGCACAATAATTGAACATTATGACCTGTCGTTATATAGTTTATAGACCCTGTATTCATCAGTTCATAAAATCTATTATAGACCTCATTAATGTGCAAATTTGGTTATAAAATATGTAAATCAGTTGTAAACCAATCATAAATCATCAAGATGATTAAGTTAGGCTGAGCAAGGTTATTTTAAACAGTAAAAGTCTGAAACTGATTGTTACTGGCCTTGAAATTTCATTCATGTGTCTTGTTTTGCAGATATGTTCGTGTTATTACATAAAGTGCAATTGTTATGGTGTAGTTACACTAGATCGTATAGCAGCAACAGATACCAAATATATAGAGGTTTGTGCTAAACGTAGCCCATACGGTTCAGGTTAACTGTTGCTCGAACATATACTTTTAATTATCTCTTCATGCTCGTGAACAGTATTTGCGTCGTAACTTTAAAGACAGATACGTAAAAAACAAGAATATGGATATTTTTATTATTTTACCGCACGTTATGACCTCGACAGACATTCTAACATACAAATAAAACAATGGTAGTAATTTAGTAAGGTCGTTTTTAATATGTTATAATTATCAGCCACGACGGTAAGATGTGTTCAGTATTGTTAAGTTGAAAAAAAAGAAATATGAACACACTTCTTATGCTAACAATTTGTTCTTATTTTGACTGTGACAGCTACAGTGTAGTTACACTAGAACGTATAACAGCACTAGATACCGAACCTATAGAAGTGTGTGGGGAACAATGGCCATACGATACAGAACATATACTTTTAATTATCTCTCCATGCTCGTGAGCAGTATTTGTGTCGTAACTTTAAAGAGAGATACGAAAACAAACCACGAAAATGGATATTTTACCGCACATTTTGACCTCGACAGACAATGTAACATACAAATAAAACAATTAAGTCAGGTCGTTTTTAATATGTCATATCATTCACTGCGGTAAAATGTTTTCAGTGTTATTAAGTTGAAAAAAAAATTTTTTATGAAAAATGAACAAACTTCGCATGCTACCAATTTGTTCTTTTTTTTTACTTAAATGTCTTCAACTATCGTTTGATGTATGTCAGTAAATTTATTCTTAATTTACCAACTGTTACTTTCATCTGACAGATAGCGTTATGTGTATTGTTTTAAACACGGTGTCTTTTTAGTTTTTATGGTTAATATATACGCCCCCTACACCGTCTGTAACCCTGCGTCGTTTATCATACAATATAACACACAGACAGGTATATTTTACATCTTGTCTATCTGATAATTAAACATGCTGTTAAAGTACGTATACTGCTGTATGAACGGTATAATAGTGCAAGGACGATGAAATATACAATGCCTAGACACTATAACCAACAGTAATAACACCATCGCTTGTTCTCTCGTTCGTTCGTGATAATGTTGTTATTCTGCACGTTTTCAATTCATCGTTCCTCGATAGTATAGTAACTATAGTAACAATCTGGGTCTTATGATTTGTAAACCCGTCCTTGATATACAATCTGGTTTCATTAAAGAGAAAGTTTGATACAGTTAATTTAAACTCATCCAAGGTGATAGCATAAAAGCGATTGCAACTTTCGCATACCAGATGAGTTCAACACAATTCCCAATGTCCACGCTTGCATCATACATCCACTTTGCACTTGAATAAAATGTTTCAACATTCTGTCGTTAGCAGAACTGCTGATCCAATTACGGTGTGTTAGATTGGGGGTTCCAACAACAACAACAAAGGATGCAACTATTCCAACGAAAAGTAGACTGGTACCACTTGTCTTAATTTTCGACTTGGACTACAATAGTAGGACCACGCGACCAGTCTAATGCCTTGGTCCCACTATTGGGATAAACCTGATTGTTATGGAGATAAAGTTATCAATTTACTGTGATACTTAATGACGTCATTCGATTTATTTATGCATTAATTTTGATATTTATTTTTATACATAGATGTAGACATTGAGGGGGATTTAATTACATGATCATAGAAAGTACAATCAGATTATCAGATTAGCTTTAATATGATTGATGATTACCAGATTGCTGTACAACTGGACAACATGTGTGGGTGGGATCACTTTCATCGCTGTGTGCTATAGAATTGCCTCAGGCACAAGGGAAGATCAAAATGTATTGGGAAATTGTGACGCTAAATTTGCTCCATTACAAGTATCACATCCGGTTGCCTTTGGTCATGTCAACGAGCAGTGTATTTAATGCAAGAGACGACCAATTTCATTTTGCATCTGCGAAATTCTTTTACATCATGTGGCTTGGGAAACTTGATCAGGTCTTAGCTGCGTTTCGTTCGACCTCTTGGGATCATCGTTTTTTGTAATTTCTTTGTAAAATTGAGTCATCCTCATGTTTTAGGCGGGGACTTGGACTTTTAAATTTTTTAGCTTGTGTGTGGGCATTGCTGTGTGTACTTGCGTTGTGGTGTTACTTATTTCTGTGCTCGGTTGGTTAAGTTGAGAGCTGCCTTCCCTGTCCGATTTCCACATACCGTTTCAAGTTACGATTCATGAATGGAATTAAAAACGAGCGATAACTCTTCTAGGGTTGTAGGGTTGCGTACGACAGCCATAAGAGATCGTGGCTGGTCGCGGTAAACTCAACACGTATGATACTGATGTTGCTCATCACGTTTGATGTGCGGTATGGGACACATCTAAAACAATTGTTGAATATTTATGCTGAAAAATATTTTTGAAACATCCCTAGTACTTACTTGTGTCATTATATTTTTTCTAAAATGTAGGATTATTTATTGATTGTTTTTATGTATGAAATGATAAAGTATGTATTGTTGTTAGATTCATTTTATTTCAAATGATTAATGATGTTCAGAAACTCGGTGATATATCAGTTTACGTATGAATCCACCCACATAAGACCCTTGACATTTTACAAATACTTTATAACAAAAACATAGCTAAGACTAAATATCATACTCAAGAACTCAATTGATCGAAAATGAATATAAACATATGTGTAAAAATGTCAAATTTGACGATGTTATAGAATATGCTCAAGTTTATGTTGTCAAATAAGTATCTCGTAAATATGAAATCTTATTTTATCACATAACCTGCGGTCTGGGAGTGCTTTAAAGCCGTGTCGGAAATATCTGAATGCATTCCCAGTCCATTCATTAAACATTTAAATTAGCTTGACGTTGATTGGTTGGTTGGATCAGGGTGACGTAACGTAAGCCAATCCGTGCCTTGAATCTACAAGTGACGTCAGTATAATACAAACGTCGGCATGAAGTTAAAATTTGAATGACACCTATGTAGTGCACATATGTGTTTTGACCTTTAACGAGCGTTCTCTTAGGTTATATGATACATAGAATCTTACATTCGTGCTAATTACATTCGAGTTTTATTAAACTCGTCGACAAAAACAATATGATTGCAAAGCCTCGTGTCATATAGTTTTGTCTACTCGTTTAATAAAACACGTATGTAATAAGCACTCATGCAAGATCCTCTATCTAGTAGTAACGAGATTAGCATTACTTGCATGTACATAGTTGCACAAGCTTTTATATACATATTAAGTTAAATAACCAATTGTCTAGGGCTCTTTTCAGCTGTTAAGCCACCCAAGCAACGTTAGAAAGTTTAACTGGTCAAATATTAGTGGATGCGCCTGATAATTCAGTCGTCTAATAAATGTACATATACGATATTTCTATTCAGCTTACGTTCGCGCAAGATGCGAGACATTTCTTACATCACAATAATTCCATAACCATGTTTGTGATCAACGTGTCCTTGCACTGTAGACCTATCTGTGTGTTTGTATGTTTTCGAGACGTCTTTATAAACCTTTATAATCAATATTTGTCAACTTTCCGAACCACAAAAGTCTTGCTTTATGAATTATAACTTCTTCATGAATTAAGCATCAGTTATTTAATAAGCGATGAAATTTCTAATTCATGCAATGCAAATTAAGCAAAATAATTGTTCGGATTTTGATATACAATATAATATCTCCTATAAAAAGGCTGTTCTCTGTGAAAGTAAACGTACGACATTCGGTGAGTAGTCCCTTTCTTATCAGGTTTTATTAAACATACATGGTTTGTCTTCGGGCTTTCGGTACAAAATTTATCCGCACAAATGAGGTTTAAATCCATTCATATAACGATATAAACGACGTACTTTTAAACCTATTCAACCCTTGTTAATTCATTTTCTTGTAATATACAAACTTTTTTGTTCATTCACTATAAACTATGAATGATCTACGAATCAACACCGTGTTTAATAGAACAGCGTGGGATTTGCTTATTTAAATCAAATAAAACATGTTTTGTCTTTTTTCGGTAGATTTTTTGTCAACTGTAATAATCTTTTTATATTATCTTTTTATTGGTTTATGCATTAAAAGCGCATTGACAAACACCCAATAAATGTTTACCATTCAGAAAAACCTGATATGCGTAAAATATCGGACTTAAATTGAACTTACAATTGTAAAGTAGGACAATAAGATCTTATGTAATAAATAATTAAAAATGTAGCAAACATCAGCCCTGTATTGAATCATGTTTATGGTACTAATTGAGCCCAAGTTCTATTTTCTCTAGAAAAGATATCAATGAACCAGTGCATTGTAGTTTGTGTGTTCCCCGCCGTGTAGTCTTATATACAAGCACAATGGTTAAGTACCAAATACTGTGGCAAACGCCGTCGATTACCGGGTTGTCATTCAAGCAGGTCACAATCGAGCTTATCAAGCGTATTTACGTGCATATATACGAGTATGTTGTTAGTTTCGGTTGAACACAGTTTCGGTTATCGTAGTACTTTAAAACGATAAAACAGATCAATTCGTTGCCCATGATAAATTGTAAATTCATAATATTGACGAAACATTACCCAACATAGCAAGCATCAGTTATAAAATTCTATGATCTTTCCGATTAAATCAGACATTGTAAAAATGTAAGTTGCGTATATGCGTCTTGTGCCAGGTACAACATGTCATTTGTTAATTAAACTTCTTGGTAATCAAATAAAAATTAAATCTAAGATTAGTAATTTGATCAAAAGAAGCAGGCGTAAGTTATCGTAAAGAAAGTGTCATGAAAAGTTTAAATGTACTTAAAATAGGTTAACTTGAATATGCCTAGTTGCACATTACTTAAGTAGGAACATCCTATATTTGAGTTCAAGTCATTGTCACTGTTATGAAATGTATCAAAATCCAAACCATTGTAGTTAGACTAAGGGACAGAAGATGGCATGAGTGCTGACATACCCGGCACCTGCATTTATACTGTTTTTATTCATCATGCTACTTATTCAGCAAAATATTAGTCCGGGTAACGGGGTATGTGTTCATTTAAACATTTAAATGTTTTATGTACTCGACTGTTAAAATGAGTACTGCCTTCCCTGTTCCATATTCTATGTTTGTTTTGTGCTTGTTGAATGTGCGTTTTAATGTTTCGTGTGTTTGTCCCTTTTCTTGTGTAATGTCTGCTTCAACAACACACTTTATAATCCTTGAACATAAATTACAGATTATTTTAAGACTTAGATAACCAATAACAGGTCATCAGATCTCGAAATGTTATCCGAGCTACTTTCAGGCAGAGCTAGCAATTTGTACACGGGCCTTTACACCTGTTTTGGTGTATTCATTGTCTAATTTTTTTTAATTTTAGTTAGTTCCCATCAAGTTGTATAATCAGCTTTGTTGGTGTTGGTGTCGTAACCGGTTTTGATCAATTAGGATGCAAATTACTGAAAGGGCTTTTGCGTCTTAAACGTAAAAAATATACATGCACATGTAGGTTGTTTCCATAGCAGAAAGAATATAAATGAGTGCAATGTATACAGTATTTGTATTTGAATCTATCAACATTAACGAAATTAAGTCCTCAATTATTTAAGTTGGTTGAATGTAAACTTAAAGTACACATAAATTCAAAGTGATGCAAAGAGATGCAAAGAGATGAGGCTCGCTCACAGAGTGTTAATCATTTAAATTTTAATTTTAGATGAAAAGAGATTTGGCGTGTAAACGTTAGAATGTACCAACACGGACAAATCCTTTGGTCGTAATTATATGTGATGTTCTGCACTTGGATGTATATGTAATCGTGTATGTAATCGAACAGTTTACGTTTTTGCACTTATTGGTTCGAGTTCGTACCAGAGTCTACATTTGTTCAATCACCTTATATGCTTGATGATACGAGGTAAATAATTCATTTGTATAGCATCTAGAAGTGTAACATCTGTGCTGTAAGGTTCATATGTAAATAATATGTAAGTCAAACCTGCGTCATACGTCTGGGTACAACTTACGTTAAAATTCAAATTATGTATAATTACCAAGATGCGGTTAATTAACTCCTACAAACGATATAAGTATGTCCCCTATTTGCAGTTGTTAACGAATTATGCATAATTTATTTATTAACGTAAGTTGTACCCAGACGTATCAAAGGGTTTGTGAGGCGATTGAACAAACGCAATATTCGGCGCGAGCCATATTAGTTTCAACATACCACGTCAATAGCTAGATGTGTTCGCCTGGTATACTTTAAATGGTAACCTCAATATTAAGATCTAATTAATTAATATCACTTATAAGCCCACCTCAACGATTAATTAGACCAAAGGAGAACAACGTTTTGCAAAATATCACATTGTAATAACCGGAACGATTTCACTAAATTACTATATATTTCCAGGTGCAAATAGTTCATGTCTATAGCGGGAGAGTGGATATAGACCAGCCAACAGATCATGTTTGGTCTAGATAGATTTTGATGGCATTCGAACGACCCTACTTATGACACTTATGATTTCAGCTTTAACCAAAACCATATAGTAATACCAATCAATGCTTTTACCGAAAGAAGCGATATTGTTATGATGCGCAGACGTGGTGCACAGTAACAGACCACGTGACAGAGAAGTGCATTAAACATCGCCTTGGTGCCCGGATGCATGACCTCAAAGTAGTGTGCAAATTTGATTTGTCATTAATATTAAATCATAGTGTGATAAATTGACGCATTAAGTAATTTATACCAATATTTCTTTGAATTTCATTTTTAATTTGTTTAAGAGTACATCTATGATTACCCGTTAGCTGTCTATAATAAGAGTAGATGATAGTAGAGCAATTGTATATTATGAAGAGTTAAATGGCTGTGCCCCCAGACTGACAACATACAACGTACAGTGTATTTTTTTCTTTTATACGTTCTATTATGCTGTATAATTTAATTAGATCTAATGCGTATTTCTATTCACTAAATCTTTGCTAATATAATTGACATCTCAGTCGAATCGTTTAATTTGGCATGAGAGACTTTTAATATAATAAATGTTTTTAGCTTAATATAAAATGAAATTAGCAGTCGTGGAGGTCTTTAACAATAGCGCGCACGTGGTCTTAAATATTGATAATCTGAATGTACCGGGCGCTTATTGTACAAGAACTCAAATATGGCCAAAGTGTTTACATATTATTGAAATAGTACGTCTTACCTTTTATGCCATGAATTTCGAAACATTTTATGGGTTTGTATTTTCTATTCTGATGACGTTGATTAATTGAATGAAATTCGCAAATATCATCTTTCATTTTGTCAAAGGCACACGTTGACTTTCTGAACGACATTTAGTCAATTTTAACCGCGCATATGCGCAGTGTCAGGATTGCCAGAAAACGAAATGTTGGACAATGTACTTATATTTGAACCTAATATAAGAGTTGCGTGTAAAGTTTTCATATAATTGATTCGGGAGGAGGAACGACGTAAACTTTGACCAACGGTCTCAAGATTGTAACTGCTAACGTAACGACCTTGATGCGTGTATTGTCATATTAATTGTACGAGGAAAATTGCTTACTCTTGTAAGACGTCAGTTTGTTTTGACACATTAAAGAGAACACGAGTGTGAAATCATTAACAATTTCTAGGAAACAATTAGAAATGCAGCACATGATAGAACATTATGACCTGTCGTTATATAGTTTATAGACTCATGCTGGATTCTTTAGTTAATATAATCTATTATAGACATCATTTATATGCACATTAGGTTATAAAATATGTAAATCATTTGTAAATAAATCATAAATCAACACGTTGATGCAGTTTGGCCGAGTAAGGCTTCCTTTCAAACAGTAATAGTCTGATAATGATTGTTCCTCACCTTGAAATGTCATTCAGGTGTCTTGTTTTACAGATATTTTCGTGATATTACAGAAAGTGCATGTGTTATCTCATATATGTACATGCATATTGTATATATGTTTTGTTAATGCACAAAGGCATTGTACGAGGGTCATTCAATATATTCGTAGACAATCGTTCTCATTTTATTATATTCATATTTAAAAAATTATTTCTCATATCATTATAAACATGTATCTATTACCTACCGTAGATACAAATTTATCTTTGATTATGCAACACAGTAACATGTCATGAGCCGTTGTATTACCATAGTAACGCGCTACCACCACCGACCGACGTAACGTACCCTTTGAACTTGTTCAACCAGTGATAAATTCCGAACTAATTAATTTACATTCACATATATTTGCCAGATTATTGCAACATATTTGCATAATATTTTGTGAAATTATTAAGTTGTTTGCACGTTTCAGTTTGAATTGAGAAGTATTTGATCTATGCCTGTCACGTTTTCATTTACGTCAAAATGCCGATGAATTTACGCAAGGAAATTCATGCAACTATTAAATTGTGCACTTGTCTTGGAAATACACAACAAACACACATAAGTTGCTAATGAGAACAAACGGAGCACATGCAGTATTCAGTGTCCCAGTGTTTTAATGACAAAATCAAATTCCTGAAGAGCAGCATGGTATTAAAAATGATACAGAGATCGAACGAAATTTGCAAACGTATGGACATTTAAGGAAACGCCAGTCAAAATGTGCGAGGCGTTTCAACTTAGCATAAAACCACTGTTTCTAGCTTAATTCTTAACTTTGAATACATAAAATGATTTGTTAGATCTATTTTATAATTTATAACTTAAATAATGACGTTTAATTCCATATGAATGACATAATTAAGTTTCGGGTCTACCACTTGAGAAATAGTAAAACACCAATAACGTCGCTGACGTCAGAATATATTTGCGTTGTGTGGTGGTTGCGGTAAGGTGATAGTTTTGTTTTAGCCATATTTTCTTTAAAAGTTCGTCATTTCGTGCTCACTTTTCAGCACTTGTGGCAGAAAGGCTGTAGTTTAGTGTGATATAATTTGTTATTATCTGTGCCAATGTGTATTAAAATGACGAGTCCAGTCCACGAATTTATTGAATGACCCTCGTATAAAATCTGATTTGCTAATAAACTTGAACTTGTTATGGTGTAGCAACGCTAGAGCGTTTAGCTGCACCTGACACTGAACGTACAGAAGTTTGTGCTGAAATTAGGACATGCGTTACATATCACCTAAAGTTTAGAAACCTCATTCCAACTTATACTAGTAATTCGATGGATAAGAATGAGAAGGTTGCAAGTACTACTTCTGACCTAAAACGACTGGTACATATTTGAAACCATCACGAAAATCGGGAAATGTTGACCAAACTGAAATCGAAACAGTTGGTTTTATCTTATGTAAAGAGTAATTTTCGGAAAGTTTTCACTGTTTTCTCAAAATATCGATTTTGTACTTATTACTTTCTAATTCTAAGCCAGCAAATTATCTTGTCATGATCATGACCTGTATTTTGCGTCGTAAATTTAAAGAGAGAATACGTAAAAACACAAAATTAATATTTTACACGTATTTTGACCTCGACAGACATTCTAACATACAAAAACAATGGGAGTAATTTAGTAAGGTCGTTTTTAATATGTCATATCAGCCACGGTATTGAGATGTTTTCAGTGCTGTTAAGATGAAAAAAAGAAATTTATGAAAAAGGAACAAACTTCGCATGCTACCAAATGTTCTTATTTTGAATTAAATGTCTTCAACATGCGTTTGATGTTTGTCAGAAAATTTATTCTTAATTTACCAACTGTTACTTTCATCTGACAGATAGCGTTATGTTTATTGTTTAACACACGGTTTCTTTTTAGTTTGTATGGTTAATATATACGCCCCCTACACCGTCTGTAACCCTGCGTCGTTTATCACACAGTATAACACACAGACAGGTATGTTTTACATCTTGTCTATCTGATAATTAAACACGTGGTTAAAGTACGTATAGTCGTATCCTGCTGTATGAACGGTAACATAGTGCATGGACGATGCATATACGATGCCTAGACATAAGAACAAACAGAAACAACAACATCTTGCTTGTTCGGTCAAAGGTTCGTGATACTGTTGTTATTTTGCAAGTTTTCAATGCATTATTCCTCGATAGTATAGTTACAACCTGGTTCTATTGATTTGAAATTCCACCCCCAATATACAATCTGTTTATATTAATACATTGTATTCAAACTCATCCGATGTGATGCTAGTAGCTTAAAAGCGATTGCAACAATCACAAAGCAAAATTAATGAATGAAATGTGCATACAATGATTTCAACATACGCAATGATTTCAACATTTTTAATGGTTTCAACATACATCCAATAATTTTTAAAATACTCTCAATGAGTTTAACATACATTCAATGCTTTCAACTTTAATTGAATAATTGCAACAAACACCCTATCATTTTAACATACGCCAACATTCTGTCGAAAGCAACTTTTGTCGACCATTTTAAACTGATGTTCCAAATACGGTAGTTTTAGATATACGTACGTTGTGCGTTCCAATATAAATGGCTACAAAAAATAACAAGGAGTGTAACTCTTCCAACTAAAAGTAGACTAGTACCGCTTGTGTGATTTTTCGACTCTGACTAAACTAAAAGCGAAACATACACTACAGTAATTATCAGCATCGTGTTCCCTAACAATTGGGATGGACCTGATTATTCCGAAGATAAAGTTATCAATTAACTCTGATACCAAATGACGCCATTCGTTTGATTTATGTATTAATTTTGATATCTATTATTATACATAGATGTAGGCATGAAAACCGGACAACATGTGTGGATAGGAACAAATACATCACTATGTGCCATAGAATTGACAAAAGCACGAGGGAAGAACAAAAGGTCTTGGGACAGGGCCATGCTTAATTTGCTCCATTACATGTATCACATCCGATGTCAACGTGCAGTGTATTTCATGCAATTGACAGCCAATTTCATTTTGCATCTGCGTCATTCTTTTTCATCATGCGGCTTGGGACACTTGGTAAGCTCTTGGCTGCGTTTCAATCGGCCTCTTGGGCTCACCGTTTTTTGTAATTTCTTTGTAAAATTGAGTCATCCTCATTTTTGCGGCGGGGACTTGGACTTTTAATATTGTTTTGGCTTATGTGTTGGCATTGCTGTGTGTAGTTGTGTTGTAGTGTTACTTATTTCTGTGCTCGGTTGGTTAAGTTGAGAGCTGCCTTCCCTGTACGATTTCCACATACCGTTTCAAGTTACGATTCATGAATGGAATGATAAACGAGCGATAACTCTTCTAGGGTTGTAGGGTTGCGTTCGACAGCCATATGAGATCGTGGCTGGTCGCGCTAAACTCAACGTGTATGATACTGATGTTGCTCATCAAGTTTGCTGTGCGGTATTATATGGGACACATCTAAAACAATTGTTGATCATTTATGTTGAAAATGTTTTTGGAACATCCCTTGTACTTTCTTGTGTCATGATATTTTTCTAAAATATAGGATTATTTATTGATTGTTTTTATGTATGAAATGATAAAGTATGTATTGTTGTTAGATCGATTTGATTTCAAATGATTTATGATGTTTTAAAACTCGGTGATATATTATTTTACGTAGGAATCCACCCACATAAGACCTCTGACATTTTACAAATAATGTATAACAAAAACATATCTAAGACTAAATATCAAACTCAAGAACTCAATTGATCAAAAAATGAATATAAAAATATGAGTAAAAATGTCAAATTTGACGATGTTATGGAATATGCTCAAGTTTATGTTGTCAAATAAGTATCTCGTAAATATAAAATTTTATTTTATCACATAACCTGCGGTCTTGAAATTCATTAAAGCCGTGCCGGAAATATCGTAATGCACTCCCAGTCAATTCATTAAACATTTAAATTAGGTTGACGTTGATTAGTTGGTTGGGTCAGGATGACGTAACGTAAGCTAATACGTGTCTTGAATCGACCCATGACGTCAGTATAATACAAACGTAGGCATGACGTCGCCCGCATTGTAACGCTAAAATTTGAATGACACCGTTTTGACCTTTAACGAGCGTTCTCTAACGTTATATGATAAATAGAATCTGACATTCGTGCTAATTACATACGAGTTTTATTTAACTTGTCGACAAAAACAATATGACACTGGAAAAAACCTCGTGCCATATATTTTTGTCCACTCGTTTAATAAAACACGTAAGTAAAGAGCACTCATGCAAGATCCTCTATCTAGTAGGAACGAGACTAGCATAACTTGCATGTACATAGTTGCACAAGCTTTTATATACATATTAAGTTAATTTACCAACTGTCTAGGACTCTTTTCAGCTGTTAAGCCACCCAAGCAACGTTAGAAAGTTTGACTGGTCGTCTTATCAATGTGCATATACGATATTTCCATTCAGTTTACGTTCGCGCAAGATGCAAGTCATTTTTAACATCTCAATAATTCCATAACCATGTTTGTGATCAACATGTCATTGCACTGAAGACCTACCTTTGTGTTTGTATGTTTTCGAGACGTCTATATAAACCTTTAAAATCACTATTTGTCAAATTTCCGAACCACAAAAGTCTTGCTTTATGAATTATAACTTCTTCATGAATTGAGCATCAGTTATTGAATAAGCGATGAGATTTCGAATTCATGCATTTGCAACTTAAGCAAAATAATTGTTCGGATTTTGATATTCAATATAATCTGTGAAATAAACCATTCGGTGAGTGGTCCCTTTCTTATCAGGTTTTATTAAACATACATGGTTTGTCTTCGGGATTTTGGTACAAAATGTATCCGCACAAATGAGGTTTAAATCCATTCATATAACGATATAAACGACGTACTTTTAAACCTATTCAACCCTTGTTAATTCATTTTCTTGTACGATACAAGCTATCTTGTTCATTCACTATAAACTATGAATGATCTACGAACCAAAACCGTGTTTAATAGAACAGCGTGGGATTTGCTTACTTAAATCAAATAAAACATGTTTTGTGCCGTGTGTTCGGTGGATTTTTTGTCAACTATAATAAATTTTCTATATTATCTTTTTAATGGTGTATGCATTAAAAGCGCATTGACAAACACCCAATAAATGCGTACCATTCAGAAAAAGCTTATATGCGTAAAACATCGGACTTAAATTGAACTTACGATTGTAAAGTAGGACAATAATATCTTATGTAATAAATAATTAAAAATGTAGCACACATCAGCCCTGTATTGAATCATGTTTACGGTACTATATGTACCCAGGTTCTTTTTTCTCTAGAATAGATCTCAATGAACGAGTGCTTTGTAGTTTGCGTGTTCCCCGCCGTGTAGTCTTATAAACAAGCACACTGGTTAAGTACCAAAGACTGTGGGAAACGCCGTCTTTTACAGGGTTGTCATTCAAGCAGGGTCGCAATCGAGCTTATTAAGCGTAACAACGTGCAAATACATGTAGTTTCGGTTGAACACCGTTTTTGTTATCGTAGTACTTTAAAACGATAAAACTGATCGATTCGTTGCCCTTGATATATTGTAAATTCATAATATTGACGAAACATTACCCAAGATAGAGTAGCGTCAGTTATAAAATCCTATGATATTTCCGACTAAATCAGACATTGCAAAAATGTAAGATTCGTATATGCAATCTGTGCCAGGTACAACATGTCGTTAGTTAATTAAACTTCTTGGTAATCACATTGTTGAGTACTGCCTTCCAGTTCCCATATTTTATCGGTTGTGTTTGTTGTTTGGGCGTTTTAATTGTCCGAATGTTTTGTGTATTCCCTATCATATTGTTTCTGTTGAACAATACTCCCCTTTATAGTCAGTAAACATAAAATACTAGATTTTTATACTTAAATAATCAATAACAAATCACCAAAACATCGTTATTTGTACACTGTCCTTTTTTGCCTTTTGTGCTGTCATCCTTGTCTAATTGGTTATAAGTTTCATAATTCGCTTTGTTGGTGTTGGTGTCTTAACTTGGTTTCTGCAAACTACTGAAACTGAACGTGCTGTTACGTCCAATACGTAAAAAGTATACATGCGCTACATGTAGGTTGTTTCTATAGCAGAAGGAATATAAAAGACTGAAATGTAAATTTGTATTTGAATCTATCAACATTAACTAAATTAAGTCGTCAATTATTTAAGTTGGTTGGATGTACAAATAAATGCAAAGAGAAACTGGTGTCTGACTGAGCAACGAGCATACGAATATATAATGTTAATCACTTAAACTTTAATTTGAGATGAAAAGAGGAGTGGTATGTAAACGTTAGCCTGTACCAACACGGACACATCCTTTGGTCGTAATTATATGGGATGTTTTGCACTTGGATGTTTATGTAATCGTGTATGTAATCGTACAGTTTACGTTTTTGCACCTATTGGTTCGAGTTCGTACCAGAATCTGCATTTGTTCAATCACCGTATCAACCTTTGATACGATGTAAATAATTCATTAAGTGTAACATCTGTGATGTAAGGTACATATGTAAGTCAAACCTGCGTTGTACGTCTGGGTACATCTTACGTTAAAATTTAAATCATGCATTACTACGAAGATTCAGTTAATGAACTCCTACAAAAGATTAATATCCCCAACTTGCAGTTGTTAACGAATTATGCATAATTTAATTTTTAAGGTAAGTTGTACCAAGACGTATCAAATGGTTTGTTAGGCGATTGAACAAACGCAATATTCGGCTCGAGCCATATTAGTTTCAACATACCTCGTCATAAGCTAGACGTGCTCGCCTAGTATACTTTAAATGGTAACCTCAATATTCAGATCTTATTATTAAAAATCACTTATAAGCCCACCTCAATGGTTAATAACAGCAACGGAAAACAATATTTGGCAACATGTTACATTGAAACAACCGGAACGAATTACACTAAATTACTATATATTTCCGGGTGCAGATAGTTCCTGTCTATAGCGGGAGAGCAGCCAGCAGATCATGTTTGGTCTAGATGGACTTTGGTGGCATTCAAACAACCCTAGTTATGACATTTATGCTTTCAGCTTTAACCAAAACCATATAGTAATACCAATCAATGTTTTTACCGAAAGAAGCGATATTTCAACATTACACAGACGTGATGCTCAGTGACAAACCACACGACAGAGAAGTGAATTAAACATCGCCTTGGTGCCCGGATGCATGACCTTAAAATAGTGTTCAAATTTGATTTGTTATTAAAATTAAATCACATTGTAATAAATTGACGCATTAAGTAATTCATGCCAATATTTGTTTGAATTTCATTTTAAAAAAATTTTAAGAGTGCATCTATGATTACCCATTAGCTGTCTGTAATAAGAGTAGATGACAGTAGAGCAATGGTACATTATGAAGAGTTAAATGGCTGTGACCCCAGACTGACAACGTACAACGTACAGTATATTTTTCTTTTATAAGTTCTATTATGGTATATAATTCAATTAGATCTAATGCGTATTTCTATTCACTAAATCTTTGCTAATATAATTGACATCTCGGTCAAATTGTTTAATTTGGCAAGAGAGACTTTTGATATAATTAATGTTTTAAGCTTAATATAAAATGAAATTAGCAGTCGTGGAGGTCTTTAACAATAGCGCACACTAGGTCTTAAATATTAATAATCTCAATGGAACGGGCGCTTATTGTACAAGAACTCAACTATGGCCAACGTGTTTACTTATTATTGAAATAGTACGTCGTACCTTTTATGCCATGAATTTGGAAACATATTTATCGGTCTTTATTTTCTATTCAAATGACGTAAATTAATGGAATGAAATTCGCAAATATCATCATTTGTCACAGATGGCTTTCTGAACGACTTAAAGTCAACTCTTATCACAAGCGAATTCTCAGGATTGCCGGAAAACGAAATGTTGGATTATGTACGTGTATTTGAACCTATTATAAGAGTACAGTGTAATGTTTTCAACTAACTGATTTATAAAGTATGTAGAATAGAGAATGAAAAATGAAAAATGTCATACCGGTATCAGGCATAGTATTGTTCCTGCCGGTATTTAATCTATCTCAGCGTTATGTATTCATTTTTATCATATCGGACCATTTCAAAATATATACGGTGCTTTATATAACATATAAATACAAAAATAGACAAAAAGTACACATAAGAATTTCTAAAACACAGAAAGTCTAAGATAAACAGGAATGTGTTGCCTGACAAATGACATTGGAGACTATTGTAACTGCTAACGATGTCATAATAACTGTAGGAGGAAAATTGCTTACTCGTGTAAGACGTCAGTTTGTTTTGACACATTAAAGAGACCACGAGTTAGAAATCATTAACAGTTTCTCGGAAACAATAATATTAGAAACGCAGCGCAATGATAGAACAGTATGACCTGTCGTTATATAGTTTATAGACCCTGGATTCATCAGTTCATAAAATCTATTATATACCTCATTAATATGCAAATTAGGTTATAAAATATGCAAATCAGTTGTAAATAAATCATAAATCATCAAGTTGTTTTAGTTTGGCTGAGTTAGGTTGTTTTAAACAGTAAATGTCTGGAACTGATTGTTACTGGCCTTAAAATGTCATTCTGGTGTCTTGTTTTACAGATATTTTCGTGTTTTTACATAAAGTGCATTTGTTAAGGTGTAGTTACACTAGATCGTATAGCAGCAACGAATACCAACTATATAGAGGTTTGTGCTAAACGATACGGAATACCTAAAGCTTGATGCCTCATTCAAACTAATACTAGTAATTATCGGATCACAAACGTGGACAGTATTTGTGTCGTAACTTTCAGGAAATGGATATTTTACCGCACATTTTGACTTGATAGACATTGTAACATACAAATAAAACAATGGCAGTAATTTAGTCAGGTCATTTTTAATATGTCATATCAGCCACGACATTAAGATGTTTTCAGTGTTATTAAGTTGAAAAAAAAAGAAATTTATGAAAAATTAACAAACTTCGCATGCTACCAATTTGTTCTTATTTTGACTTAAATGTCTTCAACTTGCGTTTGATGTATGTCAGAACATTTATTCTTAATTTACCAACTGTTACTTTCATCTGACAGATAGCGTTATGTTTATTGTTTAAAACACGGTGTCTTTTAAGTTTTAATGGTTAATATATACGCCCCCTACACCGTATGTAACCCTGCGTCGTTTATCATACAGTATAACACACAGACAGGTATGGTATACATCTTGTCTATCTGATAATTAAACACCCTGCTGTTAAAGTACGAGGGTTGTCCCAGTAAATCGTGTACTTTGCTTATAATTTTCTTATTTGGCGTCACATGACTATGATTTTTTGTAATTACCTTTATGAATTCAGTGTTGATCTAAATCAAGTCGAAAAACTGAACAGATACGTGTATGCTGCATATTATCGGTGATTAACCAACCCCATGTACGCAAATGCGGCGCAACCCATAAAACGCGCCGTTATTCATTCAATGTATGTTCAATAAAGTTGTAATTCTCATATTTTCAATACGTTATTGTGCATAATTTTCACTTCGGCATTAAGGACTGTCTGTTTAATGTCATCACAGTAAAGTTCAAATTAATTTCATTATTTGTGGGAGAAATACGCATGTTTGAATAGCAACACTAAAAATTAAAACGTGCGAGAATTGTGACTTCAGAAGAGAAAAAAACCGTATAATCATAGTACACTTTATATTTTTGGTTGCTATGCCGTTGAAAAATAATTGAAGACTTTCACCTTATACTAGAGGATATAAAGTGATGTTTCTAGAACACGTATGCATGAATGACTATGAATATTTAATATGTTTGGGACATCAACGGGTTGTATTTCACCCTTATCAAATGTGCCATGCACCACAGCGCTTTCACTCTTCTCGCAGTAGAAGGGATATGTTCGGGCTGGTTTTTTTCCCACCATTGAAGTTGGTTGTTTCGATCAGACAGCTTTTCTATGGTGCATTCGATTGTGATTGTTTCGCTAATGCGTATCAGAATTTTTTTTAATGCCATCGTAAGCAATTGAATACAAGAAACATGAGCTTAAGGTATAGAGAAAAATGGTTACGCGGTATGACGTTCTTACTTTGACGTCACTGTGCGCCGCCCTTGCATACCATGTGTATTAGTAATGTAAACTGACAATTTATTTCTTGATATATTTTCATGAAATTCCGGATACCTTATAAGAACATATTCATTAATCATCGGTGAAAAATTGAAACAGATGTTTTGGATACTTTTTGTGTAATGAGCAAAGTACACGATTTACTGGGACAACCCTCGTACGTATACTGCTGTATGAACGGTAGACATAGTACATGGAAAATATACGTTGCCTAGACATAAGAAACAACAGAAACAACAACATCGCTTATTCGTTCGCTCGTTCTCTCGTTCTTTCGGTCGCTCGTTCCTTCGTTCCTTCGTGCGATCCTTCGTGCGTTCCTTTGTACGTTCCTTCGTGCGTTCCTTCGTGTGTTCCTTCTTTCGTTCCTTCGTTAGTGCATTTGTTCGTGCATTTGTTCGTTCCCTCGTTCGTGCATTTGTTCTTTCGTTACAGTATATCCAAACTTATCAAAATACTCCCAATGATTATTAGATGTATGTTGAAATTCAATTCTTTCAATTTTATCTTAATAATTTAAAACACACATTCTATAATATTATAATCATTTCAACATACGTCGAATTATTGCACCATTCTCTCGTTAGCAGAAATATTCGACCATTTTGAACTGCTGTTCCTAGTATGGTGGTGTTGGATATACCTACGTATGTTGGGGTTTCCAATACAAATGCGCCATTGTCAGCCTCATTCTTCCTAACAATTGGGATGGACCTGATTGTTTTGAAGATAACGTTATCAATTTGCTCTGATACCAAATGACGTCATTCTTTTTATTTATGTATTAATTTTGATATTTATTTTTATACATAGATGTAGACATCTAATATTTATGACACGGGTCGAGGGGAATCTAATAACATGATCATAGAGTGTAGAATTAGATTATCAGATTAACTTTAATATGATTAATGATTATGTTTCTGAAAACTCGGACAACATGTGTGGGTGGGAACACATACATCGCTTTTTGTTATAGTGTTGCCTAAAGTTAGAGGGTAGATCAAAAAGAATTGGGACATGACCATGCTAAACTTGCTTATCTATTTCTTAATATGTCCACTACTGAACATGTATTTTGTCTGGATGCATTTGGTCATGCCATCGTACAGTGTATTACCACTCTATTACAGCGTGCGACTTAACTTACAATTCATGAATGGTAAGATCTACGAGTGATAACTCCTCTATGTAACACCGCTTGTACTTTCACGTCGCATGATATTTTTTAAGATAGGCGTATTGATGTATTGTGTCATGTATTTTAAGTATAAAATGATAAAGTATGTGTTGTTGTTGTTGTTGTTATTGTTTTAAATGATTTATGATTTTTAGAAACTCGATGATATATTATTTTACGTAGGAATCCACCCACACTAGACCCTTGATATTTTATATAGTCATACTATATAACAAAAACATATCTAAGACTAAATCTCAAAACTCAATAATTGAACTGACCAAAAATAAATATTAATGTGTGATTATATTCTGTAAAAAATGTCAAAGTTTACGATGTTATGGAATATTAAAGTTTATACAATGTATTGTCAAATAAGTGTTCTCGTTAAATAAAGTCTTATTCTAGTAGTAACGAAATTAGCATAACTTGCATGCTGCACATACAAAAAATAGTAGCACAAGCTAATATGATCGTATATGCATATTAAGTTAAGTTACCAATTTTCTGGAGCTCTGTTCAGCTGTTTAGTCGCTCAAGCAATGTTTGAAAGTTTAACTGGACAAATATTAGAGGATGCGTCTTATAATTGAGTCGTATTATAAGTGGGTATATACGGTATTTCGATTCAGCTTAAGTTTGCTGAAGATGCGTATTGTTTTTTAACATCTCAATAATTTCCTAACCATGTTTGTGACCAACATGTCATAGCACTGTGGCCCTTTTTGAGTGTTTGTATGTTTTCGAGACGTCTATATAAATATTTAAAACCAATATTTGTCAATAGACGGACACTTTCTAGTCTCGTGATTTTTTTTAAAAAGATAGGCATTTTGATGTAGTGTGTCATGTATTTTAAGTATAAAATGATAAAGTACATTGTACTTTAGAACGTATTGTTGTAAGAACCATTTTATTTCAAATGATTTATGATGTTTAGAAACTCGGTGAAATATTATTTTACGTAGGAATCCACCCACACTAGACCCTTGACATTTTACACATAATATATTACAAAATCATATCTAAAACTACGAGTATACTTTTTGAACCGGATGCGTACTATTGTGTTCTACGTTATGGAGTTCTTAATCGCTCAAATGATATCGATGCTAACATTAGATAAAAATGACTTTTTCAAGGAATGACTTAGGTCTTTGTCGTCTGATTAAGATCGGCTAGGAACAATGTCAATGGCGCACCACACTATCGTACGTATTCGGCTTTTTTCAGACAAGTCCAAATGCTACGTCGATTTGCTTACATGCAGAGGGAAACATACCAGTTTGCATATGGCCATGTTATGTTGAATTCACCTTCGGCAACGGTAAGTGAATACTTATACAATACTATATGGTTATATTAGACAGCACCATAATCTATGTATACATAAACAAAGCCGACAAGTTTAAGCATAATTTAAACATAAACATTGTAAAATTGTTTTATTTCGTCCGTTGCGTTTCTTGTAGGCGGAAAATGTTTAAAACACGGAAACGAAATATTTAATTATCAAAATTATAAATAGGCTTGTCTGATCTTAGAGTGGCACACATTTCTCCCCGGTCCACCCTAGCATTTATCTTTCACACAACCATCAAAGTTAATAGCCTCCATTGTGTGTTTATTACAGCCAGAGAGAATATGATAAATGGATACGTCTTAAAATGAAACGAGTCGACCTTACATACAGCCATGCGCACTGATGCGTATAACGTTTTGCGTGGGAGGTAATAAGTGTGTATGTTTAACCTTTCAACAAGGTGAAACTATACGCCGCAGTGACCAAGCTTGTCGCCAACGATGACCACCGACGCACATTAACATATACGGGTATAACTATGACGTCCCGTCAGTGACATATTTCATGCTCATACACGATTGAAAACGCTCCATGTGCGCTCAAACATTAAATTGCTTGTGCTAAAAGTGGGATTTTGACCACTCGGCTTTGACAATGACCTAACACCTCAATTACTTTCACCAATGTGATATCGCTGGCTTAGAATGAGAAGGTGGTAAGTACAAAATCGATACTAGTATTTTGAGAAAACTGTTCAAAAATTATTCTTTACTTTTAGTAAAACAAGCTGTTTCAACTATAGTTTGGTCAACATGACAAGTTCCGATTTCATGAAAATACGCTCATAAGTAAATTTCAAATATGTATCAGTCTTATAAGGTAGTAGGTGGTAGTTACTCGTATACCTATTCGTTATAAGCCAGCGATTTAGGAAGGATCATAGTGATTTGGACATGAATTATATGCGGCCTGTGCTCAACAGCCAAGTGACAAAGTAGGTCTATGTTAGACGGAAAGTTAGCACAAAGTATTAATGTATGCTATTATGGCAAATTTGCAGAAGAGGCGAACATAACCTAAAAAACATGTTTCAATTAATTATTAGCTATAAAACGCCAAGTCGACATCACTTCATTAAGATGTTTTCTTATGTCAGTATTTTTAAACAAATTTAAACACTTCTAGTCTGAATGAATATCCACTCAAATAAACAAACATGATTTTTTTTTATTGATATGCCATTAAGTAAAATAATGCAATTGAATCAAAATGAATATCATTTGATAAACCAAGATATGTATAAGGCGTTTTGATGATGGCTTTTATTTCGATACACTGATATGTTTTAATAATTTGAACACCGTAAATAATATAGATTTTATAAAATGGAGAGAATATAATTCAATAAAACAGACGGCTTCTTTTAAAAAAAATCGTTCAATGACACGTTCAAATGACGCTGAATACGGGGTAACCAAGCATACCGATATCGCATCTGCCTATTCTAGTGCCCGCAAAACACAATCGGTGAACGATCACGAACATCCACCAGTAGAGGTGGACATACAGGTAACCAATCATACACCTTATATTAACAGACGTCCCACTGCAACACATGACAATACATCAAATCAACAAGAACCTGTTACTGTTCAGGACAACGTAACACGGGATCAATCCATTCATACAGACACTTATCACGAACCAGCCAATACAAGACACCATAGATTCAGGGGTGTTATCAGAAAAAAGGCCAAATCATATCTCATTACTGGGATAGACCTAAATAGTGATGAGCAAGGTTTAGAAGACTTTCTAGAGGACGTCGGCATACAAACTCGTTCCGCGAAATTCTTGTTTACGCGCAGAGATGATTGTCAGTCAGCCCAAATTGTTGTGAATGAGGATCAAACGGCGCTAGTCGAAAATCCAGATACATGGCCTATTGGTATAGTGTGCCGTCCGTGGCTAAAACGCTCCGACTACAGACGTCGATACGATGATAACATAGTAGACTAATTATAACTCCAATTATGATTCTAAATTTAATGTGTTGGAACGTGACAGGCATGATGACTTCAATACCTTTCCTATTAAACGAACTCGAATCGAAACATATATCAATATGTGGTATAGCAGAACACTGGCTCTTAGATCATAATAAACATATTCTTGAATCTCTTGATAGCCGTTATTCTGCTCATGTAATATGTTGCAGCAACCCACGTACGTTTAATGGTCGACAATACGGACGCGGCGGTGTAGCGTTATTATGGCATGCCTCAATTAACAACGCGGTACAGGTGATTAATACACAAAGCGACCGTATTGCTGCTATCAAGATATCGTTGAAATCCATGAATATCTCCATTATACAGGTATATCTACCGTGTACAAAGGAAACGTTAGAAAATTTCAAATCTGAAATTGACAATCTACACGATTTGCTATGTGTATTGGGCAAGGACTCGCACATTGTTATCATGGGTGATTTCAATAGTAAAATATGCGATAATTTAAACATAAATACCAGGGAAAGATATCTCAATAACTTGATTAATGACCATAACATGTACACAGTGACCGGTTCGAGACTCTGTACCGGAAGGTCATTCACATTTGTACCTGGTATAAACTGCGCACCGACACTGATAGACCATGTAATAGTGAATGACACTTTTAAACCTAATATAGTGTCATGTAGTATAGGGTGTGACTCACCACTTAATGTATCTAGACATCTGCCGCTTTATATGTCAATTAGCTCTGAGGATCTGATCACATCTAATATAAATGCAGAGACATTCGCGAAAACTCGTTACAAATGGTCATCCGAAGCCCAAAATAGTATGTACGCGACGCAGTTGGCTCAATACCTCGAAAGTGCTTTTATAGACTATAGCGATATTGACAATTGGTATAATGCTATCGTGTCATGTATCACAAGCGCCGCAAATAAGTGCATTCCCCGCCGCACTTATAACAGCAAGCTTAAGCCTTATTGGTCACCCGTGCTAAAGGATTTTCACGCCAAAATGACAAACGCCAGGCATAAATGGGATAATGCAGGTCGACCCAGATTTGGCAAGACTTTTATTGACTACAAAATGAGAAATGTGTGTTTCGTCGGTCTTTAAGAAAGGCATCACGTGACTTTGAAAGGCGGGAATTAGAACGCATCGACACTCTAGCAGAAATGGATCAAACGGGGTTTTGGAAGGTTGTTAACTCCCGTAAGAAAAAACAAAAGCAATCTTACTCTGAAATTATCTTTGACGGAAAGCTAGAATCACACCCTGAAAGCATTTTGCATGGATGGCAAACTTACTTTGAGAACCTTTACAGCTTTTCCAATAACTGCGAATATGACAACGTGTTCAAAACGAAAATTGAGTCTAATTTAGTACAGCTTCTAGGTGACAGCAGTACTCCACTTAGCGAGAGCCTCGTTAAACCTATAGGTGTTCACGAACTTTCTCTAATTGTAAAATCGCTGCCTAATGGAAAAAGCGCCTCATTTGACCAGATAACATATGAACATATTAAGTTTGGGGGTCAGTCTCTCCTAAGGTGCTTGTCCAAACTATTCTCATTAATGCTAGTTCGTGAACATGTTCCAGCGCGCTTTAAACAAAGTATAACTGTGACTCTACACAAGGGACACGGCAAACCAAAATCCGACCCGAATAACTATAGAGCTATATCGTTGTTACCAGTTATCTCGAAACTTTTTGAGAAGACGCTGCTGACGCGTATTGAAGGTAGTGGTCTGTTACAATCCTTGCATCCATTACAACATGGGTTTCAACGGGGAAAATCTTGTAAGATGACTTCGTACATCTACCAAGAATCAGTGAACTACTGTTTGGAGCGCGATAGTACTCTATTTAGCTGTTTCCTCGATGCTTCTAAAGCGTTCGACATGACCTGGGTTAACGGTCTTATACACAAACTGTACGAGCTCGGTATCACGGGGCCGTTACTTAGGCTTTTCAACGATATGTTGACTGGAGCAACTAGTCGTGTTGTTTGTTCTGGCTTTCTGTCAAAACCCTTCAATATCGCACAAGGAACTAGACAAGGCAGTATATGTTCTCCGTTTCTATACACGGTTTTCATTGACGGATTAATAAAAGAACTCTGTTCCTCACCGCATGGTCTACGCATTAATGATGTGAACATTAGCGCACCTACGCAAGCAGACGACGTAGTTCTGCTCTCGCTGACAAAGGATGGTTTAAACGAGCTTCTACGCATTTGTAGAAACTACGCTAACAAGTGGCGATACCGTTACAATGCGAGTAAATGCGCCACTATGATACACACAACAGGCAGACGTCTTGTACGCGATAAACATTTGCGCTACGGTGATACAAAGCTCGAAAACGTCAAAGAATATAAACACTTAGGTATCACACAGTGTGACAATCGTAGATCTCCAGCTAGCGTTGATATCATACGGCAGTCGGCACGTGGAACATTGTTTAGTCTCTCGCCTTGTGGTATACATAATGACGGATTAAATCCAATAACAGCAGCTAAACTATATACAAGTATTGTCTTGCCTCGTGCACTGTACGGCTGTGAGTTATGGAACTCCATCACAAACTCCGATATGCGCCACCTTGAAGCAACGCACCACTTTTGTCTAAAAAGGATACAAAATATTCCTTTCCAAACTAGATCTGATATAGCTATTGGTATGCTTGGGTTCACTAGTATACAGGCGTATATAGATATTCAAAAATTGTTGTTTTTCGGCACGTTGTGCCGCATGAACTCGCGTGACTTGTGTTACAAACTTTTTATCCATAGACTTTATCAGTACCTGAATAACTCGACACATACAAACAAAGGATTCATAACAGATGTTGTACTGATTCTTAACAAGTATAACCTTTACGATTACCTACAACAGTTTGTAACTTACACTGTATTTCCTAGCAAAACTTCATGGAATTCTTTATGTAAACGTGCTGTGTTTCAACATGAACAATCAGAATGGTCTAAACGCATGCGCGCATCCAATGACTTTGTGTTATTCAGAAAGATACATACTGAATTGACAGTTTCGAACATATGGAGAGTAGCCCTCGAAAAACCAAACTCACTAGCACATATGACATTTATAGCACAATTGATGTGCAAATGTAGATGGCCAGAAAAAGTGGCTTGTAATACCTGTCATCTTGATGTAGATTTCATTGCAAAACATAAGATGTTCGACTGTGAAAATAATCGCAATTTAGTCCAAAATGCAATGCGCGAATACTACAAAAGGATAAACACATTGCTTGGCGGGCTAGCATGCGAATATTTACAACAGTCTCAAAACATCAACATTTTAATGTATATGTTAGGTCATACTGATGTTAACCTTGTACAAATGATAAACCCTGAGTTATATCCTGACTTTATGTGTCTGAACGCAAAGCTGTTGAGAAGTATCTGCAATTGAATCCGCATATTTGAAAAAATGATGTAGTGAACGAACCAGTAAGTATGTGAGCGCGCGTGTGCGTGCGTGTGTTTGTGTGCGTGCGTGCATGCGTGGGTGTGTTTGTGTGCGTATTTGTGTGTATTTATGTGCGTGGTTGGATACGTGTCTGTGAGAGTGCATATATAAGTGAATGTATATAAGACGTTTGACTATATTTTGCATTATATACGTTGATGCTAAGTTACTATATTATGTTTAGTTTCTCCTAATTAATTTGCTTTATTATTATACTTGTTTGTTTGATTGAAATTTATATTGTATATAACCCATATATGTTGTGTAAACTCTTCAATGATTTGGAGGAAATAAAGATGTATATAAGTCGACATCACTTCATTAAGATGTTTTCTTATGTCAGTATTTTTAAACAAATTTAAACACTTCTAGTCTGAATGAATATCCACTCAAATAAACAAACATGATTTTTTTTTATTGATATGCCATTAAGTAAAATAATGCAATTGAATCAAAATGAATATCATTTGATAAACCAAGATATGTATAAGGCGTTTTGATGATGGCTTTTATTTCGATACACTGATATGTTTTAATAATTTGAACACCGTAAATAATATAGATTTTATAAAATGGAGAGAATATAATTCAATAAAACAGACGGCTTCTTTTAAAAAAAATCGGTTTATTGCAATTTACATATTTGTTTTATTAATAAAATTAATGAGCTGAAAAAATGATAACGAAGAGTTTTATGCGTTTGACCCAGGTGCCATTTCAACCCGACTCTCGTAAGAAATGTTAAGATAAAAAGATGAATTTATCGCAGGATCATGTCGATAAAATGTGTTTGATTTTCAATAGATGTGTCAGACAATTGACTATGTCATTTAAAGAAAATTAATGTACTGTTCATATTATTAACTATAATTGATTTAAATTATGAGATACTATTGGTCCATTCATATTAGGTAACTATGAATGAAGAATAAAAAAGACAATTTACATGTGCTCAATTAATGTCGGTCTGTGTATGCAAACCTCTGTACATGACAATTACAGAACATTAAACATACATATAATAACTTTAAAAAGAGACCATTTTCATGTAGGTAGTGATCAATTAATGTCTGTCGTTCTGCGCATCAAACCCGGCATTCAACATAATACGCCGACAGTCAATACTACTTTTTAAAAAGTCGCGTTTACAGTGTGGAATTATAAGACATTAAAATACATTGATTTCATTTTATGTGTTATACATTATCGACAATATGATGATTCAGCAACTTATTTATACCACGGGTCCACGGAAGACATAAACTATAATTGCATTAGATACTTGACCAATACAAAATCTATTCGTGTATTTTAGACTGATGAAACTTGGAATGTCAGTGGTTTATTCTTAGTTGTCATAATCAAATTGTGAGGCAAAACAGCTCTGAGGAAATCGGACAGGGAAAGCAGCTCCCAACATATCCAGCCGAGCACAGAAAATAGCAACGTCACAACACAACTACACGGAGTAATGCCCTCTCACAACCGAAATAAACGATTAAAAGACGAAGTGTCCGTCGCAAAAATGCAGAATGGGCTAGTTTCACAAAGAAACTATAAAAAAACGGTGATCCCAAGATACCGAAAGAAACACAACCAAGACCCGACCAAGGCCCCACCAAGTCCCCGCTGGTAGACGACCCAGTCCCTTGTTATTGTGGCATGTTCTATCTGTGTTTGGCTGCTTCCCTGTCATGATGCATTCACTGTCCTGATTTTGATTATCTGTTTCACCTCCTATTGTGATCAATTATACCGTTTGCTTTCATTAGTGACTGTTCTTCAAATGCGATAAGGACTGTCCTTTTAATCATGTGGTACAAACATGTTTACTAAAACGGGAAAGCACAACATACGCAAATGTAACACATGGAACAGAAAGGCAAACAAACGGGTATTTTACTACAACTGGAACACAATGTGACAATCAGGATGGAACAGAGTGTAGTAGACGTAAATTATCTGTGGCTGTGTGATAAAGGTCTTTGTAAGAAAGGTTAGCACTTAGTACTAATGCATGCTATCAGGGTAAATTTATCGAAGAGGCTAACTTTACCTAAAAAGTGTTCAATAAAGTAACATTAATAGCTATACCACGCCAAGTCGACAACATTTCATAAAGAGGTTTGTCTTATATCAGTATCTTTTTTCAACAAATTCAAACACTTTAAATAGATCTTGTCTGAATGAATATTTCTTCATATAAACATATGATTTTTCAATTGATATGGCATTAAGGAAAATGATGCAATTGTATAAAAATACTGTCATTTGTTAAACCATGATATAAAAGGCTTTTTGATGGTGGCTTTTATTTCGATACACTGATATGTTTAGATAATTTGAGCCTCGTAAATAATGTAGATTTAATAAAATCGAGGAGAGAATAGCATTCACTTAAACAGACGGCTTCTTGTGAGAAAAATCGGTTTATTACAATTTACATATTTGTTTTATTAATAAAATAAATGAGCTGAGAAAATGATAACTAAGAGTTTTATGCGTTGTCACATGTGTCATTGCAATTCAGGTTTCATAAGAAGTGTTAAATAAAAAGGTAAATTTATCGCGGGGTCATGCCGATAAAATGTGTTTGATTTTCAATAGATTTGTCAGACAATTTACCGTGTCATTGAAGAAAATACACTTTTCATATTATAAACTATAATTGATTTAAATTATGAGATAATATTGGTCTATTCATTCATATTATGCAACTATGAATGAAGAATAAAAAGAGACCATTTTCATGTAGGTAATGAATGCTCAATTTATTTATGTCGTTCTGTGCATCGAACCCGACATTCAACATTTTATGCAGAGAATCAATACTATTTTTTAAAAAGTCATGTTTATAGTGTGGAATTATGACACCCTAAAATACATTTATTTTATTTAATATTTTATACATCATCGAGATTATGATGATTCAGCAACTTATTGATACCACGGGTCCACGGAAGACATAAACATCTTTGCATTAGGTATTAGACCAATACAAAATCTATTCGTGTATTTTTTAGACTGATGAAACATGAAATGTCACTGGTTTAGTCTCAGTTAGCATCATCTAGTTCAGTTGTGATGGTACGGGAACAAATGCCAGATTAGGTCGCTATTTTGGAGTTACACCACCATTCATTTAAACAATATGAGTCATACCTTAAAATGTTCGTAAATGATTGTGCTTGATGATAAGGGAATTATTTTACCATACTCATGGTGGCGTTTTGAGAAATCCAAGATGGCGTCCAAGTAAACATCACCTTTTGTCAAATTACAGCCTCTGGGACATTAGATATGATATTTATTATGGGAGTAAGTCATTTTTACAACATAATGTATGTTGTTCTTGCTTGTCATATTAGGTGATTATGGTGGAACATTTTGGTTGATTTAATTTTTTTCATCATATTAATCGCCAAATAAAGGCAAAAAAGTAGGGGGTCTGGGTAAGATTTTTAACTACCCAGTAATATTTTTAGACACAAACAATATGTTAAGTATAGCTTGACCAGATTTAGTAGGCACTCATTAAACTCCGGAAGCGTGTATTATGTTCCGTAAGCGTAGTCGGTACTTATCGGAAATATTGTTTATTTTTGCACCGACTTTGTCCGAAATGTGCACGAAATATGTCCGGAGTGCCTACTAAATCTGATCAAGCTATATATGCTATATAGTTGGGGGGATATCAATATTGACAAATATACAAAATAAAAGTACTTAAATGATGGCAATTGACAATCAAAGTCAGTGGGGTACGTTTTTCTTAAAATCTGAAAAGTGGTAATATTTTACCTTTGTTACATATTTGAGACACTATACTATAAATGTGTTTAGTTTTCACACTCCTACATTTAGGAAAGTTGGCATTATGTATTATTTATGTATTGTTAACTATTATTTGATGCATTTACTCAATCTTTTTCTTGATTTGGTCCCAAAAAATGACAGGCGTAGGGGTAGATCTAATTTTGGTAACTTAAATAATGAAAACCCTTCCAGCGATGACACGAACTGAACTTGTTAACTGACTTTATGACGTTATTAGGATTAGTTTTAGCATTACAGCACTTGTTACAATATTAATGTCAAAGTCATACTAGAGGTCAAATGTCCAATTCTGAAGGATTTTCGGAACTTGCAATATGAATGTATTAGCACAAACAGGTAAAATGTACAGAAACAAGTTATATATTTGATGATGATATTATTTTTCAACTAAATACAAACACAGCTTGGTTTTTTGATAAAAGAAAACATTGTTAACCATTGCACCTGGAAATATGGTTTCCAATATGGCCACCATCATCTTCACATACAAATAATCAATGTACATAAGATATACTTTATAGTCCAGCCAAATTAGCATTGAAAGTGAAACTAATTGCAACAGAAACATGTTTGCGTTTTGAAGAAATTTAATTAGAAGCTGATCAACAGAAAAAGCCCTTAAAATGCAATGTGGGAAATTTGAATACTCCAAGATGGTGTCCAATATGGTTACCATTAATGGTGAAATGCATAAACTCTAGATAGTAAATGCCAATGTGATAGTTTCAAAAATAGATATAATGACGCATACTTGGATTGAAAATGGTTATTAACTAGTGGTCATCATATTGACTTTCAACAGTAACTACTGTAAGTGCAAGGTCTAGGACTTTTCAAGGCCAAAATGAGAAAAAAACTTAAGTATACGTATTTCCTCTATATTTTTATTGACATGATATACATTTCTGCCTTTCAATATGGAATAAACTAAAATGTTTAAAATGATTTTCTTTAGTAGACATCGTATGTTTTATTAAGAACATTACAGCTTAGTGAAACAAACTATTTGAATTATGTAAATGATACCCAAGGAATCTTAACTTGATGATTCAATATCATTAATATTTGTTATTATCATTAATTGTGACAGTTCGTATTACCATTAAAAGCTGCAAAGTATGAGCCGCGTCAAGCATAAAAGGTCCTTATCGTAAATTACGTCATAAGCCACAAATGACGTCAGAAGAAATTGTGACGTTTCAAGATGGCTGCGCCCATTGTAAACACGTAACGTGTAAATATTGGGGTCTAAACCATGGAAAGTTCGACATTTCACTATATTAAACAATCGTCAAAATACGTAGATTATTTTATTCACATTAAATAAATATAACGAACGTTTTTATGAAACGTTTATGCGTCTGGATGTATAGATATCTAGCATAATTAATAGATCTACAAATAAATCAACTTCTCTATAAATAGATGAACTTCAGGTGCGTAGGGGGAGGGAGTGTTCAAAGTCCCGTGTGTACATGGTCACAACAAGCTGCATAGAGCTGTACATACATTTGAAATAAGTAGATTTGTATGTTAAAACATAGCGCGAATCTATGCATATCATTAAAATTGTTGCCATATTCACTTTCATCATTTGATGTAAAAATAGATATAGATCTAGATTCTAGGCTTAAAGAATGACGAGTCGAAAATAGTTATATAGATCTATATATCAACAATCTCACAAAGAAATAACCAGGTTAGATTAATGTACATTTCAAGTAGGTTAATCCTGAAAAAGCGCATTGAATTCAGACCGAGTTGCGATCTAGATTTGGACCTTTCCCACACATTTTTTTAGAATAGATCTAGACCTACAGTAGGCCTAGGTCCTATTGTTTTCGATTTCTATTGAAACCCAAATATAATTTTCGTGTAGATCCAGCTCTGTAACAAGAAATCACAGCACATTAGAGTACAATAATCAAACTCGGTTCCAGATTTACAAAACAGACACGTAGGGCCCTATTGATTTAATAATTATACATTTTAATGGCAACAATGTTAGTTATCCAGGCCCCACACCATGAGATGGGTCAGGATTTTAACATTTGGGTTGTAAAAATCCCCGCCCTCCACGGCCCTGCCGGGGACATCTGAGGGTAAAATCTCCGATATTTTCCCGGTCCCTGGCAACTAAATATTGTCCCCGGGGTATTGGTTCGGAGATTCAGAATAATACTTCCACATTTCCCCCAGCAGTACGGGGAAGCTGGAGGGTAAATATTCCGTCGAGGGTGTGCCGGTGCCGTGGATGCAACTGACTGCATTTATTCAGTGGCATATTGTTAGAGACGACGGTCTGTGAAAGCGAAGGTTCCTGGTTGGAGGCGTGACCATGAAACTTTCTTTACTTTATATTATTAAAATGATATTAATACTATTTTAGGGTTTCTACGGGGTCTAATTATCTACATTTTTTATTTTTATAATATATTTTTGCAGACTTGAGAAGATTTACTTAATTTGGACTTAGCAACCCTTTACCAAGTAGATCTACTCTAGTGCAAATCTTCAATCTGTGTTTTCAAACGACACAGAGCAAATATGTATATACAGGGTGTCTCAAAATACATGTCCGCTTGTTGAAGGGTCATAACTTTGCCAAATTAGTTAGTAAATTGATAATCATAGTATCATATGAAAGCAAAATTTAAAAATTGTGGGGTGAATTATATCATGTGTCAATACTCGAACAGTTGATGACGTCATACACGTTATACTAACGTCATTAGCAACGGACGTTCTAAAATATCCGAAGAGGCAGATAACATAGTTTGTAAGGTAACATGGGTAAATTTTATATCATATGTGGGCATAGTACTAGTCAGTCGTACCCTACTATTCACACACTGGCTGTGAAACTGATCAGGGGTCCTTAGAAAAATGAAATCGGACATATTTATGGGAGGAACACATTTTAAAAACAATTAGGACTGGAAATTTGATATTCACACATTTCTAGGCATATCATATTCATAAAAGATGCGCACATCGTGTAGAAGGAACATACTGGATTGAATGTATAGCGGTATGTCTAGTTTATCTTCAACAGTCCAAACATAGCCATATAATGTAATTTGAAACGCGTAAAATAGTACTTAATGAATTTATCAATCAATGAACTATCAATCAACAAAAACTGCCTTGGTAGGAGAATGAATGTGGTTATGCTACTTTTATTGAAATCAGGAAAAAGTAACCAAAACGTCCTAAATATTTATTTCTTCTAATATTATTTCAAAGTTAAATTATACAGTTCAAGATATGTAACTACTTCGAGCACAAAATATCGATTTGTGGAGAATATGGAAACATCACATCTGACTCAAAGGTGTGTGAACGTCATTAAAATGGTCAAATGACGTCAAATACAGGTTTTTACCAAATTGGGGTTAGCTACTCAAAATGCATTCTATAAATTTTGTTTGCATTGTTTTGGATAATTGTTTCGTAATTTCTACATTGATTTGAATGCCCTTTGATCATACATATAAATCAGATATGTAAAGCAATACATTACGGAGTGATATGTCCTCAACAAGCGGACATGTATTTTGAGACACCCTGTATATATCAGTCAGTCGCATCCATGGCCCCACCACCGGGAATGGGCCGGGATTTTTCTTGTAGGGTATCAAACCACAAACCTTCCACGTCCCCGAGGGGGAAACTGATGGTGACATATTCGGTATTTCCATAGCCCATGACAACTAAATATTGTCCCCGAGGTATTGGTTCAGAGAAAAAAAACCATTTCTCGGCAGTGCGGGAACCTGGAAGGTTAAACACGATCGTTTCCCCGACCCCTGAAAACTAAATAGTGTTCCCGGCGTATTATTTCGACAACAGAATCCCAAACATTTCCCCGGCGGTTTGAGAAAGCCAGAATGTAAATTCACGACCATTTCCCCAGGACAGAGTGCGTGGATACTAATAGCTGATGCATTAACATCCTTCAAATGGTTATAATTGATAAATGTCGACATCAGACTTATCAAACGGCGATGGGAGACCTATCAATTTGAATTTTTTTATTCTTTTTGTACGAGTATTGATCAACGGCAAATAAATAAATCCTAATTTCCACAAATATCGGTGAAATTATAGACTTACATTATCATCAAATAAGTGTACCATCCAGTTTAAGTTTGGCATGTTTGATTACGCATGGAATAGCAACTTTTGTTCAAATCTTGGAAAACACCTGTCCAACACATGTCGATCTTAGGATGTGTTGGTCATCTTAGGATGTGTTGGTCTCTTTAGCATCTTTTATCGGCAACTATTAAACGTCTTCGTTGGTACCTTCAAACAACTGATAATGCTGCGCTTCGTTTGAGAACTGCTTTCTTTTTATTTAATACCCTACTCACACTGGCGCACAGCTTCCATTACGATATATCTATTTGTAATATCGGGGTAGCATGATGACGAGATATATATGGTTTATATCACAATTGACATTACGCCAGTAGTCAGTCAGTCAGTAACGGTAAATCGTATTCGCAAGGTCCAATGGATTAACTTGAAAACCTTCGCCAAGCAGCCTTCGACAAACAACCAGGAGGAGTGATCTCTGCTCTAGTGTGATATCAATTGCTCGTGTATCAGTTAAGCGTCAACTGACAGTATTATTAATTAAGTTGCCGTTGTTTTGATGGTGGTTGTCGCAGTAACATCGTGGTAAAATCGGCAACAAATTTATGTGTTGTTTATATGTGTGGGGGTATTATATGGAAAACATGAATCAAAATGACTAGAAATGCTGTACATAGTCATAGAGAAATCGTAGAACAAACGTAGATCAGCCGTACCGGTGAAGTAGTAACTTTTGTATTTGTTCTTGATTTTGACGCATATCCCTTCCTGATACTTTGACTTTGGTTGGGGCAGATCGACAGGTGCATTACCGTATGTTAGTAGTGAACGGGACATTTGTAGCACGACTGCCTACACGGAATGACAATATGTACCAGACCATATTCTGGATTGGTAATGATTGAAAATATGTAGCTATTTGTACAGCACGTGTCAATCAGATTTCTAGGAATACGGATTGATGTAAACATCAACACGTTTTTTGTGAGTACAAATAGCAGTTGAAATTGTTGGTCGCATCCAGGACGCGCGCGTTCTGAAACACATTTTCGGCAACATCATGGCATGTCGTATAAAAGTTATGTAATTTGGCGGCACGTTTTTTAGATATTTTATGGCAGATCGATGAACGTGTGTCGTACATGACGTCATTTTAACAGTTTCGCTTTTCAACTTACGTCTTCAACTCCATATTAAGCATGTATAAACGATCATGCAATATCCGACAATGTATATATTTTAGAAACCTTAAATAACAAAGATTTTTTTGATATCAAAACACGAAAGTGTTGAAAAATTACCATAAGGTACATTTTTTCTGGAAAAATAAGGTTCTAGAATAAATTTTGCTAGATATTGGCACGGGTCGCTTTAAAGTTAATTTAGATATGTAGCATTTACTGTTATTGGAGAAAATAATGTATTTCAATTCAATAGTTTTAGAATAATCAATTCATAATGACTTAATAATTTTGTTTGGTCTTTTACTGTTCCTACATTTCATCATTGTTGTAAAAAAATGAAACGACGTCGACTGAAAAAAAACGTGACGTCATTTAACCTTTTTGCTGTCAAACATGACGTCTTTAATGCTTTATAGAGGTAAACATGGTCATGTTATACCTGATAATGTATATATTTTTGGAAAGATGAACGAATGAAAATTATTTTGATATCAAAACATGAAAATGTCAAAAAATTACCATAAGGACCTTTTATGCTTGACGCGGCTCGTATGTACTGAATTTAGTTTTATTTAAAGTTACTCAAAACCAGTATCAATTAATGACCAGTTCAAGGTTCAAACTTCTAGACACATTCAAATTTGTTGAAACTATAGACTTATATTAGGTTATGTGGGTCTCATGCGCGTTGGAAATAATCATACAATCCCATATATGGGGACTCAAAATTCCAGGAGTCATGGTAGATATTACGAGGGACTTGCCAATGTTGGAAACTCACCAGTGTAGCAAACAGTATTCCAAGGTCATATGAGGGGCTGGCTAGTATTGAAAGTTGTCATCCTTGGTTCTATGGGGGGGACTCAGAATTTACTGAACAAGTTATCGTATGCCTTATTGGGAACTTCCAGATTTGTCATTCCGGGCCCTGTGGGGACTCACCAGTGTAGGTTTCTGTCATAGGTCTAATGAAGGTCTCAACAGCGTTGAAAACTGTCATTCTGGTCTATATTGAGAACCTATCAGTGTTGGCAACTGTCATTCTATGCTCAATGGAGGTCTCAAAAGCGTTCAAAACTGTCTTGGCTATATGGAGGACACATCAGTGTTGGAAACTGTCCTTCTATCCCAATAGAGGACTCTTAAGTGTTAGGGACTGTCATTCCATGTCCAATGGAGGTCTCAACAGCGTTGAAAACTGTTATTTTAGGCTTAATGGAGGTCTCAATAGCGTTGATAACTGTCATTCTAGGCCCCATGAAGAACTCTCCAGTGTTTTGAAACTCATCAGTGAAGGGAACTGCCTTGCAATGTACAATGGAGGACCCTCCAGTGTCGGGAACCAACATCACAAGCCCAATGTTGGACTCACCAGTGAAGGAAACTGCCTTCGAAGGCCCCCTGGAGGACCCTCCAGTGTTTGGAACCGTCATCCTTAGCCCAATGGTGGACTCGTCACTTTTGGGAACTGTTATCCTGTGCCTTATGGAGAACTCTTCCGTGTTGGGGACTGTCATCCTAAGTACTACACAAGACTCACTACTGACGAAAACGATCATACTTTGTACTATTGTAACTCACCAATGTATGGAACTGTCATCTTAGATAGATAGCTTTCATCCTAGGTGATATGATGAACTAACTCATATCATATTATGTACACGGAGTCTTATGGAAATCAAATAATCAAGCTGTATTTGAACTTTGTTAACATAAGACATTTATTTCTGTACATTGTACCTGTTTGTGTGCATACATACATATTGCAAAATTCCTTCAGAATTTGACATTTGACCTCTAATATGACCTTGACAATAATATTGACAAAGGTTGTATTGTTACAAGTGCACTTATGCTAAATTTCATCTTCATCATTTACAAGTCCAGTGTATGAAATCGCTGGAAGAGTTTTTATTATTAACAAAATTACCCCTACCCTAAAATATTGTCATTTGTTGGGCCAAATCGAGAAAACAATGGAGAAAATCCTTCAAATATTGATTGAAAGATGCACAAACAAAATATATATCAACTTTCCTAACTGTAGGAGTGTGAACACTTAAATAATTTATGATATAGTGCCTCAAATATAAAGATAAAATATCCAATGTCCCAGAGGCTGTAATTTGACAAAAAGTGATGTTTACTTTTTAGGCGGCCATCTTTGACGCCCTCTTGGAATTCTCAAAACGCCATCACGTTACTGGTAAAAATGTCATGGATCGTAACGCTCAATCATTTAGGAACATTTTAAGTTAAGACACAGCTTGGTAAAATGAATGGTAAGGTTTAATCATTTTACCTGAAAGTGTTCCCCTACCATGATGCAAAATAGATATGAGGACATCGGGCAGAGAAGGCAGCACCCAACTTAACCAGCTGAGCACAGAAAGCAGTAACATCACAACACAACTACATTGTACACAGAGAAATGCCCACACACAACCCAGAGAAATGATTAAATGCCCCGTCGCATAAATGCAGGATGACCCAATTTCGCAAAGAAATTCGTTTTTATACAAAATAGCGGTGATCCCAGGAGACCGAAAAAATGGCAGCCAAGACCCGAAAAATCTCCCCTAGTCCTCGCTGTAGGACGACCCAAAGTCTCGTGTCATTATGGTATGTTTTTATCTGTTTTCTGTGCTCGATATTACATTCCCAGTCCCAATTTTTATTTTTCTGTTTCACCTACAGTTTTTTATCAACTATACCGTTTGCTTTCATTAGTGACTGTCCTTCAAATGTGATAAGGATTGTCCTTTTAATCATGTGGTACATGTTTAGACCTTGCACTCTGCAAATTACCGATATTATGCTACTTTATTTCACTTACCGTTGTCCTTGTGTGACCTTAATCCGGATAAAAGTGATGAATGTAATGATGCTGATTCAACTTTTTGTTTGTGAAATTGGGTCATCCTGTATTTTTTGCGGATCTTTAATCATTTATTTGGATTGTGTATGGGCATGTACTTTAACAGTACATGGTATTGGCATTGCTCCGAGCAGTTATGCTGTGTGGTCGGCTGGTTACATTAAGAGCTGCCTTCCCTGTCCGATTTCCTCATATCTTTTATTTAAGGGAAGGCAGTAGTAAAACTTGAACAAACAGCACAACATACAAAATGGCAACACACGAAACAGAAAAACAAATACTAAAGGTACAGACAACATTCAATGTGAATAAAATTTACAACAAACATAAATATTATTACATCAAAGCAGCTCTACAAAGTCCATTCGGTCCAACAAATTCTTCGTGAGTGTTACAACAATGTCCATTTCGAGGGTGTACCAATTATTGGGTGGGTCTTTGCGAGAGACGTTACCATATATAATCATTCACAAATGTCCTATCTTTCTGTGATTATTCTCCGTTAAAAGATGATTCATGAATGATGTCAACACCTCTGATTTGATGTCAACGTACACTATGACCTTGTCAAATGTATTTTACGCAAGATGTTGTGTTGTAGTGTCGGCGTTTCTTTGATCTGTAAACGTAAAACTCAACATCTATCTGTTTTCCAGATGATGAAACATTGTTTAGACTTGTATACACCATAAACGTCAACATTGTTATTCCACCGTGTGCACCGCTACCGGAAGTAGTTCCGTAGAATAGTCACATAGGCAAATGATACTTACCAAATGCGCAGCTACGCTAACGACAGCGTCCGTCGAAGAAGAAATACATGTAATGGGCTTATTTTAACACCAAACCCTGCATACCCGTTTATAATGAATTAACTTCAACCGAATCACCTTAATATGTCTCTTTGCATAACTTACTTTAACCAACACGCTTAGCTCATTCGGTAGAGCACGAGACTAGTATTCACTACTGATCTCGGGGTAGTGGGTTCGAATCCCGGAATGGCCAACTAAAATTACTAATAGTCTTTCAGATGAGACTTAAAACCGAGGTCCCATGTATGAGTGTTTTACACCTGGCATGTAAAAAATCAGGGATGCTTCTGGAAATGGGTATCTTCTGTGTCATGCACTATCCCCAAAAACTAAAAGTACTAAAACTCTTCTCGGGGCCTCGCCCATATGGATTATCTTGTGACGAGGATCAATAAAGGCTTTAAAATCGAATCACTTGCGGAGGAAAATCGACATTGGTGGCAACTTTGCTTCAAAGGAAATAAATACCAGCCGAGACCTGGTTGCCAGGATACAATCTTAGCGAACTAACCACTGGTCAATAATCGTTGCTGCTCTCAGTTAGTGAGTACCTGCATCACAAATGTAAATGTGCCGATTTGGAAAACAATTTGTGTACATGTTCAGTGGGTAACAACAAATAATCAGATGCAAGTTTACATTGTTAATTCTAATTTCAAAGAAATGGCAGTGATTCTAAGTGTTGTCAATTTGAGGTCTAAGTCTGAAATTCTAGTCTTACAATGTTTGTGAATACTGTCCTAGTACACTTCCGGTAGATAAAAAGCACGGTGGAAATACGTGCGAGTAACTGGTTACTCATTCCTAATTTATAATTGTACGCGGATATGTAGTCGTTTGATAAATACAGATGCTTGAATCATACCTTTTATCATGTTTTTAACATCATTAATATAAATAAAAATATAATTAATTATAAGTTTTATATTATTTCATCATAAAAGGAAACAATTTTGAGTGGGCTTAAATCTGTCCAAAAATTGCTGGATTAAGTGACTTTTAACTGGATTTTACACAAAACCTTATTAATTATGATAAATATGCGCATCAGACATGAATCACCAACCTTGCACCGAAAAACGAAATAGTCACAGTTTTGTCTCTGGGGTCACATCACACCAGGAGGGTCAAAAGGAAACAAATCATAAAAAGTTGGGGATTTACTTCCTAACTCCGCTACAATGTGTTTGAAGAACGTGTCGCTCTGGATAGGAATTGCATTTCTGATTAGATTGTATATTGCTGCCAACCGTAGTATTATGTCACAAGTATTACATAGATTTATATACATACACAAGCATTGAATTGTGGAGAGACAACAACCTACCTTCAGTCAGCAACACACGAACAACCAACTAGCAACTACAAGTCGACAAACAACACCCAATGAGCGTCTGCCAATGTATAACCGATGCGAAGCCAACAACGTACCAATGGTCATCGAAGCAACTAAAGGTCATTGAGGGAGCCAACAGCAAATAGGATCATCTTACAGCCAACTGTCAATAAGGGAGCAAACAACACATGACCAATGAGGCAGCCAACAGCAAACTGTCAATGAGGGAGTCAACAGCCAACCGCCAATGAGGGAGTCAACTGTCAATGAGGCAGCCAACTGTCAATGAGGCAGCCAACAACACATGGCCAATGAGGCAGCCAACAGCAAACTGTCAATGAGGGAGTCAACAGCAAACTGTCAATGAGGCAGCCAACAGCCAACCGCCAATGAGGGAGTCAACTGTCAATGAGGCAGCCAACATCCAACTGTCAATGAGGGAGCTTAAACACATGACCAATGGGGCAGCCAACAACACATGCCCAATGAGGGAGCTAACAACCAACTGTCAATGAGGGTGCCAACAGCCAACTGCCAACGAGGGAGCCAACAGCCAAATGCCAATGAGAGAGCCACCAACACATGGCCAATGAGGGACCTAACAGCCAACTGCCAATGAGGGAGCCAACAGCCAACTGTCAATGAGAGGGCCACCCACACATGGCCAATGAGGAACCTAACAGCCAACTGGCAATGCGGCAGCTAAAACACATGACCAATGGGGCAGCCAACAACACATGCCCAATGAGGCAGCCAACAGCCAACTGTCAATGAGAGAGCCAACAACACATGCCCAATGAGGGACCTAACAGCCAACTGTCAATGAGGGAGCCAACAGCCAACTGTCAATGAGGCAGCCAACAGCCAACTGTCAATGAGAGAGCCACCAACACATGGCCAATGAGGGACCTAACAGCCAACTGGCAATGAGGGAGCCAACATCCAACTGTCAATGAGGCAGTCAACAGCCAACTGTCAATGAGGGAGTCAACAGCCAACTGTCAATGAGGCAGCGAACAACCAACTGTCAATGAGGCAGCCAACAACCAACTGTCAATGAGGCAGCCAACAACACATGGCCAATGAGGGACCTAACAGCCAACTGTCAAGAGGCAGCCAACAACACATGGCCAATGAGGGACCTAACAGCCAACTGTCAAGAGGCAGCCAACAACACATGGCCAATGAGGGACCTAACAGCCAACTGTCAAGAGGCAGCCAACAACACATGGCCAATGAGGCAGCCAACTGTCAATGAGGGAGCTAACAGCCAACTGTCAATGAGGCAGCCAACAGCCAACTGTCAATGAGGCAGCCAACAGCCACCTGCCAATGAGGCAGCCAACAGCCAACTGTCAATGAGGCAGCCAACAGCCAACTGTCAATGAGGCAGCGAACAACCAACTGTCAATGAGGCAGCCAACAACACATGGCCAATGAGGGAGCCAACAGCCAACTGACAATCACAAGAAAGGTCAATCAAGCAGCCAAAGCCTTATCACCAACATGCAGCAAACACCTAATAAGCAACGAGGCATCCACTTGTGTTTCACTTTTGAGTAATCAACAACCAACGAGTACGGTATGTGCATATAATTTCAGAAAACTATTACCAATGTCTTATCATTAGACTAGAGATACATATACTAGGGCCTATGGAAAAACAAGCACAAGTTTATACAAATGAAAAAAATGGATATAGAGCCTTGTTTGCACGAGAAGTAAAGAGGTTTCCCTAAAAAGAGTAAGACCAATAATGCATATCATCTGGAGTGAACTAGATTTTATCCAGTATTGGCATTATATCGAACTCATGTTTGTTCTTTGATATGGTTATTGTTGAGGACGTAGTGTAAGGGGACTCGTGTTTATTTGCCAAAAAGGGGCGAAACAATGGTGGTCATTGTACACCGTTATCACGAGAGATACAATGTAATTTAGGGATGATCTTTCATTGCATCTTTGTTGATGTTTCCTCGTCAAAATGTTTTCGATACTTGGGAAAATAAGGCTGGCACACAATATTTGTTTTGTAGTGAATTGAATCGATTGATTTGCTCAAAGCTTGCGAAACTTAATTTCACAAAGACGATTCTACTACGACTTTGAACCATGAAAAAACAAGGAGTAATTTATGAGAGTATGTGTGAGGAGAACTAATATATCGTTATAGGATTCGCAGGTCGCTGTCTATTAATTTAATTGCATTTAGTGCATGCAAACGTTTGGATGATTTTGAACGCAAACCGATACGTATTTTGCATGCATCTAAATGACCTTGAGTGATTTGAATTGGCCAGTGCGGTGGGAATATATAAAGACTAGCATTGCGTACAACGTGAACAGATCCGGCCAGTTCGTCGTATCGACATATGACAGCATCAAATAAATTACTTAAATCATTTGTTAATTAGTTGCCATTCGTTATTAGTTCGCAAACTGTTGCGCTTTGGACAATAATAAAGTACGAGTTATATGAAAGTGAAATTTGGACTAGAGTACGCCTGATAACGCTGCAAGGTATGTTACATAATATTTTAACAATAATTTCCTCATTTACAAGATGTTTGTTAATAATAACATATTAACACGTATATTTATTTTAATAACCTAAACAAGTATAGTTTATTGAATATATTTATTAATCGGTCTAGCGATGAATCATCATATTGTATGTGTGTATTGTCAAGTATTAATATTCGCTCTTGAATAGTTTCGTTAATTTTTCGGATAAACTATCCCTCGAATGATTGACCTCAAAATGCGTAACTTAAAAAATTCTTGCAAACATTTAAATTCACAAATTTAAGAAACCACAAAAGCCACTTTACCAACAAATCCACAAAATTTAATTCCTGCAAAAATGAATTATTATACAGTGAATAAAGCAGCTTTCTTAATAGGACATCATTAAGTTTGCAATAAAATGAATCAATCAATGAATGCTGATTTTCTAGGCTAAAATAGTCTAATGTACATTAACTTATTCGATGGTTATCATAATATTATGGCTAATGCTACGGTGAAAATCCGTACGATGCTCGTACCGTACGGGCTCCGTGTGAGCTCCGTACGGTCGTCGTGCGAGTTCAGAAAAATCTCGTACGGAGCTCGCAGGGCAAATGTGACTATGTGACTTATCTGAAATAAGACGATTTGATGACAAAATAAGGGAAGGAAAGCCATATAGACAAGCCATATAGACTTATAATTATAAGTATGAACAGAACAGTAATAAAATGGTGTCAATATCGGTTCGAAGATACCGTTGAGCTAGGAAAAATAGTTGTGCATATCGTTTAAAAGTCGTTTAAAATTTTAGTTTAGAATATTTGGCGGGAATTTAATACTGAGCCTTTTTGGTGGAAAACCAGTAGACCTGTGTATATTTATATGTGAGTCACGGAGAGTTAAGTTCTGTATAATTATGTAAACCATGAATTCTCCCGCAAACCGTCAGCGCTATGTTATTTTTATTCATAGAATAGAATATTAATACCGTATATAAAGTGGGGGGGTACGAATCGGGTCGTATATCTCATAAAAAAATTAAAAAGGGGGTGGACAGTATTTCCCTAGCAGAAAACTGATTTCTCTGAAACATGTGTTGTGACGGATTCCAATACGACTAATATGTTGAACTTGATAAATAGATATTGATGAACTGATTCACATTCGACTTAAACTAAATAATAGTAAAAAAACGATAAAAACATTCGGTCAGGGGAGACAGAACACGACAGAAACAAAAACGCACGAAAAGTAAACACATACAAATTTTCCAAGGTTAAAATGTTGCAAGCTTCTTTTCTAGCCAAAACTATGTGTCATGCACATGACCATTGTGTATATCCGTGGCTCAGTGGTTGGTGTACTTGTCGTCTAATCTGGCCTCCTGGGTACAAATACGGCTGCAGACACTCATATACCTGGCATGTTTCTGTAGAGAACTAAATGACCAATAAAGGGTATTTTTGTATTTGTTTAATCTTTAGATTTAGTAGAGAGAGAGTTCCAATTACTGAACGGCTCCGCATACCGGTCAAAGTTCTACAATCTGTAGTACAAATCGAAGAAAAGAAGAAAATCCACCAGATTCTACAATATATCGTAAAACCCCTTCATAGCTTTTAAGAATTATTGAAAATGACTAGACACTATATTGATCGATACTGCGCAATGCTAGTTAACTAAATGTAACTGCAATGTCGCTATTTGTACGTGCTTGTAGTTTGTTTTACAGTAAGAAGGCCTCCAGTAGCGGCCTGCCTTTCATGGTATGGCTTTTCATGACAATGTCAGAAAAAGGTCTGTTTGAAAACATGGCTAGAAGTGGTGTTTGTCGGTTATTGTATGTGAACATAAAGGAACTGTCTCCCTGAGAGCAAATCATTCTGTCTGGAGCAGTAGATTTGAAAGGCTGTGAACAATAGATGAACGGTAGACACATAAACACTGAATAAAAGTGGCGTGTGAATAAAAAACGTCTATGAATCAATGTTTATAACCTCTATAGTACGTACCGTAGTGAAATATTGGTCTATATTAGTGGAAATAAAATACGAAAACAAGGCTCAATCCGTTCAGTTTTTATTTTTTTACTGTGGTGGGCATATAACCAAACCAGCTTCCGAGAAATACAATATACCACCCAGTAGAAAATTCTTATTCTTGCACTTCCGCAAGAAAGCAACAACTTATCCTCAAGTGGATTGCCAAAACCAAACTTTCATGGCGAACCTAATAATCATGTAGAATATGATAATTGCACCCGGACAGTCCGAGTGTCTGTCCAGAGTACTCCACCCGGACAGTCCGAGTGTCCGTCCAGAGCACTCCACCCGGACAGTCCGAGTGTCCGTCCAGAGTACTCCACCCGGACAGACAGTCCGAGTGTCCGTCCAGAGTGCTCCACCCGGACAGTCCGAATGTCCATCCAGAGCACTCCAACCGGGCAGTCCGAGTGTCCGTTCAGAGCACTCCACCCGGACAGTCCGAGTGTCCGTCAAGAGTACTCCACCCGGAGAGTCCGAGTGTCCGTCCAGAGTACTCCACCCGGAGAGTCCGAGTGTCCGTCCAGATCACTCCACCCTCTGTGCTACAGGTACTGGTATGGTTAAGCGTTTCTTTGATAAAAACTTGCGTAGAACGTCATACTAATACGAGTCCTCGGCTTAAATTCCATCAAATAAATAATAGATAAAATGTATCAATGTACGAACAAGCGACTAATCAATTCTTAATTGCGTATTTATTTTAATCACTGTCCTGTCGTATTTAGCTCCCTTTAGCACATAATCAAACGATAATAATAATGTCTATGGAAGTGTATTAGCTGACGCGGCGACAATTAAAACCAATACTTGATATGAACTTGTTGAGGATCATTCGAGACATATTTTAAAGGGGTGACCAACTAATGAACCATTCGTATGGTACAGTACAACCTTACCAGAGGGCCTCTCTATAACAACAGCCTCACCGGTATAGTACAACCTCTGTATAGCAACAACCTTTATACAATTGGCAATATATGCTGGTCCAAAAGGATGTTTTCTACAGAGGTTGCACAGTACTTGCAAATATACATAATTTAATTGGATCTCATGCACGTGTTGACCATATGTCCAGCGTGCGTTGACCATGCATTAGACATGAATGGCCCACGTGCTCCACGTGACCAGGGTGTGAATTGATGCCTGTGATTGTGGATTCTGCAAATGTTGACAATGTGACAATCCTCGATATCGTATGTAGTTGTTGGCTGCGCTCAAACAAGGAGATTAATAAATCATTTTGTTTAGGGAGACTTCGACACAGGCTTCTTTATGTAGCTCAATGGCCAGGAGAAGTCACAATGTCAAAGGGTGGCCGAACAGTTGGCTGAAATACTGGAAACAACCCTCGAAAACCGGCAACTTAACTAAGTTTTTCATGAATCAGACATGGGCTGATCATAGATAAGGGGTGCATTGATAGTTTTGGGCTTGTACTTAAGTGTTTGGGGGTGAATAAACGTGCTATTAGGAACGAATTGGTCATGAATTTATTGTAATATGTGTCGTATTTCTGTGGTCTGGTTTACAGAAGCGTGTACGTATTAATTACATGTTAGTCTCAGGCTTGATTAAACAATTATCACCAATCGTCGAGACGTTACTAATGAACCAGATTATGTCATTTGTTAACTGTTAGATTTATAAAACCACGTGCTTTTAAATCTGTTTAATCATTCCTTAATTACATTGTAATCAAATTGCGCATTATTGTGTCTATGTATTGTTTGCACAATCATGTAACATTGCACCCGCTGATCAACATTTTTGCGGCTTTTGTTCCGTTTCATTGTGTCAATGACATTTTATTCCGTTCCGTTACATTGTTGACATTTCGGTGATTTTGTGACAGATATACCAATCACTGTTAACGGTTCAGTGCCCGGATGACAGTTAGCGGGTAATGATCAACGCATGTAAGGTGTCAAGCCAAATGAAATATTTAAATCGACTTTAAAAAGGTTAATGAGATCATTAAGAAAGGTCTTGTGTAGCATTGTGTTGAGTGTACTAGTTTTTCTTATCACTAACTGTTGTAAGAAAATATTGATACTTTTAACAAAAGAATAATTCATTGAAAGTGTTACAGTAAGAGGCGTGTTTCACTCCACAGGTCACACTGCCACAGGTGTTTGAAGGCGTATAAAGGTTGGAACAGGAATCAAATTTCATATCGCAAAAAAGGGTGTTTTCAGTGAGTTGCTATCTTGCTTGTCTGACAATAGTAGGGTCTTGGTTTTGGGCTGATAAGGAACGAGAGAGAATGAAAGGTAACGTTTTGTAACCAATATGGTAAACCAGAATATGAAATAGCATGTCAATATATTTCTTGTTGGCCTCACAAAGACTATATTGTTGATTATATAAGGCCTACAGATCCGATACTTTAAAATGTTGAAAATTACACTGTCCGTTTCGCGCAATTCTCCTAGATAAAGAGTTACATTTGCGGAGAGGGGTGTGCAGAAATTACTACCAAAACGTATGTATTGCATGTTTTGTGTATATCCCATTTCATGGCTCTTACGCGGTTCCGTACACGAGGTTATAGTAGTTTATACACAAATATAAAATTTCTTTAACATGAGTTTGTGAATTACTTTATTATTAATAACAGTAATGCGATATAACCATTCATGTTTGTGACTTACAACATGTTAGGCTCATTTTCCCCAAATATAGTCCAAAGGTGAACCATGTTTATATCATAATATAGCATTTCAAAAACCGTGTACTAATGCCTCCATCGAACAAATAAAGTACCAGTTTTTTGTCAACCTTATTGATGAACGAAAGCTTTGTGTATGGTAAAGTGTCAACACGCTTGCTCGTTTGTCAAACTATACAATCGGCGTATCGAAGAACTTCAAATGGTCCACTTTAAATTAATTTATTTGAAAAGCGTTGTTCCATTGTTTATGTATATTAAGGAGTAGACCAAACATAATTTACAAGCCCTGTGTACGTGAGAAGTGATTTCAACTATACAATGTATACCATGGTTGTGTTAATGGTACTTGTTATAATACTGTTTATTTTTACAAGATGTGATTGACGTTTGACCTTGGAACTGAGATTTGAACGACCTCAACTCAGGCGTTTAACATTCCTGGTCTAACATAGACTTGGTCTTGTCGTCCACATATCTATTCTTCCACATATCTATTCTTCCACATATCTGGTCTTCCACATATCTGATCTTCCAAATGTCTGGTCTTCACATATATCTGGTCTTCACATATATCTGGTCTTCCACATGTCTGGTCTTCCACATATCTGGTCTTCCAAATGTCCGGTCTTCCACAAGCGGACAGGTTAATCATCGGATGAAAACGTGACCGCCACTGCTTTGAAGTACAACGAAATCTGTATACAGCACCCCTTGAAGATAATCACCATGTCTAGCTTCTCTCTGTAGATTATTGTTTAATAAAGGTCTGGTCAAGATAAAATATACCAATAGGGGATTAATGAATTCAGTTTATTGAAATGGGTGATTGTTGAATACAGATGGCCATTAACACATGTCCCACTGTTGTGTATCGAGTCAAATGCTCCTCAACAAAAAATGGGTAACACGTGAAGCGAGTGGTGCTGTTTTAAAATCCGAGTGCATTGTCTATAGAAATGCACAATGTTTTATAAATATACTGTTGACGACGCAACTCGCACGTGCGCCGCGTTAAACTGTCATTTACTCGAGTTAAACTTTTAATGCGATACAACTTATACGAAATTTGTAACCCTTTTAGTTAAACGCGATCAAAGAAAAGTGAATTAAACAAGTTTTAACATATTAAAACTTTCAAACGTTTTAGATATATCTCCTCAGCTGAGTTCACCGCGCCACGCGTGCTCAGCTCTACCCTAAAATCGTACGATTTCTTTACTACATATCCCACTAAATTAATCATCCGGCGATATGCTCTACACTTAAACCGAACATAAACTGTACTACTCCTTTGACAGACGTTGAAAATGGTTTTTTGTCAAGCCACCTGTAGAATAATGTAAACTCGGTCGACATAGTCTATCAAGTTATGTCTGGGTTATGAATCATCGCTTGTACTTAAAACATATCGTCTGAATGAAGTATCAGGGAGGCGAGCCGTACAATAAACAAAATTAAGCAGATTTAAACGACATTACTAGTGTTTTTAATTCATTATTTTATTTAAAAATGCCAATGATAAATAGCTGTACAGTAATGCGAGTGAGTCAACTATTATAATGATAATAGCATTAACAATTTTATTTAAATGCCGAGCATTATTTTTATTTACAAGTCAGCTTATAATAAGCAGATAATTGCTTGGTCCTACTGAGACTTATTTTGCATCGGCGATATTCTCTCGATTTAATAAATGGGAAAGGGTCCTCGGTGTCTAGAGGAAGCCTCGTGGGTATGCATTAGAAAATGTGTGATATCCCTGTTCCCAATGACTCCCGAAGCGTATTTATTTTTAATCGGGAGTACATCGCTTTTCTTCAGACCAACCACCTCACATGTGGGAACCAGACACTGTGTTGGGCAAAGAAAACGGACTTGTATAAAAAAAATAGTGCGTTAGCGACAAAGCTGGACCCCCATAAACCTTAAATATCTTAAAAACTACAATGCCGATTTGAACAAAAATGGGTATGTCTTCGTAAAACACCCTTACCAACTCTGATAAAATAAAACAGAATTTTTAGTCCACAGAAAAGTGTACTTTGCATAGACGCCTAATGCAAAATTTTAAGTCTAAAACAGGGTAAATACGTATGGGTGATAGAAGTGACCGGAACAGCAAAGATCAACAATTTGGTCCAGTATAACTGTACATTAAGTCACACACCAGTGACTTTTGAAAATATATAATGAGGCCCACACATGAACGTTTATCTTAGCCTGTATAACTGGAGCAACTTTGTAGAAATATTTGCAAGAAAAAAACATGTATATTATGTTTGTACAAATGATCATTACAATCAGAACATGGGCCTCAGCTATATACACAGAAAAATTTGGTCAAAGTTATACGGTAATCCCGTTATAGTTGTTACACAATACAAAAGCATTATTCTAACTAGCTGATCGTAATAGCTTATTTTACTCCCTGGCTATTTGTCGATAAAAATACCAAAAATAATGCATAAGACCCAATGGGGAAAACATTAATTAGACAGTAAAAAAATCTGCAATTTAAACACAGAGTTGGTAAAGGTAATTTAGTGAACTATGCCAAATTTCAATAAAATTGCATAATTACTTTTAAAGATATTTAAGGTTTATGGGGGTCCAGCTTAGTCGCTAACGCACTATACCCGGCTTATAATTTCTTTAACTCATGTTAATGACATTTTTATATAAATTAAAACCCCATCATGACTCGACACATTTTAACCAACTGAAATAAACGTTTAAGAAATTAAATATCAAAATTATATTCCAAATTATTGCCATTTTTGTGAAATGACTTCGATTGAACGACTTGAATTACGTCTATTAAATAATAAAATTATTGTTTACAAACTATGAACAAGTCATGATCCTTTATACCTGTTTATTACCGACCCCCTCTCCCACAGGACCATCAACTTTGAAGTTCAACAAATCTATCTAATAATCAAATACAATTGTTATGACGAGGCCAGTGATCTTAAACAGTAACATATTAGAAAATTATTTGAAATATTTCATATCATCATTGACGGAGTATATTATTAAAAATGAAATACGCGTTTCTTTATGACCACCTGTGAACCTAGAGGTATTTATAAAAAAAGAAACGCAAACAACCAATGCGAAGATTTTGATCTTCGAAAAAGTTCTGTTTTGTTAACTTTTTATCCTCTCAATTGGATCGAAGGAGATAATTAGTTACTTTCATTACGTTCGTATTATCACAATATTCTATTTAGTAAGAACTCAATGATTGAGAAGCCAGGAGTCAAATACAAAAAAAAAGTATATTTGTAATCAGAATAGATTTGACTGAGTCATAAAGATTTATAAACTAGCCTCTTAAAAATGAATTTACGCCAATGTAATATCAAGGACACTCGCGCTTAAAATGTCCAAAATGTAATGTCAATGTCACATGTGTTACAGTCCTTACGTCAGTGTTGTCAAGGTCACGCGCGCTCGGGTCCTCACCTCTCTCAAATCCAATGTCAATGTCACACGTGTACGATCCCTTGTATTCCCGCCAGTTTTATGTCAAGGTCACCCGCCCTAAGGTTAACATATTCCAACCAATGTAATTTCAAGGTCACACGAGTACGATCTCTCACATTCCCGCCAATGTTATGTCAAGGTCAAGTGCTCCAAGATCCACATATTCCCGCAAATTTAATGTCAAGGTCACAAGAGTACTGTCTCATTTTGCCAACAGTGTTTTGTCCAGGTCATCCGTGCTCATGTCTGCCCTCCCACCAAGTAATGTCAAGATTACACACACTTTTAAAGAATAAAATAAAATAGCATGATCAAAAAAAATCTAAAATCCGAGGTTGTTTCATCCTAGAGGTGGTCGTTGTGTGAAGTTCTACTTTATTATTCATTATGCCCTATATGAATTAACTATTTTAAGTTGTATTGGTTGATCCATAAAAGAGGCATTGCACTGTGTATATCATTCCCTGTATAAAATATATACCATTGTTTTGATGGCGTGATTGCTATTCTAATTCTTTTACGACGTATGGAATTCTTGTTAGTTGTGATATTTTTTTGCATCTTTCTGTTGTAATGTTGTACTCAGGAGCCACGTTGGTGGCCGACAATGCGAACAGTAGTATGAACGACATGGGGCATGAATGTTGAAACATGTTATATACTGTTTTATAGTTTACACCTCGTGATTTGATGTTTAATTTATATTTTTTATGACCGCTTATATTAACAGTTACGACCATTTAGTCATTGTATACGTTTGAACTACACTATATGTGATTTTTACAACGCTGCGCCATATTTCGTATAAACCTGAACAATATTATAGTATTACAAGCTATGCGCATGTTTATGATGCAATCGTTGAAATTTTATTCGTAGTTATCTGTACCCGGCTATCTAACAATGAGTTATATATTCGACATGTTTAATTCATTATTACGGGCTGTCTGTTCCACCGTTACAAACCGGAAGTCTAGAATCTCCGTCTCGGTTGTCAACTGGAACTAAACTGTGTGGCCTCTAGATTTCTGGCAACGTGTTATTTACGCTTAAACTGTTTTTTTAACACATCACATTCATTTTTGACACCTCTCATTGTTGATGTCTCTCATTGTTGGCACCTCTCATTGTTGGCAACTTCCATTGTTAATGTCTCTCATTGTTGATGTCTCTCATTGTTGATGTCTCATTGTTGATGTCTCTCATTGTTGGTGTATCGCATTGTTGACACATCTCATTGTTGGTGTATCTCATTGTTGAGACATCTCATTGTTGGTGTACCTCATTGTTGGTGTATCTCATTGTTGGTGTATCGCATTGTTGACACATCTCATTGTTGGTGTATCTCATTGTTGACACATCTCATTGTTGGTGTATCTCATTGTTGAGACATCTCATTGTTGGTGTATCTCATTGTTGGTGTATCTCATTGTTGGTGTATCTCATTGTTGACACATCTCATTGTTGACACATCTCATTGTTGGTGTATCTCATTATTGATACATCTCATTGTTGGTGTATCTTATTGTTGGTACCTCTCCTTGTTGGCACCTTTCATTCATGGTGCATCTCATTGTTGGTGTATCTCATTGTTGGTACCTCTCATTGTTGGTGTATCTTATTGTTGGTACCTCTCCTTGTTGGCACCTTTCATTCTTGGTGCATCTAAGTGTTGGTACCTTTTATTGTTGGGAATTTCATTGTTGGTGTATCTCATTGTTGGTAGCACCATTGTTGATGTCTCTCATTATTGGCACCTCTCCTTTTTGGTGTATCTCATTGTTGATACCTTTCATTGTTGATGTATTTCATTGCTGATATATCTCATTGTTGATGTCCCTCATTGTTGGTATCTCTCATTGTTGGCACCTGTCATTGTTGATGTATCTTATTGCCGATGTATCTCATTGTTGGTACCTTTCATTGTTGGTGCCTCTCATTGTTGGCACCTCTCAATGTTGGTGCCTCTCATTGTTGATGTATTTCATTGTTGATGTATCTCATTGTTGGTGTATCTCATTGTTGGTACCTTTCATTGTTGGTGCCTCTCATTGTTGGCACCTCTCAATGTTGGTGCCTCTCATTGTTGGCACCTCTCATTGTTGGTACCTCTCATTGTTGGCACCTCTCATTGTTGATGTATTTCATTGTTGGTGTATTTCATTGTTGATGTCCCTCATTGTTGGAGCCTCTCATAGTTGGCACCTCTCATGGTTGGTGCCTCTTATTGTTGGCACCTCTCATTGTTGGTACCTCTCATTGTTGACACCTTTCATTGTTGATGTTTCTCATTGTTGGTGCGTCTAATGGTTGATGTATCTCATTGTTGGCACCTCTCATTGTTGATGTATCTCATTGTTGGCACCTCCCATTGTTGATACCTCCCATTGTTGATACCTCTCATTGTTGATGTATCTCATTGTTGATGTATCTCATTGTTGATACCTCCCATTGTTGAATGCTTACATTGTTGATGTCTCTCAATGTTGATACCTCATTTTTGTGATACCTCTCATTGTTGATACGTCATATTGGTGACACCTCTCATTGTCGATACCTCATATTGTTGATGTCTCTCATTGTTGATACCTCTCATTGTTGATGTCTCTCATTGTTGATACATCTCATGGTTGATACCTCACATTGTTGATGTCTCTCATTGTTGATACCTCACATTGTTGATACCTCACATTGTTGAAACCTCACATTGTTGATGCCTCTCATTGTTGATGCCTCTCATTGTTGATACCTCACATTGTTGATACCTCTCATTGTTGATACCTCTCATTGTTGATACATCTCATGGTTGATACCTCACAGTGTTGATACCTCACATTGTTGATGTCTCTCATTGTTGACACCTCTCATTGTTGATGTATCTCATTGTTGATACCTCCCATTGTTCACACCTCACATTGTTGATACCTCGCATTGTTGACACTTCTCATTGTTGAAACCTTACATTGTTGATACCTCACATTGTTGATACCTCACATTGTTGATGTCTCACGCTGTTGATACCTCACATTGTTGACACCTCACATTGTTGATACCTCACATTGTTGACACCTCACATTGTTGACACCTCTCATGGTTGATACCTCACGCTGTTGACACCTCTCATTGTTGATGCATATCTTTGATGTAACTATAATATGGCTGCTTTCATGACTTTTAATCTCACTCATGTTTTATATCACTGGAATTGTGTGGTCTGGAGGTTCGGTAATGGTGGCGATCTAAAGGCGTTAATGTTTCCTTATTGATCAAAATAACGCGAGTGTATTCATGATTTGAATATGTAAGTTACATTCATAAATAGCCTCGTATATAGTCAGTTGTTAATACTAGTACTTAAGCCATGTTACGTTATGTCCTCTTTCATAATTGCAACACGAACGGAACCGGGTGTTACGGAATTTAGCACCATCGCCCATGTCTCCTATGACGTAGACACATGAATTGATTTTAAGTAAAAAAAAACATATCTCGGTCAATGATTAATTCGTTTTCATGAATAAACATTACTCTACTAGCTATAAGGCCTCAATGTCCTCGGATGCGGTGCAATACAGTGGCGCCGCGGAAGTAATATAGTACTATTTGTATCAGGGTGATACTAAATATGGCATATTTATCACTCATGGAATATGATATCATTTCCGTACAGAATTCATCCTTAGACAACGAATATGACACTCTCGGTATATTACCGGTCATTTCGTCAGAGCCATTTCCGTGTTTCATGTTAAGTGTTTTGTGGTCGCAGACGATTGCCTCATAATCATATCATACATAGGCTTGATACTAGCACTTAATCATGGTCATATAGACGCTTAGATCAACAGCACGTGGCTAAATCAAGGAGTGGTTTACAGTGCTCTTGTCAGTGCTAAACAACTCGCCTATTGAGTGTTACACAATTAAAAGCAGCCTTTTATGGTCAGTGATAAAGTTTATGTCTTTTATGAATAACGTGGGCTTTGATACAATATAGAGCAATATATCTCTATGAACCCACCAGTAACATGGAGAACTTTATTACATTGTCATCACTATAATGAATACGTGTCCATGATTGCTTAATTCAACAAAAATAGATTCATGAAAATGAAAATCATGGTAATAATTTGATATGACGTAGAAACTGAACTATCAGTTTTTATATCGAGGAATAATGACGATGAGATAATCAATCGCAGTAGAGACTTTACCAATCATATCAAATGTGCTATTTTAAACTAAGATAGGAGAATTGTCAATGTACGAGGGAGTATCAAAAAGTTCGTATCGTATTATATAATTTGTATTCGATTTATGCTCACATATTATAAGTAACAACATCACATACGCGCAATCGACAGTCCTTTAGTACTCGTTAATTTCAATCGTGTTATGAGAAGTGGAGGCGGGGCACAGGATCGGCCCGATGCTATGATAACAGAAAAAGCCACGCCTTATTTTTTGCAGGACTCTGTTTTTCTGACAGTCATAAGTAAATCCATTGCACTATATAGGTAATATTTTGCGAGCCATACTATGTCTTTTTCCATGATGATCTTTTAACGTGTGTTTAATGAACGTCTACAGAGTGTCAAATTGAATATGGTCCAAGCATCTAAATAGGACTACGAATATATTTCTCTGGCAACCAGTTTGTTATTAGTTGAAGGGATCAAAATGGCATACCGCCGGATGTCTGCACCCTGTCGCACGTTTCTTAGTGCAGTTATGTTTACCAGTCATTGAAAGTTAAATTTGAACCAAGTTTCTAAAGATATTTTGTCTGGTTATGCGTTGTTTTGAGTAGTTCAAACCCACAAATAACACATTATGCACAGGCCACCCGTCAGTTTTTCGCAGGCTAACCTTGTATAATTTTGCTAAGAAATACCTTTGAATTCCAGAAATTTAAAACTCTTAAAATTGTTAACTTTTAATAAGAACTATTTACAAGAAACAGAAATCGGGTTCGCGAAAATGTCTCGAATTAGAATTTGTCTCAAGTGAAACCACTTCAGGAATTGTAAACGTACTGAAAACACCATCATTCATCCATCGACCCACATTATCTATAAACCCTCTGGAGTCACGGTTTGTTCTTTAATATGTGCTGAACGAGAGCAACTATCATGCGGATTACCTGAGTCGCTACCAGGCTGCTGTTGCAGAGATGTTATTGCTGTTGAGAGGGTGTAGCTGTGGAGAGGGTGTTGATGTTGGAGGGTATTGTTGTAGAGAGGGTGTTGCTGTAAAGAGGGTGGTGTATATAGGGTGTTGTTGTAGAGAGGGTGTTGTCACATTTCTGGTCTTCCACATATCTGGTCTTCCACATATCTGATCTTCCATATGTCTGGTCTTCCACAAGCGGACGGGTTAATCATGGGAGTGATATGTAACCGCCATTTTTTTTAAGTAAAACATAACCTGTGTTAAGGATCAGTGAAGATAATCTCCATGTATGGCTTCTAACTGCAGATGGCTGTTTTTTAAAAAAAGTATATTCAATATAAAAAAATACCAAAAGGGGTTGAATGATTTCAGTTTATTGAATGGGTGGTTGATTGTCATCAACACATGTCCCACTGTTGTGTATCGAGTCAAATGCTCGTCAACAAAACATGGGTAACACGTGAGGGCGATTGGTGCTGGTTTAAAATCCGAGTGCATTGTCTATAGAAATGCACAATGTTATATAAATATATTGTTGACGACGCAACTCGCACGTGCGCCGCGTTAAACTGTCATTTACTCGAGTTAAACTTTTAATGCGATACAACTTATACGAAATTTGTAACCCTTTTAGTTAAACGTGATCAAAGAAAAGTGAATTAAACAAGTTTTAATATATTAAAACTTTCAAACGTTTTAGATATATCGCCTCAGCTGAGTTCACCGCGCCACGCGTGCTCAGCTCTACCCTAAAATCGTACGATTTCTTAACTACATATCCCACTAAATTAATCATCCGGCGATATGCTCTACACTTAAACCGAACATAAACTGTACTACTCCTTTGACAGGCGTTGAAAATGTTTTTTTGTCAAGCCACCTGTAGAATAATGTAAACTCGGTCGACATAGTCTATCAAGTTATGTCTGGGTTATGAATCATCGCTTGTACTTAAAACATATCGTCTGAATGAAGTATAGGGAGGCGAACCGTACAATAAACAAAATTAAGCAGATTTAAACGACATTACTAGTGTTTTTAATTCATTATTTTATTTAAAAATGCCAATGATAAATAGCGGTACACTAATGCGAGTGAGTCAACTATAATAATGATAATAGCATTAACAATTTTATTTAAGTGCCGAGCATAATTTTTATTTACAAGTCAGCTTTGCTAATTGCTTGGTCCTACTGAGATTTTTTGCATCGGCGATGTTCTCTCGATTTAATAAATGGGAAAGGGGTCCTCGGGGTCTAGGGGAAGCCTCGTGTGTATGCATAAGAAAATGTGTGATGTCCCTGTTCCCAATGACTCCACTAAGCGTAGTTATTTTATTCGGGAGTACATCGCCTTTCTTCATACTCTCGAGGCGATGGAAAACATTCAATTCCACCATAGTAATACGAAATCTACAAACCTCGGTTGGAAGCTTTGAAGCGGGAGTACTATCACGATATGTGAGTGATTCAACCAACCACCTCCGATGTGGGAACAAGACCAAGTGTTTGGAGGGCAAAGAAAACGGACTTGTACCCGGCTTATAATTTCTTTAATTTAAATCCCTGTTAATGACATTTTTATATAAATTAAAACCCCGTTATGTTATGACTCGACACATTTTAACCAACAGAAATAAACGTTTAAGAAATTAAATATCAAAATTATATTCCAAGTTATTGCCATTTTTGTGAAATGACTTCGATTGAACGACTCCCACAGGACCATCAACTTTGAAGTTTACCAAACTATTTAATAATCAAATACAATTGTTATGACGAGGCCAGTGATCTCAAAACAGTAACATATTAGAAAATTCTTTGAAATATTTCATAGAATAGAATAGAATAGATTTTATTTGCATATATAGTCCTGAAAAGGACTTTTTACAAAACAACAATATTACAACTGATTAAAAAGCATGGTGATAGAATGGCGAGAAAGTATTCAAAATATATGATATCAAACATAGAGAAATCGTTTATGTGTGTAACACGTCAGACAAATTTTGGCCCGGGTTCGGGAGAGACATCTTTATTATAAAATATAACACAACATGATAACATAACATTTAGTTATGTCACTCAGTTATGTTATTATAACTTGACGGATGTGGTATATATGCTCTTCAATTCCACCCTCACGGCGATATACAATGTATATCACCATTTCATATCATCATTGACGGGCTATATTATTAAAATGAAGTTCGCGATTCTTTATGACCACCTGTGAACCTAGAGGTATTTATAAAAAAAGAAACGCAAACAACCAATGCGAAGATTTTTATCTTCGAAAAAGTTCTGTTTTGTTAACTTTTTTATCCTCTCAATTGGATCGAAGGAGATAATTAGTTACTTTAATTACGTTCGTATTATCACATTATTCTATTAAGTAAGAACTCAATGATTGAGAAGCCAGGAGTCAAATAAAAAAAAAACGTATATTTGTAATTAGAAAAGATTTGAGTCATAAAGATTTATAAACTGGCCTCTTAAAAATGAATTTACGCCAATGTAGTTATCAAGGACACTCGCGCTTAAAATGTCCGAAAGGTGATGTCACATGTGTTACAGTCCTTACATCATTGTTGTCAAGGTCACGCGCGCTCGGGTCCTCACCTCACTCAAATGCAATGTCAAGGTCACTCGTGTACGATCCCTTGTATTCCCGCCAGTTTTATGTCAAGGTCACCCGCCCTAAGGTTAACATATTCCCACCAATGTAATTTCAAGGTCACACCGATACGATCTCTTACATTTCCGCCAATGTTATGTCAGGTCACAAGAGTACTGTATCATTTTACCAACAGTGTTTTTTCCAGGTCATCCGTGCTCATGTCTGCCCTCCCACCAAGTTATGTCAAGATTACATAAAATAAAATAGCATGATAAAAAAATATCAAATCCCAGGTTGTTTCATCTTAAAGGTGGTCGTTGTGTGAAGTTCTACATTATTATTCATTATGCCCTATATGTATTTACTATATTATGTTGTATTAGTTGGTACATAAAGAGGCATTGCACTGTGTATATCATTCCCTGTATAAAATATGTACCATTGTTTTGATGGTGTTATTGCTATTCTAATTCTTTTACGACGTATGGAATACTTGTTAATTGTGATATTTTTTTGCATCTTTCTGTTGTAATATTGTACTCGGGAGCCACGTTGGTGGCCGACAATGCGAACAGTAGTATGAACGACATGGGGCATGAATGTTGAAACATGTTATATACTGTTTTATAGTTTATACCTCGTGATTTAATGTTTAATTTATATTTTTTATGACCGCTTATATTAACAGTTACGACCATTTAGTCATTGTATACGTTTGAACTACACTATATGTGATTTTTACAACGCTGCGCATATTTCGTATAAACCTGAACAATATTAAAGTATTACAAGCTAGCGCATGTTTATGATGCAATCGTTGAAATTTTCTTCCTAGTTATCTGTACCCGGCTATCTTACAGTGAGTTATATATCGACGGTACCGAACCAAAACCTCGTAACTTAATTTTGGCGCCATCTAAGTAACGCAATTGGCTATTAAAATGGCGACAAGACAGAAATGCGCGGGACGTCTAGCAGATGCGGATGCTGCAAAAAATGTTTTCGTGACAAAATTGAGTTACGGGGTTTTAGTTTGGCACCGTCGATATTCGACATGTTTAATTCATTATAACGTGCTGTCTGTTCTACCGTTACAAACCGTCTCGGTTGTCAACCGGAACTAAACTCTGTGGCCTCAAGATTTCTGGTAACGTGTTATTAGCGCTTAAACACATCATATTCATTTTTGATACCTCTCATTGTTGATGTCTCTCATTATTGACACCTCTCAATGTTGGCAACTTTCATTGTTGATGCCACTCATTGTTGGTACCTCTAATTGTTGATACATCTCATTGTTGGTATCTCTCATTGTTGATGTATCTCAGTGTTGGCAACTTTCATTGTTGGCAACTTTCATTGTTGATACCTCTCATTGTTGGTACGTCACATTGTTGATACCTCACATTGTTGATGTCTCTTAATGTTGATACCTTTTGATATTGATACCGCACATCGTTGATACCTCTCATTGTTGGTACGTCACATTGTTGGTATCTCTCATTGTTGATACCTCTCATTGTTGATGTCTCTCATTGTTGGCAACTTTCATTGTTGATACCTCACATTGTTGATACCTCACATTGTTGATGTCTCTCATTGTTGACACCTCACATTGTTGATACCTGATACTGTTGATGTATCTTAATGTTGATACCTCACATCGTTGATACCTCACATTGTTGATACCTCACATTGTTGATACCACACATTGTTGATGTCTCTCATTGTTTACACCTCTCATTGATGATACCTCACATTGTTGTTACATCACATTGCTGATACCTCTCATTGTTGATGTATCTTAATGTTGATACCTCACATCGTTGATACCTCACATTGTTGATACCTCACATCGTTGATACCTCACATTGTTGATGTCTCTTAATGTTGATGTATCTTAATGTTGATACCTCACATCGTTGATACCTCTCATTGTTGATGTATCTTTATGTTGATACCTCACATCGTTGATACCTCACATTGTTGATGTCTCTTATTGTTGGTACCTCTAAATGTTGATACCTCACATCGTTGATACCTCATATTGTTTATACCTCACATTGTTGATACCTCTCATTGTTGATACCTCACATTGTTTATACCTCACATTGTTGATGTATCTTAATGTTGATACCTCTCACTGTTGATACCTCACATTGTTTATGCCTCACATTGTTGATGTATCTTAATGTTGAAACCTCAAATCGTTGATACCTCTCATTGTTGATACCTCACATTGTTGATACCTCACATCGTTGGTACCTCACATTGTTGATGTCTCGCAGTGTTGATACCTCACATTGTTGATACCTCTCATTGTTGATATCTCTCATTGTTGATACCTCACATTGTTGATATCTCTCATTGTTGATACCTCACATTGTTGATGTCTCTCATTGTTGGCACCTCTAATTGTTGATGTCTCACATTGTTGATACCTCTCATTGCTGGTACCTGACATTGATGATGTCTCACATTGTTGATACCTCTCATTGTTGATACCTTACATTGTTGATACCTCTCATTGTTGATGTCTCACATTGTTGATACCTCTCATTGTTGATGTCTCACATTGTTGATACCTCTCATTGTTGATACCTTACATTGTTGATACTTCACATTGTTGACACCACACATTGTTGATGCATATCTTGGATGTAACTATAATATGGCTGCTTTCATGATTTTTAATCTCACTCATGTTTTATATCACTGGAATTGTGTGGTCTGGAGGTTCGGTAATGGTGTCGATCTAAAGGCGTTAAATGTTTCCTTGTTGATCAAAATAACGAGAGTGTATTCATGCTTTGAATATGTTAGTTTCATTCATAAATAGCCTTGTATGTAGTCAGTTGTGAATACTAGTACTTAAGACATGTTACATTATGTCTACGATACTGTTTAACCTCATTCATAATTGCAACACGAACGGAACCGGGCGTTACGGAATTTAGCACCATCGCCCATGTCTCCTATGACGTAGACACATGAATTGATTTTAAGTAAAAAAACGATATCTCGGTCAATGATTAATTCGTTTTCATGAATAAACATTACTCTACTAGCTATAAGACTTCAATGTCCTCGGATGCGGTGCAATACAGTGGCGCCGCGGAAGTAATATAGAACTATTTGTATCAGGGTGATACTAAATATGGCATATTTATCACTCATGGAATATGATATCATTTCCGTACAGAATTCATCCTTAGACAACGAATATGACACTCTCGGTATATTACCGGTCATTTCATCAGAGCCATTTCCGTGTTTCATGTTAAGTGTTTTGTGGTCGCAGACGATTGCCTCATAATCACATCATACAGAGGCTTGATACTAGCACTTAATCATGGTCATATAGACGCTTAGATCAACAGCACGTGGCTAAATCAAGGAGTGGTTTACAATGCTCTTATCAGTGCTAAACAACTCGCCTATTGAGTGTTACACAATTAAAAGCTGCCTTTTATGGTCAGTGATAAAGTTTATGTCTTTTATGGATAACGTGGGCTTTGATACAATATAGAGCAATATATCTCTATGAACCCACCAGTAACATGGAAAACTTTATTACATTGTCAGCACTACAATAATAAGTGTCCATGATTGCTTAATTCAACAAAAATAGATTCATGAAAATGAAAATCATGGTAATAATTTGATATGACGTAGAAACTGAACTATCAGTTTTTATATCTAGGAATAATGACGATGAGATAAACAATCGCAGTAGAGACTTTACCAATCATATCAAATGGGCTATTTAAAACTAAGATAGGAGAATTGTCAATATACGAGAGAGTATCAAAAAGTTCGTATCGTATTATGTAATCTGTATTCGATTTATGCATACATATTATAAGTAACAACATCACATACGCGCAATCGACAGTCCTATAGTACCAAAGAACATGTCTCGTTAATTTCAATGTTACGAGAAGTGGAGGCGGGGCACAGGACTGGCCCAATGATATGATAACAGAGATAGCCACGCCTTATTTTTTGTCTCACTATGTTTTTCTGATAGTCATAAGAAAATCCATAGCACTATTTAGTATTACGTTTAGTATTCTGCGAGCCATACTTTGTCTATTTCCATGATCAACTTGTAACGTGTATTGCATGAACGTCTACAGAGTGTCAAATTGAAGATGGTCCATGCATCTATATAGGACTACGAATATATTTCTCTGGCAACCAGTTTGTTATTAGTGAAGGGATCAAGATGGCATACCGCCGGATGTCTGCACCCGGTCGCACGTTTCTTAGTGCAGTTATGTTTACCAGTCCTTGAAAGTTAAATTTAAACCAAGTTTCTAAAGATATTTTGTCTGGTTATGCGTTGTTTTGAGTAGTTTAAACCCACAAATAACACATTATGCACAGGCCACCCGTCAGTTTTTCGCAGGCTAACCTTGTATAATGTTGCTAAGAAATACCTGTTGAATTCCAGATATTTAAAACTCTTAAAATTGTTAACTTTTAATAAGAACTATTTACAAGAAACAGTAATCGGGTTCGCGAAAATGTCTCGAATTAGAATTCGTCTCAAGTGAAACCACTTCAGTTATTGTAAACGTACTGAAAACACCATCATTCATCCATCGACCCACAGTATCTATAAACCCTCTGGAGTTCAAGGTATGTTCCTTAATATGTGCTGAACGTGAGCAACTATCATGCGGATTACCTGAGTCGCTACCAGGCTGCTGTTGCAGAGAGGCTATTGCTATAGAGAGGGTGTAACGGTGGAGAGGGTGTTGTTGTAGAGAGGGTGTTGCTGTTGAGAGGGTGTTGCTGTTGACAGGGTATTGTTGTAGAGAGGGTGTTGCTGTAGAGAGGGTGTTGCTGTTCACAGGGTATTGTTGTAGAGAGGGTGTTGCTGTAAAGAGGGTGTTGTTGTAGAGAGGGTGTTGTTGTTGAGAGGGTGTTGCTGTTGACAGAGTATTGTTGTAGAGAGGGTGTTGCTGTAGAGAGGGTGTTGTAGACAGCGTGTTGTTGTAGAGAGGGCGTTGCTGTAGAGAAGATGTTGTTGTAGAGAGGGTGGTCCTGTAGAGAGGGTTGGTTGGAGAGTGTGTTGTTGTAGAGAGGCCGTTTTAAAGAGGATGTTGTTGAAGCGAGTGTGTTGTTGTAGAGAGAGTGTTGTTGTAGAGAGGATGTTTTTGAGGAGAGGGTGTTGCTGTAGAGATGGTGTTGCAGTAGAGGTGTTGCTGTAGAGAGGGTATTGTTGTAGATAGGGTGTTGCTTTAGTGAAGGTGTTGTTGTAGAGAGTGTGTTGTTGTAGAGAGTGTGTTGTTGTAGAGAGGGTGTTGTTGTAGAGAGGGTGTTGTTGTAGAGAGGGTGTTGTTGAGGAGAGGGTGTTGTTGTAGAGAGGGTGTTGCTGTAAAGAGGTTGTTGTAGAGAGGGTGTTGTTGTAGAGAGGGTGTTGTTGAGGAGAGGGTGTTGTTGTAGAGAGGGTGTTGTTGTAGAGAGGTTGTTGTAGAGAGGGTGTTGTTGTATAGAAGGTGTTGTTGTAGAGAATAAGTTGTTGTAGAGAGGATGTTGTTGTAGAGAGGGTGTTGTTGTAGAGAGGGTGTTGTTGAGGAGAGGGTGTTGTTGTAGAGAGGTTGTTGTAGAGAGGGTGTTGTTGTATAGAAGGTGTTGTTGTAGAGAATAAGTTGTTGTAGAGAGGATGTTGTTGTAGAGAGGGTGTTGTTGTAGAGAGGGTGTTGTTGAGGAGAGGGTGTTGTTGTAGAGAGGGTGTTGCTGTAAAGAGGTTGTTGTAGAGAGGGTGTTGTTGTATAGAAGGTGTTGTTGTAGAGAGTATGTTGCTGTAGAGAGGGTGTTGTTGTAGAGAGGGTGTTGTTGTAGAGAAAGTGTTGTTGTAGAGAGTATGCTGCTGTAGAGAGTATGTTGTTGTTGAGAGGGTGTTGCTGTAGAGAGGGTGTTGCTGTAGAGAGTATGTTGTTGTAGAGAGGGTGTTGTTGAAGAGAGTATGTTGTTGTAGGGAGGGTGTTGCTGTAGAGAGTATGTTGTTGTAGAGAGGGTGTTGTTGTAGAGAGTATGTTGTTGTAGAGAGGGTGTTGTTGTAGAGAGTATGTTGTTGTAGGGAGGGTGTTGCTGTAGAGAGTATGTTGTTGTAGAGAGTATGTTGTTGTTGAGAGGGTGTTGTTGTAGAGAGGGTGTTGTTGTTGATGGGGTGTTGTTGTAGAGAGGGTTTTGTTGTAGAGAGGGTTTTGTTGTAGAGAGGGTGTTGTTGTAGAGAGGGTGTTGTTGTTGATGGGGTGTTGTTGTAGAGAGGGTTTTGTTGTAGAGAGGGTTTTGTTGTAGAGAGGGTGTTGTTGTAGAGAGGGTGGTGCTGTTGAGAGGGTGGTGTAGAGAGGGTGTTGCTGTAGAGACGGTGTTGTTGTAGTGTTGCTGTTGAGAGGATTGAGTAGATAGAGTGTTGTTGTAGAGAGAGTGGTGCCTTGAGTTATTTTGTTGACAAATAGTTACTCCAATTTAGTTGTCCAAAATAACATTTTGTTTATACAGTTTCTATTTGTGTCAAAAGCTTTTGAAACTATGTTTTTTTAGTTTTCATTCCAAATATAACTTGATAAATTATATGGGCATAGGCAGTGTGTTAACTTCAATGTACAAGTTTGCTTAGCGAACCTGTGAATCAGAAAGATAGCAAGTAAGAATCATTTTGAGAAAACTGGGATGGGCTCATGAAACATGTGTTTGTTTAGAGAAAACATATTTATTTCGACAATTGACAAATGACTGAGGATTCGAGCGGCTGGAACATCTTCACCACACAATGCATGTTCTTTGATATGCATCAATCAATCATTATGGCTCCTTGATGATCAGTTTAAGAAAAAAACAATAATTGTAAATTATAAGTTTTCGTGGGGTTAAATTTGCGTCGATTTCTCGTGCAAAACCACCACACGAAATTTACTCCCAAAAGATTAATCAACAACAGAAATAGTGATCAAGGGTTTCCTCTGCAACCCTTAACAATCCATTATATATATCCAAGAATAGTTCTTTATTTAGATATGGCGGTCCACTCATAGCCTCAGATTATGAAAATAGTTAGCTCCTTTTTTAGTATTAAAAAGGTATGAGAAATGGGACAGGGAAGGCAGCACTCAGCTTAACCAGTTGAGCACCAAAATCAGCATCACCACAGCACATCCACACAAAAGCAAGAAATGACTAAAAGACCTAGTCCTCGCCACAAAAATTCAGAATGACTCAAGTTTACAATGAAACCATAGACCAGCGGTGATCCCAAGAGACAGAATGAAACGCCGAGTTCCCCAAGTCATCTAGCATTTTCTATTCATGAAGATGAAAAAAGGTGAATTTGCAGTAGGGCAGTTGAAAAGACCATGCACATATTAAAGAAACCGTAGCTTTAACAGAGTTCAGTTCTTCGTATGTCAAGTTGAGTTTGTACGTAAATTAGTCAATATCAGGACCTACATTTGTGTGTGTTTAGGACTTTAACTGATTGGATTATAAGATGTGTTATTTGGTTTGGGGGAGACAAACGGTACTTTCTTGTTGCTTATATCTCCAGTCAATCTGTAAGAATCACAATCAGAAGCAGTTACTGACAACAAACGTTTATATCTCGCAATCGAAAGCGCCAAGTTATTGAGAATAACGTTATAGCCAACGTGCTGGAACCTTTACAACGACGGACGAACGTCCTTAGTTCGTGGACTCGAACCCCGAAATAGTAGAGTTGGAACCTTGACCCCCTCCAATGCCTAAAATAGGTCAAAATATTATATCACGTGACGTAAACATGCTAAGTCAATGAACAATTATGCATATAGTAATCTTATATTTGTAACAATAAAGTATTATCTAGCAATCAAGTCGGAAAAGTTGAGACTGCGCAGTCGTGTTATGCGCACCCAGGATTGACGTAATCTTGTATGTTTATGATGGAACTTGTTAAAATACACAAGGTGCGTGTCTGATGGCGGGTTCACTTTATCTAAATTAAATGATATGTGCGTATTGTGTTTGACACCATTTTTAACCGTCATAAAAACATAAATATTGGTGAAATGTGATAACAGAAAGGCATATGTGTTGTTTCATAGACTATCGGCCGATCGTGTTTGTAAGCATATCCGTGATGAAGTAAGAATTTTATTCTCCAAACATTTTAGTAAAAGAAAATTCCCACACCTACGCTAAGTTCTACAACTAGATAATGTGCTGCACAGTTTGTTCCTGGGAAACACTTTCCTCTTATTTTTATGATATCTCACTAGATCTAAATCTTTTAAAATGAAATTTGAAATAGAATTAGACCGATTTCACTGTAAATTTGTATTTGTAAAATTGAGTAATGTTCACGCTGTGCTACTTGCACGCACACTGGGAGAGTGCGTTAAGGAAGTGGATCAATTATCCACTATATGACGTGCTATATCACAGGCTAGAATGAGAACATCGTACGTACAAACTCGACATTTTGAGAAAACATGAAAGAACTGTCCGTAAATTACCCCTAAAACAAGATGATTCATCTTCAGTTTGGACAACATGACAAGTTCTGATTATCATGAAAATAGACCCACAAGAAGCGCCTTGTGATGCAGATTTCAATCGATCTTCTCATTCTAAGCCAACGATATGTGCTCATATAGATTGGGTCAATACTGGGGTAATTACAGTTCTCGATTTTTAAACCAAGATTTCACTCAATCATCAATTTTACGCTTCCAAAATATATCAGGATAAAGAATACAAATCGATTCTTGAGTGTATGTACTTTGGGATCTTTGGATTCGCCAAACAGACTTCAAATTCGCGATTTCACAATTGCTCGGTTTCACAAAGTCACGAACAGAACGACCATCAGTGGTTTCCGTATATGAATAAATTTTCAACTGAGGTTGTTAAACAGGGGATGTACTAAACATGTACTAACTCGATTGATTAATATGCACACACGTGCATAACCTAGATATACATCTTTAGTTCGCCGTCCGTGGTACACAGATCGCTGGATTAGAACGAGAAGGTCGTAAGTACCAAATCGATAGTTTTAGAAAACAAGAAAAAAAACGCTTTACTTTTGGAAAAACAAGCTTTAAAAACTTCATTTTGGTCAACATGATAAGTTCCGTTTATCATGAAAATTGGCTTTTAAGAATCGCCTCATGGTGCAGATTTCGAATATGCATCGTTCTTATAAGGTTGTAAGTAGCAGTTACGACCTTCTCTTTCTAAGTCAGTAATATATACGCCGGTGTCAATAATCTCATTTCTAAACGGCTTCCAAATTTCGTACAAATCAAACTATTAACACTATAAGTTCAGTCTGATACTGTCTCATTGCATGCTGTGCATGATCACTGTTATTGTGGAAATTACGAGAAACCTTTCTATCATTAATGACAATCATTACTGCACTTCATAAAACCTTGACATTTTGGTATAAGTTTGTATATTAACTGTTCAACAACTTTTTCTCTCTGTGCAGAAATTCTAGGAAGACAATATGTCATTTCACATACACCATTCTGTGTCATTTAATGGTATGCGCAATTCGGTATCAAAGCGCATACTGATTTCGTAGTATTGCGCATGCGTGAATCTGTCGGATTGCGCATATGCATACGCGTTTCTGTGACATTGCGCATGCGCGAGTATGTGTAATTTATGCGCCGAGTGTTCACGAGTGTTCATTTCCGTTTGTCTCCGGTAAATATATACGTTTATGTGCTAGCAAAGAGGCCGAGATGATCAGAATGCGTGTATGCGTGTTTCCATGACATTGCGCATGCGTAATCGACAAAACCCGCTGTCATTCGTGTTTGTAAGTATGTACCTTTATGCCCTGTCCGCCAAATCGACTGGCGATATACCTACCCACTAGATTCCTTCATGACAGACTGGTAAGCACGCGACTAGTAAGAATCAACCAACTGAAATAACTCGAACTAAATAAAATAAAACAATCCTCTGCTACACCTTTACATAATTATAAAAAGCCTTTTGTAAATTCACATTCAAGCTTCAATTAATTCCTTAAATTAATGTAATAGTATTACAATTGCACAAGTATGGACTTCTAATAAAAGTCAAGTAACGATCAAAATTGTCGATGTTTATTTAAAAGAGATACATACTTTATAGGTAACGTTATTAACCGCTTGGTGTTTCTGTCAGTACGTGTTTCATTACAACAGTGTTTCTTGCTATCAAATCGTGCTCGTTTCGACAAGTTAACCACCGAGAATCGTGATCGTTTTCCATGTGAACATATCCATCAACAATATCAAATGCTTGTTCTATTGTTTGCGGTTGTGTCTAGGTGGCCGCCCCTGATTTCTACACACATCATAGACAATCATAATGTAAAATTGGCAGCCTACAGAGTATTTATTGTGTCTCGAACATGGCGCAGGCTAAATGCCGATAAAATGCTCCGTCGTCTAGGGTAAATATAAATTTTGGAAAGCTCTAGCATCGCGTGTGTGAGGTGTGAAAACACGAGACTTAACAAACGTTTTGTGTGTCTGCTATTCATGTTAACATGCCACACTAAGCTGGGTGTTCACGATCTATACAGCCGTACGACATTAACCGACTTTTTACAAGAGGACAGACGTGTTTCAACAATTTTCTTGGGTCTTCAAATTTATCGACATGTTCTTTACTAAATAGTCCAATCGTTTAAATAAGCACTAAATTATAACTGCGCGTTTCCTGTTGGCAGAGTTCACTGTTTAGCTTGCCTTCATGCGCGTAAATATCGCACACAGGACCTCATACGTCGAAATCTCAAAACTCATCTGTCATGACTTCTGAGGTATTCTAGATGTATGTTATTCGCATGCATTATTTGCAGCCGCGTGTATTATTCTTTCATCGACGTGGGAACACCCGGGCATTATAAAAACGGTATTTACGGGTTTTAGCCATGACTGTGACAAGGATAAACGCCTGTACGAACGTACCACGCGAACCCTAACTTCAATAAACTGGATTTCGTCCATAATTACAACGGTTTGACAATAGTCAGCGACAAATAGTCAATCTTAAAGATAGTTTCAACCAGCAGTAGTTAATTATTATACACTAATCACGCCATATTTGTCATTAACCATTCGACCTGTTTTTAACTTAATTATATTTCAACGTCTACGATTTTGCTCTACATAATCGCCCAAATTATCATTCGAATATGTTTTTGTTACGTAACATAATGTCCATGGGTTATCTTGAGCCTTGAGTCTGGTTCGGTAACAGCATACCCGTTTCTTTCAATGTTGGTAAACCAGTATGTCGTGTTGAGAATCGTTTCTGTAAATTTCGAATGAATCTTCATATGTTATCCGAATTTCTGAGACGATTTCTGCGTTGTAGACATAATGAAATTGATGATGTAGTTAGACGGTCTATGGAACATCATTATTATTCAACGCTGCAGGATCAAAGTTGTTTTATTGTTCCACAGATCTCGGTAGTATTCAGAATTCTGACACCAGTTTAAAATTGATAGGAAAGAAAAAAAGCTCCGAACGTGTATGAAAGACCGGTGTTAACTTCGAGCTTACCGGTTAATTTGCATATGAATAAATGCAAAGTCTGAAGTGAAATGTTTAAAGTGCGAAGTGTGAATATTGAGGGGGGTTCGGGCCACATGGCCGCGAGCGCCAGCATAATTATATGTCCCTTTTTCTCAACTCAAACACAAATACACATGTATACATAAATACACCATGGTGTTTGGAACTTTAGTTCATGATTCTACATGTATGTTGTTTTATTCTGTAGTTATGACCAGTTACCCATGTTGCAAAGTGCAACATTATTGCCAAACGTTATTCGAGCTTCATGCCCTTCCTTTCCATTCCGTTCTGTCAAAACCATAGGACCGCATCTAAATCACCCGATGCTACAGTACATATATCATTACTTTAACATCTTGTTTTAATCCAATGAATATTTTGAAGGATTTCAACTTTCTTATCAAATAATTTAATTCTCGGTGGTTTTACAGCGAATTTCTCTAATGTTCACTTTAACGTTATTTTGCGCGATAAGTGATTTATTTTAACCAATTCGGCAATTAAACATATGCAAGGACATGTGTGAGAAATTTAAATCACTTCACGGTAATTTTCTGCGGCGCTTGTGAGCTAACGACAATGTTAAACATCAAACGATACACGGCGCTGGGTGAGTGGATATAATTATGAATATGTTACTCAAATAGGTAATAAAAAGAGAACATATAACTCCCTACAGTTATTGCATGAATTAGAATAGTTTATTAATTTACCCGACTTATTTATTCGACCAGGAATAATAGCACGTCTGTATACATTACGACACCCGGCAGCCCCACGCGGTTCCTCTATTCACTGGGTTGAGTTTTTTACGTCACCCTGTGGTTACCACGATTCGCTACAAAGTTACGGGTGCATTATATTATGTGGTAACGTCCTGTGGTGCTTCTTTAGCGACTGATTAATGAAAAAACACGATTGCTTGTTGAACTTAACGCGTAACCATCGACAAACAGAGATAAATAAACTACAGTTTGTCCCCTGCAAGGAGCCATGGATGTCTATCTATTCCTATACGTGGATTTTATGAATGAAACATTCCATGTATAAAATACTACTGTTTATCGGCGTGAAAAGATGATCATATCGATCCGTGTTTAAATGAATTGGGTTGATATTTTTACATGTCCCATGCCAAATTGGAAATGTCAAATATAAACTTATTATGACAAACGTGTCTGCGGCCTTTTGTGAATGTCGGTAAATTTCATAAAAAGAAATGTAATCAGCCTATCATTAGTTATTGAAATCCTTATAGTGTCAGGGCATAATTAAGCAGGGATATCATTATTTTAGACGGATGATGAATATGTATGATGCGTGCGAATCAAGATTATCGCTCCGATCCTGTTTATATTACGCTTGCCGATATGTCCCTTGGATAGGGCCAACAAGTAGCCACATAATCAGATCTGACAATTAAATGCTTAACTTTAAATAGATGCATTTGACCCGATAAGCTAATGTTTCGTCTACATTGTTGGTCGAACAATAGGTATTTAATGTAACGTTGATAAGTATGTGGATTGATATATCGCTAGCAGTTCGCTGGGTCTACAGTGGTGGGGCAAACAGCATACCACGACAGCCCCCCCCCCCCATTCATCATACAGTTCATTCGGACACCTTGCCCCGCTAATTACTTGTTAATAAATCAATTAGAGTTCTTGTTCATACAGGATAGGGGATGTTCATGAATGTTTTGAAAATATTGCATCAGGTATTATAACATGCAGGACAATACTCGGTCTCTATACGTGTACGTTGTTCGGGGACAAGCTCAAGTTAATGACCTAGTTTGTACTAATTTATTTAAGGTCGATAGTGAAACACGTTTTTCCATCTTATATTAATCACTCTCGACACCTCATTGCTGATGTTATTCATCGCCACGATGAGAGAAGAAAAGCCAGTTTCCCTTATATGCTGAGCGTCTAGCAAGGGGATTATTGTACAGTTTTTATTTCGTATTTGGTATAACTCTGCATGGGACCACATCCGGCACCTCCCACACTCGAAGCGAACACTCAACCAATAGGCTACCGAGGAGGCTTATGAATTGTGTGTGTTTTTGTTCAGTTATACTTATTTTCATAATAATAGCAGAGATCATTACGTAGATCTACTTGGTTATTTTACGCACTTATTACGTAGTACAACTTATCCACTTGTTGTATGTGCTTGTTGTTAATTGTTATCTCAAGGTAATGGCTCATATCACTTAGAATTTAAACGATACGAACAGAATACCCAAAGTGTATATATCCAACAATACGTCTGTATTCCTCATCAGTTCATCCCGCCCCCTAATTCTCGAGACAATACCCAGACAGACAGCTCGTTACTTCAAATTTTCAAAGTATTCTTCTCCATAATTTTTTTTAAGAAATCGTTTGTTTTGCCATCCATTTGGCATACATTCACCCAGTGACAAGCTTTGTCCTCACAGGGGATGACGTAGATGATCAGACAGTTGTATATGAAGTTCTGCGATTCACCAAGGTGCTGTGAAGTACAGTGCCATGCAGTGCATTTTTACAGCCCGCGCCACGGAGTGAAGTTCGGTGTCATAATGTCCATTACCTACAAGTCGTTTAAGTGTATTACTGTAGCTTGAAGTCAAGTGCCGTGTTGGCATACCGTTTAAGAGTTTTACCGTTTATTTAAGTGACGTGTCGTCAAGTGCATTGCCATGCCTTTGCGTACCGTATAGTTTCAGTTTCAGTTTATTAGCATCAGAACATTATTTATGTTCGTCGCCTTAAACAAACAGTATTGCATGCCCGTGTCAACTGAAACGCCATAACGGACAGAGTAACGCCGTGTATTGCATTACCTGATCCTCTTACGTCCAGTCGTACAATTTGTCGCAGCATGACGTACCGCTGCTGCCGCAACACCATGCGTCCATTTTGTTGTAATACTCATTTCTATTTCACATATCTCTCTTAGTGCTTATGTTTCTTCTTTCTTGCTTATACCGAGCATAACCGAGCTTAGCCTTTATTTGCTTTATTTCTACTGAAATATGGCAGGCATATACGTATATGTGCATCTACCTGGAGTTGTACCCGTGTCGCCAGATAAGACGACAAGCGCACTAACCACTGAGCTACGGAGACACACTACGCTTATACAAGAACTGTACACGCTCCAGTGTGAATGCCTACCGTTTTCTCCCTTCATTTCTATGCTCAGAAAGTTACATAATAATTGAGAAACATTAAGACAGAAATCTGCATACGTTGTTGACATCGCTCAGCTGCATTTTGCGGCATACCTATAATATTACTTTGGAATCACCTTTAAGATCATTTGGCTCATAGAAACCACCTGTAATAGCCGCACACATACAAAACACATATGGTATTCACATTTTTCATCGACATTGACTGTTTGTCAGTGAGAACCTCACAGGTAGGTATTAGCGGCGAACATCAAAGAGTTAAAGAATTGTAATACTCTGGTAATAACATAAACTCAGCTATGTTTTCACTACGCTAGTGTATAACGCCCAGACGCTTACCCGCCGCCGTGCGATTTTGTCTGCATTTCAAAGATACGTTTGCCAAATGTGTCTAACATTTCTTCATGAATAATAACACCAACAACAAATCAAAACGTGCAAAAACTTCCTGTAACCTTGGCTTATTGGAACTGTGAGGAAACAAAAGATTCTATCAGATCACTGAAGAGTTTATTACTTGTTACTTAATCTTCTAGTGGTTCCTTGTCTTATTCGATTTTTATATCGAGTGTACCGCGGAGTTATGAACATTGTACGTATAATTACACGGCTTCCAGTTTTCTTTCCGAAATTAATTAGCAATCATTCGTACTTTGCTATTCCACAAGCATCTAACAACTTCTCCGTGTGTGCAGAACTTGTAGCTAATGTCCAGGGGGAATGAAATGCCCGATCAAAAAGAAATGAGAAATGTATCTTCATTATTCAATATTCAGGCCCTGATCTCACAAAGCATATCAAGTAAAAAATTCAACACAATTTGAGGAGCCAAAGCTTAGATACCTGCCAATATTTGAGTAGAGAAACTGTATTGCTTAGATTGAGATGCTTGGCGAGATCGGGACCAGATCTACATACAGGTTTGATTTGAAAAGGCATGTATACTGTCCATTCTGGGTGTCCCTCGTAGGGTGTATTTGGAGTGTGTGGTCATCCTAATGTTCTAATTCGTTCTTGTCGACTACCATTTGCTCCAATTATGTTCTACGGACTGAGGCGATTCGCTGTTTGGGTATTACTGTTGTGTGTTTGTTTTCAGTTTTCTTGTCATTTCGACACACGTACTTGTTATCTGCGATTGCTTTTCTTTTTATGAATTCTGGCGTGTGTCCTTCGTGCACGGGTGTTTCTGCTGAGTGCTACCTTCCCTGTTAGCTGTCTTATTATCATTTTAAAGGACAATGACTGAAAGAACAACGCCCATAATTCACGACAAGCAGTTTAAATCGGCCGCTTTGCTATTTAATTACTCTACGAACCAACAAACTATTCTGTACCGTCACAGTTGATATGTACGTTCAACCTGGCACAGTTTACTATTGAAATAATTCTAACAGTCGAATGGCAACGAGTTGAATAAATAACCCTTTGACAGTTGGTACTAGAACCTTGGAACGTTACATGGAATGGCTATTACGAGCTACTTGCTTAAATCGCAGACAAATTGCGATACATTAAATTGAATATAACATACGTCTGTTTTGACCTAGACATTCAATATGCTACGATTTACTAAAACAACAAGGAAACAACAAGAAAGCATGGAAAACAAGCAAACCAGCACAAAAAGGTGAACAGAAAACACGAAAAAAACGAATTTAATTTCATTGTTGTTTTTCTATAAAGATATAAAAATGTTATAGAATTTCAACATGTTTCAATTTCAAATCATTACCAAACATCGCAGTCTTATGATAATTACCGTTTATTGTTCAAGTAAATGCCTAGCAATAAAATATACAACAAACACCTGTAATTCATTCAATGAACGTTTAATTTAATACTGTAATAATTTGTGTTGGTTTACAACTAATCGGTTTTAAGACGTTGGCAGCGCATTTTCTGCAGGCTCACCTAAACCTCTTGTAAAGTCTTATGATTTTGTACCTACACTAAATAATATTGGAAACACATTTAGTTGTATAGTGGTTTCTGACAGGGTATTTTATTAATGTTATGCATTTAAATTCCATGTTGTTTTAAGTTTAATGGTACTTGTAATTAATGGTTTTGGTGGAGCAATAATGCGCATACAAATTTGTTGAATGAGTATTTTGTGTTTTTCAGAAATATTGCTCAACTTATGCACTGATTTAAGACTATTATCTTGTAGCATTTGTAAATATGAACTAGTTTTCGCCCATTTCCGGTTACAGGACTTTCCTTATATGCCATCGTTGTTTCCGTAGCTCCCCGTAGATCACTTTAGTTCGCCGTAACTCGGCGTCTTTGATCTTACAATTTTGTCGTTTTCCATAGCTTGTGTATGACCATACTTCCTAACTGACTTCAGCCCGACTCAAATCACTTAACTCTTAGGACTTTTAATTATTTCTTTTGGTTTGTTTGTGGACATTACCCCGTGTAGTTGTCTTGTGATGTCACTGTTTTCTGTGCTCGGCTAGATAAGTTGAGTGTTGCCTACTCTGTCTGATTTCCTTCCTCATTTCTTTTATACAATGCCACTAACCTCTTTAGTCATGTATTTTGTGTTGCTAATCATTTCTGTGAGTCATTTTTGTGTCTTTCAGGTACATCTATTGCTGTTTAATGCTGCCTTGCAAGTAATTTTGTTATTATATTCTTTCTAACGGTTTCGACAGATGATTATTAATTCCTTTCCATTATGAACTATTTTAACTAAATGATCTACCAATTTAATACCACTATCTTCAAGTTTTTATTTGGACTTTGACTCGTACGTTCATTGTTGTTTTCTGGTCTAGATTCTATGTCGGTGGCTGCCACTTGTCATCACATCACACACACTACTAGTGTAACATTGTGCAAAATCCAGGATGTCACAGACTTCACTTGTCTTACACTGAGGAAAAACTGGTTTTAAATGATAAAGAGACAGGAAACATACTGGTGGTTCGGTTTTTGCTGTTTCCGGCACGTCCTGTGGTCTACCGTAAACGTATGTCAACCGTTATGCCAACTGGTTGACAGGCATAATAGTACCACGTCCGCGACAACAATGGCAACCGTTACTGTTAGCAGCAAAGAAGAGCGTGGGCCAAACGAACATCCGTCACTCCCTTAATGATAAACAAAACAGTAACTAAACAATGTATGTATGTATGTGTGCAAAACAACCAATCTCTTGCTGAAATACTTTGGAATCTAAAAATCTCCTTGTCCCTTACATCAGTACCCAATTTAGATAGCATACTCTCCGGCGTACGCTAATTCAGCCGACAGTAATTTACCCCCAACCCCGGTTATTGAGTTGCAATTAAGCTATTATATTCTGTGACTTCATGTATGGCAAGTATTTGGACATTGGCTTTTGGTCCTTTTGTTTTGGATACCGCGATGAATACATTTATAGGGCAAAGTGGAGCATTTTGGTTTTATTCCTGCTCTAAAATTAAGCTGTGGCGCAGATGGGGTCAAACCCAAAGTGTGTTCCCTTTATCTAGACCACCACTTCGCATTTATAATACACCGGTGTACTAAACCATAGTTTTATGTGCTAGTTCATAAAATGAATTTTGAAACAGAATTTATACCTGCGGCAGACATCACACGTGAGATGTCAGGTTAAGAACAGACGTGATATCAGCAAACAGACAATAGTCTTAGACGTGATAATCTGTAGTGTTATCTATTTTTTCAATAATGGGTTCGTGATTTCTCCAGACATAATGCGTCACGTGACCCTGAGAGTGGAAATTATAGTAAAACGTAGTGGTGTTTGATTAACGTACGTGTTGGTTAACCGAGATATGGTGATTATAGTTACCTGGCAACCAGACAATAAACAGAAGTTCACAGCCATTATTCCACTAATTATCATGCAATATCAAAAACAAGCCAAAACGATATGGCTTAAACAATGATATACACTATCACCTATTATTTTCTCTCCTCCCAGACTGTTCCTACGTTTCTACGACTATCGGTGTACTCTATGTGTAACAATGCGTATGTTTCAAGCAAGTGTTTTGTTTATCCAATTTTCTTCCAGACGGTTTTGACGTAACTAATGTACCCATTAGAAAGCGTATAACTCACAATCTCATATATTACATAAAGTTCATATTGTATTCTCCTCGCGGTTAGAATTTAGACAATTCATTTTGTTTTGTTTCTTAGAACAACTTGATCATTTTCCTCCAGTGTAATTATTGCTACTATCTCATTTTCGTAGAGAAATGGACTGTTTAGCCTTGTGTGTAAGGTGGTTGACCCCTGGATGCTTCTCCTATCTTAGATATACCGTGTGTAACCAAACATTGCAATGATTCCGTGTGAAACAACCATACATCATCTTACAGCTCGTGGGTTATTGAACCCGACAGACGTTACTCTGTTGCTTAAAAGATAAGTGCAATAAGGTAGTAGGAATGTGAGGGCCCTTTCCATTAGATGCAATGCAGATATACCACATGTGGTATTTTAAATCATCGCTGCTGTAAAACGATAATACTCACGAAGGACAGGGAAGCGTCACTCACAAAACGAAAGTAGCGCAAATTAATATAGTATAATTATATATGTAACAGAAAAAACGAAAACGCTTAATACTTCACACCTCAGACAGGAACGCATCCTTTAATCCAAGAAGCAGGACATGCACAAAGCGGTCAGGGAGGGGAAATATCCGTCAGCAGAAATAGAAGAGCACAAAGATGCTGCACAAAAACAAAGCGGAGAGTCTTTACAGCTTTATACGGTATGTCCACAAAAACCAATTGAGACAACCGTTTTCAAAGACAAATTCTAAAACATTTTACAGGTTTCATTCAACTAAGTATTCGTATTTTGTACCGATGTTAACTTGTTTGAATTTCTGTTGTGTGACTACGGGTATTCCATACACATTTTGGACTTTGTTGTAGGCCTTCTTTATGGGCATGGAATCCATTTGTACATGTATTGAAATACAAAATCGTTTGTGACCTCTACTGCGGTTTTGGTTTCGTTTTCTGACACAATTGGGTGGTATTTTGTTTCTTTTTTGTGTGTTCTGTACTTAAATGAGCTGGTCTTCTCTACTTTCAGATTCAGAACCGCGTTATAAATTTCACGTTGTATTGTATTATAGTATAATATTATATTGTCTAATAAGGTGTGGCTACAACACCAAGGTGTCATCTGATTTGTATGTCACAAATATATGTGCAGATTTTACGCAATATAGTGACAGTCTTCAACTGTATCTACATGCACTAAGTACTGTACAATAAAATGCACATAATTGGCATGAAATAACACAAATGTATATTCCAGCCGTTGAATAAAATTCAAATGGTTTTGAAATGTAAATATCTTATTACCGGGATGACGTCACATATGACGTCGTGAACAAGCCCATGCATAGCAGCCATTGTCACGTCAATAACATTCCGAATATCCGGTTCTAGATATACAAATAGATCGTTTAAAACCACGCGAAATCAAATTGATGTTTAAAAACAACAAAAGCAATTTAGGTCATTAAAACAACGGTGAATGTACGAGTATGTGACTTTAAACCCCGCAAGACGAGGAAAGGTGCACCAGTTACAAGTACTGCAAAATATCCCATAAAAATTCATTTACCGCTATTTCCATCTTTACAATTAGCTGTCAGTGGGAAGTGTAAGGTTCGTGCTAATGTATTAGTATGTGTACATCTTTAGGTAATAAATCGAGTGTTGTGCCGGGCTGTATTAATGCTTATTGCCTTTTAATGACGATATCACACATTTACAAGATGTTTAACAAATGACACGTTGAATACTCCACATACCGGCCCACCGTTTATTTGTATTTTATTCATTTTCAGTTTTAATTTAAAACTGGATGTGGAATGCAGATGCGCTAATGTTAAAGATAACGCATTGTTTAAAATGTATTTAAATTCGTTTTTATATGTATTAATACAATAAAATGACAATTCGCATAGTTGGTCCCGAACTAGAAAATGTTACTTAAGTATTTAAATCAAACTGTCGAAGTATGACTCACCGCGACAAAACAACAGTTGTTCGCATGCGTTCAATGAAATACATAGATTAAACTGACATCGTGTTTGTTATTTTGAATAACAATTTAATGAGGTTAGTTTTAACATTATTTATGTGTTCTTGACATTTATCAATCATGTTAAATGGCTGATTCAGATGTTGCTAACGCTAATCAGTGTTCAATTGATGTAAGTTTGTTGACACGACTTTTGACCAAGAATCGGACGATGCATAACTCGAACGGTACTCAATTGTATTTGGTCCTGGGTTTTTTTTTTGTTCTACTGAAACAGTCGTAGTACATGGACATTTGGTTTAATTGACCAACAGCATCCGGCTTCGATGGAGGTCATGTTAAAATCGCAATATACTGTAAAATCATTAAATTTCGATGGGATGAAAGTTCGTGGTTTTTGTAAACAATACCATTTCGATGGGACATTAATTCAGGTAATATGTACAAGGGTCAAAATTATTAGGCTACGTGATTTGATTTCGTGGTTGAAGGTAAACCACGAAATCCACGGAATTTAATACCCTACGAAAATTGATGATTTTACAGTTGTTGACTCATCGAGACGAGTCAAGTGCTCGAGATAAACAAGGTGCTCGATATATCCGATGAATATTCTGATGAATTTGTGAACAATGCACTCGGATCAATGTTATCCTGTTTGTCCAGGAATATTACTTTAACTTATTTGACCACCACTAATTTGTGTAAAATTATAATTCCAGTAAATATTGTTTTTGCTGTAGCGCATTACTGTTGAAACTACATGGATTGTTAAAATGTATGACGTCATTAGTAATAGCGTCGTGTCTTTCATGACAATTGTCACCTCGGTGCCTTCAGTGCTTTTATTGTGACTGTGGATTTGTTAAAATATTTGTCAGGTTTTAAGAACGCTTAGTTTCTACTGGTGTTTTTTGTTGAGAAATAATTAATAGAATATCTATATAATAATCATACTTTTAAACTCAAATTAACTGATTTGAGGCCTTCTATTAGATCTGCGCCCAGCCGCCTTACATTATACAGACGGAAGTCTGTTGTTGACTATATATCATTGCTCTTTAAATAACAATTATCAAGTTCCTAACTGTATTTACGTTGTGTAACATCCACAGTGCACAAAGGCAAAACAACAACTATAATAGGTATTGTCAAACAAAAAACATAGACGAATAGGCATGTCCCAAACGTCATAATATAGTAGAAAGTATTGCAAGACAACCTTGTTATGTCGGAAAAGGAAAACACGGATATGTTTTTGCAGTTTGTTTAAAACTCGTTCAGTCGGTTCAAGGATTTAAACAGCTTCCGTTTTTTTTGAGCATCTTAGATATATATGGACACGATGTTGTTTCGTAGTTTTGTCATCCCACGCTAAAATCTAAAAATAGTAACACGGGACAAAATGAAGTATAAGTACGCGTGACACTCGTCATATATCGTATGTCACTGAGAAGTATTAGTGTCCATGTTTGGCGAATATACCGATGTAGGCGGAGTTTTATTACATTTTGTAAAATACGAGTAATTAAGTAGTTCGGGATTTATCATAATTAGGTGGTACGCGTGTGTGTTAGCTAATTTCCACCGGTTGCCTCATATTAAAGTCAAGTGCGATGGTAATTTAGCTCAGCCAATGCTCCTTTGTGACAAACCTAAACTAAGCAACTATATTAAGAGTTATCTTCCTTTTATGCTTTTAGTTTGTTGTCGACCAAACATCCCCATAGAAACAAATCATCCATATAGTGTTGGTTTCGCTTGTGTATTCCGTTACTGCGAAGACGAGCAGTCGTTTCGGCACATGATGGGTGTTTTGCGTTATTTTGCTCTTGTATTATGACACGAGTTATGAAAAGCCAAAACGTGACGACGCTTTCAATGATTACACACATTGCATTATAATAATTATATATGATGTTAAGGACAAATCCAAAAATAAGCAGTTTATATAAGTCTTCAAGAAAAGTATGGGTGTCTATCGCATATTTCAATCACTATAATTCTTTATTTCGAAAATAAAAAGACGCTTTTGTGCATTTCAATAGTCTTATCTATTTCCGAAGAAAACGAAAATAAGTCATATTTCATGATTGTATCCAGGAAATGTTTCCAAAACGGTCACTCGGACAGCTGTGTGATTTATAGTGGTTGTGCGGTCAAATATATAAACGTAACTGGCCGCGGCATTAACTACTCTAACGACAGAATAGGTACATACAGATATATTATAGAAATCATAATGGCTGGTTTAATGTTTCCTTGTATAACAAAACACGAGTTACAGTACACGTATGTGTTTAAGGAAATGACGTACCCCTATTTGTCCATTTGATATTTTTGATGCGTATTTTTGATCACACCACATAATCAATTGTACCGTCTAAGCTATATTTTGTTGAACAGGATGTTTCATAAATAACCAAACTAACGAAAATTTATTGTCAACAATGGTTTAACACCTTTTCGCCACCTGTCTGCGCCTTCACAAGACCCCCAACTGTTGGTTTACAACATTGACGTCACTATTGACGTCATAAAATACTTCAGCGGTATTGAAGCCGCTCTCATGGTGATTATTGTCGCTTTATGATTGGTTTTCCTCGAAGCATTGACGCAAATCACAATGCAGTTTTAAAATTGTACATAATCAGTCATTTTTATCTCTTTTAGCAAATAAAACCCTAAAAACAGCCCTTCGTATCAGTGACAACTGCAGTTAAACACAATTGCGTCATGTTAACCCCTTGCAAATATAGAATCACAACCATTGCCCTTGACTCAAGTGCAGGTCTATAAGAGTGATCCGAAAAGCTAGCAAATGATAAAAAAAATCGTCTAAAAGTGTCGTAATTGTGTGTAGTAGGCGTAAAGTGTGAAGTGGATTCGGTTGGCTTATATTATAAGATAAAGTCATTTAAATATTTTGAAAGTGGTCTCAATTGCATTTGGGAACCTCAGGTTTTCGGTTTCATTCATAAATTCTTAAAACAGTGTAACATGACGGAAATTGCCGGTTATAAAACACTTGAAATTGTCCATAATTTGATGGCGGCAATCTCTTTTTGTGAATGAATTTGGAGTGTATTAAGATAAGTTGTTTATCCCAAGTCCTACGCTTCTACTTATAAGGGCGAGGTACAGATAAATAGTTGATTTTGCGTGTTTGGAATGGCGTAGACATTGTCCATGGTTGTACTGCCAGTGTCGGGAAATCGGACACATGGTACTAATCTAGTATAGTGGTTAAAAGTTAACGACACTGTCCGGGGTTATCCGGATTAAGTATTACAATTAATTTATTCATTTACACGTTCGGGGAAATGTCTTAATAAAACACGTCATTTAAAACCGGATTTAAATTTAAAAAAATAAGCATTTTAACAAAGACGTGTTCTTTTTTATTTTGGTGTGTATATTTATGACTGGAACTCGTAGTCCGTTAATTTTATTTTCTGTGCGTTTGGTTTCGTGCCTTTCTATGCTGTTGTTGTTTCATTGAGAGCCGTCTCTTTGGTATTGTCGTTGTGCAATTATTTACGTCTTTGTTTTCTCATGGAATCTAGGAGTTAAATCATTATAAGGTAAGGGTATCTAATCAAAATTAATAAAATTTCATGCTGAATTTTATTGTTCTTGATTAAACACATTTCCTTTGTAATTGGACATAGTTAGATGCATATTAAGTTTGTGCCGTATGCATGGCATTGTGTTTCATTCAAGTATGCTTCCTCAATCCATGTTTTGCAACGACGTCCTCTTCGGCAACCCGTGTTTCTTGCGATGTCCTCCTTGGCAAGATTTGCAATGTCCTCTTCAATCGTACTTTTAGGCAACACATAATTTTTTCAAAACTTTTTTCGGCAACCCGTGTTCTTGCAGTGTAGTTTTCTGTAACTCACATAAGCAAAACGTGTTCGTTGCTGCTTTCATAGACACGGCGTGGGCGTATTAGAACATAATGTATAATGATTTTGGTTAAACGAACTATAATAATGCTAAAATAATGAGACGACCATTAACATTGAAGACGTGTGTCAATATGGTGTAGTTGTGTTGTCGATGTTTTGTCGTGTCGATAATTGATATTGCCGATGGAAGTGTGTACTGTTTTTTACAACCGCGTTTTTTTTGTTACAACCGCAAAAAACTCACAGAGACCTCACAAGGTTTACACCAAATATAAGTAGAGTTGAACTGAAAGTCGTACTGTTATATATGCCTACCGCATGGACCGTTTATACACCTAGGTGACCTGTACTTACGGCCACCGATTGTCACCAGACGGCGTAGGGGGACATTGAAAGATTACCGTCCCTAAACACTGACGTTTTAATGGTCCCCTTAACGTGAGAAACTTACCGTTAGTATATAACACGGTGCTTTATGTTACCACCAATGTTGGTGCTAAATGGCTTTGTTTACGTCCCGGGCTAGTGAGTATTTAAATAAGGTCAAATTAGCATCACTTCAAATTTAAGACATTATATGGTGCGCGAAAGAACAATGTCCTTAACGAACAACATACACCGACTCTTCGAACAGACTTAACCGCAGAATTATTGTATGAGGGGTTGAGAAATGAATCCAATACAATATTTATATAATTTATTGATACTTTGTTTATTGACACATAATCATGTTTGAAACACAAAAAAGGAAAACAATATGGCTGATGACATCGCTTGTTCTGAAAAAGTGTCCTTGAAAACTAGGGGTACAACTTTTAGAGCGCTGAAAACTGCTAGAAAAGCATGACCATTGTTTTGTTTGTATTTTGTTCGAAAGAGTTCTATTACTGGGATGCTTTAATTCTCCTCAAACTGTATCATGTACTCATTTATATTGTCACAAAAATCTGGCCAAGGTCATGTGACAGTGACTTTGGCACGAAACCACCATGTTATTAAATCACACCACACAAAATAGAGAAAGCAATCCTCAAATACAGCTATATTCACGACATACCTAACCAAAAAGGTATGCGTAAGGAAATCGGACAAGGAAGGCAGCACTCAACCTAACCAGCCGTGCACAGAAATCAGCAACACCACAACATAACTTCACTGAGCAATGCCCACACATAAGCCAAAGAAACAATTAACTAAAAGCCCAAAGTCCCGCCGAAAAAATCCAGGATGAGCCGTGGTTGTGATATTATCCTCCGACCGCTAGTTCCGCAACCTCCGCAACCTCCGCAACCTCCGCAACCTCCGGAGCCTCGGTTTTAACCTTATACTAGTGGTGAGCGTACGACTGTGACCGATTTATTAGTACATGCGTTGTATATGTCGACTACAAACTTTATCAATGTTCGCTTTACAAATGTACTTTAGTACAGCAGACGGCTAAGTAGTTGAACTACAAAAACAATCAAAACTTCAAATCATGAATAGTATTAGCCAAGCTAACAAAGGCTTGGTCAATTCTTCTATAACGGTAAGCCATTACGTCATAGGAATTTACATGATTTTAAACGACGCCTTATAGACAAATGAAAACGCGTACAATAAACTTTCAAGAGGTTTTAATTTCATTTTAGAAAAGTTTGATTATAGCAAGATGACAAATATTTGACATGTAATGAAATACGCTTTACGGGCAATAGAAATAACACGAGTATGTTATCATTTCAACTTAAAACATCTAAATCAAACCTTGTTGCCGTTATTGCTCGTCACAAATTGTGGACCATGTAACGAATGGTCAGCGTAGGGGGACAGTGACTAATTACTATAGCATTGGGCAGTTATTAACCGTCAGTTGAAGGCACAAAACCTCACACGTTTATGGAATAAAGTCATTTACGCTTCATTATTGCTGAATATACTATCATATGTTCTGTTCGGAAAAACTGGTATTAAACGTACATGTTCACATTTTGGACGACATTCAATCGTAAGTAAGTTCTTTTGGTTGATCTATACCCACCTTAAATATTACATTTTGTTAAATTTATTATACAGGGTAAAAAAAAAAATTTACTTGAATGTAATATTTTTTCGAACTATTTTGTGTGTTTTGAGTCTAGTGGCATAACAAATAATAATTATGATTAACGTTTACGCATTTGAATGCGTCGATAGATTTTGGATGATATGACATTGCTAGACATTTAGATGCAACACACATTAATTTCAAGTTCATTTATTTAAATCATAAATAAATAAATTTTATTAAATAATTTCCAAAAAGCATTTTATCGCTTGAATGGGGACAAAAATGTAAGCGTGGAGGTATTTGCTACATCATTCTTTTTCAATTTCTGATTCTATGTCAAAGATTTTAAAATGTTTAAAACACTTTTACATACGATTTATAACTTTCCTGACACCTTTTCGACCTGTTTACATACATTCAAGATAGTTTAATATAAAATCTTACCGTAGTTCGGTACTCTAAAATGTCGTACATTTTTCTTAATGGTATCTTGGTATCTTATATCGTCGTCTTATGCCAACAGTTAGACTAGTGAGTGCTTCAACGTGTAATTAGACGTCGAGTGGAATACACGTAGCTTGCCGAGATTGTGTTTAAATATACGCTACTCAGTTAAGTGCTAGAACTATTGCCTGGGTGGTTTATAGTCCATTTAGACAACAGGTATTGGCAAGCGGTAATAATATAGGAGTTTTATTGCAGACTTACTTGCATGAGTCAGCCATACAATTACAAAGCATACTTAAATCTATGGGGTTTAAATTTCGGTCTAAGAGAGCGCCGAGAACGACAAGGTAATGAATCTGTTCAGAAATAATCGTATTTCTTTACACTGTTTTCATTCTGTATAATGAAGCAATCGGAAACAGAATTTACGTCTGATTCTTACAGGTGTTTACAACTTGAAATATACCTGTTCCTTCATTAGAACATCGTAAGACGACGCTGCTAATTAGACAGTCGTTAGTGTTTGAGGATTACTTATACCCATCGCTGTGTGCCTTGTCCCAATCCCTGCTATACGTCGGCGCCGATACTTTAAGTATAAATGCCAAGCAAAGCCTTTATTTGTCAGTCATCTTTCTGCTGCAATATAGCAAACATACACACGTGCGTCTCCGCCCGGATTTGAAACCGGGTCGCCAGATTAGACGACAAGCGCAATAACCACTGTTCGGACAAGTTTACCGTTAACGTTCACGCAAACAGTGCTTGGATTAGAGTCTGGTGGTGAAGGATGGTTCCATATATCTAGCATAGTCCGGCACAAGCTATCGAATAATACGAGGACCCGTGAGGAAACCAGCTAATGCATAAGGTGTCAAATAAGCAAAACAAGCATGTCCTTCGTATAATATTATATATTATATAATAGCAAATTGTACTGTATTATATATTTAATTGGAATTTAAGAATTATGTTTTATTATTATCTATTTTTACAATGTGTTGATTTACGCAAATGCTAATATTCTAATTATTTTAATTAAATTTAAAATTAGAAAAAAATCGTAGAGACATTTGCCCTTTTTAAATACAAGTATTCAAAATTCTTGCAAAAAGTTCAAAAATAAAATACTCGCGAAAACTAATGACTTTTCAGCATTCGATTTTCCGCTCTTATCTTGATCGGGTTGACAAATTTTATTTCAACAACGAAAAAAAAACACGCTATTCGCTGGTGATTAATCGGACCAAGGCGTTTGGAAAACGCATTTGAAAAGTGTAGAAAGGTGCTCATGTTTATTCACTTACACTGATAAAAGATAAAATCCCGCCGTATCGTTTTCATAAAATGTAAAAAATAGTGTGTATTCGCTGGAAAATCTGCAGATTTCTCATTGTATCAAAACTCCACCCTGCTTTGTGTTTATCTCTCAACAATATAAAAGTCATATCAATTAGTTTCAACGCATTATTATAAACGTTAATCCTTCTCCATCAGGCCTTGAAATCTTCAACCTCCGGCATTATGTAACGTATTACATGTTACACTGTTCACCGAGAAAAAATCAATATGTTTAAGCTTATTAATCATGTAAGTCCATTGTAAAACAAATTACTAACTTTGAAATTTAAGCATTTTTGGCCCACCAATTTGTTTCATTAACACGGGTGTTTGAAGGAATATACTAGTATTTTGTCAAAACTATCATGAAAGAAACAGAAAAAGACGCAAAAATCTTTGATCATACTGCTTGCATGGGAGTAGGCCTAACCGGACATTGTACGATATTAACAAATCGGCAAGGGAACACAAAAGTCACAAACAAGGGCACACATAAAAATAACAGAACACACAAGCACGCCACAATAAAAAATAACAGAAAAAAAGAAAATAAACAACTAAAAAAATTTATTTCAGATATCTAAAAAGTTCAGTGATCAAATAAATGGTAAAACTTCAATAACTAGTCTTCAATTTGGAATTACATGTCAGTTCTTGTAGTGTACTTTAAAATGAACGACGTTAATTTTGTTTGTAAGTGTATGATAAATGTTAGGTCTGACGTTCTACACATGTGTTCTGGTGATTGGCCTTGACATTGGTGCCTCGTCCTGATATGTTTTATTGTCGTATAACATCAGAGAAGATCAGTGAGTGGAGTAGGTTCGCTACCACACCCTTCCCTTAATGTTGCTGATAGTTACCAGCTGTCACATCGAACGTGTACGCCACTGATAGCCCTTTTGAATTTACCAAAAAAATCGTCATTGCAGTGAGTTTATTAAGTTCCTGGGAAAATGTTACGAAATGTTGAAATTGCTGCATTGTGTGTGCCGTTTGCGTGGTTTTTTTTTGGAGCAAAGTAATATATAAGTATGTTTCCATGATAACATGCGTAACATGGTGCTAGGTGTGCGTGCGGCATGCGTCTCATCATCGCCTGCTTGAGGTTCACCGTATGAATCCTCGTTGTGAGACTCTTGATTTGTTGGTGTATATATTGGCGTAACAAGTACTTTCCTATGTTTTATAAATTTTAAATTCGTGTTTCATACCCCGTTGACAAATTTCTACGTCGGTGCATGCTCTAAACCAACAAAACCGGCACGTTCAATTGGTACGTCGCTGTCTGTGATCGGGCCAAATTCAACCCCTCTAAAAACTATACATACGGGATTGTGTTGTTAAAATTTATTTGTGGGAGTAGTCTTGTTATCAAAGGTCATTTTCACATACTATAAGTATCATATTTGTTCAGAAACAGTGCATCGGCGTTTGTTATAATTTAAATACAATGTAGTAGTATTACTCCTAGCGGGTTCCTAGCATAAATGATAAAATTCCAACAAAACCTTGGCCAATTGACCCATTTTTCGACTTATGTCTGCATTAGGCTTTTTTTAAGTTGGTCAATTATATGAATTAATGTATTTAGTAGTCTTACCCGAGTAATGTCTGGTTGTCAGATATATTCTGCATACTTGCATGTCAGGCACTTGAAATAAAATGTGTTATAAATGTGTTATGTTTGTTTACAAATAACATGCTTATTTTAACATCTACTTAAAATTATAAACTTGCCGAATGAGTTATACTATCTTTCCAACAACTTGTGTCGTTTGCACATACATAATCCAACCAGAAGATATTAAACATATAGAAGAAGCATAAAACACGGACGTATTTGTGTCAAGCTTATGCAACTCCGCCTAAAATTGTTTTCACATACAAATGTACAAGTCACACTGATTTTTTTGTAATTTTAAAAAGTGTAAAAATTAAACGAATATTTGGATAAATCAAGGGAGTGGTAGATACGAACTATTTTTAACATTTATCATAAAATAATGCGCAATGCATATTTTCATATTTATAACATTTTTTTAATTCTTTCAGGTCCTAATGTTTTCATACTGAGTGACTATCAGTAACATTAAGGCAAACGGATCCTGTACCGATTTGAAAACATAAGTGTGCTTCTTAAAACTTGCGAACTAAACACAATTTCGGTCGAATATCTTTTCAATGTCATATTTATCGAATGCATAAAATTCACAAGTGTTTATAAGATGATAATTTCTATTTTTTGTATGACAGGTTTGTGTGAACTGAACAAATAATGCCAGGATGAAAAACTGCATTTTTGTGATAGAATCTTCGAAGTTCATATAAATGATCACTGCGTACGGTTAATCATTTATCCATTGACAAAAACTCATGTTCGTACATTTATCAACCTGTTCGACTTTTTGATCGATAAGAGAAACGAGGCGAATGTTTAAATTTTATTTCAACAACATATTAATCTTGCCGCAAAATACTATACTACATTTCATATGACTCATTCATTGCCACTTCATTAAGAAATGACAAATTGTGTAATGGCGGGTGTTTCACGCCGTATCGATGCAAGACAACGAACGAATGTTTATAAAAGCACACTTGCTAGTGTCTGTGAAACATACAGATATGCTAAGTTGACAAAAGTTTGCACTTACTTAGCTTTTGTACCGGGATGTCATTAGTTTTCGCGATAGTCCGATGTTTTGGTCTATTTAGTGTGTGCATGGTTACATCAAATTAACTCAATTTATTAGACGCCTACTTCCGTATAACATTTATAATCCACATCATTATTATTTAATGCCGTACGCTAGGTAGATAGGTACACTAAATTATTTTTTCAAATAAGTTTGCTGCTAACTGAACCGCTGTATCAAGTTCATTCCAGGATTTGGACATGCGAACGCTTGGAATACATATTTTAACCATTTTGTATTACATGATGCACGTTGCTAGAATGAAGTCCATTGATATGACTGCAATACATTCTTTATGTAGAAAGTTGATATTTCTAAAATATATTTGAGGTCCGGGACTCAAACATATCTTATTTTGAAGACATATTTAATTGATCACAAATGTTTTATAAAAAAGAAAAAGTTATGTTACCAATTTTCTAGGGCTCTTTTCAGCTGTTAGGCCACTCAAGCACCCTTTGACATTTCAACTTCCCCTGGTCATTGGGCTACATATGGAAACCTACACTCTTGTCTCCCTGTGGAGACTATTTCTCTCCTGTGGTGTGGCAGCCGACATCGATCTGTGGCGCCCATGAATAGACACTTCCTTCACAGGTACCATTTTTCACCATGGTGGAGTGGAGCTGTGGGTCTTGCTCAGAAATTAACCTGTGGTCCAGAGGAGGATCAAACCCGGGACCTCTCCATTCCGAAGAGCGCGCCCTACCTCTAGGCAAACGCTCCCCACATATATACACCTGAGACTCATCATTGTCGAATCTCTTTCTGCCTCTCTCTCTCTCTGTCCCCTACCATCACGTGCTTCTCACCTCTCCCCTTCCCTCAGGTGCATCTCTCGGGGGACCCATCCCTCCGGTGCATATCTACCCCAAACCTCTCTGACTCCCTCTGAAAAAAGTTGTTTGACTATTTTAAACATTGTCTAGAATAATCTACAGTTCGATTGGAGTTTTTTTTATTACAGATTAGTTTAGCACATACATAGTTTGTGAGCAGACAAATGAACAAGTAGACAAGCTAAGTTACCGGGGTATAAATACTTATCAGACGGTATTTTTACACATCGAGTACCGTCTATTCAAACACTCAGCCGCTTGTTATGTTTGATCGGTAGTTGAAGTAGAAATATTCTCAACGGCCAAAGTTTGGTGTATATCCTTTAATATTAAAATGTTAATGCCTCCGTTATCAAATCCTCAACCCTTCCATTCATAAGGACCGATTTGTTTGGAAGGCGGAGACAAAATAAATAACTATGTTATATCCGTGAAAAAATCTTAAAGTACTTGTGTGTCGAGCCCTCGTTTACAGCGCAGCAACTGACGGCCGTGTTAGGTAACAAAACGAATGCTCATGTTTACAAACCCGAATTGTTCAACTGCTTAGATTAAAGTCAAGTTCAAGACTCGTCTATGATAAATAGCAGGTTAAAGATTGCGTAAACACTTTGTAACCGCTTTGCACTTGTAAGTCGGTAGATACAATTCACAATTGGAGCAGAGACTTATGGTTGTCGGGTGGGGCAATCATGGGTTCAATAGCTGATCCAATCACCACGTGGTGGTTAACAAGACTTGGTCAAGGTTCTGTCAATTTATTAAACAATGTCGAGTGACTAGCATTTATTGTGATCATTGCCACGTCATACAGGTTGTGGGGAAGGTTCCATCATATTTTGTTAAAAAAGTACTTGAGTTGTGTAATCAGGATTTTAATTTGTATTTAAGTGCATGTTCTATAGTATGCAATGTGCGACAGATACTGCCAGCGAATGGTTGACAGTCCGATCCATGCGTTGATACCTCAACACGGCAAATCCTTGAATTAGTTGAATTTTGAAGGACATGAAGAACTGTATAAGTGTCGAAGCTAATGACGAAGTAGAAATATGGACAAATAATGCTAAATTCTGTAATAATTTATGGTTACCAAGAAGTATACTTAGAAATTTTAAACAATCACATATTCTTCCACTCACCAGGCAAATGTCTAACATTTTGGAATCACAAGCATTTTGACCCATGGAAACGGAAAAAAATATATTTTGCATTGAAACAGTCAGCATATAGTGTCGTTAATCATGTATAGCGTTTCCTTATTTCTATAACAAAAGCGAGACTTAACAAGTTCCCATGCACCGTTTGGAATATAGTGTCTCGCGATTAATCCGTATGTGATACCGAACCTTGATATTACTCCGCGGATCTCTTTTTCTTCACGCCTTGGCAATAAAAAGGAAAATCAGTTTCACGCGATGATAGACTTATCTATCCGTAGTAAGAACAATATGTCTGTCTAGAAAATGTCTAAGATAAATCAAAGGTATTCAAGTACTTCAAAGTTGCATTATGTGTGTAACACTTTCGTATAGTAAACATTTCCACGTACGCTACGTTCGATTCTTTCACTATTAATTCGATTAAGTATTTTCTCTTTTTTTCCAATACTTTTATGACGTCATTGATTTTGGCAGTTCCTGTATTTACTTGCACGGGAAAATATCAAATAATAGTTCGCCAGAATCGGAAAGACTGGGAAATGGTCGATTTGAGAAATCGAGACGTGTTTAACATTTGACCCAGAGTGATTGCAGGCAGATGAATGAGTCTACGATACTGCTTCCCTGACGCTCGTTCGAGAAATCGTCCGTGACTCATAACGGTTGTTTGGGTAAAAATAATGTGTCTAGAACCCCCGTCAGTAAATTTGCTATTCCTCTTTTACGATTAACGATCACTGATCAAGTTCATATTGCAGCAGCTCATAGTTTCTGTAAATAGAGGTTATGAAAAGTTTTATTAAGAAATAGCGCGTCGTAGAATCGACTGCATAAAAAAAGTTTGCACGTCCTGTATTAATTATCCCCCTAGAAGACGAACTGAACCACTGGTCCTTATGTCCCTGAGTATACGTACTAATATACAACACACAATTAGAGTTCGTCATTAACCCCTATCAAATTAATCGCACAGCAATTAAATAGCAACAACTAAAATCCAATATAAAATTAGATCGAACTAAACCTTTTTAACCAAATTTAACTAGATCTACACACATATTAACAACCTTTTTTAAACACAAATTATTTTAAGAGTACAATTGGATTCCCATTTTCTAAAACCAGCACTCTCGTATGTTCATTTTTTATTTAATTACAGTGTAATTATGCTAATTCTAATCGCTAATTAATTATCCTGGTTAAACTCGGACACGTTAATCAGAAATGGACGCAAAATGTTTGTTTTTTCTATATATACATACGCAATAGCAATTTCTTAAAGCGGAAAACGGCCAATCTTATTAAAATTCATGACTTGGGCTTGTTTAAAGTGTTTAAGCGTACGTATTGCAATTTTCATTCTCTTAAATAGCAATATAAAACGTTTATACAATATACGTCTGTATTGAGTCATACGTAGTACACATATAGCGACACTCTTAAGCAAAGCAGAAATTTATTTAAAAATGAGGTCATTCGCTCTCGTTTGATAAAAAAAACTTTAATCATGTTTTTAATGTTTGTTTCATTTACAATCGTTTAAATGTAGACCAACGTTTCGTCTATGCTTTTCGCTAACCGAGAAATTCAAATAGCAGTTGTATTACCTATCAGACGACTCTCTAAAATGTGATATTACGGAACAGTATCTGTAAAATCTCGTTCAAATATCGTTAGTATGCGAGAGGTGCATTAAAGATATTGTGCCTGTCAATAAATATCTCGAAGTTTAACGTTTTATTGAAAGTAAGATTTTTTTATTTAGATAGTATCTCGATATGAAACCAAAGTTGTGATTTTATTATTTTTGTTATTGAAATAATATTGTCTTAGCTGTACAAGTTGTCAATTCATCCACAGACAAACTAGTCTGGCGGTGTACAACGTTCATATCGTGTGTAGTATTGATGGATGTACCAACAGTTTTCTGACTGGGTGGGTGGTTATGATCGCAGACTTTAAAGTTCTAGACGAGTCCCTCGTCCTTGAATCAATCGTAAAAGCTCGGCCATTTCCGTTTGTCTCCGATTAATACATTTAAATTAAATTTTCCATTGGATAAAAACCGAGGTAATCAGAATGGTCCATGAATATGCCATACAGTCGAGTGCTTTTATACGTTCGTGCAACGCATCCGGGCCGTTGTTGTTGTCCAGTATGCGTTCAAATCCCAGTATATGTACGATTTGTTTGCTCATCTCTGCATATAGAAACTATGATAGTAAAAAGACACACAACTGGTTTCGTAACAGTCATAGCAAGTTTGCCGCCTCGTATGAGTCGAAATAACAGAATGAATGCTGCAAATCCTTAAAGTGTGCATGATCACAGTTTTGCAGCTATGTTACCCGAATTTTACTTTTAGATATTCGAACAGTAAATTGATGTCTTTTTTTCAAAAACAATTTCGATAGTACATGTAATAGTTTGCAATCGAATAAAGATGGTTAATAACAAACAAAAGTTAAATTATGTAATATTAATTTAAGCATGTAGTACACGAACTTTGAGTGTCCGCTAACCTTCATTAAGTGATCACTCACTGAGTGAGCTCGATACGTACTAATGAATACATTAGAAAATCTACAATAAATAACGGTGCCACCTTGGTAGAGTAGGTATATGAGTTACAGACGTCTAGGGAAAAAGTTATCGGTCAGAAATAGATAAATAGCTATTGTTGTAGCATTCGCTCGCTCAACAAGAAAAGATTAAGCGTTACAAGTCTGGTATCGTTTATTCTAGTCTAGAAGAAATCGCCAATATTTGGCACTTGCTCCACGCATGCGTAGTGCGTACAGATCCAGCCAGTGGGTGATTGTTCGACTAGAGTTGACGATATAATATGTATCATTATTGTCTATATTGCTAGACGTACGAGCATGAGACATAAACCTCGCTTATCAGACTATATGTACATATAAATATTGTATAAATATACTACGATATTGTATTCAACTGTTATATTTTATGTAAAACGTTAAACGAGAGAGAGGTTCGCTTCTATGGGACAAACTGGCGAAATAAAACCACTGCAGATCTAATAATTTGCTATCAGATACGGGAATCAGAATACGGATTTTATTTGATGATTTTAAATACGCGACTTCATGTCACAAACCTGAAGTTTAAATTATGAATGGATTAAAATTTTACTATAAATAATAAGCAATAAATGAGTGATAAAAATCAAACATTTCAACAAAAATATTGTGAAAATGAAAAACACGTGTTTGTGAACATTTATCGGATTTTTAATGTTAGTCGGATAAATTTATGAAATACTTAAAAGAATTAAAGTTTGAATTGATTTGCAAAATAAATTTATAAACTTTGGAATTAAAAGAAGCGGTGTCGGGAAAGCGTACAGACATACAATTGGATTAAGCCGGAATGGAATTTATAGTATTGTGAATGAAAAAAACTGTCTGTATAATAAATACAGTGTAATAAAATGTTATAATAAAAACTTCACTTAATTACCCTGGATACATTTGTCATCATTTCAGATTTCTGAAAAAAGGGAAGATAGTCGCTGACACATTAGGGGACAGAGTATGAAACACGAGAGAAGGGGCTGTTCAACCAGAACACATTTCAGCGAGTGTAGAGCTCTAAGTCCTAAAACTAGGGGCTTGACGTTGAGACATGGATTATGAAAGATTAACATTTTTGTTTTAATGTAAAGCGATAGCATGTGATAAAAGATTTATTTGTCATGGATTTTGATTACTATTTAAAATGTGAAAATTCCTGACACGTGAAAGTACGTATAAGTATGAACTTATTGCAATGTGAAAATAATAGTTCTTAGCACATGCACTTTTACGTTCGATCAGTAATAATTGATATGGAGATTTATGACCCAGTTTGCGTCTTTGCGCATGCTCGGAATGTTGTGTTAGGGTTCACGGAAATCCTTAGATGAAACTATTTTAAATTATCTTCTATTCTACAAAAGGGAATACTATTCTTCAAATTGTGTATTGTGTGAGACTATGGCCTGCGTATGGGATATTATACACACTTATATGTTGATTCGAGTGGCATTGCTTGTTCTTTTGGGACCTGTCATCGGTGAGAGGTTTTTTCAATTTCGGGACCATAGAGATCAGAAGATGTATGACAGGCACAAGAACGCGGGGTCGGTGCATAGTAAATTGGAGGCTGAGGTAAATTACTTTTTTATTATTTTAATCCTGATTATTAATTACATTGATACTATCTACTGAAAGTCAAGAGTAACTACCCCGACCCCTCCTCTCGATAGGCTGGGGTCACTGTCAGTTAGCACTGCTAAGTTAGCATAATTGTCTGTTAGTCCCGATTCGTCATTAGCACTCGTGCGTCGTGATTATTGCTAGTTAACCCAAATATATAATAAAGTTAGAATTAATATGCCATGAGTACTATCAGTTAGCCATAATAGGTCATTTAGCCCCGTTAAGTCATTAGCACTACCAGTTAGTCGTATTAGGTCGTGAGCGTTGTCCATTAGCCATAATAGGGCTAATAGACTGTGTTCGTGACCTATCAGGGCTAACCGTCCGTCTAGAACAACGTTAATTAGCACCGATAAGTCATGAGCATCGTTAGTTAGTCCCAATCTGTCGAGACCACTGTCAGTTAGCCCTGGAAAGTTGTGAGCAATGTCATCTTACGCCGATAAATTATCAAAAACACGGTCAGTTAGCCCCGATAATTTGCAATCACATTCAGTTAGCCCACGATAAGACATAATCATATTTGAATGTAAAAGTGATACTAAAACTGTTACCGCCAAAATCCTACGACATTTCTAGTAGTAGCAAAAATTTAAATTAATAAAGTCTGACTCATATTTAGTCGTATGGTGAATGAAATAAATGTAAAACATCATACGCCGTGATGTATTAAAGTTTCTCGTATTTTTATTAAACGCTCACTACCACGAAGCGTTTTTGGGAGATTTATTTGTTCAAATTCTCACGGTGTGTCGCCAAGCTTGCACTGCGTGTGTACTTCACGTTTTACACCGTTATGTTGTTCAATGCAACTTGAGGCCTATGAACTATGAACCGTTTAATTGGAATACGTTTCAGTTTCTGTTTTGTTATAAAAAAATAAGATTTTTCATTCCACCAGCCTTTGACAATAATTTTTAAGTTTCTATTCACGTTATAGCATAAAAATTAAGTAGAGATTTTTTCATTAACATATTGATACAGACGACAACGATGTATGCTTACAGTCGTTATTGTTTTATTGTTTCTTCCGATTATAACTTCTGGTGGTATCCTAAAGACATACATTTCCAACCGAACGTGTTGTTTGTATTTAACCGTGTAAATTATAAGCAGACCTTTTCGTTTATTAAAACCAGTTTGCATTAAATGCCTAATGTCGTTTTAGAGTATAACCGTCAATTAATCCACATTTCGTATTTCATTATTCTGTTCTCCAAAATGCCAAACTGCTTCGATTGTCAGAGATAATAATACTACAACTGACTCATTTTCCTCCCTATACCGGTACAAACTACAAACGGATCTGACGCAACAAGCAAGAAAAGTACATCTGTCATTTCATCTGGAATAATTTGTAGCCACTATACGATGATCGAATTCTGTTATAAAAATAAAACCCAGTTTGTGACTTCTAACATTTCGAGAATGACTCGTACTTTTTTTCAATTTATCAATTAATCGCGTCCAAATTTAAAGAGAGAAGCCAACGGCATAGTATTGGATTGTGGTCATGCGTTTATTTTAAGTCGCTTAAACGTATCAGGTTTGAAATCTACTGGACGCTTTTGAGGTCATTTTATATGGCAGGGTCTAAAACATGCCGCCTCACTCAGTGACTTGACAAAAAATGTCGATCAAATACGGTTATACGGGTATATATAACATTTTTGTTAGGTGTACTATAACTGAATCTATTCAATTCATGTCAACAATGCAATTCCAATACTTAACGATTTGATGGGTTTCAACAATAGTTGATTAAAGGGGCTGGTATCATTTAACATTTTCCGGCATATTTTATGTTAAATTGATTTTATGACATGCTTGTCCCGTATTGTTATCGTCCGGTTTACTGGGTTTATATCCTCACTACGTCACGTGCCATTTAACGTCTGCTCTTTAGTCTCGTCTGAGGAATTTGGCAAAAATGCATTTGTAACCCAATTTCTGACTACCTAATGGGTGTACACTGTCTCATGTCCTAGAAACGAAACAGCGTACATAATGTGTGTGCGTTTCATTAATTCTAAATGAAGACTAAAAAAACGTCTCATCATGTAAGGCCAAAATAATATGATACAGTGGTAAAAATGTTGAAGCAACCCTAATAATGTGATTGCTATTTGCTGGAAATCATCCTACATCGCGGTTCGTTGATTGTCCATGGCATGAAATAAATAGAATAAAAAAAATATATAAAAAATATAAGAAATATAAAATGATTTTCATTTCTTCCCACCTTACCTTATTTTCAAAAGTTTCAGCCTGTTCACAGCACCACAATATCATTTGTGCGGCCTAGGTCTACGTGCATTATACATATCGCAATTTACATAAAATGTAACCACTTTTCATGCGTTATTTTGGACTTATTCTTTTAGCTGTATTAATATTGTCTTAACATTTCCTTAGCAATCTATCAATCGATGTTATACCGTGATATTGTTGCGACTGTTGTCAGGCCAAGACAAAGCAATACTAACTTACATGTATTGTGGTCCTCGTATCGTACTAAAATATTGGGGAAGTTGGAAGAAAAATAAGTTTTTAATTCTTAATTAAATGATTTTACGAACTGGCAAAAACTCGACGATGTTGCGTAAAATACACCAACAAAATGCCATACAAAAACTTTAAGGGTAGTGGAACTAGTGACAAAATAGTGTGAGCAGTACCACAGCCTCTCCAGATTGGCCCTCTGTAGAACAAGTAACCCCTCTATAACAATACCTTCAACATTGCCCTCAGCTGATATTTACTCTACATGTAACCTCTGTATAGCAACAACCTCTAAATAACGGCCAGAATGTTCAACTCCTAAAGGGTGTTACTCTTCAGGGGTTGTTCTGCACATGTGTAGCCGGGTGTATAGGATTTGATAACTAATAGGGGAGAAACTTGTGTAGGCAGCCGGCTAGCTCAGTCGGTAGAGCATTCGCCCTGTAAGCGAAGGGTCCCGGGTTCGAGCCCCGGTCTGGTTGCACATTTTTCTTTCCCTGTTACACATGTACTTAATTCAGATAAAGACTAAAACAAATCAAACTGTAATCTATATATAGTCAGATTACAAGAATGATAGTATTACGTATTTTATCGACAAATTGTAATTAAATTTTCATATTTTTGAGAAATGTTTATTTTAGTGTCATTTAGTGGTTCATAAATTGTATAATGACACTCTTTACGTAGAACACTTCCAACACTTTTCACTTTGGTAAGTGTAGAAATCAGATCCGTTTTAAAGGTTTAAAAGCAATTTGATTTTAGTGCAAAGTTATCGTCAGAAAGTGCACTTTTCTTACCTTAACTTTAAGGAGTTCCACGCGCATGCGTATAGCGATATAGCAGGGACCATCCCCCTATTGCACCGTAGATGTTACATTGTGTGCTTAATAAAATATACGCATGGAGTATGGCGTACATTCAGGGTCAATTTAAGTTAGGGCTGCCATAACCAGGTTTTGGCTGGTTAGGGCTGAGGTTAGAGCTGCCCTAACTAGGTTAGGGCTGCCCTAACTTAAATTGACCCTGAATGCACGCCATACATGTAGTAATATTTGTCATATCGTTTCAATTACCGATACAAATGTGTTTCTATGTTTGTTAGGTTTTTCTAGAATATATTCGCTATTGCCACCAACTTAGATAACATAGCGGTAGAGTGTCCGCTTCGAGTCGGGGCGCGGAGGTCAAGGGCTCGATCCCACGTTGAGAATGAAACATCTATACTTAAAACTAAACTGTCATGATTGCAAAACTTAATTGAAACACAGATTTCACTCACCTACGAAAAGTGTTAAACTTATTGTGATAAGATCTTTTTTTAAATCCACCGTTGCGACGTTTGTTTCAATTAAGTGACACTCAATGGGCTGGTAAGAATTTATTGTTTCGTTTTGTGGTTACGATAGCTTAGATGTTTGGTGCGATAAATGTATGTTGTTCATTTACTTACAAGATCGTAAAACAAATGTTTTATAGTAAATGTATCGTATTATCTTGAAAATGACACATGTGGTTTTTGCGATTGTCTAATTGAGTAAAAACAATATAATAAGTCAGGTGTTCTTAGGTACTTTACATGTTATTTTGCATACAGTGAAACATAGTTAAAATGTACCTAAATAAAGCAACCATGACTCTTATTAGTCAAACATATGTTACCCCCCCTCCTGAATTTAGCAACCATGTGACTTAAGCAACCACTGATATTCAATCCAAGGTGTTGCTACACAAATTATTAAATATACGACATAATGGTACTATTGTCATCTTAAAGCCTATTTGATGTTTTCTGAAGGGTTTGATTTCGATCGTATTTTTGAAATCGCATTGACTGTATGCCTATGAAAGTGAATTTGAAAAAGGTCAAATGTATTCAACTCTAATTTTACGTTGCATAAAACACAGATAGCATTTAGCGTGTTTTACGCTTGTATGTTTTCATGTATAATAGAGGCCCACATAGAAGATTGGGTAACCGAATGTGTTGCCTCGTTAAATAAAGTCTTTACTTATGTATATAGAACTTAAATGAAAGCCTATGACTAATAGATGTACGTGTGAGCTCGACTGTCCGAATTTCGTCTTTGAGTCTCGCCTTAATGCTAAAACGCTGCCTCGTGGCTAACCGGAAGCAGTTGCATGTAATTCACGTGGACGTGTGGCTTATAACCGGAAGTTGACATAAAGTATGTTACATGCTATTAAAAGAATATAAGTTAATTCGTCTATGAGGGTAAAATGAATTATATCACACTAAGTTCTAGCTGCAGACATTGTTATTTTGGCTAGCATATCTATTTTGGTGAGCTGGATATTTAATGAACACATTTATTTAAGGTACCGCGTCTGTCACAGGGAAATATTTCACCGCATACTATACTGTGTATGCCTTTGATGCGTTAATCTACACGTCATATTACCAAGCAAGAAACCCAGGGCTTGTCAAAACATATCATATCAAAATAATAGCAAATCCGCGTGAGTGCAAAATAGTGGCATTTTTACTCATAATGTTTCGTACTCGATATTATTCGAACCTGCAACGTTCGTACCACAGTTACAATACAATCTTTATTTTAAGTCGGGTTTCATTTACAACAAATATCACAATTCCATCAAATTACCATCAAACCATCTACATTGTTTCTTATTGCAATTCTACTTTACATTTTTCCATGCCCTTTCTTGCGTTCTCTTGTCCGTCATTTTGAAACAGCCTATGTGTACATATCAAAACTAAAATGGCCGGTCAGTTTTATTATTTTCTAAACCAAACTTGTCTATTATATTATTTATCCTAGGACCAACATGAGCCATATAATAAGATCCTGTTTTTTTCATAGCGATGCATGTATGTTTGTTTACTAATAACTATAAATTAAAGGTAGAGTAAACATGATATGCTAGTAATTATTCAAATAATGTGTAAGGTTATAACCACGGTGACAACATACGCCATCGCATGTGTATCATGTACGCGTTCATCTTACATCAATGCTGATAAGTTTCAAAGAATGTAAACCTATCATTTCTGTGTTACATCGCGTATTTTATGACCATGTTCAAGTGGCAGTGTTTATTTAATAAAGGTACGCTATGACACAAGAAGGGTCTCTAGTTGCTATTTACAACATGGGGTATACAAAGCTAAGTAAAAGTGAAACGTCACTTGAAACCAGAATCTCCGTATAAAACTAGGGTCATTCAACATGAACTGCTCATATATCGAATAGTATAGGAAAAAGGTCGAAAGTATAAATACGCTATTTTAAGAAAACGAGAAAAAACTCCCTGAAGCCACCCTTTATTCATGGAAAAACAAGCCTTTTCTACTTCAGTCAGGTCAACATGACTTAATTCTTTTCGATTGCCACGATGCATCTTGAAATTCAAATTTTAAATATGTACGCGTGTTATAACGTCGTAAGTAACATTTACGATATTTTTCTTCCGATCCAGCGAAATATTACCTGTTGGGTTGCAGTCTGATCACCTCGGCGCCTTATTGCAATGTACATTTACCGGAGACAAACGGAAATGACCGAGCTTTCACGATTGGCTAGGTTGCTTATATTGACGTGACTGGATCTCGTCAGACTGAAATGTTGACGAAATGAGAACACAGTAGTGTAAGCAGATATGCTTGGAATAGACTTGACTTCTGACTCATGTTTATAAATGGGCGTATATAGCATCATGAAACTTATGTAACAAAATGTTTCATCATATTTTTACCAGACTTGTTTTGTAAAATTTACATTGTTTTATACAGGAATTCGGTCACTGTCAATCAGTCATAAAAATGCATCCGTCCGTTCAATCAATCGATCCATAAATCAATCAATCAATCAACCAGTAAATCAATCAATCAATCAGTTATTTTATTGGTATCTAAATAATTAAGACATATTAGTGATTACTTAAATATTTCATGAACTTATCATACGTTTACTCGGTATAAAAATAAAAATTCAAACGTTTTCAAAATTTATTCCGGCGTAGCATTTAAGAATAAGTGCAAATTCTACAAATTCATAAACGACGGGGTCTGGAGTAAACCAAGGCACTGGGTTAATATCTCTAACATTGCTTGTACCTACATGCGCGTTTAATCATCGCAAACTGTGCTAACACCCACGCGAGATCTCATACTCTGTGGTATAGTTCACCATGCCACTCCCTACAACATTTATTATACAATATGTCATAATATCCACAACCGGCTTATATACTGTATACTCAGCATTATCCGTAAGTTATTAAGATTCGTTGATATTGGTGATCAAATTGACGTAGAAAACAAATCCCCTTTATAGCACACGCGGATAAACAACCAATGAAATACGTAGCAATAGGGAATTCGCGGCAAAAGGTGTTGTCCCAACTAGGGTTTTCTCAAAGCAATTGTTTATGACACTGGGGTTTTATGTTCTCGGGGGCTTTAGCCTTTTCAAATATCGTCCAGTAGCAAGAGGTATTCATGCTGAAGGGTTATTCCCGTATCAAGGAGGTGCCACGTGACAAGAGTATCTTTAAGGGGTTTTTACGCTTTCTACTTTATGGCCATTCTTTGTATTCTCAATCGTTATGCTGTCATAGCGAGACGAAAGAATTCGATAATTGGATAAGTTCGATCAAAATATTCGACACGATCGATCTATAGAAATCTGTGCGAAATTACCATTTTCATCCAAGCCACAAAATTTGCTGTCGTTGTGAAGGTAATGGTTGTACAGTTTTGTGATTTGTAACAAACCGTCTGTGTGTATCCAATATGTAATAGTTTATCAATTTAATAAATTGACCACTTAACTAGTTGGCATCGTGCAGAATGACGAAAATATTGAAGACAAAAAATGACTCTAGACATACTACTCATGATATTGACGCTTTCCATTTATTTTGGCTAGTTATTATTTATGTAAGATTACACTTTCAAGATTCACTTGGCCATTTATTACATTTTTGAATTGGCACCGCTATAACACTTCACGCCTCTGGAATATTTTATAAGTCAATAATGTGTTTTTTATAAAGGCTGACAAACATATAAAGCATGCTCGACAGTTTTGATCAATAGGGCCGTTGATCGTAATGTAAATTGCAAGAATACTTTATGTATTCGTAAAACATAGTTTTGTGATAAAAATGTCTGCAAAACATGTTTTTATCATCGAAGTGGAGTTTAGTCCCTTTAATGGCCAATGAATAGCCGTATTTTGAGACCGGGATTCAGTAGGCAATGCGTTCTGTATTAAGGTGTTACAAAATCTACGCTGTAAGAAGCGCAGTCACTTAAGGTACAATCTGTCAAAGTTTCATTAAGATGCGGTTATTTTTGTTCTCTCTAGACCAACAGCGCGAAGTACCTTAAGCCGTACATCCATGTACCGCATTTGATGTGTCATATGGAACGTACGTACGGGATTGCACACTTTTCTTATTAGGTCATCATTAAAAAAAACCTTTGATTGGCATAACCTGTCAATATAACATATACTCAAAGACACATGCAAGAACCTGAGTAGAAAGTTTTTGCAGCGTTTTGATACCAAAGCGAGTATCAATGATAAATTATATAATACCATGTATTAATGCATGTACAAATATGTTTTCACATCATTTTTATCTATTTTTCTCTCGTAGAAATCTAGGATTTCGTCAAACAAATATTTTAAGAACAGTTTTAGCTATTACATAGACATTGTGTTGAAGGCTTTGCAATTCCAGTAATGTAATGACATCATACTTATCGCATTGTATGAGATTACCTTACAAAACACTTAGGGAAACATCGAAATATTGAGTGACATTAAAACAACTTGGTGAAGGAATAGGGCGGAATACTTCGATGTAGTCTCTAGTTCTGAAATGTTTGCATGACAAGACTTACTTACCACCCAGCGGAAGTCTTGAAAATGTTACCACATGATTTATAGCATTTTTAAACGAACAGAACAGAACGCATCGCTATTTTTCACGACATCCATGCACTTCCGGTCCTGTCATCCGGAAATCTACAGGTCTACAGTCTACAGGACCGTATCCAGAGTCAAACCACCACACAAATAGAACACTTGTGAAGGGTACATTTGAAGCATTACGGTTTTTTGTTGTGTTTTTTTTGTAATTTTAACTAATTTCTCAAATTCTCGTCTGCATGGCTACGGACCTGTTGTATTTTTAAAATAAAAAGAAATGTTTTAATATCAGAAAATCTGAATCTGTAAATTATATTAAGATATTACGGGAACACGTGTGTTTAACTGATGTTATGATTGTCTCGGTGTTAATTTGTTAGGTGCGCTGACTCGGGACTCACATGATTGACATTGTTAAGGATTCGAATCTCAGGCGGTGTGTAGAGTCTGAACGCGAGCACGCCGTCGAAGATACTAACAGACGGCAGATGTGTCAACCAGGTCACCGCCACAAAAAGCCGGGGACATCATTAGAAGACCACCCACAAGCATCCATCATCTGCTATTTGAATGCGTATAGAAAGGATACTGTATGACCTAACGCTTGTGTGGTTAAAATCCTCTTTATAGAATCTACCCGCTAAATGTATCTTCATTTGAAGTCTGTGCAAAACTTGTTGTAAACAAAACAATTGTTTAAATAGATGTTTTTGTGTCTACTCTTGCTGTGTTTCTCTACAAGCGTTAATCATTATTCCTAGACCTCCGCCAAGATAATTTTTCATGATCAGTCGGGTTTAGTTTCCAACAGTCAGTTCCAGTTTTCCTTTCGAATTTTATATTGAAGTTTACAGACATATTGTAAACTAACACATCAGCGCCACGCAGAGATTTGGCAACAGTTTCCCCCAAACGTTGTAGTAATATTTGCACTGGAGAAATGCCTCCCAGATATTCTACTACAGTCTACTCTAGTGTCTACGATATATCATTTACAACAATAGTTTAGAGATTATCGTTTGCTTATTATACCAATTGGTCGATTAGGTCTGTATTAGATTCACCGCAGTATCTATTCAACATGTTTCATCATTTGTCGACTACAAAGTGAATCATCGGTTATACATGAACACACGAGACCTCTCCGTACCTGGTTCAATAGACCACCGGGCAATTAAGGACAATTGAAACTTGTTGTAGTTGAATGTCTTACAAAGTTACTGGTAAATTGGGGGCCTGACCCACTACACCGGACAATACATAGGGGATTAAAACGGTTATTGTTACATGCTAGGCCTACATGTAAAGGTTAAGGAACATATTATATGAGTCAGTACAAGTACATAATGGTGCACGCACATTGTATGATAACAGTAGGTCATTACGACGGTGCACGCACATTATATGATAGCAGTAGGTCATTACGACGGTGCACGCACATTATATGATAGCAGTAGGTCATTACGACGGTGCACGCACATTATATGATAGCAGTAGGTCATTACGACGATGCACGCACATTATATGATAGCAGTAGGTCATTACGACGGTGCACGCACATTATATGATAGCAGTAGGTCATTACGACGGTGCACGCACATTATATGATAGCAGTAGGTCATTACAACGGTACACGCACGTTATATGAAGACGATAGGTCATTACGACGGTGCAAACACATTATATAATGACAATAGGTCATTACGACGGTGTACGCACACTATATGAAGACAATAGGTCATTACGAAGGTGCACGCACACTATATGAAGACAATAGGTCATTACGAAGGTGCACGCACACTATATGAAGACAATAGGTCATTACGACGGTACAAACACATTATATGATGACAATAGGTCATTACGACGGTGTACGCACATTATATGAAGACATTATGTCATTACCACGGTGTACACACATTATATGATGACAATATGCCATTACGACGGTCCACGCACATTATGTGAAGACAGTAGGTCATTACGACGGTGCATGACGCCGCACGCCTATGGGGAACACTTTGTGTTGCACGCATATTGTATGGTGACAATACTTGACGGTGCACGCATATTGCATGTGGAAAAACTTGGCGTTCTACGCATATTGCATGAGGACAATACATAATGGCGCACGCATATTGCATTGGGATAATACGTGAAGTCACGCGCACTTTTATATGGATCAGTACATGTCAGTACACGCAGCCGTTATTGAATGACAATTCGTTCAGGTCCACGCACCTAGCATTGGAACAACACCTAAATGTGCATACGTTTGAATAGACATAAGCTGGCGGTGTTCATTCATATAACATATCAGACAGTGATACTATCTGACCATACCCCTCCCAGGAGGACACAGGTATATGACCTAAACTGAACTAATTTATAACACAAAGCCTTACTTGACCAATATACCTTTACAAATCCATAATCCAGACATATTAAATGTCTAGTTACTGTTGTTAGTCATCCCCTTCACTAATATGCTTGCTTTAGATAATGGCGATGGTTCATGGAGGAATTCAATGGTTTAGGATTTAAGTTGTCGTAAATTTGAGAATTTACGATCAGGCTGAGGACCGCAAACAAAGAGAGACCGTCTCATTCATAAATTGTCTCTGATTTTACTACACATTTCGTTTCATCAAGTACGTCAATGAAGTTTGCTTGTAATTTGTACATGAACGATTTTACGGTTTTTACAATTTTGATATCACTATAATCTTCATTGCGGTTGACGCTATGTGGCGTCAGCTATACGTTCAATCCGGCTTCAATATTCTTCACAAGTTCCTAGTTATAATATTAATAATAAATAAATAATAATAAAGACTTTATTTTACCAGGAAATAGCCTAGATCCACAGAAACACTTGTTTTTTACCTTTCATTAACATTTGCATTCGCCATGCCAAATAGAATCTTGAATCGCGGGAAATGACGCCTTCCCCACGTGTTTCGTCACTGAGGAAATTCGCACAGCCCGTGTTGATTGAGATAACCGGATGCAGACCAGTCTGGTGTGTCGTCTGCGAACATTTCGGAAATAAATATATCAACCATTGACAGCATCCTTATCTGTCACGTTATGACAGAATCGTCACATGTCTAGATCAGACTTTTTGGTGACATTTTGAAAGTTTAGTCTGTCGCCTGTCGCTAACAGAGGGAATTTGTATAGTAACAAAAATAACCTTGACATTTAGTAGTAAATTGTTTTCTACTGTTTTTGTAGCCTCGTCTTCGAAATATTTAAAAAAGACGTTATTACATTTGAAACGTTCTATTAGTCATGTCATTGCTATGTGCGTTTTCCTGCATTTTCCATTTTATTATAAACTTTGTAAATTTTAATTAATTGCGCATTTATATTAAATTATTTAGTATTGAAAAGAACATATCACGATTTAATCAGTGGCGATAAAGAATACTTGAGCTAACCTCCTCATGTGACACAAAACACATTTTTTTAATGATATGTAATAGTGTATGTAATATGACGTCACTATGACGTCATCACACACGTTATGTCATGTGATTCTTTTTAGTGTCATTCGGTGCGTGTCGTTACCTAAATACCCCACAAAAATAGTTCTTATTTAATTTTTCTTCGTAAATTGATATTGTAGACACATTTTAGCTTTAAACTTCGCGACCTAAGTGAATTTTGATACACTCTCGGTATATTTTAAGAGCGATTTTTGCTTATTCGTGGCGCACTGTCATCTTTGAATAGTATAATTCAAAACCAACTCTCTCGATTTTAGCTTGAACTATGTTGGTGCATTTGGCAGAGTTACGAGTTCAATTTATTATACAAGTACATTATGAATGTTAGTGCGGTAAAAACCAAACTCACTATACTAATGCACTATGCAAAATGTGTCATTGTAATACATAAACCACTGGTAATCTAGCTTAAGGCATAACGATGGTCAAAGGTGCCACAAGTAAGCCAAAAACCACAATTAGATAGCGAAATGCGTTATAGTAGCACAAAAATGTCAAACCGACTATAGTACTGTAGCTAAATGCACCAGAATAACACAAAAAAGTGTCATAATAAAGCCAAAGGCATTATAATAGCCTGAACACAGCCATTATGAAACCAAAACTTCTTTAATACAGCCCAGAACACTTCAATAACACAAAAAGCGCCATGATATGGCCAAAACTATATTTTCAGATCCAAATGCACCACAATAGCGCTAAAAGAGCAAAAGCAAAAATGAACCCAAACTCATCATAATTTAGCGACAAGCAAAAATACATGTTGTAACATACAGCGTAATATTGGTAACGGGAATCACGGACTGCAATCTGCTGCATGAAAACTGTCAGTTGAAAACCCCTTTTCTAACGGGTAATGGTTACCTTCATTCGTCGGCTTCCGAGATCGTCTGGTCGTGTGATAAATGTGCTTTAATTTGTTTAATACAGTAAAATGAGATGTTTAGTTGAATTGAGTTACCTGAGAGCCTAGTATTTACAGAATTTGATACAGTTTCATACAACCGTTAATTTATATAAGTGCACCATCGCGCACTTCAATTTAATTATAACTTAAATAAATATTCTTTACTGGCCAAAACTGCAAACTATTTAATGCAATCGGCTAGATTTTGCTTTTTTTTACACAGAAGTATTCTGTCGGTGTTATAAAGATACAAAATACTATTTGTGTCTGTGATTGACAATGTATGAGTCATGAACATTTGCGCCAAAAAAGCACTTTTGTGGATTTCAAGGTCAAAGCGCCGATGAGTTTGACTTTTATGAAGAAGCAACACACATCGCTGACTTAGAATGAGAAGGTCGTAAGAACAAAATTAATATTCTGCGAAAACAATAAAAAAAACTTTCCAAAAATTACTCTATACTAATGGTAAAACAAGCTGTTTCAACATCAGTTTGGTCAACATGACAAGTTGCAACTTTCATGACAATAGGCTCATAAGAAGCTCCTTGTGATGCTGATTTTAAATATGTCTCTGTCTTATAGTGTAGTCGTACGTAGTACTTACGATCTTCTCATTTTAAGGCAGCGATATATATAATATATATATTCAATATTTTTTGAAGTAACCGATATACACTTCACTCCTTCTCTATTATTGTGCCACACTCTCCACTTTCCACGTATTCAAAGTTTCAAATTTAAGAGTATGCTTGTAATACCTCGCGGGTATGTTCTTTTAACCAGTACACACATGCATTTTTTATTTCATCAGATCCTATCAAATAACCTGAGCGTTTACATACTAGTACCGGTACATGGTTTTGTGTTGATTTTATTTCGTACTTCACTGTCATTGCAATTAACAAAAAATTAATTCAGGATGCATGTTAATTACTGCAAAAACTAGTAATTGTCACGACTAGTCTAAACTTTTTAACAAGTTGGTCTGTCAGAGGGATATTAAGTTACTTTTCGTTTCTTTGAGTTACTTAGAGTTCCTTTGAGTTCCTTTGAGTTCCTTTGAGTAATGTTTATATCATACGGTTGTCTCATTTAAACGTTTGCTACAAGCAAAACGTTGACACTAGTTGCGGCGATTGGGTTCATTTTGTGGTGCTTTGAACATCTTTATGTGTCGTTAGGTTCCTTTGAGTAACGTTTGCACCCTACGTTTTTGCAATTTTGTCTGTCAAAACATGAGGTGAAAGTTGACGTTAGTTAGAAAAACGTCCTTTCTTCTTCCATAATAAATTTCAGATCAACCGAGTTTATTGCTTTTTATGTAATGAAATACATGTGTATTCCGTTACCTAATAATAAAATATGTATTCAGTAATAGCAGAGAATGTGTGAACTTATTATTAAGACTTGCACATTTTCGAACTATTTCTTTCTGTGCTGATATAGTAGAAAGCCTTTGCGTTTCATTTACATTTTAATTAGATATAGTTGTAATTTGTACTGATTATGAGGTTAAAGAGAATTTCAGCATCTGAGAGTGTCTTTGTTAGAATCTACAAGCGTAACACGCCTGGGTTTTTTGATGTTGCAAGTGAATCTGCATATCTTCATTATAATTCATACTCGAACTTGTATAAGTATGCGTAGTGACCAACATTAATTCAAATGTTATTCAATTTACTGGTATCCTTTTGTATAGCCACTTAAGCAGTCGTCTCTTTCAATCATTCCTTCTTGTTAAAAGTGATCTAAACTTTATTATTTTTGTGCTGGTACTAGGTTTAATGGTCTCTCCACTGGACGCCTATCTTTCGCAATAGTTTCTATTTCTCAAATGGTCTGCCCCATATTCTTTATTTCTCTGTCGATTATTATACAACTTACACAAGAGACGCTTAGGACTGGGACTAGAAAATGTAATGCTTTATTTGGAAGAGTTATGTCATATAGATATAATTATTATGTGTTCGATAGTCGAAGTTCAAGTTAAATGTCACAATACTGTTGTTAAGGAACTTAAGCGTACATTCTATATATTTGCTGTTGCTCAAATTATATTTATGTGCAATGCTATGTGCGAGAGAGGAATATGCACGACTCATCAATTGAACAACAGTGGATTATGTTGTCTAAATGAATACTTTACCTAAAAGCACCAGTTAACTAAACAACAATGATAAGCATTTTGTAATGTTAAAGATCACGTGATTATATGAGTCAATTATTGCTTTATCATGCGTATGCGGTTAGGAATGGCAACCGCGCAGTTTGGCATATGTCATGATATATATTATGTATAAGACCAACACAAATTAGTACATTCTAGTGTTGTTTTCTGGTAACAAGGAAATCCCTTTTATTTCTTAAATTATTTCATTGGTGTTATGCACTGGACTATCATCGACCGTCCCGTCTTTCAGCTAGATGTCAATGAATTGTTCAGAGTACGGTTAAATATGGTAGATTTGGTTACCAGAGCGGCAAAACCACAAACTTGTGTTGTTTTTTGGCCTAATATTGTGGCGGGAAATTGATTCTTATGTAATTATCATGACATTCTCGACAACATATCTACTGTGGAATACCGTATACTTGCAATATCCACTGTACGGTATACCACAGTGACATTGTTTGACACTTATTGTAAGGTACAAAAAACGTGCTCACGTGTTTTTACTTAACATGTTGCCTAAATTAACGTAAACAATTGTTCCTAATGAAACAAAAGATGTTAACAAGTGTCCGACTACTTGCAGTGCTTAATAATAATATGTTTTACAAGTGAAGTACAGGTATTATTGTGTCCGCTTAAGTGCTTGTCCAAAACTATATGCTTTCAAGTTAGATAGATATATTTATTTCAGTAAAGGTTGTACATAAGATGGAAATGTAGTTTTGCCAATTCATACTGAACACACGTACATAGCATGACTGTACAAACCTTGAGCATTTCCTGTATAGAGAATCATTTAGTAATTGCACGGCCCTACAGCAACCACTTCTCGTCCAAATGCATGTACTATAGATGACTATGCATGTACAACCCTTGCTTACCAATTAAAATTTGAGAAAAATATCAAAATTTCTGTTCTCTCACGTTCCCTTAACAATTACGTCGTCTAGGGTGATTACTATACTTTAAGAGGCAGCGGAAATGAAATGGGCATAATAGATACATGTATAAAGTAGTAACCAAATGTATACATGTATACATTTATATTGCCTTACTTCTGTATCAGTCTGGGTTGTGGTGCTGCTTCGCAATACTACTCACTTCGTCTCTACTCACATTGACAAACGTTGTTTTGTGCTGTTTTCGAAAATAGATTTCAGAACATCATATTTTAGAACATGAGCATTGTAATAACGAACATAGAAATTTTCGATCATTGTTTTAACGAACATCGTATTAATTTTTATTATTACGTTTACTGCAATGATCATAATTACTGAAACGTAAAACAATGAAGGAGTGGTATTCTTTCTGTGGCGGGCGTATGAAAACAAACATGATAAAAACAGGATGTTGTCATTGGCCACCGTCACCAAAGGGGTTTAATTAGAATAGAGCCGCAACTTCGGAAATAATAAATCGCAACTGCGGCATTCCACTTGACTGTTTGCGGAAATAAGATGGCATTGAACACGATAATTGACTCAGTACGTACTATCACAAACCACGTGCCATGTCCCCCGCACTTATTCTGCCACCGGAAGTCGTATACCGGAAGTCATCCACTTATGTAACTAAGTTTATTTTTCCGAAGTTAATTTTAGCAACAGCACGATTAGTAGTCGTTTAAATTTGATAAACAGTTTGTTTTCATTTAAGCCGAACGTAAATTACTACAACCATTTAGGTAATTACACATTTATTGTAGAAGTAATTAGATTTTTATAAATAGATTCGCCGCGAACTAGTTTTAGACTTTTCAACATTTCATGATGCAATCTAGAACTCGAGAAGGCATGGTTGAAAAAACGTGCTTTAGTTTAGCATTAAAATATGGACGACATAGTGTTGCTTTATACTTTTGTTGCTCGTTTGAATCGTATTTTTCCAAAGTTGTTATAGTTCCCGGCGACTATGTGGCTTTAACAACTACAGTTTTATCAGACTAATGCCGAAATTGCATTATATTTTTGTCTCACTGTTCGTATCGTTGCGTCTTTTATCAGATCATTTATGCCACATTTTTGCTCACATTTTACCAGATTATTGATGACATTTGCTCACGCTTTACCAGATCAGTTATGCAATTCAGTCTCACGTTTTACCAGATTGTTTATGTAATCATTCGATTTTACCAGACCAGTGATGTCATTACTATTGTTTTACCAGACATGGGATACCATTCATTCGGGAAGAGGAGGTCAGATATTTATGCAGTTTTAACTCACTGGAAACATAATCAACTCCCATTTCTAGGCATGGTTCATTTTACACCAGCTCTTTAATAGTATTTTAAAAAATCTAATTTTCAGTTTTCGTTGAGTTACCTTACATTCACCCGTTATCTTTCCCAGTGATGTCCTATGATATTTTAAATGCACGATACATACAGACTTAGTCAAACCCAAAGGGATTTTAAATTTAAATCCTTGTTTCAACACACCCTTTGATGTCGGATGAACTTAGAAAGCTCGGGTATTATCATGGATACGTTCGGATCGGCGAGTTCATACTTACGATTACTCACGATTCTAACCTAGTTTGTGACAATGTCATGTTCATGATTTATTTAAAATGTAAGTTTTTTACTGAGCTAGATACCAGATTGGTTCGCTCATGTTTTTAGCATAACGTGACATCTCCATTGTTTTACAGTAACTGATCTTGATAGCGTATTGTGTCCGCTAAGAGTACGAGATATATGTGGGCTCGTCGCCTCGATAGCGTAGTGAGTGGGTGGTCGTGTATGGTGGGTCTGGGGTTCACATCTTGGTTGTAGACTATTTTCTTAGAATATGGAAGGGTCAGTGGGTCAGTGGGTCGCTGTCGTGTCATATCATATGATTTGGGTTTTGCATTTTAAGGGTACTCTCGGTCTCTCACATGTATAATTGCATTCAATGGTTCATTCAGTCCAATGTGCATTTACACGTATAACCAGCCAGTCTATGATCTAGGGCGAAATTACGTACTTCGTATATAATCATTAAATAATTTATACAAGGTTCGAAGCAAAACTGATATATATTCTTTATAATTTGTGTTCGCGAACATCAATATCGCTTCCCCATTGCTATACGCACTTACAATAAGGATGTTAGAGTAGAAATAAGTGTAATAATCAAATTACTCCAATATAGTACAGTTAATTAACACCGCCTATTAATTAGTGTTTTCTCTTTGTCAAATAATTGGTCGAATTTGATAGCTTATTTTGTTCCGTGTTTCAATGAAAAGCATTTTCTAGACGATAAAACGGGAAGTAAATGTAATTGTAATGTGTTTCCGTGTAATCTCGTAGGGGTCAATGAAAAGTCTCGTGCTTCGCCACATTTCTTTTCGGCACTGTCAGACGCCATTAATGGAGCCACACACGTCGTGCTTTTTGTGTTCTGCCTCACGTGACGTCACATGGAAGTATTTCCGAACGTCATACGCGATCTAATAGAGCCGTGCGACACATATTTGTAACGTACAACTGTATAAATCGTCTTTCGGCACATTTTATCTTACCATGCCATATCGCCTCATGCTAAGTCGCATCTATGATATATCGTCCCATGTCATCTCGTACCATGTCATATCGTCCCATGTCATATCGTACCACGTCATCTCGTACCATGTCGCCTCGTACCATGTCGTCTCGTACCATGTCGTCTCGCCCCATGTCATATCATACCATGATGATGGTCTTGATTATATTCCATAGTTTGTCTACTACGTTTGACATTATGTTCGTAGTTGAGTACTATGAGTAGGATACCGAATTTTATAAAAAAAAATGTTTTTAATTATGAATATTTCCTGAAATAAGAGACCTTACCTGCATATTTGAATGGTTACAGAATTTAAGTTACCTCGGTACATTTTAATTAAAATCTTAATTCAAATTTTGATCGTAAATTATACGATTTTGATAAAATAATCTGAAGACTTGTCGTTTTATGCTGAATTAGTGTTATCCCACTGCGAATAATATAAAACACGGAGTTGCACTCGGCAACATTATATTTACAAGATGTTAAGTAACTGTTGAATGAGTGTTTTGTTCGAATTTTGTTTTCCACTTACACATGGTTCTATTTTTCTATTTCAGCAACTGTTGGAAAAATATGGCTATTTACACTGTCAAATACGAGACAGACATAAACGTTCATTATTCCCGGATTTTTTCTCCGAGGGAGGTTCAAATACAAGGCACGGTTTTCAAAATGGAAATCAACCGTGTACGAGGCGCGCCGTGCGGAAGGCGATTAAAGAGTATCAGAAAAAGTATAACTTACCGGAAACGGGAATGTTAGACAAACAGACTAAGAAACTCATGTCTACGTCAAGATGTGGCAATTCAGATGAAGAGGAGAATAAATTGAAAAAAGCAGCCACTGAAAGAACTAGTTCAAGTGAATTATCTGATAAATTTTCCATAAAAAATAGCGACATTGCTAGTTTTTCAAAAACAACTATAGACCAATTTAAAAGCCGGCCATGGAAGCGGTCGGCATCAAACTCAAACTTATTGAATGTCATTTCTGGTTTACCATCCAGATCTGCTTCGTCTAGTCTAGCTAACCGTTTAAAATATTTAGAAGATACTATACAGAGATTTAAACGTGAAGATTCAGATTCGAACAATCAATTTAATAAAGATAAAGTACTAAACATTAAAAAACGCTCCGTTAAAACAGTTTTAGAAAACATTGTGAATGACACCAAGGTGAATAAAGCAAGTCCGCTGGAAGGACAGAAATTTGAAAAACAAGTGATAAAGTGGCGATTATTAAGTGGTGGTTACAGTTCTAGAATACCGGTGGAAGATCAGCGAGCGACGTTGGATCTCGCGTTCCGCATGTGGAGTGAAGTCATACCACTGGAATTCGTGGAAGAAACATCAGGCGATATAGCCAGTGTTGATATTGAAGTTGCTTTTGGAACTGGTGAGTTTGATAATGACGTACACACTTGAATACTATATATTGTATTTCTGATAAAGATTCTGTTAAAGGCTGCTTGTTATATAATATGGAAAGTCGTATTTGGAACATGTACGTTTTGCAGTACGTAAGATAATGACATAGAAATATACAGTAGTCTGATTATCAAATACAAGATTACCTCCGTAATAAGACAATCCCGACAATAAGACCACCTCTCAGATACGACCACTTCAAAATCATGACAATCTAAATAAAAAAAATAGTTTAAGGGACCCAAATCATATGTATTTGTTTTAAGGTACTGGTGCTAATATTTTACAGCTACACGCCAAAACGATACACACAAGTCCCGTAAGACTATGATTCCTTAAAACTCTTCTCATTGAGATAATCATAATTCTGAAGGAGTCGTTACTGTACCATAGTTCCCCTACTTAAAACAATGACAGATCATTCCAGGCTTTTATACTTCCGTAGTACCATTACCAAATCGTGAGTTTCTATAATTATTTAGATAATAACTCGAGAAATTGGCTAAGTGACGTTCTCAATGGCTGATATCAAAATTATTGTCTGGACGGTCATGATTTGCAAATAACTTATTAAGTAGTAATAATACTAGGCACATTGGATACTATCAGACTCATTACGTGACTAGGGCATTATTGTCTAGTATTTCGTGTCTATATATAATTATATCAAAGAGGCTCATGGTAAAAGCAAAGGTTATATTAAGGTCTGAGGATAGCATTTTAACAGTTAGCAACTTGATTTAAACAAAGCATATAATTTCATTATGCATTATCCTCTCATGAATGGCTCGCGTACGCATGAAAAGGTTGACTTAAATACTCTCATGGCTCGCGTATGAAAGCAGAAAGCACTTATTGCGGCTAACAAAAACACCTGTACTCGTCCGCTGAACAATCTATATTTAATTAAACACTTATTTTAGACATTCTTTGATGAAATGTGTTCTATTTACGTCAGTAATTGATTTCAACCCCGCCTTCCAGCCGTGCTGCGGAAATTTATTTCGCATTGTGAGGCCATAAACATGCATCATTATTCAAGTATTGTTGAAGGAGTCTGCTTTATTACAATTAATGTTGTCAAATTAAAAATAAAACAAGCGTAGCCCGGATGTGTAAATCGCTAGTTCTCGGAAATGGGGTAATTATACCCGTCGGTAAAGCAAGAATAGCACCGGAGCAGTAAATGTGACGTCATTGCTGGTTTAATGTCACGTGCTAGATGTCCTACTTCAATCGTTTCATTCATAAATATTTCTGCAATAAATTCTAAGCTTTGTTAATGAACTTGCTGGAAATGTTCTGATTCTACGGGAGTGTCAAGCATGTATCGAAATATTAAATTAAACCACACAGGGGGATATTAGTTGATGTTGATCATTCATTTGATATTCATCATAAATTGTTATTTTGGCTATGTTTTGCCTTTTTTCGTATTTTAATGTTGCAATTAATGTTTTGCAATAAAGGGGTTTACTTAATTCCGGTACTTTCATTTGGCCGACCCTTCGTGTGAGAGAATAGTCACTTTGAATTCACGGCCAAGTCGTTAAGGTGAGCCATTGGCATAATAATGTCCTTCAGAACATGCGTCTTTAAATCCTAAAAAAGTATATATGTCCAAGCAACTCAGCGACTGGATTTAATGATAGTTGTTAAAGCAAAGCCTTCTGTTTGAAGCACAAAGCATAGTTGGTTGTAGAGGGAACACTGTTATGGATACGCGTGTCAAATGACTAGAAACCATGCGCAATGACTGCAATATAAATACAGACAGAGGGAATATGTGTATCTGTCTGTGAACAGTACCACTTCAAGTATGACAGAATATGATCTCACTTGAAACATGCATCTGTTAGTAACACCCTTTTAGACATTAAGATGCTTGCCATCATGATAGTCCATGTCCACCTACTCGATACGAGGGATGTTTCATAAATAATGCAATTTCAATGCGAATTTATTCAATTATTTTAAAATGATTTACTTTTAATCGTTTTATTCACTTTACCTATTCTTATTCTATGTTCAGACACAATTTCCGCCGATTTATCCAGTTGCCGATTATTTATGAAACGCCCCTCGTAGTATCAAGCAGTGGTTCTCCCTAGTTACTGATTATTTATGAAACATCCCTCGTAGTATCAAGCAGTGGTTTTCCTATTGTTATGAATACCCGGTGTGGTATATAAAACATATATACCAGCGGTTTTTGTTTCTTTCCGTTCATGTTTTCTATTATGAATCAGAGAACTGTCTGTGTGTACGGCATCATATTGTCAGAAACTATCATACAGTCAAAGTGGCGTATGTCTGATCAGCTGATAATGTCAGACATGATAAAATACTTGCTTCCGTTTGTGTTAGTTTGGTGATGTGAGCTATCATGCTTCTAGATATTACGCTCACTCTCTCTTTGTTTTCATCCATGAACACTTACATATTAATCCTGTCGTAGGTTTTCCATAATTTGTTGATGTGGAGACGTTCATTCTGTATCTTTGTAATTAGGCCATGGTTTATAAATACAGTGCTGTCCTAGTGTGTTGTCCTTGTGGTGTCGGCTCTTGGCCCGAATTTGTTTTCCTCCGATTGTTTTCCTGGGGATTCGGGAAGCAGTCAACCATAGGAGTGTGTGTTCGTGTGTTGTAGCTATTGGTCCTTCCGTGTATCTGAACCTGTCTGTTTTTCTAGAACACCTTTTTGGCTGGACTTCATAACCACATAGCTGTAACCAAGCTTGTGTTAAGGTTGGCCTTATCGTCCAATGTTTTATCTGTTCCAATGCCATCAGATAATTATTATGTTGTATGTAATAATGTATACAGTCAACCCTGAATTTAGTTACCAGTCAATGGGTATACATTTATACCAGGGTATAAGAACCTGCTATAACTTACGCCTGAACCATCAGAAATACAAAAGTACAAGTACATGTATAATAAACAAAAACTACAACATATACATTTTTGTACATTTAAAAGCTAACTGCTATGGTCGAAGGCATTCCTCATGCCGATTATAACATTAAAACTGTAGTTCTAATAGCTACATGCATGTGGTAACATTAAATAGTGATAACATTAAATACATAAATGTAGCTGCTAAACAAAGTCGGTCAACTTTTACTGGATATTACATATAACCATTTAACAAGATTTTAGTATACAAGGCAATACAAAACTGCAAATGAGATGATTCATATTGCAACTATTTGCCAAATCTCAAAATTTAGCACATGTCGAACAATTTCCTTATTAGTATTCACTCAACATGCTTGCTTTTGTAAAAAGATAATTTAGTCAGCGGGGTGCTAATAAATCACTATTGTATATTTTGTAAAAATTGTTTTACATTAAATAATGGATTATGTTAGTTTTAGTGAACTGTATTGCTTAACTATGTATTTCTAATTATAAGTGATTTATCGTCTAGAAAATACATGGTTAGTTGTACTTTGACGAGCAGAACTCTTTTCTATGTATGTCTAATGCCTGGATTTTCGGATCCCCAGCTTTAAAGGTTCAGATTTTGATCCATGTCTGTATAAGACCGGCTTTCTGACGGGTTTTAAGTTGTGATGAGCCGAACTTCATGTCAACAAACCGAGCATTCTGATTGGTCGGATCTGGGTCATACATTTGTAACTAGCCAATCATACGACTGAATTGCTCCATGTCCAGAATCCAGATACTGGAATGGATAGTTCAAGTCGGTGTATGTGATTGTACTTTATCAAGCACTACAAAGCACTTCGTCATCAAAATGTTTCGACCCTATGGACTTAGCACCCGGAACTTTATCACCTTACGTTCCTAAAACGAATGTACTCTTATCCGATAAAAACTTGTACGTCTGAGTTTATTAATTCCACTAATTACCACGTTTTCTGTTCTACAATCCAAGCAATTCTAGATAGTGTTTAGTGTGCCAGATAGTACATTGAGCAAAGCAATTAGTATTATTAGTTAATGAAAAATTATGCTCAGAAATATTTCTTTACAAAGTGTACGTATAACTGTAAGATCTGTAATCAATTTATGTCTCGGTGAGATGGAATGCCATACCATTCAATGTATAGACAAGCACGATGCAATGAAAACATTAGCGCAATTCTCACAAGAATGTTCCATGCAAGGCGAGCCTAGGTTGGCACATTAGTAGATATTCATTGGCCTTCCATAGTAATAATGCTTGTTTGTTTGCATTTTAAACTTATTGACTTAAGTGTATGGTCATGCAGTTTTGTCTACACTTAATACGCCAACGGAATTACCTTCTATTTCGAGAGTTTTAATGCTAATGACATATTCCTTCGTTAGTTGACCCAAGTCAATGGAATCTTGTGTTACATAGAAGTTCAAAATCAATGCAACCTGGCTTTCCATAGTTTTTTTAAAAAGACACAATCATATGCATACTACTATACGCTTAATATCGAGGCCAAAATTAGAATGCATTAATTAATATGCTAACACTTGTACTCGAATGTAACTTCCACCCGTGAACTGTACATACACATCGTTTGTCTAATGTTTAACCCCTTTCTCCTCCAAACTTGATCAAGCTGAGTCAATACCCGAAGGAGTACTACATATACAACATTATGACTGGCACGTAAAACGGTCAGCTACTGATATCGGTTAACTAATTAAATAACAATTTATTAAATGGAAAACATTACTGATAAAGCATCGAGTATTGTATTACATGCGAAAGTACATATGTACATCGACTACAGCACATACAAATGTAGTTAAATGTATAGCTTGGCTATTTTGACCTGACCCTGACCTTTATGCAAGAATATTTTGCAAGGTTCTTGCTTTGAATATATCAATTTCCGCAAGCATATCGTGCAATATCGGTATTTCAGATTTGTGTTTGTATTACATTTCGGGTGTCTTCGTGATACTCTCAGATTACGAAAACATGCACTCGGTGTTGTAAACGAAGACAATATATCGACTGTTAAAATATGCTTATCAATAGGTCAGATTCATGTCAAATTGGCAAAGCTATATACAATGATCATACAGCTTAGAATATAAACTATGAGCTTTTTGTCCGGTAATCTATACAATACATCCTAGGACGTCAGACATAGACAGTCTCCAGAGTCCAGTTGCTATCGTGCATTATACAAGTACGCATTAATATTTTATCATAACACTAATTGATGATTGGTTTTTAGGATGGGAATACAACTGTGTCGGCATGAATCATTTTGTTTATTGTTTTGAATGAATAATGGTTTATATTTCTGGTTATTTTATCTGGTGCACGATGTACTATTAGCATGACGTTTAGCATATCTCTCCAGTGATATTTAAGGCTAATGCCACAAGTGATGTTATTTATGTCTTCCTCCTTTTTGCATACACCTTTAGAACGTCTCTTCGGCGGTATTTAAGGCTGGTGTCATAACTGCTGTTGCTTATGTCTAGTTCTTTTTGCATACTCCTTTAGAACGTCTCTTCGGTGATATTTAAGGCTGGTGTCATAACTGCTGTTGCTTATGTCTAGTTCTTTTTGCATACACCTTTAGAATGTCTCTTCGGCGATATTTAAGGCTGGTGCCACCAGTGATGTCGCTATATTGATATTGCAACACGCCTTACATAACCGTTGTTGTGACGCTGGTGATATACTCGGTGATAGTTGAGAAAAAGACAAAATGTGACAGCCTTTAAATGTCATTCAGTATGTGTCTTGTAGTCGTTTTATCATGAATTTGTTGGCATGTCACGTTGCGGATATATGGCCATTTTCTATTTTTCTGAACTGACTCTTAGCTTCTTGGGTTTCCTTGATTGCCATTCAATAAAACATATACAAACAGGCATTTTGACTTTTCACACACACACATTGTATTTTTGAAGTGTTATATTTTTGGCATCACTATTGAGTGATATATATACTTCATATTTCTTACTAATGTTTCATTACAAATGTAGTTTTCTTTCGAGGCAGTCTTCCAACATAGAGATCGCGGTCTGCCAGCAAATTACCATGCAGACAGTAACAGTAATTGTTTAAAGACGTTGGTTTTCTTGTATCGAATATGATAGTGTGTGAATAGATTATAAGATACAATTCTACATCGATTGCTACAATTACAGTTGGTTTGTATATTGTTTGCAAGTTTCGGTCGGAGATGCTATTTTCTGCGCGTCTAATGAAGACGAAACCAGCAAATAATTATCACTGTTAAATGATTTTACGACATCAATTTTACGACAGTGATTTTCGGCAAATTGACTGCAAAATATTCGGTTAATTCATACGCGTACGCGCTACGACCTGTTAATCGAGCACCAGTCAGCAAATATACACATGTATACTAAAACATACATTTATCAACATTTTAGTACCCTTTGTTAGTTAATCAGTGCATTTGATCATGTTGTTTATAAAGACAAACAACAATAGGTGTCTATTAACATAATGCGTTAGATAGGAGGAGCTTTTATACCCCAGTTGAGCGGTAAATCTGTTTGCACTATAGGAAGAAATATACCATTGAACTATAATAATGTGAATGCAGCCTTTAGTTACACTATTAGTATTATTAACACTGCATCGGTACATGGAAATATATAGACCAAAGTGCAATGTTCGGAGAATATTATATAATCTACCAGTCTGTACTATATTGAATGGGTGAAAAATTGGGGAAATAAAAACAGTAGTTTATGATATAATTTCGTAATTATGTAATATAATATAATGTGCTTCGTTCGTTCTCTTTCATACACTAGAATTTAACTCAAGGCAGTGAAAGATGGGACCACCTTAACCGCCACTACTGAAGACCGATGAGCTGTAATATGAAAATACATATATGTCTTTTGATATCATTTTATAATTGTAATGGTAGTTCGCCCAATAGTTAAAGATCACTTATTTGTCTATTACAGGTGCACATCAAAACTGCAAACGAGATTTCGATGGGAACGGAGGCGAAGTCGCTCATTCCTTCTCTACTGGCAATATGCATTTTGATGATGACGAGTATTTTAAGACAATGAGATCTTTCACCCCTGATGGAATCTACTTACTGCGAGTGGCGGTTCATGAGATTGGGCACGTTCTTGGCCTCATGCATACACATAAGAAATATTCGATTATGTATGCTATATATGAGAAGGAGAATTCTGGCCCTGATTTTGAGCTCGGTTGGGAAGATAGAAAAGCCGTTCAGCAAGTGTATGGTATGTATTGATACCCCTAATTATATTTATGTCAAATTATGATCGTTTATCCCACCCAGTGCTGAAGCTTGGAATAGTTTTGTGACCATGACAATGTTAAAACGACATGGACAGAGCATACATATATATAATTCTATATAATTTAATGAGCTACATTTGTGAATTTCTATAAATGCTAGTCCTTGTATATTTTAAATAACCCATTCCTGTAACAAAGTATGAAAAACGTGTAGTTCTACTACGTTAAAAGAAGCTGCTTTTATAAAGAGAGGAAGCATGGATACTAAAACGCACGTGATTTGTTCCATACTACCATAGATTCCCAATCATAAGGCTATTGCGGCCATACGTCGAATACGTTCTTCTCTAATCCTGCATAACATATAGGAATTATTTTTTTTGACAGGTGTGTGTAAAGGCCGGTTCACTACAGTCTTTGATTGGGTCCGTAAAAATGACAAAGGTTCTTTCATCTTCAACACGTACTTTTTCCGTGGCAACCATTACTGGATGTACGAAAACCATAACAACCGAACAAGATATGGGGACCCCCTCTACGTCACCTCAGAATGGCGCGGAATTCCCGATGACCCGGATGGATACGCCCAAGTGTTCTATTTCACTGACAACGTTGTTGTTGATGAGGCTTATTTCTTTAAAGGTAAATTTTATTAAGCTATGCAGTTGTTTCTCATTTTACCGCCACAGTTTTAAAGTGGCCTATAAGCGTATCCGAAATAATTTGTCCGAAAGTATACAAAAAATGTTTGCTCGAGAGCTTCGTCTGTTAAATCAATCATTTGTGGACTGTATTCCAGGATTCAAACCTTCTTCTATGAATCAATAGATCTGATAACATTGGTCAAACTGCCGAATAGCAACAAACAATACTTATAATACAATTCATCATGAACTTCGGATATGTCGAGCACCTGGTTTATTTAGAGTAGAAGACTTGTCCCGATGAGTCCTCGAAATAACAAATTTACGACGTTTTACTGTAGTTTTGCTTAAAGATATACACTATCCCAACATTGGCATTAGTTGAAGCTGGGTATTAAAATCAACTTTATTTTAATACCAAGATTGAACCTAAAATACATTCAAACATTTTGCACGAATGCTCTCGAAAATTCAGCGTGTTTTTTTCTGCTTTCTATATTCTACTCTCGACATAACCCCTATTCTTAGCCTACATACCAATAATAAGCTTTAATTACTCGACTTGTCTTAGCTTAACCTAGATGTATTCATCACGGTCATTTATTCTATTTTACAGCAATTAGCAATTAGGCTCGTTCAGACAAATAACCAAGATCGTAATTAGCACGTAACTTCTAAAGTATATGTGAGAGTTAACACTGTTCTTAGGCAATTAACTTCGCCATTGAATGAGATTTAAGATTACTGTTAGGTATACAAATTACCATAAATTTATACGTTCGTTTCTTCAGTATCCACGAGGCAGAAAATAAAAGCTAGAGCTAAATTGGATGCTGTCGTTAACTATGTCTCAAACCTTAGACTTAATTGATTTGGTTCAGGAAATAATTGTTATTATGCACATAGCGTATTTGTGACGTCACTATTTATTGTCGAAATTTGGTTGTCGTCTGCCAAAGGAGCTTTTAACTGCACGTGTAAAAGCATGAATGTCCAAGTTCATTCTGAGTTCAAATGTTTTTTATGGAAAATAAGTTTTAGTAGATATAACTGAATTTGTGTTTTATGGATTACATCTGAAACTCGGTGGTTTTTGGAGGAGATGTGTCCGCTTATGTTCAAGTCTTGAAATCGGGATAAAACCGTAAAGTACATAATTTCTAGAACAGACTCTTTATGGAACGAAATGCTGAGGAACCTATACAAATGCACATATATTTAATTACACATGTACGTTTGATACTATTAGCCACGGAAACTATACAATTATTATGCAACGATCGCAAATTAATTAAAGCGTTAACAATTTAAGAACTGGACATTTTAGCAAACCGTTCTTCAGCGGGTTTTTTTTCATAAAAGACAAGTAGCAAGTTTACTTAATATTTCTTTTTTTCTTAATATTGTTGACAAGCGCTATGACAGCAATAGCAAACAATAACAAGATATCACCTGATTCATTCAATTGTTTCCGAGCTAGTCCATGTCCATACTGCGGCCAACGTCTCAATTATACAGTTACTCCCCTTGCATACAAATATGACAAGCCAGACGTGATTACTTCCCTTCATATGAAAACATTTTTAGTTATTTCATGATTGCCTCACTGTACCTTAAGACTTCGGGCTCTCCAAAATTAAGCTGAATGGTCATAAAATGGTATGTCGAAGAAATACTACTTACATTTCACAACAATATATAAAAAAAATCGAACGCGGGTTTATAAAAGAAAACACATTTTTATTATCTGTTTTGCCCGTCTAGTGTTTGTCGTAAATAGTGATTACAACACCGTTTATACGATTAGGAATAAGTTGAGATATGAGTTATTGACAGTATTACATAAACACACCGTAATGAAAGTGTATTCTACTTAAATCATAAATCTATAGTGTGTTAAAGTTGTTATTCACATAGAAAACAAACTCAAGATATTCATGACACTTGACAAATACAATGTACATGTATAATCATTAAAACCTAAAGTTAGTGGTACTTTTAACAAGTCCTCTATCGATATTGTAAATCATTTGCGGCCTCTTAATGTTTCAAAATGTATCGTATATGTTCAGTTTTGAACATTTTACAGTACAATAACAAGCTTAAAGTACGCTTTTTTGTAAAACGCATGTGTTTTATTGTCCGAGCTTATTTTGTAAAACGCATGTGTTTTATTGTCCGAGCTTATTTTGTAAAACGCATGCGTTTTATTGTCCGATCTTGTTTTTGTAAAACGCATGCGTTTAATTGTCCGCGCTTGTTTCCATGATTCAAGAAAATGCGGTAAAGTACTGACATTTTAAGACAAACAGAAGCGCCTAGTCAATCAAACATAAGACTGACACACGAAATGTTCCACCCATTATCCCAAGGGATACTTCAAGCATCCAGCAAATCATTGCTTGAAATCATCGTGACCTGGTTTTCTATATTTTATTATAGTTTTGACGTTGTTTTTGCAGGAGAAAGTGTGTTTAAATACGACAGTGCTAACGACAATGTGTACGAGGGCTGGCCAAAGCAAATATCAGAGGTATTTAAAGGCAAAGATGGTGGAGCAGCAATCCCAAACAACATTGACACTGTTTTCTTCGACATGAGGGATAAAAATATCTACTTCTTCAAAGACGATATGGTAAGCATAGTCCAGCAAAACCAGAAAATGGTCCATTTTTTATTTCATTAAAAAAAAGAAATTACACACGTAGTGCACAGTCTTTGTATGATCAGCGGGCAGACGTTTTGTTTTATCCCTTTTACGACTCATTTTACGACATAGATTTAACATTACTTACCGTACATAACGGTTCACTTTAGCATGAAATGAAACTGCTAACCAAATGTATGTAACAACAATATATATTCTAGAACTTTATTACGTGGAATCTAATTATACTGTTTCTGTTTATTTTAGGTATATGTTTACGACCCTAAAGTACCCAAGGAATCACAGGGGTGTTGTTTGCGGACGAATAAAATTGTGGACGAATTCCCATCTGTAGATGAAAGCACTAAACCCTTACCGTCAAACTTCGACTCTGTCTACTACTCATACGTTGATGAATCGATGTACTTCATTAAGGACGAAGACGTCTGGCAAAATGTTGCATTTCATCCGCGTCAAAAACACATCCAAAATGGCGTGAAATATATTGGAAAATGGTTCGACAAATGGTTTGATATTTGTGACGTCACAACCCATTCGACGCACTTGTTCGATTTTCAAAAGAATCCCTGAAAATTGCACTGAAAAGTCATAAACCGGAAGCGCTGGTATACATGCCTAATTAGTTATTTAGTTGGTTCATGGTATGGAAGACAGCTCTTCCTTTATAATGTTTCCATGGTAACATCAAAGAAATGGGCGGAGTTTAACTTTGCAATATCGGAAGGACAGAATTGTATGCATATTATATGGTCGTTATTATTATCTCGGCCATTTTACCAAACATGCGCACGCAACTCATGTGCTGGTCACATGACTAGAGTATGCTTTTACTATCTCTAATGTATGACAACAATATAATATTTGAGAACTGTTAGTTCAAACATGACGTGTTGATTATTGTACAGAGACCTATTATTTTTTCGTCATACATTAGGCTGTGGCAAATTTGAAATATGCAACGTCATAATTTGGAGACTATAACACATAGACGCTTTTAGAATGAGGTCATCGCTTACAAAGACTTGGTACTTCACGACAACGTAGCGGTAGTGTTAGACAAAACATTTCAGTGATACGATTTGTTCAAGTGGGTTATAGCTGCTGTGACTGGAGAACTGGCTTTTTCTAGCCTAGTACTAAAACTTTAGGAAAGTGTATAATTTTCAAAAGATGCCAGTATATGAATTAACTTCTATTGAAATAGTCATTGTATATGAACAATGTATGTGCTTTACGTGACATTATTTTACTGGAGGAACATAAATGAAACTGATATAAAATATGACGTCATTGTGTCTAGTGACGTCATTTGGTGTATATTGACATGTTGTAAACAATGACATTGTTAAGCATATAAGAATGATGGTATATGACGTATAGTGACATTAAATTGTGATTTATGAAGTCATATTGTCTATACTGTATGGTGACACCATATTGTGAGCTATGACGTCATGTGTCGTATGATGTCATCATTTTGTGAAAGGGTGTCGTTATAGATTGTAAAACACATATTTACGATGACGACTAAAATATGTTGAGACGTTATATATGACGCCATATTGTGTATTTGCATAGCTACGGTGAACTTTTGTTTAATGTGAAAATTTGAAGTCCTTCTGTTGATTTTGTGAATTGTTGCTAAAGTTCCTAATTAAAAAGTATGAAAATAAATGGTATGGCTTGAAATATTGGTAGATGCGTGTTGATATAATTTAACTAAACTAAGTTTTCAACCTTTTAAAACGGATAAGAGAATATCGATTAACCTTTGGATGTTTTTGTATAGATCTAGGTTTAAATCATTATTGGTAGGTCGTGAATATATCAAACTTTAGAGTTTAGTATGTTTTCTGTAAAGCAACGGGAAACTGAATTTGAAGTTAGTTTTGTACAAACATTCCTATCACGATGACGAGACATGGTGGCATATGTGTGCAGATATTGTAATCTATTGATATACAAAATATACTTTATTTCTGTTAAAAGTGAGCCTTATGTGTTGTCATGCTGCACAATGTTGAACATATAATGAAGTATAATACGTAGAGCGGGCTTATGTGTAATATATTATGTTGTTTGCATTGAAACTCTAGTTATAGAGTCCACGTAATTGTACATACTAATTATTATAAGTGTCATTATAATTGTTATCATTATAATAAAAATAGATTAAATGAAAAATGTATTCAAGTATTAAAACTGAGCTTTAAACCATGGGTAAAAATATACACAGCGTACATTTTGTGTATGGATGCTAAAGTTTTTACTATTTCGTGAAATTTCTCTAAAACTCATTGAATTTCACAGTTCTGTTACCCAATCTGGTACTTGTCTCAAAATTGTCCAAAACCATGAAAGCTCAGATAGAAAATATGTTTCTAAATATTCTAATAAGTTTGATAACTATCTGTCACGTTAAAAAAACTTGTTTCAGACTACTGTTCAATAATGTTGAATTTTGTTTGTAATATGTTGTGTATTGATAAACGCGATATTGTTATATTCATGCTATATTTTGCTTGTATATTGCAAAGGGTTCCTGTGATAAAGGTTTTTACATGTTGTAATGTGTCCTGGTGCATGTTCTATTTTGTGACGTTTCCAGTGATCTTATCGATTTAATAATAAGACAACTTCCTGTAGACGGTTATATACCGTGATTATTGTTCGAAATGATTAATTAATTAATAATTATGATAATGATAGATCTACCTACTTCCAACAGTTACAAAGCGAGCATGTTCAACTCGTTTATTCACTACCAAGTTCAAGTTTATTAGGAAATCGGCATTTATACCATGCCTTTGGCAATTAAGAAAATGTCTGTATATACAATGCAAGTGGCCATTACCTATTTGCTCGCGCTGTTCGGTTTTTTTAATCATATTTTGATATAAAAGAAGATATGTAATATAACGACTATATAAGTTATGAAGGAATATGAAGGGCTGTGATTGTATTATGTTGTATAGTTATTTAAGTGATGTGTATTGGCCGCTGATGGTGAACATTTTCGATGGCAGCTTTTGTTTTAATGGCATGCTGGCAGAAATTTGCAACGTAATGTAGTCCTGTAAATTATCATCTCATCAAGTTACCGGTTTAATAAATGTTGTTCTTAGAGTCACTTTATACAAACCTCGGCGAACGAGTGCTATGGAAGCTGACTTCTAAATGCTTACTCCTAAACGCAGCGCTATTAATTCACAGCACCATGTAAACTATATAAAAGGACGTTGTTCATCTTCTTTTTGGAATATACGCAGGTGTCCGTGTAAAAACAAACTAATACTAAAATAAAGACTATAATAAGACTAGAAAATTTTAATTGCTTCTATAATTGCAATTTATAATCATGGAGACTGCGTTTTATAGCCTTCCCATGAACCTATGCGAACAGACTGCGTTTAATTATTATTGTAAAATATTGTACGTTGTAATTTATTCCACCGGACATTTTGTTTATACATGCGTTGTTTATGTCACAGTTGTACATTTATTATTTGTGTTATGTTTTAAAAGTATAATAATGTTGAAAAACCAGTATTTCATTGTTTTCCTATCATTTTAAGTATTCGCTTGTGTTTTAAGTTATTTTTGGTGTCGTCGGTGTTTCATAGCTCTAATGTCGTATGTACTTTTAATCATATTAAAAACACATTTGAATTCGAAAATCATGCGTTATAAACCTTTCTAGAGATCTACGTGTTTTGGTATTTCGAAAAATTATTGATAATCTTCATCATTTCGAACTTGACTTGAGAATAAAACCTAGTCCAAATCCATAAGCAGCGATCTCCCTTGCCGCCCAGAAACGCAAAGCATGTGGGTAGTGGTTGAGCCCTCCCCACTCCCAATTTTATCGCCGTATTAATTCGCGTTATATCTAGTTAAGTCGCACAAAAAGGCAATGTTTCATAATGGTCAAAATATGCCGGGTCAAGCCTCTCCAATGCCTGCTAGTAATGTAGTAAAATAATAAAACGATTAGGAAAGAAGAGCTCTTCATACTTAAGTAACTTTCCGTCAAGTCAGCTTCACGTTTATAGTTTATTTTAAAACTGAGCTATGCAACTATGATATAGTAATTATGAGCTTAAATTAATGAAATGAATGCGGCTAAATAATTTTTTTTTATAAAACATATACTTGTACGTAGTTGAATGTACGTTCCATATACATATACGTTATTTTATAACTAGCACCGTTTTTTGGCACCAGATCAAATAAAATTTTACCTAGGCCAGTAATCATGCACTTCACTCCAACGTAACGAATTCTTGACGTCCCCACCATATTTCCTTTCGGGTGCATTTAACGCGTGTTTATTGCAGTAAACCCCTTCAAAAACAGGGCCTTCTGAAACCCAAATCTACATGAAATTAGACATTTTCTTAGGTCCCGTATTTTCTAATAATTATTTCAACTTTACAAACTTCCACCATTGCGGGTCTCAGAATTTCGGATTCCCGACAAGAGTTTTGGTTAACTGACTACATATCCAACGATATTAAATTACTTTCGGAATACGCTACCTGTACTTCTGTTGAGGTGTCACTCACAAATCTTTATCTTACATCAAGTCATATATAGTTGCTTTATTCCTGTGAATTCTTTCTCATTATTTATTTTCAAGCTTATTTCATATTGAACAATGTCATTTGAAAATAAATGTCTTAAATGTAGAAGTCGTTGTTTTATTATGTGTTTCTATGTTTTTTAGTGAAGATAAACCCAACACATTGTGCCAGGAATCGAGCATGCTGGTATGTATGCGAATATACTGCCTTCATGACGTCATGCATCGACAGTCGAGGAATAGGTAGGTGTCACACGGGTGAATTTTCTGTCATTGAAATCAATGCAAAATGGCTCAAATTCGCATCTCTCCCTCCGTTTCACTGACATTCCGGGTGCTTTTCTGTGGTCGTTACCATAAAAAGCAATCACTGTCATCAAAAATAAGCTGGAGTAAATGGCATGTAGATAGTTTCATTTTCGAGCTACTGCAGGGCTTCTGGAAAGACAACGCTATTTTCCATGCTCCAAAAGCTGACTCGACCGAAGCACACATACATTGTCAGTCTTCAGTCAGGGAAAGGTAATTCAGAAAAATATCAATAAAACACTAAGTTAGCATGTAGGCCATATTTGAGCTACATTCATGTTATTTGGTCAACAATCAGCAGTTTCCACCTTAAAATAGTACTTGAACAGACATAATCAAATTTTTTTAAAAGGGACAATTTTAGCATACTACGACACAGAAGCACTTTTCCACCGGTATGACACCAGTAGTATTGCTCACAGATTTTATCGTTACATAGATAAGACATATTGATGAGAGAGAATAAGGTTTAGCACATTATTTTCACCATTTATTGTTCTTCAAACATGGTGTCACATGCTGTATTGTGTTTGTAGAAGTCAAGATGACGAAAAATATACAATGTATATGAGGAAATCGGACAGGGAAGGCAGCACTCAGCTTAACCAGTCGAGCACAGAAAACAGTAACAACACAATACAACACAACTACGCGGAACAATGACCACACACAACCCAAAGAAATTATAAAAAAAACAAGTACAATACTTCTAAGTGACACATTATCATAAGTAAGCACAATAAATTTTGTACTAATTCATTTATGTATCTAAATGTATATTCTTTTTTTTACATGCAGTTGAATTCAAGTATTATATATATATATACCAAGGGGCAAGCAAATCAGTTCGAATGTTCGACCCTTGTACTATTCGAGTCATCTATGGTTTTTCAATATGAATAAAGAAGGCAATTTGCCGAGACTTGACAACGAGTTCGAGCCATCTCGGTTATTTGAGGCAAGTACTGTTCGAGGCATCGACATCGAAGTTCTATTGATCTAAACAGTACATGATGAGAATATATGTACTAAGACAGGCATAGGTACATGTATGTAAGCCAGTGGACATGTATGGTTGTCTGCAGGCAATGGTTCAATTATTGGACTGGTCAGGCCCGGTGATTTGAAACGTGATCTCATTTTCAACTCAAACTCCATGCTCCATGCTTCTATAACATATATGTTTAGAATTTTGCATCAACGCCAACGCCAACTTGTAGCAAATGATCTTACTAAGAAAATGATCCACATATGATAAATGTCCATCCAGTAATAAAGAAGTTACAATATGTTCGAAAATGTGCACAGGGTAATCACAAAAGACCAGATGCAACCATCACGTGATCCACCCCCGATGTTTGTAACTAAGAACATGCTCCAAATGGAGTACGAGTTTGAGCATGGAGTATGTACCTTATGGATACATTTCTACAGGCAAATCCTCCTCTGTGAGACTTCCATACAGGTGATTGCAGGAGAATATGTAATACAAATACTGTTCACATCACTGTCAATGTTGCATATGTAGCCTAAGATCCAGAGTCACCCGAAATACAGAAAAGAAGATAAAAAACCACTCGGTTTCACCTCTAAACATGTATATAAAGGTAAGGTCAATGTCCACAATATCCGAATAACCTCGTAAAATGCTGTGCTGTGCTGTGCTGTGCTGTGCTGTGCTGTGCTGTGCTGTGCTGTGCTGTGCTGTGCTGTGCTGTGCTGTGCTGTGCTGTGCTGTGCTGTGCTGTGCTGTGCTGTGCTGTGCTGTGCTGTGCTGTGCTGTGCTGTTCTAATTGGACGTCACGAGTGATAAGTGACAAACTGATATAACGATTATGTCGACCATAATTGGCATTTAGTGTTATCATCGGTTCCATTGTAATATGTGAGCTAGGCAGATAGTCCTGTCTTCACGTGGCATTTTTGATGGTCGGTCTATAAGCCTTCCCATCTCTCACATGCGTCGGACAAGCCGTTCTGTTGTCAAGACATGTATGTTGCGTACAAGAACCTGTTGTTGTCCTTGCAATGGATTAAACAGATGTTTGAAGCAGTTCCAAACTTCGAAATGCAATGTGACCACTTGAAAAATACCCACATTTACCGAATTTGACAATTTAATACGACGACATAACAAGTTTACACTGATATTTAGAACCTTCACACTCTTATCCCATGGTGCAAAAACTCTTGACGAGGTTGCGTTATCTCATCACCCGGATATTGTTGATAGTGACCGAGATTTTGAATTGACTGTCATCAGTCTCGGTCAAATAATAGTTTTGTTGCATCTTCTGAGTACCCCGCGTTTCTTTTATTTAGTATAGTATATTTACAGAACAATCACTAATTATAATCGTGGATTAACTCGAAAGCGATATAAAGTTCCCATGATTAATCAACATCGAAAATACGTTGTAAGACGTTTCCTTCCAAATCCACTAATTTGCAATCCCACAAACACGCTAAATCATTAAACTTAACGAAATTAAGTATCCATGAAAAGAAATAGTTGCATTGTGGTTTCATAGAATAAAAGTGAAATAACGTTCAGATTATTATTAGGAAATGTCATGAAATATTGATAAGAAGGCGTAATGTTGACAATGTCGCAAACTCACGAAACATTATAAAATCACTTGTTCGTATGTTGCACCTTGCATAAGTAGCAGACGTGGGGCCTTATTCACCAATGTTATAAGTCTAAAACTCAGACTTAGACTTTATATTGCCAAATTTTCTATTCTATAATTTTAATATAAATGGGTATAGATCTACATGTTCAGAGGGTAACAATAAATCATCATGGTTAAATCTTATTGTTAGGAAATGGCAGAGATTATACAGGTTTTCAATTTTGAGTCTAAGTCTGAGTTTTAGACATTCGTAAAACGTTGGTGAATAAGGCCCCTGCTGTATTGCCAATTGGTATAAACGTTAACATAAATAGTAAGTACACAATACCATAGTCAAAGTAACGAAAAGAAAAACTGAAAGAAAAATGTCATAAAACATTGACAGGAAAGTGAAATACTGACAAAGTCTCACTCTCCCTAAACATTAATAACATTGTGCATAATTATAATTACCTCGTATGAATAGCAGGCCTTCTTGTTGCATGGTCAATAGGCACAAAGACGCAATTTATTCAAATTTCTACATGTAGCGGAATAAAAAAATAATAAAGGGCATTATAAGTTCATTCATATTTCATCAAGACAAATTTCAACTTAATTGTTCATACTTAATTAATACTCCGGTACAAGTTCATTAATAATTTCACTGGTTTGTGTTAAAATGTGGGTGACTGGGTTTAGATTCTTTGAGAGCACATGCAACAAAGTGAAATATGATTAGTAAATAGTAAAAGATGGGCGTGCATTTGCTACCATAAACGAAACCGTTTTTCCTTCTTCAAATAGCGCATTTATTATGTTTATGGCGCATGTACCTCCTAATCTGCTATGTTGAAACGATGTGTTTGCACCATTGACGATTAACCGATATATTTCGCGGAAGAGTTTTGATTAGTCGTCTTTTTATGCGCAAATTATAACTTTGTCCTAAGTTTGTTGCATAATAATTGATTAAAAATCCAAGATGCAAAGTCAGGGAAATACAAAGTACTGTTGTTGTTCTGATTACATACTAAAAATGTACGCCCAATGGTTGGATTTGTTTTGTCAAATACTTTTTTTTAGTTTACGCACAAGAAAATCAACAAACGGCTGTTATTTCTAGCAAAATGTCAAGTTGGGACAATATTATAGAAAGGGTCGGTATGTTGTTCAATATATATTTGGTTTGGACCAGGAACAGTCTATTTCAGTTTAGATAGTGCCTGGTTTGGATCCAAGGCGAAGTCTGTGAGGTAGCATAAACATGTATTACACAAAACTTCATAAAATCGCCGATCGCATACGACAGTGTATTCCACGCATTTATAAATGGTGAGAGCAACGAAATACAACTTTGCTTTGAGTTTGAAAGATCACCCGAATGACAAAAACAGCCTCAGCATCAAGATACCCATTTACAGGTCAGTTACAAGGTATTTTTATATTTATACAGGAGCAGTATATAGATTATACACTTAGCGGCAATTCTAACGCTGCCACTTGATTTTTCTTAAAACAAATGTTTCTCGAAATCAGTTCGAGAAAACTCTTTCAAATTTCCACCAGTTTTCGTTTAAAGCATGTGCATTTGTGAATTTAGAAATTGATGCGTATAAAAACTCGCGGTTAAAATGTGAAATATGGAAGCTCTTATGGGACATTTGAAATGACTGCTTAATACTTCTATCTTGATCATTAAAATTTATTTCTCTGAAAGTATTTATTTATTTATTATTATACCATATTTATATAGCCCTTTTTTCATATATACACACGTTCAAAAGTGCTGTACAATCATAACTAATACATGGTTAACACAGTATATAATGTACATAAAATATACAAGTAGGACCTACTTAACCCAGTAGAAGGGGCTCTACTTAACCCAGTAGACGGGCCTCTACTTAACCCAGTAGACGGGGCCCTACTAAACCTAGTAGTAGGGATCTATTGAAGACAGTTGACGGGGCTCTACTCAGCCCAGTAGGCGGGGCTCTACTTAACCAAGTAGACGGGGTCCTACTAAACTTAATAGTAGGGATCTACCAATAAGTGTTGCTTAATATTGAAATTTTATCTTGGACATATCGTTACGAGAATATGGGGATAACTAGCTTAGCTTAGTAGGTGTCGGACACAAAGAGTGTTTGTCTTTCAAAAGCATCGGTTCCCGCCAGAGCTTCCATACTTTACTACTGCAAATGTTATACAGGGTGATCATTAATACATGGTAACATAAATAATCTGAATAACTTTGTTAGATTTAATGATAGAGAAGTGGGTTTACCCTTATTTCAAAGCTAATGTGCCCAAGTTTTTATTAGATGTGGATAATAAATGCATGATGTGTCAACTTAATGTCAATAACGTCATCGATGAAGCCGTGCATTTTCCGTGATTCCAGGAAATTTTGCTGAAGACCACATTTAAAATTGTGCCTCTATCACTCGTCGGACATAAACCCTTTGTATTTCTGATCATAGGAATCCCTGAAGCAAGGAGCGTATACTACAAAACCAGTATATTTAATTGGTTTGAAAACTACAATACAATGTGAAAATGGAAGCATCAATGTGTAAAATGCAAGGAAATATTGGTAATTTACGACGTCATTTACGACGTCATTTGCTGCTTATTTCGGTAGTTTTGCATAAATAAGGAAAATGCTTCAAACATCTGCTGAGAAAAAGGTAGGAAACATTTGAAAATGATTTATATCCGGAATGGTTTATAACAACAAATATTATTTTAAAAACTGACAAAGTTATTAAAGATATGTATGTTACCATATATTAATGATCACCCTGTATAATAAAATGTATAAAACCGATTAGTTTAAAATAAACGTTTAATCTCAAATAAGTCAACTTGATTGGTTAAATTTACACTTCTTTCAAATAAATAATGTTAATTGTATGCAGCAGAGTGACTGGATACAGTTTAATATAATTTTTGGTCACCCGAAATTTAAATTTCAAGCTAGACGTCAAAATGCCGTTTATATAGCTAAATGTGGTTGGCGTTTATTTAACGTATTATTGTCATTATAATTCAATCACGGGCGGACAATTACATCAAGGTTAGCACACTATTTGTTTTCTAATATGTATTGGGGCACACCCCAAGAATTACAGAAATTAACTATGACAAAATAAATGACAACATACAATGTTGAAGCGATTTAGCGACAAAAATGGTTCATTATATAAATAAGCACAACGTCTTTGTTGTTGTGCTATACTTTGCATACAAGCATGCATTTCGAGGGACGACTGAAAAAAAAATTCTTAAATTTAAAACATACATTTAACAAAAGTAAACGAGTAATATCATATTATGTACAGTAGATCCGCATTTAGCATCGTTTAAAACTCAAATTATTTCTAACCAATCTCTTTATGTATACATCTTTATAACCAGTAAACAGTATGGTTGTAAATATAATATTTTCCACTTAAACCCTTCGTTCATCATATATTTTGCAGCAAAACCAACATTTGCTCCTTTACTAGCTTGTTGGTAAATATTGTTATGATAATTTAAAAAAACATGAGCGAATAAAATGTCGATAAACACGACCATTATAGGAAGGAGGGACACCTACATGCATACATAACAAACAGGTGAACGGTAATGTATGATAAAATGCGACTTTCAATATATAAGTATTCAGTCAGTTGAAGACGTGTCGTGTGTTAGTCTATAGTCGGATTGAGCTGAAAAAATGTCAGAAGCAGTGTCAAATATTGATTTTCAAGTGTGCCAAATTTCTTTACAATTCATTGATGAGTTTTAAAGAAAACTGAAATATACAAACAGCAGCATTAAAAGGGCCGTTAAGTGTACTGATCCTGCCTTTATCCGTGCCTGAAATGTCCGTATACTATACAGTGAGTGACTTTAAAAACGCATCAGTTTTTAAATGATTGAAAAGTTATCTAACATTCGTAAAATTTTCATGAAAATTGGCAACAATACACATTTATGCTTTCTCAATCATATTTGAAAATTCTATGAAATAATAATATTTAGTAGCAAAATTGTCCTGTTCCAAAGAGGCACACTCCAAAAATGCAATTCACACGTGATAATTTCAACCGGAAATGTTGTGTGCATTACACATCAGCTACATTGGGAGAACAATATGCGCTAATGTCGTGTTGGGACATATTACTTCATTCCCGAATTAGCTATTGAGAGGTCTCGTTGACGTTTAGGGGTTGTGTTATGGGCTTGCAAACGCTTTTAAGCTCCTTGAAGAAATGCTCAATGCCCAGGGTAAAAAATGACCAGGATTTCGTAAGGATGCTAATTTGGATCGAGATAAGCAGTCCACATAATGTCTATGGGCAAAAATATATATCTTTGTTTGTCCCAGACAAGATAGATAGATAGCTTTATTCAGAAAAAGGCTATTAGCCTATCATTCCACAAACATATATACAAATATAAACATAACATGTCAATGGTGGTTGTATGTACACAAATAATACATATATATAAACTTTTTTCAACGGAGACAAACACTTTCATCGTGTAAAAGACAAGTTGGAAACATACAAAACACACCATTCTGAATCACGTGCAAAAAGGACTAAAATAGCCCAAGTGTAACCAGCGTAACCATTTGTAATAATTTCGTCAATTTTTTGGTAGATTTATACATGATAGTCGTTAGTATTAAAGACCTATGTAACAATAAAACATTGGTTAACTCAATTAAATTTTAGCAAAAATAAATATTATAAAGTTATAAAGGAGCGTTTTTAAAGACCCTCAGTGTACGTAGATATCTGCCTGAAATGTTACTCGTGTATATAGATTATAAATTTATAATGTACTCTAAAAAACACCGTTTTACTGCTTCAATGCCATCCAATCAATATAGAAAATATATCTACATCAAAATAATTATTTTAGTGCGTATAAAACATGAGAAATTGACGATGTATTATTTTTTAATTTCCTCTGCTGAGTGACATGTCCTTTCCGTGTTTTAGTCACACCGGTTGCGCACGGTGTTCTTTGGATAAATTTCGAACATATCCGAATAACTTTGGCGGGAGAGTGATCAGAATCACGGCGGCGCATTGATATGGGTTTAAGAGTAGAAACAAGCGTTTACCGATCTGTTATTGATGCGAATACTTAGAATTATAAATCCTGCTAATAAAATGAGCGGACAGGCAAATATTCTGTCCTTTTTCTCTCCTCAACAGAAGCGCCCGGTAGATGCAAATATTTCTAGATCGGAGGTAAATGTCGTTTCTTCATGATTTGCGAATTTACAAATTTTCGCAGGAGGTTCAAGGAGGGGGGGGGGAGATCTGACCAAAATGTGTGGACAGTGGACTTGAATAATTTATGTTGCACATATCCGTACAGCCCAGTGCTTGTGGCCTGCGTACAGTTGTATGCTAATTAATTCACTGAAGTGGGGCATGTTGATCTTGACCAGTTGACACTTTGCACCAGTTGCTCGCAGTTGCTAGATGTGGGGCAATCTGCTAAGAGATTTTTTAATTTTTGACCTTTATCTCCATCCACTGATCTGCTGATGTGCTAGTGATGATAGTCACTAAGTCGAGATTGTTTGACTGCACTAGTTGCATCCGCAGCCTTCCCACCCCAGGGGATTAGCGGTGGAAAGCCAGGGAAACGGCAATGTTTTTACCTTCCAGCTTCCCCTGCTCTGCCGGGGAAATGTTGGGGCTTTTTTTCCAAACCGATACACCGGGGACAATATTTAGTGGTCATGGGGCTGGGGAACTACCAGAGATTTTACTATCAGCTGTACCCGCAAGGCAGGAGAATGGCACGGTTTTTACGCCCTAAAAGTAAAATTCCCCAGGGATGGGGGGGTGGCTGCAACTGACTGGTGCACTAGTTGAAGAAATACAATGCTGCATGTACAGTGAACACAATACTTAAATGTTGTACCAAATTGGGCGACCCAGAGCGATTTGACATTTTCCATTCTTTCATGTCTAAATCCCCACCTTGGGGGCAAGGCTTACTAAGCTATCCACTATATAAATCCCCGGGGTCGGGACACATAATCATGTAGTAATTCCCAGGTCTTGAAACTGGACCAAAGTCTATTCCCCGGACTAGGAACTGTTAAGGTTGTCAAATTCCCACCTGTAGGAAAGATTTGTCTGTATCCCCGCTTTATAGGGTCTGGGAAGTGCAAGTGTGGGTCATGGCTGAGTAAGAGTCCTGCTTACAGTTACATGTACCTACGCAAATATGCCCGTAGCCACATTTTGCACACATGCCTTGAAATTGTGTGCCGTTTGATCATTTAGAATTTTGTAAGCGTCAATCTTCCTCTGTCTGCATGGCTGTCATGTTTGATTTCTTGGCTATTTTACTGGGAAACAAAAACCCAGCACTCACATTCATGAAGGGTGTGGGGACATTGGAAAGGTAAAACACCAGACTGTTCACTCGCTATCCCCTGGGGTTTGGCCCGGCCTAGTTTTCAATTGACTGGTGCCTAATTGGGCTTTCTGCTTATGATGGGAAAATAGCCTACTTCTTTAAAAAAGAACCAGGGTATTACAATACCTTGGGATATTTGAATAATTTCCTACCTACTATTACAACAAATGTACTCATTGAAATTTTGAATCAGCTGTTGATTTAACAGAATGCTTATTTGTAGTCTACCGATAAAGATGCCAAAAGAGCCAAACTAGATACCACTTGTTCACCACCTAAACGTGGGAAGGAAAATCTGAATGTGGAGTTAAGTCCTGAACAGAAACAGAGAATGGAGGAAAATCGACAGAAAGCACTGGCAAAGTTACATGCAAAGACAATTAGCTCAAACCCATTACTGGTTGACTTTGGTGAGTCATGGAAAGAAGCTTTACAGGCAGAGTTTTCAAAGACTTACTTTGAGACGGTAAGTGCAATCAAATGTCCTGTCATGAAAACAATCTTGAAAATAAAATTGAAAACAAAAACATAGTTATTTGCAAAAAATGGAGAGCTAGACTATGGTCCTTTAGTGACTACTTCTGCTATATCAGAAATCTTGAGCATGTGAACTTGAATCCAGGCTGGTAGAAAGGCTGAAATAGTGCTTTTGGGCTGGTTTAAAATTTATCTAGTTACAATTATTATACAATAACATAGGAATGTGAATAAATAGTCCTAAGACTTCAATGCAAAAACTGTATGTTTGAAAGCATCTATAAATTTGTGACACTCTTGCCCTCAAACTTTGACATCCTTATTATTCAGATTCAAATGTTACTATACTATTGGTGTAAACTATTTAGCTGCAGTTGAAGAAGTCCTGGATCATACCATTTGGATAAAGGTTCATAAGACAAATTGTTGTGAAAAAAATGCCAAAATAATGTTAAATATAACTTGTATTTCTATGTTACAGTTGGGCAAATTTGTGGAAGGTGAGAGGAAGAAAGGCACAGTATATCCTACAGCAGACAATGTGTTCAGCTGGACAAGGGCTTGTAGTATTAATGATGTAAGTTTGGTTCAGATTTGTCCAATTATAGCGTTAATATTCATGTCACCACCTATTTAGTCTGTTCTGAACCTCTGTTTGGGTAGGTGGTAGGTGGTTGGAAATCACGAAGTTTGTCCTTGCTAGTTCTTCTAAACAGTTGGTCAGATTTCCATTATGAAACTTCACATGAATATGAGTATATGTACTTGGTACCAAGCCTTGTTTTTGTCCGGATTTAGGGTGAACTGTTTGAATTGTCAGGAATATTCATACAGGTATGTACCATCCATTGTCCATAAGATAAATTATATTTCCGATCTTAGGTCACATGACATGGCACATAAATCAACAAGTAAATGTATGAACCATATCGATGGCACCGTTTAAAAATGCCGAACCTACCATTTTTGCTATTTCGGGTTTTCGTCCTATTATAAACATAGTTCAGTTTGCCTCCTTTCCTGCTAATACCGGACTTACTAGCCAATAGGAAATTGCCAAAATAGTCACAAGAAAAAATACTGAACCTTCAATTGGTTAACTGTAAAAGCTTTTGCAGCTCCGGCATTTTCATTTTGCTCTTGAGCAGTGGGAATCTTTTACAGTTAACCAATGAATGTTCGGTATTTTTTCATGTGACTGTTTTGGCAATTTCCTAGTGGCTAGTAAGTCCGGTATTAGCAGGAAGGCGGCAAACTGAAAAATGTTTATTTTAGGACGAAAACCCCGAAGTAGCAAAAATGGTCGGTTCGGCATTTTTAAACTTTGCCATCGATATGTTTTTTGTGTTTCCTGAAAAAGTACAAAATTGTAGGTTCGGCATTATTAAACGGTGCCATCGATATTCTTAAACTTAACCATATTCTTAAACACTTTAGTTGAAGTTTGTCCAATTCAGCAAATCTGTGATTGGTTTTCATGTATGAATTTTGAAAGTACATAGGCATGAATTATTAATTTTGCAAAAAAATCTATTCGCTATAAATAACTGGTGATAACTTAAATCATCGCAAGTAAAGTATAACTTGCATGAGTATGTGATAATTTTATTTGCTCTACTTATACTAATACTATACTGATATAGGATCTGACCACTCTCCATATGGGGTCATGTCGATGTGAACTTTACATCATCCAATCAAAGCGCTACTTTCACAAATCTGAAAGTGCAGAGAATCTCTGCTGTAGTTAACAGTGAGAGAAACCAGTGCTAAGGAATGGAGCGAATGTTAGGATATGATTATCATGAGATTAACATGTATGTAATGTTCTTCAGGTTAAGGTTGTCATACTGGGACAGGACCCCTATCATGGACCCAATCAAGCACATGGTAATATCATCACCTTTATTTTATATGTAATGCATATAACTTTATTTCTTGATAAAATGTAGTTTTGATGGTGACATTTGAATATTCTGAAATAAGACTACAACATTTGATCACTTTTAAATTTTATGGTTCACCTTATACCACGAAATCTAATCCCATTGAACAATAATTTTCAAATTATGTGGTTTTGAGAAAAAAAAACATTTCAATGGCACGTAAATTCATTGATTTTGCATTTCAGGTAATAAATGCAAGTGTCAAAATTGTTGTTTGATTGGATTTGATTTCATGGTTGAAGGTGAACCACGAAATCCATGAAAATTAATCCTCCATGAAAATTAATGAATTTACAGTATTCAAAAGTAAAACATGAGCTGGACATTCTGTTCTCAAATTTGACATGGACTTAATATTGAGGTGGTCTATCAGTGAAATAGACTATGGTGTTTTAGATCTGTTGTTATCAGTATATTTATGTTTCAGGTATGTCATTCAGTGTTTTACCAGGCGTACCCCCTCCACCAAGGTAAATACGAGTCATAGTTATAATGAACACAGTGTTTAGTGCCGGTGATATTCATAAACAAGAAATCTAGGTGTGATTCCTGGCCGCAGCAGGTCATACCATTCAATGATAATTTGAAATATTGAATAACATTGATTGTTCTATATTGGAGATGTTATTACTACCTTGTGAAAGGCTAAGCTACACTGAGTACTTATAGAAATGCTCAATAAAATTTGATCCACACAGGGTAAATGTTAGCCTATAGCTTTCTTCAAATGGCACACTGAACAATGAGTTTGGTATTTTTGAGGGTTAACACATTAAAATTGTTTACGGTAGTTGCTTTCAAAAATTTTCGGCAAAGAATTCTAGCAAGTAAATGCTAAATGTATTATTTCCCAGAAAATTCTTTTATATTTTGCTCAAATATTCTTAGTGTCAAACATTTGCTTACTGAAAGGTTATTCAACATAACTTCTTTAAATATATTGCAAAGAATGAGATTAAAGCAAAATATGCCTCCATGCCCTTCAGGTACCTAACATTGTTACCGTCTCCTCGGGAGGTCGAGTTCGATCACAGGCTGCATCATACCAAAGGCAAAATAAAAATGGTACCAGAAATTCCCTTGCTAGATGGAAACTGGCTTCTCTTCTTTCATATCCTCGTGGCGATGGATAACATCAGGAATGAGGTGTCGATAATGATTAATATAAGTTCGAAAAACTTGTTTCACAATCAACCTTAAATAAATTAGTATAAACTAATATTTCTACCATATTTTCAGTTTGTTGAACATGTACAAGGAATTAGAGACGGACATTGATGGATTCCAACGTCCCAAACATGGCTACCTCATGGGCTGGGCAAAGCAAGGTATTTATACTTCACTGTCAATTTCTATGGATGTTTAGTGTATTAACAAACAAGTGGGAAAATTGTTCGCTTGCTTATACAGGATTACAGTAAATTTCCGAGGTTAGTTGGAAAACCGGAAACAAATCGATGGCTAAGAACCAGAAGGTTGTTACTACTACTTACGACCTTATAAGACTCATACATATTTGAAATCTGCTTCGCAAGGCGCTTCTTATGAGCCTATTTTCATGAAAATCTGAAATTGTCAAGTTGACCAAAATGAAGTTTAAAAACGTGTTTTCCCATAGGTAAAGAGTAAATTGCAGACGGTTTCTCTTGTTTTGTCAATATATCGATTTTGTAGTTATGACCTTCTGGTTCTAAGCCAGCGAAATGTGTCTCCCACATATAGGGATATTGTGCTGAACGTGTCTAGATGTAACTAAGTTCATCTGGTTTGGTTATCCTTAAACACCGATCTGATTGTGATGAAACTTCACATGAATGTTAACAAATAGTACACATTGTCTGAAATTATAGACCAGATAAATTTAGTCAGAGTTACCAACCAGGGGAGGCACATATTTTGGTGTTAAAACTTGTCTTGATGTACTGTAAAATCATTAATTTTGTGGGGGAATTTAAATTTCATGGATTTCCTAGTTCACCATAAACAACGAAATTAAATGCCATTGGACGATAATTTTGACCCTTGTATTTATTACCTGAACTGCAATATCCACAGATTAACGTCCCATTGAAATGGTCTTTTTTTACTTAACCTCAGAATTTTTGTCCCATTGAAATTAAATGATTTTACAGTATTGCTATTTCTATTTTAGGTGTTCTGATGTTGAATGCTGTATTGACAGTGAAAGCTCATCAAGCAAACTCACACAAAGATAAAGGATGGGAAAAGTTCACAGATGCAACCATTTCATATCTCAATAAAAACAGAACTGGACTCGTCTTTATGTTATGGGGAGCGTACGCTCAGAAAAAAGGTGCTCACATTGATAAGGTATGGTCATGCAGTAAAATTTTACTCTATTTACCATGTCCTTGAATAAGAGACTCATCTCCAAGTTATTTACCATGACTGTGCAATGTCCTTGAATAAGAGACTTGTTTCCAAGTTATTTACCATGACTGTGCAATGTCCTTGAATAAGAGACTTATCTCCAAGCTATTTACCATGACTGTGCAATGTCCTTGAATAAGAGACTTATCTCCTAGTTATTAACCATGACTGTGCAATGTCCTTGAATAAGAGACTTATTTCCAAGTTATTAAACATGAATATGCAATGTCCTCGAATAAGAGACTTGTTTCCAAGTTATTTACCATGACTGCAATGTCCTTGAATAAGAGACTTATTTCTAAGTTATTTACCATGACTGTGCAATGTCCTTGAATAGGAGACTTATTTCCAAGTTATTTACCATGAATATGCAATGTCATCGAATAAGAGACTTATTTCCAAGTTATTTACCATGACTGTGCAATGTACTTGAATAAGAGACTTATTTCCAAGTTATTTACCATGACTGTGCAATGTCCTTGAATAAAAGACTTATGTCCAAGTTGCAATGGCCTTTGAAGACAAGATAGTTAATATTATAGTCGTAAGTTTACTTCAGGAACACAATGTATACTGAGCAAGTTTATATGCATGTAATAAGAATGAGAAAACCTCATAATAAACACAAAACGTCAAATGACATAATTTATGTATTGAATGCAAAATTTGCTTTACTAAAAATTATAGAAATGATGAAACATGAAAGGGTGAGTAATAAATATAGTCATTTATATTTTCTTCTACAGACGAAACATCACATACTGAAAGGAGTTCATCCGTCACCGCTATCTGCTCACCGAGGGTTCTTCGGATGTAAGCATTTCTCCAAGTGTAACGAGTTTCTCACCACTGACGGACAATCTGCAATAGACTGGGCTGATCTGCCGAAACAATGAGAAACTCTCCTCCTTTGTGAAGAGCATATAGGAATCATATTTCTGAAGAAGATTTTGAGACTCGTGGTAATGCATGATGGTTATCCATAGTATGATTGAATCTTGTGAAATGTTAACTGGTGGGGCTGCATTTTGGAAAATACCGCCTTTTTGTGTTCAAAGAGAATCAAGGAATGATATTTCTGGAGAAATTATTGAGACCTGTGATGGCTTTCAAGATGGCTTTTGACAGTGAGTGGATCAAAACTTGTGACATGTAAAGTGATGGTGCTAAATGGTGGAAAATACAAGGGATTCACAATCAATGTAAGAATTGATACATGAAAATATGACATTCTAGAGTAAGGTTTAGTAGAGATTATCGCAGCTTCATATACTGTTTTACTCTGTAGACTGTCAGAGTAGATAATGTTGAATAATGTACACTGTTACATGGTTGTAATGAAGAGAAGTAAAGAGCAAGTTTAGTATGGTAGTACAGTGGGAATTAAAAACATTGCAAATAGAAGCTCAGTGGTTAGCGCGCTTGTCTAATCTGGCAACCAGGGTTCAAATCAGGATAGATGCACTCACATATTTGCCTGCCATATTGCACCAGAAATCAGTTGACTGGAAAATAAAGGCTACTGGTATGTTCTGCATTTTTGGTTCGGTGCTGAAGGTTGAGGTGTGATTTAGCTAAATCACACCACAATTTTCAGCACCGAACCAAAAATTAATTCAGAGGAAATGAAAGATTTAACCCATTATGGTGCTGAACTTGATGGTGCATGTGTACAGAGATTTAGCTGATGATGTTAACTTACCAGTGATTATATTCATGTTGTTATGTTGCTGTTTGTTTGATTTATAATACTAATCATGATATATACACTATGTTGAATGATAGAATATTTGTATACCCAGGCTGGTACTTGTTGAACAACTAGCTCTAATTTCTTTATTTCTGATATAATTTTAAAATTTGTGAGGCACATATTTTTCACCAATTGAAGAATAGTAATATGTTTTCATACTTACTATTTTGCCTCTTCAAAAATGTTTGGTAACTGTGTAAAAAAGATAATCATTACTCTGAGGCACTTGAGGAAATTCAGAATTAAAGGAAAATCATAAATAATTGACTAAGGTGCTTTATAAATGCTGGTCCTGATTTATATGACCAGTACAGTCTTGGAATTGTAAGGCTGAGTTAAGTCACAATATTAAACTGCTAGTACTCAATTATTATAAAGAAAAAATAATGATTGACTTGCAAATATTTTGTTTTGTTATTATTGTCATTATATATGTGAATATGGCTATTGATTAATAAAATTAATGATAATCGCACCAAGTTCTTTTATTAAAAAAAATGTTTTTATGTTAGCATTATATACTACTCATTAAAATGGCTTAATTACTTGTTCACCCATTCAAATTCTTATTGCAAGTACTGGTATATACTTTTCAAAATCCTTAAACAATCTATCTAGTGTCTGTTTTGCTTGTTTAGTAAGTTACATTTTTATATATAACAGATTGTTAACATTTTTATTTGATTTTGTAAAATAAACTTGATTTACACTTTCTGTCTTTTGTTTACTGTTGAAAATTTTGGACGACTTCGAAAATTTCAGAATAATTTGTGCAGTTACCAAGGTTTCCCCTTGGAGAAGGTAATGTCCTGTCAATGTTTTCCACAGGAGTGGAATGTCCATTCAATTTCCTCCCCTTAAGAGAACATTACTGTGCATGTATGTGTGTTCTGCCTGATAATGCTGGGTACTTAGCTGAAAAGTTACCTCAGGACAATGGACTTTGATATGGCTACTTTTGGCTTGTTGAGATACTTCACTTCAACTCCTTTCAGCCAACAATCATTACTGATTACGATATGCTGGCGCTATCAGAGACGATGCAAATTTAGTCATGTTAAATGCAAGTTATAGGGTATATGTATAAAGATAAAAGAATTATTACAGATTACAGAATTTATACAGATAAAAACAGAGATGGGAGAATGGGGAATTACAGTCTGAATGTTTAATGTATGGATTTGGACAGAAAGCAACATAATATATAGGTCTTTATGTCAATCTTCTGTTTGTCTTTCTGTCCAAAAACTTTAACCTTGCTTATAACATGTAAACGCTTTTGCCTAGGTTCTTCAAACTTTGAGTGTGCATGCAACTCTTTGAGACCTACAACCTCCACTTGTTTTGAGGTCAAAGGTCAAGGTCACCGGGTGGCATAAGTGTTTCTGGACCACATCTTGTTTTCTGACATAAATAAATATCTGTCTTGTGAGAGAAAAACTAGTGCTGATTGTTTTGCGTAGTTTGGAGTTTTGACAACGATAACAAGGAAGTATCAGAGTGTTTGGTAACAATACATCAGATAATTGGCCAAACATGAGCCGACCATGGTGACATTATAAAAGATAATGAAAATTTGGACAGGGAAGGCAACAGAAAGACACAGAAAATTAATAAAGGACCGGCGGCATAAGTCACTTGCCACACATGATTGCCATTTCATGCTACTAAACAGTCATGTACTTACCACAAACATTAAAGTAACTGGCTACGCTGAAGGCCCATTTGAGCACTTCTAATTTTTTTACCACTATTTTCTAAGTAAAAGAAAAGAAAAATGTGCAACCAGACCAGGGGCCCTTTGTTTACAAGGCAAATGCTCTATTGACTGAGCTAGCTGACTGCTTACACAAGTTTCTCTAAATTATTAAATCCTATACACTCAGCTACATACACTTCATCCTGGAGTGCCAGAACCTCTGTGGCATGTGGTAGGTTATTTGCGTTGGGCGTCACTTGTAAAAAGAGAAGAATAATGTGCAACAAGACCGGAGCTTGAACCTGGGACCCTTCGCTGACGTGGCAAATATGCTCCACCAACTGAGCTAGCCGGCTGCCTACACAAGATTCTCCCCTATTAAACAAATAAAAGATGACTTTGAGGTTAACATGAACATTTACAGACTGGGCAGTCTGAGCTAGAATGGTATATGGCCCGAAGCGAAGCTGAGGTCAATATGCAATAATATTGACCGGATGACGTCACATTAAAATAAGAATGGAATATGCAAATGAGGTATAATATTAGTTGTCAAATCCTATATACCAGGATACACTTGATTTACTGAAGTGGATGTATGGTGCCTTGTCAATTTAATGAAATGGATTATTTTCCGCTTTATTTGCATGGCACACTATATGTCACATATGATAGACACGTTTTCTTAGTCGTATGGAAAACGATGAAAAACATTCAGGAAATTTCCAGCTTCCCTAAACCACATGAGTATATCAAGATATACTTGCGTGCCTAAACCACAGACCCTAGATACACATAACTCTGGGACTACTGCTAAGCAGCCAAGGGCTCAGGTCGTTTCGTAACCAGGCTTAATCATAACTAAAAAAAGTATCGTCAAACTCGTAACCGCTGATTTATTATAAGTTTATTATATATATGGTTTAGATTATCGTAGAAATGTGATTTAAAAATGTTGAAATAGTTTGATATTCAAAATGTATTAATAATTTCGTTAATATTTACGGAATGAATAGCAAATTGTGTTTCCAGCTATTTTGAGGTAGGTTACAAATCAGCTGATATATGGTTACGAAAGGTTATGAAATAGACGAAAATGGATGGTTATGATAAAGCCTGGTTACGAAATAGCCACTGAAAGTGTGGCACATGGTCTAGTGGTAAGACGCTAGACTGCTGATCGAGAGGTCCCGGGTTCGATTCTCGGCCGGGACACTTGGTCATTTCAGAAACGCTATTTAGTGTTTCCCACCCAACTAGAGATGATCCTGGTTGGTAACCCAGGGGTAGTCTCGCGTGTATCGGTGCTTTACACCGGGCACATTAAAGAACCAAGGAATCTATTCGAAACGAGCTAGGGTATCGCACCCGGATTCCTTGTATCTCACTTCTGTTTCTTCATTGATTGTCTGCCCTTGCCAGACACTGCCAATAATATCATCGGCCGTTGTGTATATGCCGAAAGGCCCTACAACGTATTTTTCCAGATCCAGCCGCATACCCACCACGCCACATACTAATTTACCCAATTATACACCAGTGCAGCATGAATGTTTGAGGAAATGCAAAGACATATAAATTAAGCAATGTGTAGATCTTTGGAAAATATTTAGTCAATGAAAAAATAGAAATCCTAACAGAACTGTGTTTGTGGAGTTTACACCAAGGGAGGTAACTGCTACTAGGACTTTGTACGGCTTCGGATCGTGTACGTGGTTTTATTCGTCACCAGGAAATACTGAAAATGGATGCTGACGGAAAAGGACCAATTTCTTCCCCAGCCAAGCCTAAACAGACGGTAAACGACGCTTTTATTCTATTGAATTAAATACCCCATTGATTTTTTGTCATTTGTACGCTCATGCATGCCATAGTAGTTTCCAAATCGACATTTACCGTTCATCATGATGATATTTCGGATGTGCAATTTCGGATAATTATAATTTTTCAATGTAGGGCCACAACAAATTGATCATGCGTTCGTCGGGAGCGCCCGCTCCTGATTTTTCCAAAATGAAAAATAAATATTTAAATTTAAATTATTGCGCCCGCACCTGAGAAAACCACGCGCATGTGATTTTTTCCTACATTTTTTTTTTATTATTTTGCCGCTAGCATCAATATTTACAAATTACCAAAAATAAAGCCAACTTGTTTATAATTTCGTCACTCACTCACTGTTATTACAGAATATGTTCTGGGAAAGGGCGCTCTGCTGAGGATGTTAGTTACTCGATTAATTTTAGCAGTAAATTGTTGCACACTAAAATCGTGTGTAACTTTTTACGCAAGCGTCTGGTGAAATGATGAACCTGTCTGAATATTATGCCCTTTACAAAAAACACGCATAGGTAACACGTAGTAAAATGGGAAGAATTGCGATTGCGGAATGAACCAACAAGCGTGTCTAGATATGTTTGTATTCATTATTATTACTAGTATTCCGTACTACCGACGAAATCATGAATTGTCACCCATTTTCGCGACAATGCCGTCTCGTTTATACATGGTCCGTGGTATGTGATAATAACAGTTTTATGCGTCCCGGACACGCAACGCACATCTTAATAAGTTTCTATACTGTATCCTACATAATTTCATCAGGGATTTTAAATACTGTTCATAGAGAAACCTTCAGAAGGTCCTACTTTCATCAGAGTTAAAAAAAATTGATAAAAATAGTTTGCTCTAATTATTGCACTAAATGCTGTACTTTTCAGTCACTTGCTAAAATTCCAGCTAGATCTATTACAAATGGATAAATAACAGCTTATGTAAGATTTCATACTGCAGTTCTCAACATCTGTCATAACATTTTACCACGGTGGTCGAGTGGTAAGATGCTTAACTCCTGATCGAGAGGTCCCGGGTTCGATTCTCAGCCGTGACACTTGGTCATTTTTAGAAACGCTTTTTAGTGTTTCCCAACCAGCTAGAGGTGATCCTGGTTGGAAACCCAGAGGTAGTCTTGCGTGTATCGGTGCTTTACACCGGGCACGTTAAAGAACCAAGGAATTTATTCGAAACGAGCTAGGGTATCACACCCAGATTCCTTGTATCTCGCCTCTGTCTCTAACATTTGCCATAATGCCCCAGAGTGGGACCTGCAAATTACATGGAAGAAAGAAAGGACCTTGTATATCCCTAAGGGAAGTGTGTTTGATGTAGGGCTAGATCCTATGACGGTAACCTTGCATAGCATTATGCATCGGTGCGCTACTAACAGTGCTAAATAAACAGCCGTCTGAGCATGATGTATCATTACAAGAACAAAACTATACAGCTTGATGCTTAGTTGATGTGAATCTTTAAAGTCCCAATAAGGTTTAAAATGGTGGTATTTTCTATCTACAAAGAATATTGAAATATTGAGATATTAAATTATACTAAAAATGGTGCAGAAGGGACCCATATCTGACCTCTGGTCGCTGTTCCTTCTATGAGAAATAATCAACTGAAAACGCTATTTAGTATTTTGTCCTCCGTACAAAATACTAAATAGTGTTTACGTTTGAATTTTACGAACGATTCCGAAGATTTCGTCAATGATCGGAAGTATACGCACAAAACCTGGTACACCGGTATCTGCCGGTACCCTGTTGTAGGCCTATATTGTTTTGTATATTGCGTGGCATATTGTAGTCTAATCACGACTGACACCTAATTGAATGGCTAGATATAATCCAATTAAAGGATACGTGTAGAAGTGTGAATGAATATATATCACTTAATATAATCATGGAATTATATAGACAAGCACATTAACTCCATGATATATAAGATATCGCTGGCTTAGAATGAAAAGATCGTATCAACAAAATAATATTTTGAGAAAATAAGAAAATCTGTCTGACAAATTACTCTGTACTTATGGTTAACAAGCTTTCATGAAAATAGACTCATAAGAAGCGCCTTGTGATATATATTTCAAATATGGCACTTACGACCTTCTTATTCTAAGCCAGCGATATAAAATTATAAGGACAAACAAAAACATCTAGCTTTTATATTTTATTACAGATTATGGTGTATCAGACAATAAACAAAATGTAGCTAGCTACAATTAAATGCTTATGCATAGAAAAATTTGAGGGCATGTGGATATTACATATATTTTAATTTTCCATTCATATGATCATGCTTGTGCGTTTTATATTGATATTAAAAGAAAAGGCCGCCTCTTTGATCTTCATACTGATTGACACGTGTTTATGAAAATTAAATAACTCACAACATTCGTGTATATTGAACATGCAGATTTATATTCTTACAAGTAAACAATTATTATTTTATTGTAGATTCCACTGTACATGAAAATATAAATCTAATAATTATCGGAGAAATTAATTAACAACTGCACACAGCCATTCGCACCATCTGTATTGCATACGCATAGTAAATCCCCCGCCTCTGGCATGTTTCAATTATACATTCAACATGATTAATGTCAATATACAAGGCAATATACAAGGCAATATACAACATAATTAGGTGTCAATAGCGGGCTACTATATACGATACCGGAAGGTACTGGTATATACCGGGTTATAGTGAGCGCCCTACATTATCAATATGTGTGCTATCCATCCATTGGTTATCAGAAACTGGCGAAAATTTATTGGTAGTCTCCGGAAAGTGATGGAGATGCTGTTAAACGCCGTATTTGTAAACAAACCGGGCTCGTTATGTCAATCTTCAAGGGAAGATTATTTCACATATATGACAGTAAGAGCGTGTTTTAATAGCTTGATGTGGTAATTATTTATCAGTCTTCAAATCAGTAACAAAGATTTGTGTTTTCTATCTATAGAAAATATGTCGTTCCGTAACCTTATTGTGGCTTTAAGTTTAACCACTGGTCACTCAGTGCATTTGTGTTCATTATAATTTATATGTATGTGACAATGTCTGCTCACAATTACCTTGAATACCTGTATTCCGGTAAAATAATTTGATAAATCCTACACAACATAACAAGAAATGTATAACAATCATTTATGTGGCCTTATTTCTTATTTAAGCTGTTGTAATAGACACTATTTGCTAAAAATGGGTGCATCAGAAATGAATAGGGCACTTTTGCTCCTTCACACGCTTTCAAAAATGGCATTTTCAAAAATAAATTTATAAAAATTTATTTCGCTCCTTCGCTCGCTCTCAATTACGGGTTTTTCAAAAATAAATATTTAAATTTATATTTCGCTCGCTCGCCCCTAATTTTTGCCAAAAAAATCCGTAGAACCAAAAATTAATTTGGTGTGGCCTAGGCGTAAATTTTTGATGTGGTTTATGACAACTTATTATGGAACTCTAAAAATGTACTAGAGACCTTGGTATTTTAGTTGGTTCAGCTGATTTCTTTGGTCCATGGTTCAAGATTTCATATGCATTTGGGAACCCCTTTCTGACTGCTTATCACCTTACTAGAGATAACTGGTTGGTAACACTACCATCTTGCATGTATCGATGTTATACACTGGGCATGTATAGAACCAAAGAGTGTATTCAGAACCTGCAATGGCGCATTTCTTACTAGTATCACAACTTCCAAATTTTACTTTGGACTAAATTGCAGGGTCCACTCAGGGACCCTAGAAAGGCTAGATACTACTACTAGGGATACTGAATGCCCTGTGTAATCAATGGAGTATAAGCCATTTCGTAGCCGTAGATAAAATCAATAATTTACCGAGTTATAATGCTTTCTGTTACACTGCTAACAGACGATCGATATCGCCCCCTTATTAGCGTGAGTTATTTCTGTACACTTTGTTACAGTATATGCAGTTTACCAATACATGAATAGGTGTCTGTTTACCTGTTTTTTATTTGATTTCATGAAAATATTAGACAGAATGCACTAGAAATGGTATTTAGATATATGGACAAATAAAAATTTATTTACCTGACATTGCATTTTTTTTCAGCATATTTTATTACTTACTATTAACTTTTTCAGCCAACAGATATTTTGCATTTTAATATATAGTCCAAAAACTCTACAACTTTATATCATGAAATGGATGTGTAAATCGGCAAACAAGTTGGTACAAAATATACGGATCAATACAAAATGATGTCTTCCTTGTCGGTACATATATGACCATGTGACCTAATAGCCATGTAATCTAGTCTGATTGGCGTGTTAAACGGTCGTATTTATAGACAAGGTCCTGAGCCACTCTTGGGCATTGCTGCATATGAATAATAACAATTTTATTTTTTTCAGTCGGGCTTTCTGATGTCAATAGTGAGGACTCTGTCTGCTAGGTAGGTTCAACACTTATTGAGATTGCTTAATGGATCAAGCTATTTTTTCAGAGGTTGGGTCTGGACCACACTTTTAGTCATAGCATGGACATATTTATTCATTATATACGGTGGATTTATGAAGGCTCAGTGGTCAAGGGTTTGTGTGTCAGACTCTTGATCTAAATGCAGCAAGCTTGAGTCCAACTGACATTTCATAACCCTTGAAACTGATAAAAACACTTTTGATTTCACTATTCTTGAAATTATTTTATAAAAAAAACTTAACTGGCAGAGAGTCAGGTTAATATTGCAGTCATGTCAATCTGGATTTCAATGGGTTTGTATCAAACATTTTCTGTTTTCAGTGCTGATTTTGAACAAAGAGAAAAAGAAAAGGCGCGCATTGAGAACGCATTTAAAGGAAGTGACAAGAAACTCGGTGATCTAGTCAAAGGTATGATGAGAATTTTAGTCAATTGCATATTTTTCCTTAGTGGACAAAGTTAACTAAATCAGCTAATATTTTGTCATATCTGTGTGCAGTTCATAATAAGCATTATCTTATTACAGGGATTGACTTATTGCTATAAGGACTTTAAAAAATAGTTCAATTCTTAACCATTCAAAATTGTTTATTGAACAGTTACTTAAAATAAATTATTTTAATTAAATTGATGCTTATTCCAAATAGAAAAGAAAGAGCTGAAATAAGCTTTGCTTCATTGTTGGCATGAATGTACACTATGCATGTATTGTTTAAGGCTGAACAAAATGATATTTTCCATTTGTTATTTTTGCAGAAAATTACCAAGATTTGACGTCGATTCTTTCATCATTCAGTGGAATCAGTGATAAAGTTAATGGTAGGAAAAATGTCAGACTCATCAAACTTAAATTTCACTGACTTTTGTCACTGTACTGTTGGTTAATGTTCAATAACTATCTTATGAACCCTTTTATGAAAATTGGAAAAAAGTGGCGTTGACCAAATTCATGTAGTTAAATTTAATTGCCCCAAAGTATATGTAGGGCGTTTCAAAAGTTTTAGGAAAAATGCTCTATAATATTTATTTTATGTTTAATATACTTAAAACTTTGCATTTTAATAGAACAATTCATGATACATAGTATATTATGAATTGAACGCATGAGGGTGTGCAGTACAAAATGACACGGCTGCCATAGTAACATCAGTAATGGCTACCCGGGGCAACGTTATCTTTGACCGTATGTTATTAAAATATTCTCACTAAAACTCTGTCAGTCAATGGGCACACAAAATACACCTGCTACATTAACAGCAATGCTTTATATTGTAAAAAAAATACCTCTTCGATGTATGCATTTCCAGGGTCCGATTGTAAAGCATTAAAATGTGTCACACAATCAAGCAGAAACATCCAAAGCAACGTCTAGCGTCTGATTCAAAACCGACAGTACCTTCCTATGATCATCTGCAGCAGTACCACTGGCAGTTTGGAAAGGGTTAACACTATTCATACATCCTACCCAGTGACATACAACGTTCATAACAGGCAGTGGTTATACATTTTACTAGTTCAAGTCATAATGTTACTGCAAAAAGACAAAAACTGGTTAAATTCCAATGATTTACTGACATTTGGCGGGCAATTCTAATACAGTGACAAATAAACCTGAACACAACAGTGGTACTATTTAAACTATGGCATAAATTGACCAAAATGATGTTATACCGCTCTTTGCAAATGTTCAATGCAGTAAATTAAGATTGTAGTTAGTTATTAGCTGTTTGGTTGGGAGCAATGCGTTGGTTAGTTTGGCGGTTTCTACGATGTGACATCAAATTTGCCCCGGGTAGCCATTACTATGTCAGCAGTGCATGTATGACATACCCTCATGCGTTTGATTCGTGGTACAATATGTATCATGATGTATTGCTCTATCTTAATGCAAAGTTTGAAGTAATTTGAACATTATGATAAATATTATAGAGCACTTTTCCTGGAACTTTTGAAACGCCCCTTGTAGAGCAATTCACAGTCAGCGCTTTCTTGTTTTCTCAAAAAGCATTTTTACACAATCTTATCTCTAAGGGGTGCTATTGTATGAACATTGTTTATGGTAATAACGACAACTCTTCTAATGATTATTAATATTTAAGAATCTCGAGATATGATTTTTCAGTATTATGAATATTTTAGAATCTCGAGATAAGATAAAGAAGATTAAGGATGATTTAAGCAGTTGTAAGACGTTACTACATTGTAAGAGAGATGAGTTACGACGACTCTGGATTGAAGGCGTAGAACAAAAAACTATTGCTTCATTACTGGATCAAATGTAAGTAGTGTTGATAATGGTAATTATTGAAGCACTGGGTATAATTTGTATTGGTTATGAAGAAAAGTGAAGAACTTAATTGTCCAATTACCGTTAATAGCTTTACAAATTATTTAATACCGGTACATTGGATTAACATCAATTAGCATGCAATGTCATAAGGACTTCATTGGTTTTAACCCTAGGGTTGTTACCAGCTTTTAGCCCCTATTTTCTAAGACACTTCCCACCATTGATAGTCTATTAAAACATTTAAAAGTATGAAAAGCAGTCCAAATTTCAACTAGACAAGAAGCACAAATTATATATTTCGGGAAACAATCCTCTCCTTACCCCATAAAGTTAAACATTCAGTTTGGTGGTCTTCTAGCTAATAACTTAATAATATATGATTTTTGCCAAATATGTGTACTGGTACTTCAGTTTAATTCTACTTAATACTTTTAAGCTCACCTGTTACATAGTGACAAGGTGAGCTTTTGTGATCACTCGTCGTCCGTCCGTCGTCGTCGTCGTCCGTCAACAATTGGCTTGTGTACACTCTAGAGGCAACAGTTTTGATCCAATCTTCATGAAACTTGATCAGAATGTAGTTCTCTATGCAATCTAGGCCAAGATCGAAACTGGGTCATGTGGGGTCAAAAACCAGGTCACTAGGTCAAATCTTAGAAAAATCTTGTGTACACTCTAGATGTCACCAATTTGTTCCAATCTTCATGAAACTTGGTCAGAATGTTGTTCTCCATGAAATCTAGGCCGAGTTTGAAACTTGGTCATGTGGTGTCAAAAACTAGGTCACTAGGTCAAATCTTAGAAAAACATTGTGTTCACTCCAGGGGTTACTGTTTTGATCCAATCTTCATGAAATATGGTCAGAAAGTAGGTTGTACTGATACTTAGACCAATGTGCAACAGGTGAGCGACCTAGGGCCTTTCAGGCCCTCTTGTTTAGATTGTTTTGTTGGTGGCTAGGCACTGTTGCCATTTCTGCATTGCTTCAAATTGTCTGTTTATGTACATTTGTACTGTAATTGTGCAGTATTAAATCAATTATTATGATGTTACAGCAAACCTCTTATAAAATGTTTGACATTTCTTTCAGTGAACAAGTTAAAGCTGTACCAGATAAACTAGATGGTTTTATTGCCAAGAAACATTACCTCAATGCCACAAATCTCATAGTTAGTGCAGGTTGGTCACTTTCTACTTATAATACATGAAACATTACCTGAATGCCACAAATCTCATAGTTAGTGCAGGTAGGTCACTTTCTACTTATAAAACATGAAACATTACCTGAATGCCACAAATCTCATAGTTAGTGCAGGTTGGTCACTTTCTACTTATAATACATGAAACATTACCTGAATGCCACAAATCTCATAGTTAGTGCAGGTAGGTCACTTTCTACTTATAATACAAGAAACATTACCTCAATGCCACAAATCTCATAGTCAGTGCAGGTACGTCACTTTCTACTTATAATACATGAAACATTACCTGAATGCCACAAATCTCATAGTTAGTGCAGGTTGGTCACTTTCTACTTATAATACATGAAACATTACCTGAATGCCACAAATCTCATAGTCAGTGCAGGTACGTCACTTTCTCCTTATAATACAAGAAACATTACCTCAATGCCACAAATCTCATAGTCAGTGCAGGTACGACTATCTTCAAACTCTGTCACATGCTCACTTTTTTCATTTTTAATGTCAGATAAGCGAAAAACTGTATTTAAGAAATTGTGACTCAACTGAAAATATTTTTATGGCGAGTTTGATGTAACAAGAGTTGTATGTATATGTTTTCTGTAACTTGATGGGGTTTTTGGTCAGTCAGTTCAATCCCAGACAGCGTCATACAAGAAAACTAAAATAAATCAGTATGAAATAAAATAAAGATGTTTTCTGATTGAATTTTGATTGTATTAAAAACAATATAAAGATGTCATATTGATGATTTCAGTTACCAAACTGGAGAGTAATTTATCTGGAGTCGAGGCATTACGGGACTTGAAGGTGGAGGTAGTTGCAAGAAAAGAGGTAGGTAGGGACAGGTACATGATGGGCTTGGATGAGTATAAGACACAGGGGGGGGGGGTACTTGGGCATCTTGTGTTTCATGCATTATTTTTAATAGGACCACTGACTTTCTGTACCCACACAATCCAACAACATTGTATGTTTAAGCTTGACATAATTGCATCTTGTTATTAAAACTAGTTATTTCTGATTTTATGAAGTATATATCAACATTAAAATTATAGCGGTACATTTGATTATATTTCACAAAATGAATGTCTATTATTGAGATATTGATAGACAAATTAAACATACAACAAATCTTGCGTTCATATTTTCAGAGAATGCATGAGATATTGATAGATGAATTAAACAAACAGATATATATGGTATCGTCACAAGCATCTGTGTCGAGGTCTGGATCTGGTCGCCGTAGTGAGATGTCAACTAGAGCCATGTTGGAGAGTAATCCTACGCAGAGTAAGAGTTCTTCCTCAATATACTGTCTATCTGCTTTGAATCCTAGTACTACTAGATGTAGTAATAGTAGTAGTAGAAGTTGTTGTGTGTTGGCTTCAAAAAAGAAATGAGGAAATCAAACAGGGAAGGCAGCACTTAATTAAATTAACCAGACGAGCACAGAAAGCAGTAACATAACAACGCAACTACACTGAGTAATGCCCACACACAACCCAAAGGAATTATTATAAGCCCCAGTCCTCGCCGCAAAAATGCAGGATGACCCCATTGCACAAAGAACAAAAAGACTGTGATCTCAAGTTAATGAATGGGATGCAGCTAAGATCTGACCTAATTCCCCGATCCCCACAGCAGGAGGTAAGATGTCTAGGATTCAAGCCAAGGCCGGAACATACCATTGTCATTAAAAGTCATCTTGAATCTTTTCTTTAACTGACATACTTAGGTTCTTTATGATTTTAAGAAATTGCTTAATTTTTACTCAGATGATTATTGAAATATTTACCCTTAGCATCCTCTAATGTTTGGTATAAGTAGATGCTCAATATTTGGTTTTGATGTTGAAAGGTCAAAGGGAATGGTCATGGAATAATTACAACTATATGTTATTTTGCATAACTTTTTACCCATAATGCTTGTTTACAGGTGGGGGCTCATCCAGGACAGATACAACTTTGTCGGAAGATTATCTCGTCGACCCAGAAGAAGATCCTCAGAGATATATTGCTGTTCTCATTGAATCCTTGTTTATTCTAAGAAAAATACCCGAGGCAGCTGAGGTAGGCTAAGTTAATTAATCAACACAATTCTTTGATTATTTCTCCTACATTTCTGCTTGGGTCTTATTCACCAAACTCAGACTTAGACTTTATATTTCCAAATGTTCTATTCGCTCTCATGTTGTTATAAATGTGCTGGTTTTGATATAAGTTGTATACATGTTTAGTGGGTAACAACAAATAATCAGATAAAATTTCACATGGTTTTATTTAATTGCAAAGAAATGACAATGATTATAACTGTTGTCCATTTTAAGTCAGAGTTTCAGTCTTACAATGTTGATGTTGATGTTGATGGTTATCTGTCACAAACTTTGTCCACTCTTGTACTCCTAAACCATAAGTTGGATTTCTTTGAAACTTAAATACTATGTTTCAAGCGTTGTTGTGCATATTGTCAGGACGTTACTGTCTGAATAGTTAATAGTTATGACTCTTTGTGCCCTAGTTTATGGGAGATATAGATGTTGTGTCAAAATCTCTTTTAGTTTCAATTTTGTAAAGCGCTTTGTAGCCTTCCTTTATATTCTGAAATTATGCAAGAGGATATTTTGTAAATTTGAGAAATTCCCAAACCAATATTTCCTCTTTTCTGATTTAACCCCTTGCAACATAGTATCTGGACCAGGATGGATTTATGCACATTGTATACTTTTTCCATACATTTGTCACATTTTTTTGTCTTTCATTACAGGCTATAAAGATGAGAATGCATCCTGAATTAATCGCCATAGTAGCCAGAGCTTCTAACCAGGTTGCTAACAGGTAGTGGTTTACCTTTCTGTTTCCAATATTTTCTGTCTCTATCAGCAAACTAGTCGGGTGTATATTGTTGGTAGCCCAGTAGGGTTTTTTGGAGAAAATTTTAAGAATCTTAAAATAATCTTAATAGATACTCAGATAGGTTTACTGGTGGCCTCTGGCCAGTGTTTCAGAGTTGATTTGGTTTTTAATATACATAGCCTTTATAAAGAAATGTCATCTTGAATCTATCTATCTAGTCATACTGCCTAACTGCTATTTTAAAACATTGAAATGAAAAATTTGAATTCCCTTGACATCAATATGACTCATGTAACCATAGCTTAATTGTCCACAATGATTATGCCTCCCAGCTTTGATGACAGGGTTGATTACTTTCCACATGTCTGTTGGTCAGTCGGTCAGCAGACCATATAGTTTCATTTCAAAACTCAAAAACGATTGTCCCTAGGATCCTCAGACTTCACCTAGATGTTGATCTTAAACTGTAGATAATACCTATTGATTTTGAGGTCAGTACATCACTGGTTACATTGAAAAATAGGCTTGAGAACATTTTGGTCCTGGATATTCAAACATAGTAGTTGGCCCATATTGATGTTGAGGCTAGTATGTCAATGTCACTGTAACCTTCTATATTTCTGACTATTGGGCTGCCAATATCTCTTGTATAGGTTGTTTCATCCTGTGAATGTAATATTTCAGTTTAGGGAATGTCGGTGAAAATCTGGTGTCCCAGTATCAGCCCCGACAGTTACAGGAATTGTTAGAGATCATCTTCACACAGTTCAGATCTGTGGCCAGTATACATAAAGTTGTACTACATAATCTACACTGTGTTATTGTAAGTATATATGTCTGTCTGTAAAGCCTAGGTCACACTAAGCAAATTTTGCCACGGTGATGTACTCCCGATGGAAATAATTGAGTGTCAGGAATTTCACAAATTTCTAACAATTTCTTTGAACCTGCCTGTACACCATGAGGACCCTTTTCCCGATGCCTTCGGATGCTCATTTATTAATTCGGGAGTACATCAACAGGGGAAAATGCTCAATGGGACCTAGGCTTAATATAGGGCTTTGTTGTTACAGAAAAATAAAAAATAAATGAATATTCAACATTTCGATGTTGGAAATGGCCTCTAATCTGTGTCATATTATGAATTAAGAAAACAAAAAAATACAGACATTTAGGTATACCTTGACAGGTTGTTATGTCTATCTGTGTATGCATTCTTATAGAAGGGGAAAAAGATAGCTACATTCATTATTATTATGTTTAATTTCCATGTTAGGTATATATGTCTGTTAGCTAAAAAAACAGCATTATCTAATTTTCTTTAATTAGATAAAATACAACCTTGTATTCTATAATGGTCTTAGTTGTGATGTACTCCTGCTTTAGATGGCTATGTCTAATGTCAAAATACCACTAATTGGAGTTTTTCTTTAAAAATATTAACTTGTATTGTTTAAACAAATTTTGTGTTACTATTTTAGCAAGCAAAAAGCGAGGTAATATGGCTGTTTTATTTATGGAATGTTGAAAAACTGTTCATTTAATATTGTTATCCATTCCCCTGTAGTTCTTATTCACTTAAAACCATTCACTTCACTGACCCCTAAACTGAATGACCCCTAATTTTGTTCTGTTCTCCTATCCCTTTCAATGTGTTAGTAGCTAGGACCCACATCTGTATGTCTGTCACAAAATACCGATATATCCACTATACATGTTTCACTTTACCTGTTTTTATGTAATAGGTCAAGGTTTGGGTAACCTAGTGAGGTCATACATGTGTAAGTTGTTTTTGGGAGTCTGTACTTGCAAGACCTCTGGTATGGTACAGGGTGATCATTAATATATGGTAACATAAATAATTTGAATAACTTTGTCAGATTATGTGATAGAGTAGTGGTTTGACCCTTATTTCAAAGCTAAAGTACCCAAGTTATTCTTAGATTTGGATAATAAATACATACTTTATGAACTTGATGTTCATAATGTCATATATGTAGCCTTACATATCCCGTGATTTCTAGGAAATATTTCGATAGAATTATTTCACTGAAGACCGCATTTAAATTTGCCCCCTACACTCACCGGACATACGCCCTTTGTATTTCTGATCATGGGAATGGCTGAAGGAGGGAGTGTATACTACAAAACCAGTATATATAATTGATATGAAAACTACAATCAATGTGAAATTGAAAGCATCAATGTGTAAAATGCAAGGAATTATTGGTAATTTAAGATGTAATTTGCTGCTGAATTTGGCAGTTTTGCAGAAATCAAGAAAACGCTTCTGATATCTGCTGAGAATAAAGTATTTAACATTTGAAAATGATTTATATCCTGAATAAAACTTACATGTATATGTTAATCAATGGTGTATAACAACATCTATTATCTTAAAAACTGACTAAGTTATTAAAGTTATTTATGTTACCTTATATTAATGATCACCCTGTACCTCTTGTTTTCCAACCAATTCATCTTTAGTTGGGTGGTAAACACTGAGAAGCATTTTAAAAATTACCAAGTGCTCTGGGGTGGTATTCAATATTGATCTTATGTAATTGAAGAATAAGGATAACCAATCATATTTCCTGTTACTGATCAAGATGTGATGTCATTGGTTGTCCTTATCCTTAAGTCAATTACGGTCAACTCTTGAACCAGGGACATCTTGGTCTGCATACAGGAGTGTTATCCACTTGACCACTGTGCCATCATATACAACTATATTACATTCCCAATATTACTGAAATTATGAAATATATCAAAGGGTCTTGCAGACCTGTGCTTGTTTATTAAGGAGGGCTTACAAATCAGCTGGTTTTCAAAGTTAAAAGAACTGAAATCATATGATTTCAATGATTTTGTTTTGACTTTAATATGAAATGTTGGTTGTGGACTGTTTTTTTTTCTTGCTAATGTTTAAGCATGTTAATATTGTTACAAAGTGAAACACTGTTAGAAAAAGTATACTGTAAAATCATTAATTTTCGTGGGGGATTAAATTTCGTGGATTTCGTGGTTCACCACAACCATGAAATTTAATCCCCCACGAACATTAATTTTGACCCTTGTTTATTACCTGAAATGCAAAATCCGCGAATTCAAGTCCCAACGAAATTGTCGTTTTTACCAAAACCACGAAATTTCATCCCACAAAATTAAATGATTTTACAGTATTGGAGCCATTGTGCTGGCTACAGGAAAAATATACCTCATTTCTTACAAAAGCACTGTCCATGACTGATTATTACTTAAATATGAGTCTAGAACTAGAATTAATGGATGGCAAGAATACTATTCATATATTGTCTTTAACTTAGTTGTTTTGTATACTGCATCTTGAAAGGAACTTCAAGACTGTTTAAATTGAGTGTGTAGATCTAAGAATCCAGCCTTGCTGTTAGTCAATATATTTACCCTGTTTCTGATCAGATATGGTAAATTCACATGCTTGCCTTTTACAATAAATAGCCTGCAAATTCTTCTAGTTTGGCATGTTGAGTCATGTTTGATACTTTGAATTTCATTTAGAACAAAATACCTGTTGTGTTGTGTCATGAGATATGTCAGTTAGAATGATAAATTTGTTATGTTTCATATTGTCTTTCTTTTTGCGAGCATGAAGTATGTTAGTTGTTTTGCGAGCATGAAAATTTGTCAGATATTTTGCGAGCATGAAAAATTTGTTAGTTAATTAGTGAGCATGAATATCTGTAAAATGTTTTATGTAATTTTTCATGAAATCCTTGAAATTAGGTCTCAACGAAAAGGGTCGTCATCACAAAAAAAGCCCACAAAATTTTGTCCCATTGAAATTAAATGATATTACCATAGTCATGTGTTAATACCAGTGAAGCACCATCTGCCAGATGTACATGTGGTTCTTATGAATTTATTTAAGGGAACCTAGTTTATATTTGTGTTATTTACCATTGTTGCCGCAAATATATTTTCTGACTTAAGAAGGTTTACAAAATTTGTTTCCCTTGGACAATGAGCAAAATCGTACAAAAAAAACACATTATGATGTAGCGATATATATTTAAGGTTATATAAACACTGTTGATTTATATAAATATTTCAGAAATCTGGTGTTTATATCAAGTCTGAGTATATGTATACAATGAAAGATGTGTGGTCCAAAATACAGGCCGTGGTAAGTACATTAGGTCATGATAAATCCATGACTGTTGTAAGTTGGTGTTAATAAACAATCAATTTTATAAAAATTCTATCAAATTGAATGATAAGGAATTTGTCTATCCATCGATAGAGATTTTGTCCACCTTGCAAAATTCATGGTGGCAATTTTGTCCACCTTGACAAAAATTAGCAATGGGGATTATATCTAGTGAAGATTTTGTCTATATCCCATAATAATGGGCTGATTTGTGCAAGTCATACACTGCCAGGATACTGTGACATCAATGTTGGTTTTGAGATGTTTCTGGGACCTTGTAAGGGTCAATAAGTCCTGGTTAGGAAACAGTCCAGGAAAACTGGATAGGTGTATCAGTTGCCATGCATAACTGATAGATTGTTGCGAAAAGGTGTGAAACTAAAAAAACATTCAAACAAATCACTTTTTCAGTTATTGCTTAGGAAACATTTCAGGAAAACTGGTTATGTGAATCAGTTGCTATACATAACTTATAAATTGTTGAGAAATGGTGTTAAGCCTGAATAAACAAACAAACACATCCTTCTTTCAGTTACAACTGTTATTGAGTGAATATCTAGATGTACGGAACACAGAGAAGTCACGACAACAAGCTCCGAGTAGTTTTGATGAGCCAAACATGGATATAGGAATTTATTTTGCCAAGAAGAGGTCTTCTCAAAAACAGAAAAAGGTAAAAACTAAAAACGAGTATACAAATTTCTTATTGAAGCACTGTCCATAGGGATCCACGTTCTGTGTGTGTCACACGACAGAAACTTGTGTTTTGTTTGTGAGTTTTGAATGGATGATGCTATTCAGTAAATACCTGTCTGGATTTCTATAAAAATTGTTCATGAAGTTGATGCTCGGGCCTTTTAAGCTAACAAATACACTATCAGACTAGTATATAATACTCCAAAACCATTTTAATAGAACAGCTCAGTCTATAAATGAATAGCTAAATTAATATAAATTAAAACTTTGTTAGGCCCCTACCGGTTTTCAACCTTAGGGGACTATAGTTCTGTCTGTCTGTCTGTCTGTCTGTCTATCAGTCTGCCCAAGTTAGGTTCATGAAACTTGGTATGTGGATAGGGACCAATAAGCAGATTATGCACGTCTGAATTTGTTTTATTTTTTTCTGTTTGATTTGAACAAAAATTGTGGTTGCCCTGGTAACAGAAACATAGAAAACCAGGCATGGGACTTTAGCATTGCTTGCAATTCCTAATTACTTGTTTATAGAGGCAATGTTGGTAGGTAAGCACAGTCAATCATGAGTCTCTATATCTAGCATATTATTCTCTATCATTCATTATATTATACAATGTCTTTGTCAATTTTGTAGCGTCGTCATAAACATCAGGTTAAATTTTGTATGTTTTGATGTCTTCTTGCAACTTGGCAATACATACGACAGCAGCGAAATGGCTTCAATATTTATGCTTTGCTTTGCTTAGTAGTTTTAAAAATAGGTTTGTGTAATAAAACAGACAAAAGTCTGCATTAAAATACATGTACTGGTACTTTGAATATCTTTGGCATCTGATATTGCTTGTCTTTAATGGATAATACCTGTGAATAGAATTCAAAATTATGTCTCCCTCCTATAGTGGGGGGATACATATGGATTTTGGGCATAGACGTCTGTCTGTCACAAAATTTGTTGACTTTTGTTCTCCTTTAACCATTGCTTAGATTTCGATTTCGATGAAACTTGTAACATGTATGCTTGGTACTATAACTAAGCCTAGTTGTACTTATAGTCTGGAATTTTATATTGAACTGTTTTTGCCAGAGTTACCTGGAGTGATGGCCCTTTTATGTGTGACATATATTTTTGTATCATAAATGCTTAGAACTGGTTTCTTGTAATACCATAGTACTCCCAGGGCTACTTATTCAGTTTTCTTCACTGCTAGAAATGGTGAACCCCAGCATATATACTGGGAAAACACAACACAATCATAAACACACCGTCACCACACAATATGTACATTTCTGCAATAATTTGAATTACATGTACAACATTCAATCATAGTTAAAATAGCAATTCATACATATGAGCCGTTCTCCAGGAAAACCGGGCTTAATGACATTGTATTGTAATTATGCAATAAGATTTAGAAAAATGTCTAAAATGAGAAAAAACTTGTGTCCTTTGTTTTCATATTAGTAATTGGATAGTATAGTACTATCCATTAGCTTCAAATTTTTTTAAAATTGGGTTAAAATAACTTCTGTCGTTGCTATGGTGATCGTTTTCTAAAAAGTACTCATTTCAAGGAAAACAAGCGTTAAGTGGCAAAAACACTTGCAATTCTTCTCTGTAAGCAAACTTACATACAACTAATAATATCTCTTTCAATTTGATAGGAACATATTGATCATTTTAACATTCTAAATTTACAATAGTATTTACAATTATAGTGTGTCATGATTGTACAGCACTTTTGAACATGAAAAAGGGCTATATACGAGGGTATATCCAAAAGTAATGTCACTCCTCCAGTGGTTTAATTGTTTATAGACCGATATGCATAAATATGATATCAAAATGTTCAGCAATTCAATTCTGATTAATAAAAAACGTGCTGCATTATTCGATTTTCATAACTGGATTATATGAACATTTAAAATATACCTATGACGTCATATCGCCGCACACGAACATAACGAATGTTTTTCATTATCATAACAATTTTCATTTATGCGTTTGTATAAAAAATAATTCTCGAAAGCAGAAATACTTTCGTGACGTGATGAAACAAATGTTTTGTGTCTGCTGCTAAAAATTCAATAACGTCACTCAACTTTGAAACTCGTTATATGTCTTCAACGCATTCATTACTTAGCGAAAACACGGCAGATTTGTGACAAAAAACCGCTGCGCTTAAAAATGCACTTTTCCTAAAAGTTTTGAAAGTCACCTACTGAAACTTTAGTTACACAAGGCGGCAACATAGGCTCATGTGTATGTAGTATAATCTTTTAAGGGGGCATATATCACCAAATAATTATCGATAGAGAGTCATATGAACGGGTTTTAGAAGATCCGAAAATTACACCATGAGCATTTTTAACGCCGTCAATTTAATTCGACGTTCGAAACTGCAATAATTATGTGGTGAGTTAAATATTTTGCTTTGGGACTATACAGAGGATACTTCAAAATAATTTGATTTCGCAGAGAGTAAGTGTCGGGTGGGTTACACAATTTTAAAGGTCTTGGAAAGGACTGCATGGTTTATGAGTCATTAGAAATCACCAGGGATGAGCTTCTGCTGGATGAGTAGGTGTCAGCAAGTAGCGTCGTTGTGACGTCGTTGACGTCGGACTTGCGGCGATGTTCGTAAGTATGTCTCATGAAAATGTTCATATCTCTAGAACTATTATGTACATTGTTGTGAAATCTGGACATCATATTCAAATTAGACTGAGGTTACGGTGTGAAATATTTCGTGGTTTTACTGACATTATATACGATTTTATAGCATCAGTGACATTACTTTTGGATATACCCACGTAAATATGGTATAATAATTTACTGAAATTTATGTACATAAGTATATTCATTTATAGTATGATTTCTATTTGCTCTGTTCGTTATATATATATAATATGCAAGGTTGTAAGGTTTGTGGGGATGATTCTCCGACCCCCATAAAACCATTGGACGGGGAAAATAAATGGGGTTACCCTTCTGGGGCCCGAAAAAAAAAAAAAAAAAAAAAAATTACTGAAAACATTTTCGTTTTTTATTTATTAGAAACAAATCCCCAATTATGATTGCCCCAAACGAAAATTGATTTTCTAACTTCTATAAGAATCAACACTTGAAAGTAAAGTATTTTTCAGGAATAGGTCAAGTTTAGGGTCTTTTTCAATCAACAGTTTAGTACTTTCATGTTACATATATGTAATATTTTTATTTATCTTCTAAATATCCTTGCTATGAATGTGTATGCTATACCTTTGTAACTTGTTGTCGAAAATGATTTCTTCTTTGGTCTTTATATACATTATACCTCTGCCTCAATATTTCTTGTCTTCTCCTGAAATCTGTGATTGGTTAATAAATCTCAACTATATGTGCTTCATTGCTATTTTAGTGTAATTATCAAAAATTGTAACCGCACATTTACGTCATATTAATGGCATTTTTCGTGAACCTAGTTTTCATAAAAGTTGCTGGACAAGTTAATATGGCAATGTGTTATTAACATGAAAGGATAGGCTATATTGATGGCTTAGAACAAGAAGGTCATAACTACCAAATCAATATTATTAGAAAACATGGAAAAACTGTCTGACATTTACTCTTTACTTATGGTAAAACAAACTTTTACAACTTTATTTTGGTCAACATGACAAGTTCAGATTTTTATGAAAATGGGCTCATAAGAAGCGTCTTGTGATGCTTATTCTAAATATGTATGAATCTTAAAAGGTTGTAAGTGGTACTTACGACCTTCTAATTCTAAGCCATCGATATATCTGTGTCGGGCTACATTGGAAAAGTGAGTCAGTTGCTCAAATGTATTGCTGTGGTAATCGTTTCGAATTTGAAATTTCTGCACCTACTTTCAAATTGGTCAGTGCAGTTTTCATAGGTGTAAATTTCCTTGTATTTCCTTGTTTTTAGTTTAAGTTACACAAATAAGTTTGTATGGGTATATTTAAAATACATTGATTGGAATTGTGTGTCGATTGAACATGATTATTGAGTATGAAGTGTGACTGGGTCTGTTATTGCAATTTGAGGTGTTGATTATTAAAACAGCCAAGTCTAGAAGAATATTTACACTAGTGTAACCAAAAATTCACTGATGTGTAAATGTCTATAGTCTTATAGCCATTCAGAATTCAGAGATTTGCTGACAGTAGAAGTACATGCAATAATGAATATGTTATTTTTTCAGGCATCCTTATTCAGATTTGATGCTTCTATTCATGCTTTGAGTACGAACAGTTACGTAGAAGATACACGACAATTTGATGTAAGTATCTCACTGTTTATATTTATGCTACTACCTTACGTTGTGGGGGTTGTGTCCGAAAGTGGTCAGTCGCACAAAACTGGGAAAGTATTTGAGCTGTAATCATCAAATTTCATAGGCATATTAGTTAACACGTGAAGTTGTTCTGTTGACCTACATAATTATTTAGATTGATACTCATCCTGTGGCCCCTGAAAAAATTGTGGCCTCAAAAATGATTAAGGCTTTTGTAGCACATACCACTAAACAAGTTTGAGTTATTCTGTCTACAGTCTTCAAACTTTATAGGATTATTGTCAGCATGAATAATTGTGCACCTTGGGAATTTTATTCAGATTCATTCAGTATTAGCAGAGTTGTGGCTTTGACATAGTTGTATACTGGGACCCCTGTCCTTTGATTTTTAGGTCTTTGTTAACTTGGACTTCCTGTAGGGTGGTGGAAAATCTTCAGAACATAAGTGTGTTTGAAACTACAAAGGGAGATAAATTCATGAATAAATGAGTTGATACGGGTATTGTCTGGAAGAAAACTGCTAAAATTTCCTTGTATATTCTGTAAGTACAGGATAACCTTCTGTCAATATATTTTCAGTTCAATGTATAATTTTATGATTTTCAGAGTGAGTTATTTGGAGGAAGTTCTGTACATATTGATGCACCCAAACATGTGTTTGTATGTAAACCTTCTGTGGATAATGTCAAAGGTAAAATCTTATTGTATTGATGTTTCATTATTAAACATTATTTTCAAACATTTCAAATTTTTTTGCTTTGAGAGTGAAAGACTGGTTGGACATGTCTTGGAAAAAAAATATAATTCAAAATAAAATTGTGATGTGTTCAACTAAATTGAAAAATAGTTCAGCATAATATAATGAGGGTGGACTTGTGGCCAAGTGGACAGGGCTCTTGACAATTAATCCAGAAGTCCATGGTTCCAATTTAGACAAGGGACAATGGAAATGTTAGAAACTTTTCAGTGACTCCCACCTACATGTTAGTAACCCGACGGCAATCTTGTGTGTATACTTGGTATGATAAAGTACCAAGGAGTCTATTTGGAAAGAGCTATGTAGCACACAACTGTTTCTGCACTCAGTATAGAAGTTCATTGACCAATCTGGCTGGACAAAAAAGGAATGACTGTGAACTTTTCATTGACCAATCTGGCTGGACAAAAAAGGAATGACTGTGAACTTTCGCCTCTCTAAGTCCAAAGGGAACAAACAAACAATGATTGTTATAATTAATTTACTGTAAAATCATGAATAATTGTGGGGATTTAATTTTGTGGATTTATTGGTTCACCTTCAACCAGGAAATTAAATCCTATTGAACAATAATTTTGAACCTTGTATTTATTACCTGAAATGCAAACTCCATGAATTAAAGTCCCTTCGAAATGGTCCATGAAATATTGTCCCATTGCAATTAAATGATTTTACAGTATCTAAAAAGCATGAATGGTGCTGATGACTTGCTTTATGTTGTTATTTCAGCGGTCTATAAAACAGTACAAGGGTTTATCAAAGAAATTGAATCATCATCAGGACTTCAACCTGCGTATGTATATCCTCAATCTGTTATTTCATAGAACTTCCAAGATGTTTATTTCTCTACGTTTGTTGAATAATTTGGCAAAAATCTCTTGTCATAGATGAATCTGTGCCCTCCACACCTATTTATAAGTGTGAGGCATATTGCACTGGAGCTGTCTGTCTGTAAGGCAAATCTTGTCTGTTGAACCCCTCACAAACTGTTGGATGGAATTTCTTTAAACCTTTACAAATTAACAATTTTATTGTATTGTTCTATTTAATATTATCAAATTTATCAGCAATTGATACTGCATTGTATTAGAATATGGTCCAAATTAGTTTTTTAAAAACTGTCCACAACATTTCATTATTTACAAAATTTTACTAAACATGTTGTTATTCATTTTTGCAGTACATCTAGCCTACACGAGTTTGTCACAGACTTTATAGAGAAGATTTATTTGGGTCATGTTCATTTTGTCGTCTCAAATAATATTAACTTGGCTACAAAAGGTGAGTGTAAAAGTATAACTGATATTTCTGCCAATGTTAGAAGTTTCAGATAAATTGGTTTTCTTTGGAGCCTCAATTTCTGGAGCTTGTTGTCTAAGCAAAGTGCTACTAAATACTAAAAGTGCTTGATAGTGCTTACAATGGCTGAGCAACGATACATTATCAGTAAGAATTGCTTTTATGTAACAAACTGCCTATTGATTGCTACTGAGTGCTGTTTTGTGTGATAGACTGCCTCAGTAGTGCCTTGCTATTCAATGGTATGTCATTAGCAAATACTTGCTGCTAGCCAATAGATATATAGCTTTGTCCAGTGCCGAGTGTTTTTGAATTGCGTATCATTTCCTGGTGAATGCTGTCAAGCTCTCAGTAGTACTCTGTCTATGCAACATCTTCCTGGTTTTAAAATCTTTGTTTTATGAATATTTGTCACGTGGTTAAGGGAAAACTGGCCACGATCTCCCAAAGAATCTCAAGTAGAAATCTCATCTCAAATTGAGATTTTGCCAAAACCAGAGTCTGAAGTCGTGAAAATCCTCAAGTTCAAACTCATTATAGTTTACTATAATAAATAAAGAACAATAGTTTCTGTTTTGTGTGCCTACCATCAATGAAAATAAACTCAAATACTCATGACAATATTTGAGAAGAGTTTGAACTCAGATTGAGATGCTTCGAGATATCAGGGCCACGTTTGTTAGTATTTTGATGGTAAAGCTCATACAGTGATACGAGTCGTACTAGAACATCAAATTTTATATTGAAATTGAATGCAGCAAATCATGCGAGCTTGTTAATTTGTATTTTTAAACACATTGGATCCCTAGCCCTATGTTGTTTTGACTTTAATAGATTGATTAGTTATGGTCGTGTTCAACAAAGAAATCAACAAAAATATTTTCAATAAAATATTAAATAAGTGATATATGATACTGGTACATACCTGGTGTTTCAGCTCTTTAGATAGTTTGACCATGCAACAATTGACATTACGCGAGAGCAGAGATTGTTTGTCGAAGGCTGCTTAGCAAACGTTTTCAAGTTAATTCATTGGACCATATCATTATAATTTACCTTTAAAATTTATTTAAAGGGTATTGATTGACAACTGGGGTAATGTCAGTTATGCATACAATATTTGCCCGTATTTTATTGACATTTTTTATCCGTCCTTCAGTGGATGAAGAAGAGGGCAGTAAGTGATTATAGAACAGAGATCTTAACCTGACCCTTAACTTTATACATGTATATTTTATAAGCTTTCAATTTCTGTCAGAAAACCCTGAATTATTAGTCCTTGAAGTATCGTTCCTTCAGTTTTGTGATTTAATTTTTGTTCAAATTTGAGTGGTCTTATGTTTTTGTACTTCAAATTTTCGTGGAAATGGCACCCGCAACACAGTCAAGTTTAAAGTCTTACTATAGGTGCAAACTCTTCGTACTTGTTTCCAAGTCTATTCTTAATACTCCCTGATTGTGAAAACATAAAACTGGGATTGAATATACAGAGATCTACAAGAAATAAGCTGTCAAATTATGACATACAGTAAAATCATTAATATTTGTTGGGGATTTAATTATGTGGATTTCGCGGATGCTCTCGTGCACAAAAGTAAATCCCCATGAATATTACTGGTAATGATTCTATAGTATCTGACTTTGTGGAGAATGCATCCTTCAAATTAAATCCCCACAAAATGGTATTTTTCACAAAAAAAACACAATTTTTTTTAGTTTCTTTCTCATTGAAATTAAATGATTTTACAGTACAAGGGTCAGGTTAGTTTCTCTATACTATACATGCATCCATCTTGTTTTGTTTGATGTTTGATATTGTCTCGTTTTACAAGTTAATTATGCAGTCTGTGTTTTCAAATTTGGAAAACACCGGTATGCATTTTCGTAAGTTTTATTATCATATTTTTTATGATATTGAATCAAGTTGTACCGTACTTACCCAAATATCGGGCACATCAGTGTATTGGTCTCAGGTCAATGGGAGAAGATTTAAGAAAAAGTCTGGTTTAAAAAAAATTTGTTGAAAGAATAATTATGGCTGTTCTTGGAAATGACCAAGAAGTTGCGTAAAAAGTGCACCTAGTTTTTGGTCACATTTCTGGGTTAATAAAAAGTTTAATATTAAAAAAACAATATTTGGAAGGTTATGGTAAACATTTTTTTTAGATCTCAGACTGCGATACATATATAAGTATATTGATTATCTGTGGTTTTAAAGAAATCAGAAAATTGTATCGATATTCAATGTATGTCTGCAGTTTAATATCTGTTCTATATTACTTGATAATGAATTTCTCAATTTTGTTCTTTTCGTTTTTACTTCTTTTAAACATTGTACGTGGGGTGTTCCACAATTAATAGGACTTTTTTCATGGCAGCACGGCAAATCAGAAATTAAGACAACTAATTGTATATAATTAAGTTTCGATCTTTCACTGATATGACCAATATGCCAAATATCAAAATTATTGGATGAACGATAAGAAATTTATTTAACATTTAATATGATATGTATCAAGGAGGCGGGTCGCACCGTGACGTTATTATGACGTCGCATTTCAAGCACAGTATTTTGATATAAAGAAACTTTTAATATTTTTGTTTGTAGCCATCCTGACTTTCTAAACAGATCTAATAACACTGTTCCGAGTGTTTAGATGTGTTTCCGTAACCCTGTTCACAAAAATGTCCTGCAATGATGTTAGAAATTGCCCAAACCTTGGAGTTCTATCAGGGTACAAACAGTGTTTATTATCGTCAACTTAATTTTCCATTACCCCACCTTGGTTCACTTGTAAGTTTATAAATCCGCAATCTGTAAACAGTTTGAGCCAGCAGAATTCAAGAGTGACTGCTTAATGCCACTACATTTTATGCATTTAATCATTTCATTGGTTAGCACTGTTGGTTTTCCCAATGTATACCATTATTTGACAATCCTGGGGTTTCTGTTTATTTGCGTTGACGTCATTTTCACCCATGACGCACTTGCATACGTAACATTGATTACTGATTTGTGATAACAAACACGGACCGATTTCTTCGAAAGTTTGCATGCGCATGTCAAAGTCATCCACGTAATGCCATACAATTAGGCGTTAATATTTATCAAGAGGTTATTGAGATATTCACATTTTTAATAAGGATGGTAATGACAAATAATAGTGTGACCCGCCTTGGTGTTACATGGTTTCTATGACAATGCTTCGTATAAGCATCACCAGCAACAACGAAATTCTGTTGCTACCAGTATGTAGAGCATACATTGTTAAGCTTATGAGACAAATTTCATCAAAATGTAAATGTTAAGTAAGAAGTAATGAGATGAGTCCTATTATTTCTGGAACACCCCTCGTACATGTATGTATTTACATGGAACTTATGATTATTTTCTTTGATGTAATTTGTCATTAATTGTTGTTTTGCATATTTGAGCTTTTTATTGTTGAGTTGAAAACTTTATATTTTTACTTCTTATGCGCATGTACAGTATAATATTATTAACATATAGTAGGTAGAAATGTTTGTTGGGTGGATAATCACCTGTTGATAAATATTGTTACATTTACAGCTAATAAACGACGTGAATCGTTCTTCGATCTGTTGTCTAGTAGTGACACATCAGCTGAGATAATCCAGTCAGGTTATGTCGCATTGTGATATAACGTTCCCTTTCTGTATCCGTGCATCAAATGCTGCCTCATTATGATATATTGTCTAGTTTCTGTGTATCTCGAGATTTTTTGCATGTTGAAAAATTATCAATCAAATTTTGATTCTTGAAAATTTTTCAAATTTTGAATTATATATGTAACAGGGGGAGAAAAATATGTGCAACCTGACCGGGGCTCGAACCCAGGACCCTTCACAAATATGTGCAACCTGACCGGGGCTCGAACCCAGGACCTTTCACTTACAGGGCGAATACTCTACCAACTCAGCTAGCAGGCTGCTTACACAAGATTCTCCCCTTTAGAAAATAGGTTCAGATTGTGACACATACATTATTTCTTTGTAGGCCAATAAAACATATTAGATATAATGTTAAATTTTGTAGATTTGTTCAATTATCTAAAATTTCTGCATTACTCACCACTTATAAATACAATAAAGAAATGTTCTTCTGGCAAATGTACATTCAATATATGTGTAATGTGTAAAGCCAACTGAGCATTTTTACCTTGGCAATATACCTCCCAATTTGATATATAAGCATCAGAAGGCATTGGAAAAGGGTCCTTGTGGTCTATGGGAAGCTTCTGGGAAGGCATTAGAAAATTTGTGAAATCCCTGATGCCTCCAAAAGCTCATTTATTTCCATCAGGACTACATCGCCCGGGGCAAAAAATGCTCAGTGGGACCTATAGGCTTAACTGATTTCTATTTTATGTCAAATGTGTACACCACTTGGCACTTAGACTACCTAAACATCAGCATACACTACTTACTAGTTTAATATGTGCTGTCATTTAAACCTGTGTCATTGTATTCATGAACGGATTTGGCAAAGACTTGTTTTTGATCAATGTAACTTTTTAGTAGATTTGCCATTCTAACATATTTTCTAGTAAACTGAACAAATGTATGACTTTAATCATATAATATAGCGTGTGTTGAAAGCTTTTCCCCTGAATGTATATTATAATCTGAGAAAATCTGTTAGACTTGAACATGTACAGCAGATCCAGAGTGTCAAGTTCTTTATATTGTATTGTTGCCTTTCTGTTCGATGTTATTGATTACTGACATGTAAATGATTGTTAATAGTTGTTGCATCACCTTACTCAAGATTGAACCCATTGCTCCATACACCCTTCACCATTCTAATGTCTAAACAGGCATGTGTCCCGTTGGCAGCCTTTTGGGACAACAATTAATATATCAAGAGTGATCTCCCTTGATGAAATGTCTTGATAAGTCGATTTCTGTAATTGGATTGTCTCCCCTCCGTTTTCACAATTGGGAAACGATTGATGGTGAAGGGTTCACACAGGAATTGAAATGTGCTTGAATTTGATGCCTTGTACTTGAAAAGTATTTGAAGTTGACACTACCAAATAATCCTTGAAAAGTACTTAAATTTAAAAAAGCATTATTTTTGGTAAACTGGCCTAGAGTTACAGTTTAATACTGATACAAATCAGGATGGCCTTAGTGAGCATAAGTGAGGATTTCCCCCCCCCCAGAGTGTACACAGTGTGCTTGTGAAATGATATAAACTGAGTAGCATGCAGTATTTATCTTGTTCCTATTACCTTCGACCAATCAGATAGCATCTTGTTTAGTTTGTCATTTTAATAGAACAATTTCAAATTGTTAAATGCTATTTCATTGGACATTAATTAATATTTAAATGTGTCACTGATCCCTATATTGAATCAAATATCCGGCAAGTCATAGTCCTTAATGAAACTTTTACGAGAATTTCGAGTTACATGTAGAAGGATAATTCAGTCCGGGAAATTGATAAAACCTAAGAAACAAGCAAACAAATATAACTGTTACAGATGTACATACTAGTTTCCTTTCTGTTGTTGGTAACAAACTGTACCAAGATCTTACTTATGAAATCACCATCATGTTTTAGAGGATCTTGACTAAATACTATAGCAATGATTCACTAAGTGACTTACACTTGTGAAATAAAATAATGTTGCCGGTGATGGTGATATATGCAGTGATTTTAATGAATTACCAGTACAAATGTATTGTTATCATTCTTTCTGTTTTAGGTTTTGATGCTTTACGGAACGTAATTGACCATAAAACACTGAAAGAACTAGGTGTTCCCCGACCTCTCCTACAGGTACAGATGATATTTATAGTAAACAAATATATAGGGAATATAATATTTGTTGATTTTTTAAGTAAGATAGAATTTTATTTTACCCAGTGATAACATTTTCTGTGATCACGAGTGAAAGAAAACAAGACCTCTTACCAAAACTCAACAATTTTCTTGTAATTTTATATAAATGAAGAATTTGTACAGTTTTAAAATTTGAAACTACCTTTAATGTTGAATTTATACTGTGAAATTTGGAAATATCCCTTTAATATTGAATTTGTACTGTAAAACTTGGACATATACCTTTTATGTTAAATTTGTTTTGTAAAATTTGAAAATCGACCTTAAATGTTGAATTTATACTGTAAAATTTGGAAATGTCCCTTTAATTTTGAATTTCTACTGTAAAACTTGGACCTATACCTTTTATGTTGAATTTGTTTTGTAAAATTTGAAAATCGACCTTTAATGTTGAATTTATACTGTAAAATTTGGAAATGTCCCTTTAATGTTGAATGTTGTACTGTTAAATATGGACATATACCTTTAATGTTGAATTTGTAATGTAAAATTGGACATATACCTTTAATGTTGAATTTGTACTGTAAAAATTGGACATAATACCTTTAATTTTGAATTTGTACTGTAAAAATTGGAAATGTCCTTTTAAAGTTGCACTTGTAATGTTTAAGTGGAAATATACCTTTAATGTTGCATATTGTATATTACAGAGTACCGTGACTGTAGATAAGAGTGTGTTAGAATTGAAAGAGTTGATGACAGATTTACCTGACTATGCTGACCAGTTCCTCAATATGATATGTAATGTACTCCGTGGTTACAGAGATACATGTCATTCTGCATACAGAGGTACAGTATGTTACACTAGCTTATTTCTTGATACACCTTATTATGTTTTGCAAATACTAATGTTCACGTTTTGCCAATTCTCGGCACGGCAAATGCGAGACTACAATTTTTCACGTTTTTTAGCCTCCCAGGATGTCCTTGTTAATGTTTTAAAAACATTTGAGCTACTTTATTTTATTACTCAATATAATCATGTGTTAATATTTTGTCAGGTATTGTACAGTATGATGCTGATGAGAAACGTGTTATAAGTGCTATGTGGGCCAAAGATGAAGATATTAGTAGATTCTTAAGGTAAGACAGAAATAGACAAAAGGATTTTCCAAGTGGGAACTCATAGTGTTAAAAACCAAAATGATACCCTGTCATGATGACTGCTTCTGAACGGCTTCTTCTGGCCATAATTTGGTCAGTAATCTTAAAATCACTTGAGCTCCATTCTTTACCATCATGAGGCAATATGTTGCTTGTAAAATCCAGTGTAATCTTTTATCCAAGCACTTGAAAAAATCTTGAGATTGTCGTATTTGTCTGTCCATCTGTCCGTCCGTTTATTACAAAACTTTCAAGTTGATTGACTTAGCTAGTTCAACAAGGCTTTCACCGGGGCAAAAGCAGTTACTGAACACTGTCTTAACAGTATGGCTGATCTATTTACTATGGCTGTTTTTAACATAGATGTGGAGGTGTGTCTCGTAGTTAATAGGTCAAGGTCACACATGAATTTGAAACTATCTAGTTACAAAACTCTTTCTTTCTCCCCAATGTTTTAGATCACTTCCAAGTTGGAGGACTCTGCAGCCCACAGATGGGCAGGAATTGAATAGAACGGTTTGTTCAGAAGAGGAGATTCGAACTTTGAACTCAAAAGAAGCCGTCATCTTAATCACCAATTTATCATCCGAGGAAGCATTCATACCACAGCATGAGATTATCACAGACGTTACACAGATGAGGACCGTAGCCAATGTTCATGAAAGTTTAGTAAGTAATAAGTTACCAATTTTCGACGGCTGTTTTCTGCAGGTCAGCAGTTCAACCATCCTCTAACATTTTAACTTCTCCTGGTCATTTGGCTACATTAGGAAACCTGTATTCGTATCTCCCTGCCAGGGGAGACTATTTCTCCGTAGCTCAGTGGTTAGTGCGATTGTCGTCTAATCTGGCGACCCAGGATCAAATCCTGATCTAATCCATATATATGCCTGCCAGGTTTCAGTAGAAATAAAGCAAATAAAGGCTATGCTCGGCATAAAATTATATTGTAAATTTTTCTCTCCTGTGGGTGTGTGGCCAACATTGATTTATGTTTCCAAGGAATATTGAACAAGTACAGTCACAGGTACCAATTTACCCTAGGCCAATGCTCCCCTACTAGTAATGATTATTCTAACACAACTAACAGTTTCGCCTATATACACATATTTTTAACACATAAAGGAAAGCAGGGTATTCTTGATTACTGTTAAAACATAGCTACGGCAAAAAACATAATTAGTGTTCAGAGGACAAAACATAGTGCAGTTAATTAAATTTTATTTTAAAGAAATAGCACAAATGTGCTTTAAAAAATCATGTATGCGATCTTCTTTTAAATTAATGTGTTGTAATTTTACCCCCTTAGAATGAGAAGGTCGTAAGTACAAAATCAATATTATGAGAAAACTAGAAAAAGCTGTCGGAAATTTACTCTTTACTTATGGTAAAACAAGCATTTACAACTACATTTTGGTCAACATGACAAGTTCTGTATTTCATGAAAATAGGCTCACAGAAGCACCTATGATGCAGATATCAAATATGTATCACTCTTAAAAGGTCGTAAGTAGTAGTTACGACCCTTTCATTCTAAGCCAGCGATATATGGTATGTTGATATTTGTAGGAATGGTTTTCTGCACGACTGAAGAATTTCTCTGTGATGAAATCTCAAGCCAAGACATCACTAGCTGTAGAATCACCGCTGTATGATGTAAGTCATTTAACTGTTTCAACCAGTGCATGTGCTTTGCTTTTCACTCAATCTGTAGAAAATTCCTTATCAGACTATTCTTATCTGAAAGTACTCGTTAGATTTCATTATGAATCAATTACGTTTCTTGAGTTGTACTTTCTAAAAAAGTTAAAAGATTGCAGACCCATGAAGAATTCTGGTTTCCATGACTACAAAAAGGAATACTGGTTACAGTATTAGATAAGACTGTAATTGAAAGCTGTAGACCTGACATATTTATTGGTAAAATTATTCATGGGGGATATAATTTCATGGTTAAGTTCACCCATGAAATCCATTAAATTAAATCCACCACAAATATTATATATTTTATAGTATGTTGAAATGAAATCCTAGTCGAATTTGTATATGTATGTAGGTCTACTTGATCGTCGTCTAATACATTCCTATGTTACTTGTTCTTTCTATTACAGGATGCTCCAACAGTTCAACCTAAAACATTAGAGTAAGTAATATAATGTAATGTTACAACTCAAACAACAGTTCGTGTATAAACTAGTAAATGTTAATTGACTAAAAGTGGTTGGTCCATGTATTGGCAAGTTTAAAAATTCTGGTCTTTAGACAACATGCATTTTGAAGGTCATCAGGCAAAACACCGATGTCCTTAATCTAGTACAAAACATACAAATATCTTTTTTTGCAAAAACATGGTTAACTTTACATTAAAATGCTTTTTGTTTACAACATTTTTTCCAGAACAAGGTATTTATAAATGTGTTCCATTTGCTTGTATTTCAGATCATTGAACAGTTTAGTAAAAGACTTCCAGGATTTAGCTGAGATTTGTCTGTTATTGTTACATTTAGAAGTCAGAGTGCATTGTTTCTACTATCTTATGCCAGTTGCTAAACAGGTAAACTATCAAAGCTTATAAGGCAAAACTTTCTGCTTGGGGACTGGTTTAAACAAATCTCACAGTAAAAAAATAACAAGAACCACTTATTTAAATATAATAGAAGATTCAATACCTTTTGATCCATTTTGATCTTAATGTGTGCATCCGAAGAAGTAACTTGATTACTGTAAAATCATTTAATTTCGATGGGATACATTTCAACGTTTTGGTAAAAAAGACACTTTCGATGGGAAGTTAATTTGTGAATTTTGCATTCAGGTAATAAATAAAAGGGTAAAAATTATTGTTCAATGGGATCTGATTTCGTGGTTGAATGAGAACCATGAAATCTATTAATTAAATCCCCCACAAAAATTACTGATTTTACTGTATATATAAAGCATAGTTACATATCTAACATTTGCCAATATTTTGTGATTTACAACCGAGCTATTAAACACTGATCCTGTTGAACTAGATTCTTTCCTCAGAACTTTTTTGGCAACAAACATGTGATGTTGTTAATCAACTGTAATTTATAAATAGCAAACGTTAGAATGTCTATCGGAAATTGATTGCCAAGAGGTGGATACAAGTGAACCCAATGGCTTAGACAGTTGTGTATGTAATATGTTTTTCTACTAGTAAGTTTGTACTGGTTAGGATACACTAGAGCAAATCTGGTTAGATGTGTAAAAAAAAATTGTAGAGAAACGGCAATAATCAGAAATAAACTATACTTTTCTACCAATAAGTCCTTTCATTGAATTCTTGATATACAGTTGGTGTAAGGTAAACCCATGCACATATTGTATTTTATGACATATTTTCAGTCTAATTATGCTGGACCTATAGATGATCTGGATCCAGATTCCAATGTTCTCAAACTGAACAAAGATTTGACGGGTATGGAGGAAGTCCTGTCACAAAGTTTGCAACCTAAGAAATTTAAGTAAGTTATTGTTTGACATATATTGCATGATGTTGATATTTTCCCACTGGAATCGGATCAGCTGTGTGTTTGTTGGTTAGCTCCTTGACTGTGTCATACAAAATGAAAAAAATGATGCCAGTATTGTTTGTGCTTCGGCTTTGCGACAAGAAGAGTAAGTCACTTCCTTTCCTTGTGTGCTCATAGCATTGTATAAAAGACGACGAGAGTGATTGATATAAATTGTAGAATTTGTCATAAATCTCATTGTCAACATATGCACCCAATGAAATTAGACCAAAGTTAAATTAAGTAACCAATTTTCTACGGCTCATTAAGCCGCCCAAGCACCCTTTCACATTTTAACTTGACCATGCAGTTGCTGGCCATTCTCAGTTAGAAATATCACAGTTGTCACTTTCAGTCCGGCATTAACTACTCTTTCTAAGTTTCTGACTGTCAATAATGCATGTAGAAATCAAGATGACTGAAGGTTGGGAAAAGGTTGGAAGAGGTCTGAAATCTATCTAGAAGTGATGAGTGTTTGTGAGTTTGGGATGAAGCATATACAGTGCAACCTCTGTAGAGTACCCACCCTTTGTGAGCTACAACTAATGGCCATTTTTTAGAGGTTTTTGCTCTACAGAGGTTGAAATTATAGTAAATATAGAATTAGGGAAATTTTGATGGTGTTGTTATGAAGAGGTTGTTGCTCAACAGAGGGTTGCTCTGAAGAAGTTAGAGAACAGTATTATAATGTTTTACTTACAGGTATATATTTGAGAGTCTAGGATACCTTGTAGCATCTATATTGATGAACAGTATGCAGTTTATCAAGAAAATCAATGAGAATGGGACCAAAAAGATGTAAGTGTATATAAATAGTTCTTCTTTTCAAATATCAACAATCATGGCTATATTATATAACATTATGTAATTTGATTTCATCCTACATCCGTCTAAATACACACACAAATGTTGAAAATTTGGCCATCAGTTGAAAAGCTGAAGATTGATTTTTTCTTCAACAGTTTTATGATACAGTTTAACCATTATGGAAGAATGAATATATATGGAAACATAGTATTGGGCTATGAATGTAGTGAGCGAAGCAATGTAAGGCACGATCACTAGATGTTTTAAAGCTTATGGGCGTACAAAAGACCCTAATATGATACTCTCAGATACAGTTATTGACATGTGTTAGTAAATTTGTTTCTATTTATGAGGAGCATTTCAAAGTTGCAGGAAAAATGCTCTATAATGTTTATTGTATGTTCAAATTACTTCAAACTTGGCATTTAACATTTAAATAGAACAATTCATGATACATATTGTACCATGAATCGAACCCATGAGGGTAGGGCGAACAAAATGTCATGCTTACAACATTAATACTTATGTATTCTTGCTACAGGTGCAGAAATTTGTTTGCGATTCAGCAGAATCTTACAAATATCACAATGTCACGCGAGTCAGATCTGGACCATGCACGACAATATTACGAACTACTCTACTTAAATCCTGATGTAAGTTGTCTCCTGTGGTTTATTGTATTTATAGTGTACCAAGGATAATGTGATATATCCAACAGGGACCGGATTGGTCTACTCTAAACACGATATGGTCAATTGTTTACTAAAATAAGGATAAATTATGCACGTTTGATTTTTCCACCTATGTGGCCAATTCCAAATTGCCCTGCCTTTCTTGTTATCCTGGGCGCACTTTACTTGACATTTTGTAAAGCTCTGTGTATATACAGCAGTGGTCCTACAATTCTGGACATTTGAATTGGCTACAATTAAAAGAATGAACTTTTCTGAACAAATTCAGTTATTTCATGAAAAAATTACATGTATAAGCTAAGTTAGGGTCATTTGAAATTTCATAAACTGAATTTTTACAAGAGAACTGTGTTTGAAAAATCTGTTTAAAATAGGAATGTATGCTAATGTCACATGAAACAGATTTAAATCTTCATTTACTTTCTGGAATAGGCATTTGGCATCAGTAGGACCCGATACAGTCAAACTTTATTTGTTAGTGACCACCAGATTGGTGTAAATTAAAACAGTACAAATATGACAATTACTCTTTGATTAGTTTAAGTTCTCCATGGTCAGGATAATGTGACTGGATTGAATCTATGTGTGGAATGTAATGCTGAACTTGAAAATTATATAATTATTATTTTTTATGGCCCCCCCCCCCCCCCATCTTTGATGAGGGGTTATATTGCTTTGCTCATGTCTGTCTATTGGTAGACAATTGGTTTCCATTCAAGAAGGCTTTGCACTATGATCTTGGTACTTGACAAGGAGGTTGGTCAGCAACAGTATATGTCCCCTATTGATTTTGAGGTCAGTAGGTCAAAGGTCAAGATCACTATGACCTTTTTGACAATTAGGCTGCTTTGGGGCATACATGTTTTACAAATATCTCTTGTGTCTTATTGTAGGATATTTTAACGTCAATAGCAGAGAAGGGACCACAATTTACCAACAGTGAATACTGTCAGTTATTGAATCTCTATCATCGTAGTCATTATACAACGGAACATTCTGTGATTGATGCACACATGCAAAGACTTCGGGAAGTGATGGAGAAAGGACAGAATGAAACTGTGTGATTGTTTGTGCTTGATTGTATTGTTGCAAAGGCTACAGATTCGGTCGGTATTGATAATGCATTTTAGTGGAAAACTTTAATATTTTAAGTTTAAAACTTGTGATGCACTTATTCCTGCAAATAGAAAAATGTTCCATGTTTGCTTAGTGATTATAGAAGCTCTCTTCACAATGTTTGAAAATATTGTGAACTATCAATAATATGTGGATGCCTTGTTTAACAGAGACACTTCAGAGAATTTCAATATTTTAAGAAATTTAAGTTTTCAACTAAAATGCTCGATAAATACCAACAAAAAGATACTAAACCTGTCAAAAAAATATTAAGTAAAGAAAAATTAAACTTGTGGAACAAAGAAATTTTTGAAGGAAATTAAAAATTCAAAATAAATTCCTCCCTCTTTTCAAAAACATTTTTAATGATCCTGATAACATTACTAACTATTAATTTCTTTGATAAAATTCCATAGGGAATAGTTATTTACGCTAGTATGGTATATACTCTTCTTTATTTAACGTTTCGGCATAAGTACCAAGTGTTTTTCAAGAAAGGCTTATGCCGAAACGTTAAATAAAGAAGAGTATATACCATACTAGTGTAATAATTTCTTGTGACCTAAATAGAATAACTGTCCAGCTTTTTGTCTTATAATGGAGTTTGTGTCTTGAAATTTCTTGCCATTGTGTCTATTGCGCAAAGTTCATTTGTGCAACATTATGTTATTTACTTAGTCTTATAAAGATGCATTTTGTTACCTTTTGTTTGTGATTACAATTCAATATTTATGCATGTATGGCAACATTTTATTGGAAAGCATTATAATTTATTCCTCATAATTAATATTTGATTTTAAAGCCTTGTGTCATATTATTTTGTCCTCTCGTTTAATTAAACTCGTATGTAATTATCACTCATGCAAGATCCTCTATGTAATCTGTGCTGAAAAGATATTGCTGGTTTAGAATGAAAAGGTCGTAGCTACAAAACCAATGTTTTGAGAAAACAAGAAAAACTAACTGACAATCAATCTTTTCTTATGGTAAAACAAGCTTTGTCAACTTCAGTTTGGTCAACATGTCAAGTTCCGATTTTCATGAAAGCACCTTAGGATGTAGATTTCAAATATGCATTAGTCGTAAGTGGCACTTGTGACCTTCTCATTCTAAGCCAGCGATATGTGTTCTCGTGACTTACTCACTTACAGATAAAGGCGGATTATTCCAATTGAATGTTGCCATTCTATTACATGTATTATATAAAACAGTGCAATATTTTGATGTTTTTGAGTTTGTTCTGTGATATTGGAAGGTATGTAATGCTTTGTTGGGCATACAATGATTTGCTGAAAGCTTTTCTTTCCCCATGCATTGAAGGACTCGCTGGAAGCACATGGAATGTCCAACAGTGCTGCCTCTTGAAATTATAATGTTATTATTATTGTGTACATAATTTGTGTAATTACTTATGTCTGTATTAAGACATAGAAAATAAAAAATGTTCTTTACTTGTATTAAAGAATTATTCTGTGTACATGTATGTATATACAAGTAATAAAACGAAAAAAACTGAGACTGGTAGATTTATTTTATAACTTCATAAAATCAGCTGATCAAGTATCTGCATCATTATCATACTTTTCATTTGGTCTGGATATTGTCTGTTTCTACTTCTTAAGGTAGCCTGGAGTTCCCTGCCCTTGCTTCCTACATCTCTCACTGTGGTAGTTGAAAAGCACATTATGAAAGGAACCGGACTATGCATGAAGGTTATATATGCATGACTTGCAACTGATAGCAGCATTATAATGTTGAAAGTTCCCATTACAATTGAACACTGCAGCACACAATCCAAAGCCACACAGAAATGAGGCACCCCATGCATAAGACATAGAACAAACTATATCCATATTCCCAACAAAGGATAGTTCAAACAAGCCTATATAATCAACCTACAATGAATGACACACTAGACTTTGAATTTTGTGCTTAATGAACCCAACAGGGAGGTAATTATGAATGATAACTATGCTGAAATGAAGAACGGAGAATGAATTTTTTACCGCCATCACACTCACAAACCATGAAACCCGTGTCGTTCTGTTGTGAAAAGGTGAACTTTTGTTCTTACACATCTATTCATCAACAATTGTTTGTAAATGTGATAAAAACATCAGACTTTTAGTCCAATTTTCATGCAACTTGGTCAAAATGTCTGTCTGATGCATCATATCAATAGACCTACTCCGGATCTCCGCTAATCTGTAGGTACAAATAAAGTTTTACCGTTATAATCCTTTTGAGTCTTAAATATTCATATCTGGACAATAGGGTGGGGGTCAGTTGTGTTTGCATATGAATACAAAACCAGTCTAACTAGGCCAGATTTGTTTGTACCTACATGTAAATTAAGGGGAAAACCACCTTGCACAGAGTTCCGGATATCAACTAATAGTTTGGTTAGTCAAGTCAAGTCTCCGAATTGAAAAATTTCCTGGTTGAACAAGAATGTTTAAAGTAGAAGAAAGCAAGTGTACTTATACCAAGTTACACAAGGCCATATCCAGAAGCCAAAAAGCACCTCGGCCAAACCTTATTAGGGTTTACTGTAAAATCATTAATTTTCGTGGGGGATTTAATTTCGTGGATTTCGTGGTTCACCTCAGCCACGAACTTTAATCCCAACGAACATTGATTTTGACCCTTGATTTATTACCTGAAATGCAAATCCACGAATTCAAGTCCCAACGAAATTGTCTTTTTTACCAAAACCACGAAATTTCGTCCCAACGAAATTTAATGATTTTACAGTATTTGAGGCATTGTTTTCTTGAAAAAAAAGTGCATTTTTTGGAAATTCCTGAAGTATTCACCGAGGCGAACACCTTGGTGTGTCTCGGCGTGGCTACGGGCCTGCTTCTATTTGTATTATGCTTCCTGTAATAAATAAGAATCCATCAATGATTGTTTGTCAAATCAGTATGTTCAAATCAGGCCCCATTCTTATGTAGCAGAGCTGACAGCAATATTGAATGATTTAGAATTATACTCGAACAACAAAGGGAAGAAACAATTTGCATTTATTTCATGCTTATCGGTGGTTTAAGGCGGAATAACAGTGGATTATTTCCCGATAATTTTACAGTTCATAATTTCACTGTTCATAATTTCACGCAAACAGATTATTTTTTTAAACAAATTTCCCTGCCGCCAAAAATAAAATAGTAAGCATTTTCACTTGTTCTCTTAATCTTTAACAAACAACAGAACATTATATGTACATAAATGTAAAACAAATGGACGAAATTGAAGCCATTGCAGAAGAACTGTTTGATTGCAACTTGACGCGTGCATGGCGGGAAAACGACGTCACGCAAAACATTTCAGGTATATAGTGGAGTATTTCCATTATTTAAGCTATTTGAAGCATGAAATAAATAGTATATTAGTATTTTACCTTGTATGATCGGCTGATAATTCACCTTGTGAGCAGCTCACTTATATTTTCACGAGTGGCGTAGCCACGAGTGAAAATATTACATCGGCTGCTCACTCGGTGAATTATCAGCCGATCATACACAAAAAAATACAAATATCCTCTATCTAACAAAGGGAAGTAATAATATTCATCTAACAAAGGGAAGTAATTATATTCATCTAACAAAGGGAAGTAATGATATTCATCTAACAAAGGGAAGTAATTATATTCACCTAACAAAGGGAAGTAATAATATTCATCTAACAAAGGGAAGTAATTATATTCATCTAACAAAGGGAAGTAATAATATTCATCTAACAAAGGGAAGTAATAAGAAACAAAGATAAAAGTATGCAATAAGGAAAATATTAAAAAGTTAAAAACAAGGCTATTTAGGAAATTCGAAACAGTTCTTAAAATAAGACTGCTACTGGCAAGCGACCGTAAATCCGGACAGTCCTTTAAACCCGGACACCCTCGTAAACGCTTTATTTCTGTTCTTTTCTTTGATCATTCGTTGCCGATCATTTAGTGCTCCCACAGTCTTAAGTCAAAACTTCTTATAACACGGAAGGAAAATAAAATGCACCTGAGAAAACGAAATGAGTCATAAAAAATATCTTTGAATGAACATTGTTGACAGTTTTGATTGCAAAGAACAATAACTCTGCACCAGTGATCAGCTCGGTTAAATAAATTCCTTATAATCAAGCTCGCCAAATATCAACTTCCGGTAAAATGACAGCTCATCTATCGGATATTATTTTCGTGTTTTGATGATCATTGTGGAATGCAATTCGTTAAAAATGTCATTCATAAATGATAATTCGGTTTTAGTCTTCACTTTATTGTATTCGTTTTTTAGTGCATTGTTGATATCTCCACCGACCGAGTTTATCTCGGCCGGCTTGACAATTCAGAACATATTCTCCAATGTTCTCGGAAGTGAAACTATTAATTTTGTCTACTTTCACATCAAAAGATCAGCTGTCACACTATTAGTTCACAGTCTTTTCCCATTCTGTAAGTTGGTGTTTCGTATTTATGTAAATATAACCACATATCTATGTTTAAACTTCTGATAAGTGCTTCATTTTTTGGCAGTGTCTATGTATTTCTGCTTGGATACGTAGAGGCCTTTTACGGCGTGTGACACCGGGGGCAGTACCCGTTATTGACCTACAGTAGCGAGAGCTTAGTCTTAAAACCCATGGTTGACGTAACGTCAACTATATTAGTTGTCAGGTGGTTCCAATTCACTGCCGTTCCTATAATTTGTATAAAGAAAGGGTTTTTATACTGCTCTGTTTTAGTATTTGGTATTGTTAGACCAGTCATCACAATTATTGTTCACTGTATATCATTCTATAACGTTGGTTGTATTAAAATTTGAATCACTGTTTGATTAGATCTTTCTTTTGCTTCTAGTAGGCTTGACAAATTTGTCAGACAGTATAGCTGGTACCAACCCCTCGACCACTTTATGTAGGAACACTAGTCTGTTGAATCTACGGCAATCTTGCAGGGACGGCAGATAGAGGTCCTGTACTGGCTGTAGCATTCGAGTCATACAAATTTCATCTCTGGAGCAGTAATCATTTGTGATGAACCTTGCCACTTGGCGTTGCACACGTTCAAGTTTTATGATATCTTTCTGTAAGAATGGATCCCAGATGATGGCACCATAGTCCATAAGTGATCTAACCAGTGATATATATGCTGTTTTCCTACAGTCATTAGTACACTTCCTGAGGTTTCTTCACAGAACTGCCATGGTTGAATTCGCCTTCTTAGTGACGTTGTTGATATGCGTAGACCATCATCCGTGAATAATCTCACATTTACTGTTCTGACACTTCTGCAGCCCGTTAAAACCCTACCAAGCACTTTTGCTATACAATGTACTTGGAAATGGTTTGCTTCAAAAAAGTTGATTACTCACCAGTCAATACATGTATTATGCCCACCCCAGAGGGAAATTAGACATTTTCTATTTTTTATGTCTAACTCCTGGAGACAATGCTTGTAATACTGTCTATATCCCCAGGGTCGGGATGCATGATCATATAGTAATTCTGGGGCCTTGGAACCGGACCAAAGTCTATTATGCAGGTCTTGGAGTCAATAAGGTAGTGAAATTCCCAACTGTTTGAAAGTTCATCTGTCTAATTGAGTAATCCTCCCCCCCCCCCGGTTAAAGTATTAAATACACATTTGCTTGTTGTTCAACCATGTTATATTTTCTATTTGTAGTTTACTATATCACTCTGGGATTGTTCCAGCCACAGCTACAACTCTTTACACCATGGAGGGCAGCACAACATTATCAAGCACTTCTTGGCATCGCTGTGACAATTATACTCGTAGCTTGTTTAGTGGTTTTCTACTGGTCACGGAACAAATGGAACAACCATCCTATCGCAAATCAGTTAGGTTATTTAGGTGATGAAAATAGTGGTTGGAGAGCGGTGGCGGCATCAATCAATATTGAATTCAGGAGAATAGACAAGTTTATGTCAGGAATTCCGACAGGTCGTCGTATCATTGTGACAGATTCCTGGGTGATGAAAACTTCTACATATTTTGTGTATGTCGCTCATCAACGTGATATACATCTCACCTTAAAGGCTTCAGAAGATCACAATATATCATATGAAAACATGACTTCTATTCAATTTGTACACATAGATGTAAACAGTGTAAATACACACATAAAACCTTTTACAATCAGGTAGGTTGACCCACTTTATTAAGTTAAGTTACCAATTTTCTAGGGCTCTTTTCAGCTGTAAGGCCGCTCAAGCACCCTTTGACATTTTAACTCCCCTGGTCATTGGGCTACATATGGAAACCTACACTCGTGTCTCCCTGGGGAGACTATTTCTCTCCTGTGGTGTGGCAGCCAACATCGATCTGCGGCGCCCAGGAATAGACACTGCCCTCACAGGTACCATTTTACACCATGGTGGAGTGGAGCTGTGGGTCTTGCTCAGAGATTTTAACCAGTGGTCCAGAGGGGGATCGAACCCGGGACCTCTCGATCCCGAAGCGCGCGCCCTACCTCTAGGCCACCGCTCCCCACCTCTAGGCCACCGCTCCTTTATTGCCAGCTAGTGTATCATATCTCACTTTTGTGACTGTAAAATCATTAAATTTCGATGGGACGAAATTTCTTGATTTTGTTTTAAAAGCCCATTTTGATGGGACGTTAATATGTGGATTTTGCATATATATCAACGATCATGTAATAAATACAAGGGTCAAAATTATTGTTCATAATTATTGACAGTAACCACGAAATCCACAAAATTTAATCCCCCACGTAAATTAATGATTGTACAGTACTTCTTTATTAATTTTATTATTATATCACTTGTGTTAATATTAAGAATAATACTTTGTGAGTGATTCAGAGGTTTGAATCCCGGTTGCTGCAGGTTTAATCATCATTCCTTCATTAAAATTTGACGAATTTCGAATATGGCCTGAATTTTGTGGAAGTTAATACAATAATACTAGCAAAAATGTAAAAAAAAATATTTGTTCCTTCTAGGTGAAAAGTTGTAGATGAATCAATTAGGAATTATAATTCATGTTTGGTGGTTATTTCACTATTATGCAAGATATTTATGAATTATATTCTTGCATTCAGGTAAGGGACATCTGACAATGTTAATTTGTTCAGACTTGGTTACCGGTACATAAGCAAATAGCACAGATTGTTTATTCAATGTTGCTCATTCTTGGCTTGAGCGTCAAACATATCTCGTGAAAATCGGTAAAAAAAAAAGAAGATATTTATAGTTGTTTTTAACTTTTTGTTCACATATTTTTACTTGTTGACTTACTTAAGCAGAGAAGTCAAGTGATATGTACACCCTGTCTTATGTGGTGCACTTTTTCGCCGTTTTACTGTTGACGTTCTATGTACTTTTGTATTTCAGATTAAATGCCTTGGATTATAGAGATTTAAAAGAAAAATTACAAACACCAGTTGTGAATGCTAGAAATATTGTGATTCGACAGTCATTGAGTGAACAGTTTTTACAAGCATTTGCTGAGCAGGTTACTTTAAACCCTGGATTTCATCTTCCAGAGGGCATGGTAGGTGTTGTAATAATGTACTGTAAAACCACACCTTAAAGAACACCTCAAAAATATGACCAACTTGAAATTCGGATCACATGTAGCGTCTACTTGCCATAACAACATTTTTATCATGTTCCTATGACCATAGGACTTACTTGTTTTTGACTGACTAGAATAAAGCTATAAGTCAAAGTTCAGTTCAGGCTTCTCTTCCAAACATTTGACAGGTGTCCTACTGAGGCATAATTCCTAGTCCTGAGCATGAGAGACAAGTCTAGTTTAGGGTACCATTAGCAGAAATCGCTGCACCAAAACTTGTTTTAAATTGTTTTACTATTCAAATTAAACTTGTAAACATATTTCAAATGACTGTTATTTTGTCAATCTCTGAATTTTTTTTTATCAAATAACTGTTTAAATCTTTGCAGTGCAGCCAATCCGGATTTCCAGCATTGTAGGACACCTGATCTGAGTTTCTTTAATTATAGAATAGTAGAATCATGTAATATATAAATTATTATATACATTGTATGTTTCAGGAGGCAGACACATGCATTGGATGTATGCAGAAAGAATCAGACATAAAACTGCAGAAACATTGTAGTGACCCTGATGTTGGGGAGTGTGTTCAGTGTTATTGTAGACCTATGTGGTGTTTAGAATGTATGGGCAAATGGTTTGCTAGTCGACAAGATCAACAGAGACCGGAAACATGGTTATCCAGTCGTTCTCCTTGCCCGACTTGTCGGGCTGTATTTTGTATACTTGATGTGTGTAAAATACAATGAAAGATTTATTTATTTATGGAAGTCAGTAAAATGTTATATATATTTTGATTGCGTTTATTGTTCATGTTCTATATTCAAATATACTTTGTTGCCATTCTCGTTCACAAGCGTATAAATGTTTCGTGTGAAATATAAGTAGTCTTGGGACTTGACTAACAACTGAATATTGAGGATGCTTTGTTGCATGTTGCGGGTGATTTACAATTGAGAACAAAGTGGTAGGGGTTTATAGGAATTACCTCTGTAACATGTCAATTGTCAGTGTAGTCAGCTTGCAGGACGTAAATTCAAATAATGTCAGCTGAAAGCCATGAATCACAACTGGGATTATAACATAGTCGTCTTTAAGACTGCCTTGTAGAAATCATATTCTTGTTCAACCAGCATATTTTTCATGTGGTCTGGCGACTTGACTAACCACTGATTCATGAGGATGAAAAATAACAACACAAACTATATTTTTCTCTTCTTGTTTATTGCCATCTATCAACAGAAATCAACTTGTACAATTTTCACAGTCATTTACCAGAAGGTACAGGTCTTGTATCAAATTCAACAACATTATTTTCAATATATCCACAGCTTTTCTAATCAACCAATTCATCAGTTATAAAATGACCACAGATTTGAAAACAATAATCTTGAATATCAAGTTAATATAACTGCTAATGCTTAAAAGCAGTCCATCAAAACGAGTCTCGATATTTAAGCAGCCAAACACTGGGCAGTAGAGAAAAATTGTCTTCAAAAAGACCTACAAATTACATATTGTGTTAGTGTAAAAATGTTGCTAAAATACATAAGACTAACAGTCAAATTGAAGGCTATTACAAGGTCTTGGTATGCTGCCTCATTTGAGATCTCATTGAAATAAATCATCCTGAAATTTAACCTTTTGGAATATTTGGTTTCAAATCAAAGGTCATATTTTAACTGGTTGAACAGGTTTGAACTTAAGACAGAATCATACTACATCAACTAAACAAGTGTATGCAGCTAACTTTGTAACCTGTTATCAAAATAAATCAAGTTGTCATCACAGAATCACGCCTATCAATAATCTGGAACAAATGCTACAATGTAAGTTGTTAGTAAACAACAGAATCATTTTTCTGTTGAAAGATGGCAAATTTGGGCCTTTTTCATTGAAAACATGGCCAAAAATGATTTGCAAACGGCATAATCTAGGCATGATGGTTTTAGTTTGAACCAGTGACACATTTTATACAAACTAATTTTAACGTAAATAGAAGTTTCGGCTCAACATTGCTTTTTTCTACCATTAACATAACTCATCATGCCCAATATGCAACCAAACAGACACAAATTCCTAGTTGGTATGGGTCATATTATTTTGTTTTCAGATCTATTAAGTATAAACCCATAAGTCGACAAAAAGCTAGGAACAGTGCTGATTATCAGTCGAAAGAGTAACCACAAATGTCCCGAAGTATTCAAAGAATAAACATTTAAGTGGGTTCCAGTGTACAGTCCTAGAAACTGTTGTATGTTTCAACTAAACACTAGACAAAAGCTTCTAGAATTGCTTCAGAAATCCACAATATACTAGCAACCTTTACTGATATTTACTAGATACATGTTAGTATCCAGTCAATGGAGAGAGGACTCCCATTAAGATAAGAATTGAAAACACAGGTGTTCAAGGGTGTTAATATGCAATAATGCCAGATGTTTTCATCTCGGTATCAGCAAGTCACAATCAATTTCTTGCAAGAAACTGTTAACACAACACAAGTTTCTATCTTAGTTTTTGTAGGAGTGTGTTCACATAAACTGAATCAGAAGATCATGTGTACCTAAGTGTCATTTACTAAAACATGAAGTGCTGGAGCTTAAATTTTTTTTCGAACGTTTTTGTGTCAATATATAAAACAAAATGTGTATGATTTTCGTACACCATGACTTCTGATTGAATTTTATATTTAAAACTCCTTGAAGGAATTCAAAGTTATAGTACACAACAAATGTGATTATTAAACCTCACCTATCCCCCTCATAACACATAACAACAATATGAACAGTAATCGACAGCAAAGACAAAATATATATATAATTATATACTTCTGAGCTACGTGTTAATGATACTAGTATCACGTCATGTTTTTTAAAATCCTTCAGCAATACTTTACAGTATAACGAGGTAGTCTTTTTAACAAATAATTCTGCTGAAAATATAACTGCCATTTACCTTATTTCCCTAGCCCTCCTTTACTTAGATCAAATTCACCATGTACGGGCAACTTTTGAATGCAATAAACCGTAAAACCATACCAATCATGGCTGCACTTGGTAAAGTCCAAATCTCACAAACCATAGCCCATCCCTACATCACTACTAAATATCATAACAGACCATGGTTGCCCAGCCAGCAAGCTCATGTTGACTTGACACCCATTTTATTCCCTACTATACGAATTTTGATCTAAAATTTAAAGCTTCACAGAATTCTAAGTACAGAAGTATATAGCAATGATATCTTTTCAAATCTTACTGGAAAAGTTAGTTTCAGCAATATTTGAAGAAATATAAAAGACGTAGGGTTTTTGCTGGAAAGAGGGTTGGTTTAATGGTATTTAAATGGTCTTTGAATATACATCTATGTCATTTGTTCAGCGACCTTGTAGATGTATTACAATTGATCATAACAGCTTAAATCATCCTAACATCTCTTTCTCACAAACAACAAAACGTGAAGTATTTTCTCAACACTTAAAAAAATACAGTCAGCTGTTATGGTTCAGACAGGGTTCCCATGGTCAAGGAAAGGCATGTGTTCACACGGAACAATTCTAGATTATTATAATTTATGCCAGTCTTGAATCCTAGCCTTATAAATCTTTAATTCCAAAAAAAACTTATTTTCGGCTATATTTTGTCCCTATATTGTCAAAGCCCGAAGTAAAATATGAATTTATATCACATAAAAATCTGGGAAGTCAGAAAACTTTGAGTCAGAATACGTCAATACTTGTGAGAACCCTGTCCGAGCTATTATAGACAATGAACTTATACATAGCATGTATATATTTACAACAAAACATGACCGTGACATATACATGAGTATATTAAACAGACATAAGTAATATAAATAATAATATTATATTGTTCCACCACTTATTCGTAACAGATAAAAATTTCCTCAAAATTTTATTCATTTCAAAAGTAGTTGTACAATTGCTTAGAGCAAGGTTTTTATTGAGATGTTGGTCAAAAGCTTAATGTTATCCATTCGACTTATTCTGATATAATTCATACATAAATAATAATCAGTCAATAATAATTTTATCAGTTTTTTGGCAACTTGCCAATAATTTCGCTATGATATTTCCAGAATAAATTATATTTAATTAGTGTTATTGAATATGGGTGAACATTAGCAAAAAGGATTCGGACAAAACAAAACACAACAATTAACACATAACATACTCTAGCTCTATAAGTACCCACATCTACGTCAATGTGGCAGACTATGAGATAAAGTTTACATATGAACAAAAATATGATATGATCATTTAAAATGTCCCAACATATTTCTCAGATTCTACGGTCATTAAACTTTTCGTTCATGTAAATTATTTTTTTATATAAATGTGTATGCACACACATATATCTATGGCAACTAATTAGTGAAATAATTTCATGTTCAAGATAAAACATTGCTAAATCCATCCCCAGCTTTTCCAGGGCAACATGCTATAGCAAAAGTTGAGTATGGACTTCTTAAAACAAAAAAAACATTATTCAACATATTATTAATACACAGACATTATAATCAAATGTGAAGTAGTGCATGACAAGTATGCTAATAATGTGGTACAATTAAATTACTTATAACTTTCACAGATTCAACGGTTCTGTGTCCAATTTAGCTATTGGTGCAATACAGTTAAATCATCAGGGTTACGTTTCCAAATAACACCAAAAGTCAAACTCTTACTCTTATTAAGATGCAAGTTTGGACTAAACCAGTTGAATCAATGGTATTTCAACTGAGTACCAATCAAATTGATTGTCCTGTTTCTTAGTGCATAACTGATGGAGAATGCTCTATGAGTTAAATGATCCTCAAAATTCTACTTTTTTTAAAGTTTAATAAACAACATTTTTAAAACTTATATCTCTCATAGTCTAATGTTTTACATTGTTATGCATAATTATATACTGTAAAATCATTAATTTTCGTGGGGATTAAATTTCGAGGATTTTGTGGTTCACTTCAACCACGAACTTTAATCCCAACGAACATAGATTTTGACCCTTGTTTCGCTACCTGAAATTCACAATCCACGAATTCAAGTGCCACCGAAATTGTCTTTTTAACCAAAACCACAAAATTTCGTCCTAACGAAATTAAATGATTTTACAGTAGTACCGTACAACACAAAACAATACATACTTGTCTTAGTGAACTATGTAGCTTACAATTGGTAACATATATTTGATAAGCTACATAAACTTCAAAATAGTAACATCAACTAAGTCAATAAATAACCAGGCTTTTTTCGTTGAAAAAAAATGGTTAAAACAGGGGTGAGTAAATACCGTAGCAGCCTTTCCTGATAACAGATTGAATCTGGTTTTAAGTTCACACTTGGATGGTATACATGTAAGTGGAATAACTCCAGACAATTATTAAGACAATGATGTATCCCAGGTCAATTCAGTTTTTTTCATTAATTAATTTGGGCTTTATGCTGCTTAATAAGGCAAGAAATTTGGACAGATCGACAATATGCCAAAATCTGTCACATGACTTCTGTTCCAGATTTAAGTTGGTTTAAATGTTTTATGTTCTTAACCCTTAAAATCTCAATTGTCTTGAATGTTATCACCCCTGTAAACATTATTCCGTTATCTTTTAAACGCATAACAATGTGTGCAAGTCAGTACACAAGCAATATCAAAGGTGTGCATTTAAATAAAATGACTATAACTATTAACATGTTATGTTTATGAATATTCAACTACAACAATAGACATGATGATGAAAATGTGAACATACTTTTTTTTCGTTTCTACTTTTTATGAATATTAATGTCCACATAATTAAAACATAGACAGCACAGGGAGTATAATGGTTGTTCAATTAAAATGCACTATGTGGAAAGGGAGGGAAATGTTCTAGCGATCTACACATGTGCGATGAAGCCTACACAATGAATAATGGTATAGAACTGTGTTCTGGATGAATAAGATGCGGTAAAGGAGTATTAAGAAAAGAAAACTACATAGTAATCATAGTATATATACACAACATTGGAGCTGAAAATCCAGATACATTTTGCAATCTGAAGAACTAAACTAATGCTCATAACTTAATCTAACATCAAGGGCTTGCATTTGATTCTCAGCTAGTTCTCTATAAGGGCCCTTTATATTTCATTCAGAAGCATTGAAGAACATGAATATGAAATTTGCAGATGAAGTTTAAATTAATGAAGACATATCGATAGTTGCAAACTTTAAGAATAAAAGATAAGTCAAAATCAAAACCAGGAAATGTAGCATATAACCAAACTAACATTCACAACTATATGAGTACTGTATGGGTATATTACAATGATATTGATAGTCATTCTAGATAAACATTCAAATCTCTACACCAGCTACTCATGAAAACATATCAACATGTTACCCATACGTTTCAACATACGACTTCCTAGTAAATTCAACATACGACTTCCTAGTAAATTCAACATACGACTTCCTAGTAAATGAAGCTACAAGTAGCATTAAATAGACATTCTTTCTGAACATATCTCAAACCTATAATAAAGTCTTCCATTATTTCCACAGCAAACTTATCTATAGATGACTAAAATGTGAGTAGAAATACATGATATGATCTGCATAGATATATGGATTAGTTCTAGATGAGAAATTAGGGAAGACGCAAAGAGACCACACTATCCAATTCTTTGTGTAAATCAGGATAGCATAGCAATTCTGCTTTCCGTCCTCAATTTACTTCTAAACCAAATCTAGAACTATTGTCACACAACATCTAATCTCCTATAACGTCTTCATTATTTTTTTTTATAATTAATTTAATTAATATTACAAATCACATTACATATATAACAAGATTAAATTTACGGTACTGAATATTGGATAAATATTTTATTTTTTAAACATTTCTTTTTTGGAAAGGTTTTGTTTCACACAGTTAAAAACCATCACAAAGAATTGTGAACGACTAGAAAAAAACACGAATATTAATTCAAATATATAAAAATAACAACACAAACAAACATCACAAAAAACCCAACAGATAAAACGATTTCAATTACACATGAAATACACATCACAGATAAAAGTTAAAGATTCATCTAAAGTTTTGACAGAAACTTTACAAAGTCAGTTACTGTCTTATTTGCATGCTGAAATATCATATACAAGCATCTAACCACAACTCTATTTCAACTTGTAGGAAACTTAAATTAGAGGACCTATTGACCAGAGGCACAATGTGCAATCATAAAAACCTTATTAAACAGACCTCCTATTCAAGCAATCAAAGAACTGGTTTCTTACAAAGTAATGTGGCATCTTATGATTTGAGTGTGTATGCACAGAAATAGTAACATAATACTGCATACATGTTTTATTGCTTCTATCAGTGTTTAGCATTAGTCACCATAACATTTATCAACACAGGCTGACTGACTAACTGACTTTGTAAAGTTTTGGTCAACTAATCACAGAATTATAAGGTAAAGTTCTACAAAATTACCTACATATATATTATATCATACATTATAAATATTGCTTTTTTATTTTTAAACAAAAGGAAAACTTTTCTTTTCAATGAAATAGTCTAGTCTAAGTTGCCACACATAAATAATTTATAAATAAAATATTGCCATGTACGAACTACAAATAAACTTCTCACTTTAAAAATCTTTATTCACTTCGGCAATAGTGTGGTAAAAATTCTGAAGTTAAAATAGAAGATATTTGATACACTAGATCTAGTTTCAGAATGTGGCAACGGAACAAAATGAGGCATGGAAAACATAAATAGGAGTAGGATACTACTTCAACCAGACATCAAAGTATACTGAGTATCTTAACAAGTTTACTCTGATTACAGACTATATCCCTATTGTACACAAAACATAATACCTTATTACATCATGTCAACTTTACATAGTATTCCCAAAATATCCTCAAGTTTACTAAATACTGTTTCTGTTTTATGCAACAATATAAATATTGAAGTAAAATACAGTCGTACAAGCGGATGTACACCAATACACCTCACGGCTCACATCCCCATCAGTTCAGATACGTTATCATCAAAATATGAGCAACTCATATACCCGATGCATATGTAACACCAATCGCTCAACAAAACAACTTCACCGTCCCTAACTATACACTACGACATCTTAACTTGCATGTATTTAACATATTAACATCACAAGTGTACAGACAGATATGTCTCTTACTCCGCATACCTTGCACAACACAAAGTCTCTGTCTTTACTTATGGCCATTTTAACACTATACACATATAATACATCAACGATCCAACAGGTCACAAGACGAGGAGTAATATAACACAATGTAAAGGAAAAACAGTATTTCTCCTTATTGATAATTTTTAAAACACAAAATAACAATATACACTCGAGATAATAAATAACTACATCTACAACATGAGAGTTAAATGAATACATGATAATCTGTGTGTTAAATTACTAGATATCAAAGCTCTTTTCCAACACAGATCGGATGTTTTACTTTTAACTGAATGGGATTCAGTAAAATGCTCTTTTCTAACACAGATTAAGAATACAGCCCTTTTCTATAACATGCATGCCCATGACAGCCCAATAGTAAATGGTTAAGGTCAAAGTGACCTTGAGCTTTGACCTCAAAATCAATATGGGTCATGCACGCATTCTGGAGTAATTAAACTGGAACCATTTGGTCTACTGACAGACAGGCAGACCAACTGACATGTACACAGCAATACAAACCCTCTTTAAAGATGGTGGGCATAATTAAAAGTACAGCTCTTGTACCACACTGGCTGCTTTTAAACATGATGATCATACTTAAGCTCTCATCTGACTCGGGTCATAGTTCAACCTGAATCAAAGCATTGCCTGACATAGATCATGGTAAAGTCTGAATCACAGTACACCAATTGTGGCTTAATCTTGTAGAGTTTTTACCCCATTTAAACTAAAATCAAATTTATCTCAATGCTTTTGGGTTACACAGACTGCATTTAAGCAGAATTCTAATCAAAACTAGACAAATTCAAGTTGTAGCATATCTGTTACACAATGTATCAACAATTCTCAAACGCATACACCCATACAGAGATAATTCGCTGGTTTAGAATGAGAAGGCTGCTAGTATAAAATCAATATTTTGAGAAAATATTAGCTGATTTTAAATATGTATCAGTCTTATCAGGACCTTCTCATTCTAAGCCAGCGAATTTTTAATATATTCCTATCTTTAAACATGACATAATCCGATTCTGTCGAGAGCTTCAATATCTAGTAATGCGATGAATAATGAAATATGGCGGAATGGATGAAGAAAATATATATATTTTATTTATAAACAAGATTTTGTATCAATTTTAATATGAAGAGGACATTTCTCTATCGACATATCAGACAATTTTTCAACGCAATAATTTGATTTTTTTCATAGACTAATATTTAATAATGATTCGACATTTAACATTTAATGACAAAAATGGCAGGATTTAATGCATCATTACATAAATGCAAGTTGACAGAATTTTAATTATTCATTGGATATGACTGAAATAGTGAATGAAGTTAGTTTCCCGCCGTTATTGTATCTTGCCGAAACAAAAACAGCGTACTTTCGTGGAATACAATGTTACATATGATTAACGAAAGAATGGTATTAAATAATATGAGATGTTTGTGACATTTCACACAATGTGTCATTACAAGCTACTATAGAATGTCTATGCGTATCCATGATGACTTACAAACTTATATATATCTACATCCGATCTAAATAACAAACTGTTACAAGTGTGAGTACATTACACTAAATGGATTTAATTCTCAATTTAAACAAATAACATGTGAAAAATTTCTGCTGTTAACATGTAGTCATATGATGTTACAAGAAAGTCAATAGACAAATTCATGAAATTTAAAGTTCCACTAAAATAAATGATATTACAGCAACTTGATGTGGATAGTACATTGGAAGTTTTTAGCCAAGAAAATCACAATTTTATCCCAGGCGTAACTGACAGATGTGGAATTATGTTACATAACAGAATTAGAACATGAATGATTCACTGTAGATTCAGGACTATACATCAGATTTCAGGTATGGTATAACTTCCGAGTGAGATTATTAGTTGAGAGATAAACAATATAACGAATTAAGTAACGTATCAAAATATGCGCAAAATTATAACTTTTCCACAAAGTACACAAATTGTAACACGGCTTGAAAATTATCTATTCCAAGTTTTGTTAAACACTGCTACTACACTTATTAACAACCTTCACTTCACAACGATTCTCCTTGTTACTATGACGACGAGCGTTTCCTTTTCTTCCTTTCTCTTTGCGGCCTGTCGCTGTTGACTTCATTTTAGACTTTTTATGATTTAAGTTCACGGTATTTCCATTCTGTCGAGAATAAGATGCATGAGAATGTTATGTATTACAAGATCATGCTTACAGGAAACATTTGTATACTGAAGTATTCACTCTAACATGATAGAACTAACCCAAAGGACAAGTAAAGTAATTGAATATTGATTCATAGACTGGCTAGTTTGTATATTCAATTTTGTGATTCATAAGAATTTGGGAGCGTCATTAAAACGAGGGTCCAAAGGGCCCTGGGTCGCTCACCTGTTTGGCCTAGTGACCTAGATTTTGGCCCAAATGACACAGTATCTAACTTGACCTAGATTTTATAGAGATAAACATTGTGACCAAGTTTCATAAAGATAGAGTCAAAATTGTGACCTCTAGTGTGTTCACAAGATTTTTCAATGATTTGGCCTCGTGACCTAGTTTTTGACCCCAGATGACCCAATACCGAACTTGACCTAAATTTTATAATGATGATCATTGTGATCAAGTTTCATAAAGATAAGATCAAAATTGTGACCTCTAGTGTGTTCACAAGCTTTTTCAATGATTTGGCCTCGTGACCTAGTTTTTGACTCAGGATGACGCAATATCGAACTTGACCAAAATTTTATAGTGATGATCAGTGTGATCAAGTTTCATAAAGATTAGGCTCAAATTGTGACCTCTAGTGTGTTCACAAGCTTTTTCAATGATTTGGCCTTCAAAGGCTTGTGACCTAGTTTTTGACCCCAGATGACCCAATATCGAAATTGACCTAGATTTTATAGAGATTATCATTGTGATCAAGTTTCATAAAGATTAGTCTCAAATTGTGACCTCTAGTGTGTTCACAAGCTTTTTCAATGATTTGGCCTTGTGACCTAGTTTTTGACCCCAGATGACCCAATATCGAACTTGACCTAGATTTTATAGAGATGATCATTGTGATCAATTTTCATAAAGATTAGTCACAAATTGTGACCTCTAATGTGTTCACAAGGTTTTTCAATGATTTGGCCTCGTGACCTAGTTTTTGACCCCTGATGACCCAATATCGAACTTGACCTAGATTTTACAGAGATGATCATTGTGATCAAGTTTCATAAAGATTAGGCTCAAATTGTGACCTCTAATGTGTTCACAAGGTTTTCCTTTGATTTGACCTAGTGACCTAGTTTTTGACCCCAGATGACCCAAAATCGAACTTGACCTAGATTTTATGGAGATGATCATTGTGATCAAGTTTCATAATGATCAGGCTAAATTTGTGACCTCTAGTGTGTTCACAAGGTTTTCCTTTGATTTGGCCTAGTGACCTAGTTTTTGACCCTAGATGACCCAATATCGAACTTGACCTAGATTTTATAGAGATGGTCATTGTGATCAATTTTCATAAAGATTAGGCTCAAATTGTAACCTCTAATGTGTTCACAAGGTTTTCCTTTGATTTGACCTAGTGACCTAGTTTTTGACCCCAGATGACCCAATATCGAACTTGACCTAGATTTTACAGAGATGATCATTGTGATCAAGTTTCATAAAGATTAGGCTCAAATTGTGACCTCTAATGTGTTCACAAGGTTTTCCTTTGATTTGACCTAGTGACCTAGTTTTTGACCCCAGATGACCCAATATCGAACTTCACCTAGATTTTATGGAGATGATCATTGTGATCAAGTTTCATAATGATCAGGCTAAATTTGTGACCTCTAGTGTGTTCACAAGCAATTGTGAACGGACGACGGACGGACGACGGACGAAGAGCGATCACAAAAGCTCACCTTGTCACTTTGTGACAGGTGAGCTAAAAAGGAATGATACTTGATAGTCGTAGCTACTTGTGGGTGAATATTGGTTTTTTTAAAAATAAGTTCAACTTAGTTGTGGTGGTCGCCACAGATTTTTACTATTAATAAGTATTGGGCATGCATAGCATGGTTTACAATTTTATTAAATATTTATACACAAAACCCATAATAGTTATGAGAGGTGTGGACTGTAGTGAAAGATAGAAGGATTAATTGTTTTAATGCTAAACTATCACAATATCTTAACCAAATGAAACATGATACATATAATATTTAAATCAAATAAAGTAATTTACCTTAACGGATAGAGACAATTCTGGAAACTCTTCACTGTTTATATCAAATTTTTCTTTTACATCCAACTCTTCAGGACTTGGAGTAACATCCCGTGCGCTTGATACTCTACAATAAATACATCACATCAAGGTCAATAAATATACTTACAGGAATCGGTTTCACACAAAAAGGCCACAACTCTGGCAAAAAAGCATCCCATCAAAATTCCTGACAATATGCATAACAAGACTTGGTACAAAGTATTCATGTGATGTTTCATAGAAGTCTGACCAGTAGTTTTAAGGAGAACAAGTGTGGTCAAACGTTGTGACATCCATCCAGCACAAATCTATATGCCGTTCCCACTTTTAGTGAACTTTATGAACATAATAATTTCTAATTTTCGGAATTCAGACCCTCAAAAATCTATGTGTGTGAGTTCAGATTTCACACTAGTCTAAGAGTGATGCCAAACTTTAGTTAAAACATTGAATGATATTGTGAAGTAAAGTTTATGATACACTTACCTAGGATAACCATGTAGAAAGGGACAGAGAGGCCCCTTAAAGCAGCCCCCTTCCTCCCAAAATCGACATGTAATGTTGGAGATATCATGGGCAAACTTGCAATCAGAACGACGACAATTTCCCTCCAAGTAAAAACTACATGGTTTTCTTTGGGCACCTAATGGAAAGATTAGAAAGGTTAATAATAATAAGAGTTTTTGACATATAAAAATATGACATCAACGAAGGGCCACAAATCTGGCAATACCGATAATCATTAGACCAAATATATTTAAAAAATGCTGAGTAGTGCCTTTATTACCCAGTCAGTTTTCTGCTGAAATATGGTAGGCATATGTATGCCTCCAGCCGGATTTGAATACTAAAATTGCCTCTGACAATTTATTGTTTGTCCTTACAAAACTTCACAAAAACCCTTGTAAGAAGACATTTTTTATCAAAAGCTAGTACTGTATCTATCACATATATCAATGTTTATAAAAAGTAGTCAGCAATACTAAGCTGTGTAAAATGAAGGTTGTATGTTTATGTATTATTCAACCATTAATTTCTTATTATTCTAAATATATATATACAAATCAAGGATTGAGTAGAAAGCTAAGCTTATTTAAAAACGCATTGCTTGCTCTGTCATGTAAAATGAATGTAAAATCTAGCACTTACTTGATGGTTTGTGTCGGGCCCATATAGATGAATCAAGCCATTCTTTCTCTAATTCAGTCAATGTTACAGCTTCATCAGGCATTGGCATCAAATCATACGTTCCATACGACTGAAAATATACAACACCAATAAGAATCATAAACATAATGTATAGCTAAATAAGTGAAGTTGTGAAGTGGTTTTCATACAGGATTTTTTTGTATTAATGGTCAAATTTTCATGACAGCCCAGCAGTTGAAAATGGACACAGAGACCTTGACCTTCTATCCTCAAAATCAAAATTTAATGTTGCCAGCCAACTTCCATGGAAAGTTTAAAGATCTTAAGGCAAAGCATTCTTGAGTAATTAAAGAAAGCCAGCCAATAGTCAAAAATGGTAACGGTCACACTGACATGGAGCTTTGACCTCAAAAGCAATAGGGGCTATCTACTGTTGTTGGCCAACTTCCATCTAAAGTTGGAAGATCCAAGGGAAAGACTCACGCTATTGTAAGGAAACCAATTGGTCTACCAACAGACATACCTGCAGACCCACCAACATGTGCAAAGCAATATACCCCTCATCCAAGAATGGAATCTTAAAATACCATTTTGGACAGAACATAAGACCAACTTAAAAACCTGGTTTCAGAGTCAGAAATCTTTTTTATGAAGAAAATATTTAAATCCAAACTATTTGCTTACAGGAACACAGAATTTTGTTTTTGAAACAATTTTTGATACCTAGTAATTAATACAAACTGAATTAAACATGATCAACTTACCTGCTGTGTGTTTGATTCATCTATCTTGTCTTTGTTGACCAACTTCACACACAAATAGTCACCAGAATCACAGTCAGCATGTTGACCTCCAGTATCAGGTAAGTCCACACAATCTTGTTCTGGGAATCCAGCGTAGAAAGGGAAAAGATCTTCACCGTCGAGCTCTAACTCAGTAACATTGTCTTCAACTTCTTGATCTTCACATGTGTCCACAATAGGACAATATTGATAGCATTTATCAATATCATTATATGATTCTGCAAGCAAGTTTTTATAATAATCCTCCCCAGGAACATTGTCATACTCCTCATCGACATTATCAGGGAAACTCTCACTAGTACCTGAACTAACAGGAACGCCCACTTCTACAGAATAATATTCTTGCCCCGCCGAACTCCAAATGTTTTTATACCGCTCCATTTCACTCTCACGATACAAATGGTCCAAACCATAGTCTTCTCCCCAAGTGCCGTGTCCAACATTTGCATTGAATTCCTCGTCTTGAACCAATACTTGGCCTTCAACAGCAGACCAAGGGTCTTGACCATCAGTGCTCGGCCAAGGGTCTTGACCTTCAGCGCTCGGCCAAGGATGCTGACCTTCCACAGGTTGCCAAGGATCTTGACCTTCGACAGTTGGCCAAGGATCGACAGCATGATCAAGGTCGGTTTCATTCCAACAGCTTTCTGACAGTGTGGTACCCGTGGTTCCTACATCCGGCCAATCATTGGTATGTGGAAACGTAGCCTCAAAACTTTCCACTTTGTATGTTATCAAGTCTCCGATATATCCACTGTCCATATTGACAGAAGAGAAAAGTCCAGATTTCTCCAACAGCTGGTCTTGTTGGTAACAACAAGATCCATGCTTAAGGTCATTTTCAAACTCTGCACCCTGGTACCCTCCGTAATCTGTTTCATAAGCAGAATCAGTATTGGCTGGGTCCTGCTCGTCAGCTACAGTAACAAGTGACTCTATCTTCTCCTCCATCACATCTTCTATGATACTCAGGGTAAGAGTCTCTGGAGTATCTCTTCCTACGGACTCTGTGGATTCCTCCGAACTTTCGGCTTTATCGAAACTTTCACCAGTCTGGATTGACTTGCTGTAGTTCTTGACTTTGAAGCTTGGTATAAAGCTTTCCTCATCACTCTCGCGATCGAGGATCTGGTATTGTTGGTATGGAGTTTTGGTAGATGGAAGACCTCCGAATAAATCATTAACAACTTGCTGTTTGGCTTTAGCGGTGAAGAGTTCTGGAAGATAAGCAGGTGTGATCGGCCTGAAGTGAGTTTTTGGAGAGAAATACAAGTGCTCCTGTGGTGACGGTGGACCATTGTGAACTCCATCCCCAAACTCTTGTCGGAACTGCACCAGATTTGGTTCACTGTGCGTATGGATAAGTTTGCGAGGAACATCATTAAATGCCGAATGTTCTGAGGGAACAAGTTCAAAACTTTTTGACAACTTTGGATCAACCGTCTTTTCAGTGCTCCAAAGAGAAGGTACATCTCCCATAGAAATACTCCGATCAACGTATGGCACATCTTCATAACCATTGTCTTCATCAACCAAGAATGACGAGCCCTCTGTACTTACTTCAGATATAATGTCAATAGAAATTCTAGGAATCAGAGTGTTTGCCCTCGGTTCTATGTTATCAAACTCCAGGTAGCCCGGTACCTTGTGCATAAATACAAAATTGTTTTCAGCCAGCCACACTTGATCTTCTGAGTGTGGCATCTGCCCACCAGCACCCCACATGGAAACTTTGGAGCGTTTTTGCATGTTCACATCCCAGAGCTGAGAGAATGGACTCGTACCAAGAGGTTGCCAGAAACTGAAATCATTTAATTCATTCAGCCTAGAGAGACTTTCTGGCATGTTGAGAGAGACGTCGAAAAGTACCTGACTTTGCCACAGTGTTGAGAAACAAGCCTGACCAATAAATTCTTTAGGACTAAATGCCTGCCATTCTGTGTCGTTTGAAAGGAACTTGGATAAATAATTCAGATCCACCAGAGAGACAGAAAGCTGTGCTCCAGAATGGGTAGAAGCTTCATCTTCAGGTTTAAACACGTCATCAGGCGTTGGTGTACAGTTTTCATCCACGGGAGCTAGATCACGAGACAGGTCAGATGACATAGAAGCTGGTTTCCAGCTCGCATCTTCAAAAGCAAAACTAAACCCATCATCAGACATGCTTAAATCTGCTAACTTTGATAAAACACAACCAGAATCACTAGCCGGGAGAGGACTGGACGACTTGAGGGAGCGGGTCAGATCAACATCATCTAGATTCTCATCACTATTTTCATCAGCAGAGATAACCTCAGTAAGCCAAGCTGGTATCAACACAGAACCGTCTAATATATCCTCATTCTCATCATCCGAGGCAAAACTTTGATGACGATTTCGTTCAAACGAGACTGGACTTGAAGTAATACTGTGATGACACTCGGCCGTATATTCGGATGTACTGTCAGGATCAGGTGAGAACACAGGATTGCTATTTCTTTTATACAAGCGAAGTTTGGAGTTTGAGACCTCATCATCATCTTGAGAGTGGAAGATAACATCAATAGGTTGTGTATACCATATCTCTTGTTCTTGGAGCTCTGGGCTTACACTATCCTCTCGGGCTGACTCAACACCTTCAAATGCTTCACCATCACGTTTAACATTATCAAGTTCAACATCTAGCTTACTTTCAACCTTTATGACTTCCTGCTTTTTATGTATTTTCTGTCTCATGTTTTCAGGATCTATATCATCAACGTCTTGAAGTTCTTTATAGAATTTGTCAGGAACAGGCAATAGCATGCCCTTCAATAGTGACTCTACCTTCGTACAATGTTCATGGCGAGGTCGTTTTGGACTTTCAGTTTGAGTTGGAATTATCAGGTCTTCAATCTGAGTTGGTATAAAATCTTCATTAGCAATGTTCAGTGACTGAAGAATGACCGGATCTAACTTTGCAAAACCAGGGGGCCAGTTAGGGATTTCTGAGTCTGAATTGTTTGTTTTCTTGTGTCTTTTTCCTCCTTTGTCATTATTTCGATTGTCCCTCTTCCTAATATGTTCATGAAAATCTTTTCGGTTCCTACTGCTGTTCTTACGAGGTTTACGATGTTTAGGGACAGCTACGTGACTAGGTATAATGATCTTACGAATTTCAGCATCTTCGTTAGCGCTTGAACTTTCTTCCTCTGAGGTTAGAAGGGATTTAACAAAGGGGTTATTTTTCCATACTGATTCTGAAGGTGATTTGTCGGTAGAGGCACTCTGTCCATGAAGGGCCGGGAATGCTGCATAGTACCTGAAAATAATTATAATAATACAACTTGGATTATTATGATATCTTTTAACAAACTGCAAAGAGTCAACTTTTTGTTGTTTTAGAGATGGAACCAGACAATATAATCCCCATATTCAATCAACCTCTCAATATACAGAACAAGGTTGTCCCCTTACATATTTTTGTAATCCAAGAGTTTCCAGCATAGCTTTTTGTGTAGAGATACTGGCATTACATGTTAAAATGTGATATTTTGCCTGCCAGAATGATTGCACACAAATCCTGGATGCACACCAAAGATTAACAACAAGTCTTTTTCAAGTGTGCAACAATAAATTACCAAGTACTAGAACTGTCATTGATAGAAGCAAGAGAAATGTATCAACACTATTTTTTGGCTAATTGATTATCGATTCACATTTGGAAATACTTAATTCATAAGAAAATTCTCATATTTCCAGCACAAAACCCTTGTCTTGTTTAAGTAAATGGAAGTGACAATTTGTCTAAATCGGCATCAGCAGCTACTTGTCCCGAACAACAGAACAGACTCTAAGTGCATAGACTGAAATTGTTGGAGAAAGCTAACAAAGAACGAACAACATCGCCAAGCATGCGCTAGACTGGAACCCACAAGGCAGCAGGAGAACAGGCAGACCTAACATGATATGGAGAAGAACCCTCAACACAGAGCTCCAAATATCAAGGATGTCATAGAGAGAGGCCAAGCAGATGGCACAAGATCGTGCTAAATGGTGAACTGAGGTGACGGCCCTATGTCCTAGCTGGGATGAAGAGGACTAAGTCAGGTAAGTGAAAAAAGTATGAGTACTTACTTCTGTGCTTTATCCTTGGTGTCTGATCCACTTTCTTCACTTCCATCACAACTACAAGAGCGTGTCTTCACAGCAGTACTAGCAGAAGCTGTAAACATTTAGTTTATAAATATTCATTTAAAGTTGACTACGAAATAAGTTTTCCCAACTTATATTAATCATAATAATCACCACTGACACCTCATTCCTGATGTTAACAATGGCCATGAGGGTTTGAGCCAGTTTCACTTTTATTCGGATCATCTAGCATGGGAATTACGGGTAGCATTTTTTTTGTCTTTGGTTCGACATGGCCTGGGTCGATAATTGGACCTCACACATTCAAAGCAGATGCTCTATCACTAGACTATTGAGGAGTAAAAAAAGCATAAAACACAATATTTTGGATTTATTTCTGCTAACTCCCTTGATTCTCAAACCTAGCACAAACAATTAAAATCTCCACCAAATAAAAAAGTTTAAACGTAATTGTAACACAGACATACCTTTTATTTCACTGTCTTTAAGTCGAGAGCAGAGTTCTTCTACCAACGTCTCTATACCAGATTTCTAGAAACATAATTACACTTATTGTAATAACATGAATAAATACAAAATAACACAGGAAGGTTAACTTCAATGTTGCTAACATCTTGAAGAAATACAGCTTTGGTTAATATTAAACAGAACAGTTCTGTTAATATTAAACAAATTCAAAGTGAAAATAATTTTTTGTTAATAATTAAATGTCCCAAAAGTTTGAAAATACGTAAAATCTTACTTCAAATATAGTTAGTTTTTTATTCCGCATTTTAACTCTGTTTCTTTCACAGATAAATTACTGAATGACTCTTCTAACATGAATTTCAGTAATATGTCATCTTTTTCAGCCAAATAGTCATCAGTCATTAATTGGCAAAAATATAGATAAAGTGTCATCACAACTTAAAATTAATAAATACATGTACCTAATTAACAGACAATTTGTATATTTTGTTTGAATATATAATTTTTTGTTATCATTAATTACATAATTACAACCAAACCTGATTATCACATTCATGCTTACATTTAACATATCCTGTGTTATAATTGACAGGAAATACAGCAATATGTGACAACCTGATTGAATGTACTCAGCAATTAGCATGTCACTGATGACATCACAGATTAAATTGGGATTTCACATGAGCAGCTGCAAAAATCTATGGTTGTAACAGTTGTTTGGTTTTACTATAGTTAGACTAAGTATTTTATAACCTAAAATACATACTAATAGTCCATGATAACTATTTAGATAATTTGACCCATCTCACAATAAAAATGAATACTATTTATAATTTCTGGGATCAAAAATTCAATTCAAGTGTGAAATGAAGTATTATTGAATAATAATATTTAAACCTTTTTTCACCAGAAACTTCAAAGAGAGCAAAGACTTCATCCTTCTTGGAAAATGAGGTATCTTCTATATATGAATGTTTATTTTAAATTTATTTCACATTATTAAAACAATGAGTTAAAGAATAAGAGCATAATTACAGGGGACTGGGGTTCTACTGATGTACAATGCCAAATCCTGGAAACGAGTTGCAAGTCTATTTTGGGTGAAATAAGAACACACATCTCAGAATAATTTCTACACATTAACCAGGTTACAAACACTGTTTTATTGATAAGGATTAAGGCACACAAATGACCATAACTTTGTCAATTCTTTGATTTTTCAGTAAAGATCATTATTCATACTACATTTATATTGATCCGGAATTGTAGAGATGTTTAAACAACCCAATAAATGGTATTTATTTATCCTACAGTATTTTTATCAAACGTTACCTCATCTGAAATAGCTGAGAGACATTTAACCACGGCAAACTTCTTTCTCTCCTCATCACTGGCTGACAGGTGATCTTGACGTTCCCACTTTCTACCTTTCCTCTTAGATCTTGGAAAAGACTCGAAATCCGCATCAGGTCCTTCGAAATCTTCCCCATCCTGCAAAATAATGATTGCATGGCTGATATTTGAAACTGAACATAATAATTTTTCAAAACTATGTTAACAATCACTTGTTTTAAATCTGTCCAATACTACATGCTAGTGGTTTTGAAGAATTTTCATATGACTTTTTTATTCTAATCCATTTTAAACTTTGAAGAAAAGTAATACAGTAAAAAGGTTGGAACACTTTTTTAATTTTCAGGGGTCAATTGTAGTTCTAGGTAAGTCAATCAGAGACCATAATTCTGTTAAAATGTTGGGTAGTGTTACATGGCTTTGACAATATAGGGTATTTATGATGGTTTACAAGTATGCCAAGTTTAAAAGCAATGCCTAGATGGACTTCAAAAATATGGTTTCAACAACTAGAATTTACTAAAAAATTTGATGCACAGGCGGACAGACATGGCAATCGTTATATGCAGTCTTCGACGTAACTTTTTTTGGCACCTTGTCCTGGGGGACAATCCACCTAAAATTCAACCTTGTCCCCCTAAGCTTCACATTGTCCGACATAATAGTAGTGACTTTTATTGACCAAATGTGTTAGAACACAATTAAAGCATAGTAAAGTGGTATGAACAACCTTTCATCAAGTTGATTGAAACATTAAAAACAAAACAGGGCCTTTTTTCTAAAAATTGGGAAGAGGCCTTAGCCTGTCAGTTTGGGAAATTCAAGCGCGATTTTCGGCCAAATTGGGAAAAGGAAGTCTAACTTAAGATACATCAAAAAGGAAACTGCAGTCCACATACATGTTAAATCATCAAGGGCTTTCATGTGTTATTATAAAGTTTAGAAGTCCTCACTCTTCATGATAAACAATAGCCCCATTATAGACCACAACTGCCACCTTTAGTTTCTCTTATTTATCATTCTTTAAATTCTTTTTTTTCAAACATAATATACCTTTCCATTGTATGAGGCTGTAATCTGTCAATTAATTTTACGATTTTTGTCCTTGATATTTCGATTCCGAATATATTTTCGGCCCGGATACGAACGGTATGGTCCTGTACCGGACTTTAGCCATTCTGCATAACAATATGGCGGCCATGTCGTCTTATCGCTTTCCACACTCGTAGACCTATAACAAATGCAATATTGCTTCCGCGATGTCGCACTCGTAAATAATTAAAAAAATTAATTGAGAGCCGTTCATTTAATTGATTAGTAATGCAAATCAAATGGTACATATTTTTTCTACATTTTAACTGAACAATGGATAAACGCCATACCGTTCCGTACGAAAATTCAATAATAATCTATGTGCGCACCGGTTGAGAGAAGAAATTACGTACGCACCGTCTCGGGGACGCGAAATTATTTAATTAAATGATCTAAAACCCATTTTAATGCTACTATTTTGGATAAATTTTTGTGTTATCGACGGTTTATGAGGATTAGATTTTCTTTCTTTCCTAAATTTTCGACCTTGTCCGGGCGGACATTGTTCATTTAGAACAAGGTTGTCCGACGGGAAAATGACTTGTCCCGGACATCGGGCAACCCATTTACGTCGAAGACTGTTATATGCCTTCTGCATCAGCAGATGCTGTGGTATAAAAATGTCATGTAAATGATTACCTGGAGGAGTAAGCTTATGATGTAGCGTGTATATACTATGGAATCAATTCCTCTTTGTTCCAGCTCATGTCTGAGCCAACACTGCACAGACGAAGGCAATGTTGCCTCCATGGAAATTCTGTATTCCGGATACTTCATGGGCAAGAAGGGCATAAGCCACTGAAAAAAATACAAGAATATTATCAACATGCACTGGATTTAATTCTTGAGTATTTTTATATCATTTTATTTATTATGAATATTACTTATTTGCTGATCACATCCAACAGAGTTCCACTAACTGTGACAGACCATGAACATGTGTTTAAATTTGAGAGTTGTTCAAGATAACTAAATTCCAAATAATTCATAATAGTGATCCGACGATAGTCGCCGACAATCGAACTATCGTCGCTGTAAGGTCGAAGTCGCCGACTATCGATAGTGAATTGGAACGAATGTCAGCTTATTCAACCCCAGGCTCATTCAACCCCAGAAAAGCCAGGCTCATTCAACCCCAACCCTAGGCTCATTCAACCCCAAGGCTCATTCAACCCCAGAGATATTGAGGCTCATTCAACCCCAACTAATTTGTTTTATAATGTAGTTAATTTAATGGGTTTTTTTGTTTTATTGGTTGTTTGTTAAGTAATTTCATGAAATCATGTTGATATTTATAAACTGATTTTGTGTTAGGCATGTACATTGTCAAGCAGGTGTGAACACGGGGTTGATAAATTGTGTGATAAATACCATTCTGTATGCAATTAAACAGAGTGTGAAATGTTCAGAGTATTTATCTTGTTTTTTTTTGGTTTGTTAAATTAATTATAAGTAAATTTCTAGGTAAGTGATATTGACATGCGTTTTTTTCAAAAGTAGTAAAAAATCATTGTTGTATACATGTATGTAGTTTATAGTTTAAATAGATATAAATTACCGAACCTAGAGTTTTGTGTTACTCAATACATATTCAGTATATCAATAAACCTTGTTTATGTCTGCCAGATGTATACAAACACTAAATGAATAATGAAATCCTGATATTGTTATATTTCTTTTGATCTTGTTAATTATATAATTACGTTAATTATATAATTACTGCATATTTAAACCATAGGTGATAATCTGCAATCAATAGTGTGATAATCTGTGATTTAACATATACCTTAAATTAACAGTTTGATCTGTTAATGATTTGATTTTCAAAGTCTTTCTATAGTTGTATATAATTATCTATAATTATTATAAATAAACCCAACTTATGATTGTTAAAATGTGTATTCAAATTCAATGTAAAACATACTTTTTCTAAGTATTTCTATAATCATTGATTCTATTAATAACTATCTATATCTAATTGTATATAATTATTATAAATAAAACCCAACTTATGTATTCAAATTCAATGTAAAACATACTTTTTCTATAATCATTGATTTTATTAATAACTATCTATATCTAAATAAAAACACATTTATCTTTTAACATACACAATACCCCTACCAAATAATTTTTTTTCATTGGGGTTGAATGAGCCTTACATATCTGGGGTTGAATGAGCCAAGGGGTGGGGTTGAATAAGCTCGGGGTTGAATAATACTGAAAATCGCTTGGGGTTGAATAAGCTCGGGGTTGAATGAGCCTGCTTCCAATTGGAACAATCGATAGTTGCCAGTAATTGACTGCCAGGTGTCTGTGGCAATTGAAAATAAGAACCATTTCCCCTAATTTTAGATAAGCATATCACTCATTTACTTGTATGGATCATTTTAATGGAATCAATATGCGTTGCGCTTGCGTATGCCTCATAGACCACACCGCCATTGCTTGTTTATGTTTTGACGCACGCGCGACAATCTTATTGAATCGCTAAATCACAATTTTTACAAGGAGTATATCCACAATCCTTTAAATAAACCCCGCCTCCAAGCTCTATATATTTCTATTGGGAGGCGGAGTCTACGGCTGCTAGAACGATTTACCGCACATCGATTTAGTGAGTTTCTGAAGCGAGGAAAAATAAATCCAATTACTGTATATTTAGATTCGTATTTCTGCTTTAGAGCAATAATGAGCAGCGACAATTGAATCATAAGTTCATGCAAGTATCTAAAATAACATAATTTGATATTTTAGACGTTGTTGGCAACCGGAATTGGGCCATTTCCGATTGTCATATATTTTCGCGACCTTATTTTGGAAATCGAAAGTATAGCAATACTGTTCATCTTAACCCACCCAGACTTGTTTATTTACACAATATACATGTATTTATTTGTTGTTTTCTGGTCTTCTGAATCTATATATGAAAATGCTTTAATAATAACTTTTCTTTATTTGATGAAATATTACAAGAAGGTTACATTCATGTACTAATTATTTACATGACTCATTTATACATAATCTACATTCATAACACAAGCTGAAGCTAAAAGCAATGATCACAATATCATTGTTTAATTTGAAAAGAACAGTTTATTACCATAAATAGTTTCAACCTTTTAACATCCACACATTAGGCCACCGTCAAGTAGAGTTCTACTCTATGTTTTAGAAAATGATCAATCAATATTGAGTTTAACTGTTTATAAGGGTCCTGTGACTGGGGTCACACCCAGGTAACCACTGCAGTCAATTACTTTGGTTCATTGCTCATAGTCTTAGGAACATGAGGCAAATTAATTCTCTCTTTCAACTGGAAAAACTATGAAGTCAATGTTCATTTGAGTTTTCGATAGCACAATCGATTGTACAATCGATAGTGAAATGAAAATTCGATTCGATAATCGATAGTGATGTTGGTCTGATTTTGGAACACTAGTTCATAATAATGAGGACCAGGGCTAGACACTATTCTGCCCCCACATAAAAATGAAAAGCATTAATTTGTTAACAAAACAGCTACTGGTTCAGCAAGACTTGAATTAGTTACGGGCCAGTATTAGTGTCGAGCCCTGTCTGCCCCTTAGGACATACAAAATATTTAAATTGACCTAGATCCCTCATTACTACTGATCATAAGTCATGTTTTGTTGTTTAAATAAGATTGTTTGCAATTGACTGAGACAGTTATAAGGGCATGATCATTCTGTTTTTCTGTGTCCTGGCAGAGAAGTGAACCAGGAACCTGTTAATAATATCCATGATAGAGAGCATTATTCACTCAACCACTGCGTCACCATTGACACCCTGTACTAGTGACAGTAGTGAGGCTGTACAATTTTGATGATTTCTCAAAAATAAGTGTCAAGAGATAAAACAAGGTTAGAGATTTCTTACCTAAATTAATCTAACAACGGTGACATTCGATCATAACGCAATCAAAACTCACAACAAACATCAGGTAAATCAAATGGTTGACTTGTGTTAAAGGTACTGATGAACACAGTATGCGAAATGAATCCATTTCCAGCCTGCTCTGTTTATTGACTGATAAGCATTCTGAAATAATAATTAACACATTAAAATTGATGTCAGGTTCTTATAAGGGTTAAAAATCAATGATTACTTAAATAAATTTAAAGTAATTTTGCGGGAAGAGTAAGTACAAGGAATCTTGGTGTGATCCCCAAGTTAGAAATCATGAGTCTTTTGGTGTTTTGCCTTAAGAAACAAACTGCTACCAAACACATGATAGTCCTACACTAAGAAAAAAGTGCTCAGGGTTTTCACTATGATTTCACGTAGGAGGCTTTTTGTACATTTGAGGAGGCCAAGGTGCCTGAGCACTGAAGATGGAAGGCAGCTGAAGGTAAATTTGAGGTGGCCCAAATATCATAATCATTTGAGGCAGTCAAATTGGCCTCCTGTCACCTACTAATGACAACCTTGAGTGCTACATGCAAATGAAGGGAACATTAATATGCTATGGCAGCTACCATCAAGCGCTCGCAATAAGTTGCACAGCAATGGGTTTGAATTTAGTTTGATCTGTTGCACAAGAAGGTGCTTGGCAGCCTTCTCATAACAAACAAAGTGCCAAGAATTGATGCTGTAGGTAAGCTCTACTCGCTGGTAGCATGTGCTGACACTTATTATTAAATCACTTCCAAAATAGTGCTCAGTGGCGCCTTAGTTAACCAACGGGCTCAAGCACAGAATACGCATCAGCGATTGAATCACAAATTTTAAGGCATTCAGCTGAAAACCTTACTGTATGCCATCTTTCTGTCTGAGCAAAAATGTAATAAAACAGCATAACAAGTCAATCAATGGCCAGGGTTGTGCACACACCATTTTAAAAAGTGCGACTGAAGATGATGCAAAAAGCAGACATCGAGTCAGTGGGAGGGGCAACTGTCAAACAAGAAATGTCCTTGACACTGGTGAAATAGCCCATTTGTTATTCAAAACACTGTAATCGTTACATACAATCTTCATCCTATGATCTACAACAACTGTGCACACGGGAGAGACAAGAAAATGGTCAGAAATCTACTAAAATACCTATGTTTTACTATGTTGCAATCGAGAGTGTTCCACAGGGTCATTTTGACACCGCTCAATCAGACGCCGAAACTGGCTTCATTCTGCGATCAGTTAACACAAATTAGAGCAAACATGGTAAACAGTTCATTAGACAACCATATTCGGTTGTTTTCGACAAAGTACCACCAGTTTTAACACATTCTTCCGCGTTCTTTTTTGCGTTGTTTTGAACGTCGACCGGAGAATTTCCCGTGACAGTTGACTACTGCGGAAGTAAATACATGCGCCGGAAGTAATGTGCAGTAAAAAGTAGTTCTAAATTAGGACGTGTAGAATATATGTACGAAACAATTTCTGCAAAACCACTGGTTATTATTCATTTAAAATGAACAACGGTACTTAGATTTACGTAAAATACATATTTTGACTAGTTAATAAATAATCATCGTAATATTTCTTGACATTCCGCGTATGAATATATAGGTCACTGGGACTTTTTTGCACGTTTGACAGACGTTCACTGGCAACGTCTAAAAGCCCGCGTAATACAAGTGCGACATAGGAATCTCGTCTGGCGCTAAACATGTTAATATTTCTGTTTAATTAAAAAATGAATTATTGTTTGAATGCTGAAACGTTTTTCTTCCAGCTATGTGGTAGAAAATAGACTCCAAATTTTGTAAGTAGTAGATTCTAGAACAAGAATCTAGATAAGATCTGAGACAAGTCTGTTCAATTATCTATTAGATCACAGATTTGCTGTTGATTAGACACATAATCTATTTGATACTTGCATATTTTAGGAGGGCTAGTAAAACGAGACGTATAGGGCCTATCTAGACATACGTTTTCGTTGATAAATACTGTATACATCGGGATCCAGTTTTTAACCTTTTAGTAAAAGTTACTTCCCTTTGTTAGCAGACACTTTCAAGGGAGACAACTGATTACTCTACGTGGTAAATAACTAATTATTGTAGAAATGAACATTAGTCCCAGTTTAAATGCATACATGTATTATTATCAATGTAGATTCAAGATGTCTAATCTGTTTATGATGGTATTTAGCAACGTTACACCACACCAGAATGGATGTAAAGTTATAGCATCATTTGCAGACGAATATCGACATTTTTGTTAACTGTGCGGATCTACTTTTTAGAAAACTCTTCAGTCCACAGGAATCTGTGGTAAGAAGCTTGCTGGAAGGCCTGTCAGTCCACAGGAATCTGTGTCAAGAAGCTTGCTGGAAGGCCTGTCCGTCCACTTGGAGCTGGGCTTACAACAAATGTGTCAGTTCCCAGGGAGTTATGCATTGGTGAGACCACAGGGGATTGACATATAATTTTTTTTGGTTCAATATATACTCATATAAGGCTATATTGAACCAAAAAAAATTATGTGTCAATCCCCTGTGGGTGAGACGACATAGCCTCATAGGGTTGGACTTAGAGTGCTTAGGTCAGTCACCAAGAAGTATATTACAATGGTCAGCCTACATGGAGTAGTACCACAATTGGTTCAAGTCCACTGACGGTTGACCATTACAACACATTGGTCAAAGACCATATAGAGATGACATTTACAACAATGAACATATTGGGTCAAGTCCATAGAGAGTTCACCTTTACAGCACATTGGTCCAAGTCCACAGAGAGTTGACATTTACAACACATTGGTCCAAGTCCACAGAGAGTTGACCTTTACAACACATTGGCCCAAGTCCACAGAGAGTTCACCTTTACAGCACATTGGTCCAAGTCCATAGAGAGTTCACCTTTACAGCACATTGGTCCAAGTCCATAGAGAGTTCACCTTTACAGCACATTGGTCCAAGTCCAAGTTTACAGAGAGTTGACCTTTATAACACATTGGTCCAAGTCTACAGGGAGTTTGCCTTTACAACCCACTGGTCCAAGTCTACAGGGAGTTGGCTTTTACAAGAAATTGGTCAGGCCACAGGGAGTTTACCTTTATAACACATTGGAACACAATTTGGTTAGTTCACAGGGAGTTTATCTAAAATTATAACTGAAATGTGAAATCTGTAGGGAGAACCCATGGGAGCATTAGAACATTAGTACAAAATACTATATAATTATTTGTTTAAATTGCAGTTTTAGACATGAAAAGATAAGGATTATCTTTTAAATAATGCACATAATTTTACCTTTCAGGTTGCTGTCACTGATAGTTGACCATCATGTCTCGTTCAATGCACTATGTAAAAGAAGTTGGAAATTTCTTTGGTATGAACAAAGCGTCATCAGAGCAATGGAAGAGGGCCGCTGAAAAACAGATCAAGGTGCCAGAGGGAGTCTGGTTATTTCTGTGTTTAAAAGCAATATTATTTATAAGTGTATAGAATTTGAAGCCATGGATTTTTCACCACATTCTTGGAGACATTTTTGCTAATTTATGTTGCTCCCAAATTGAGTATTTGAAACAATAGATAAAAGTTAAAAATACATGTATTTACAATTACTAATTTATATTACTTTAATATTGCCAAGATGTGTTTAAAAGATGACCTTGAAAAGTAGTTTCAATGCTTGTGTTTTGCATCATGTTTTTTTGTGTAGCACCGAATGAAGTGCAATAAGGATTATAATTTTATAAAGCACAAGTGGTTGATTGATTATTATTTCAATGGTTTTTGAAAAATAAAAATTTAATTACCGTAAATGATTGCTCATAAGTTTCACACAGCCATAAGCTGCAGGGGGACTTTTGAATAAATCTCTTAGAAATCCTAAAATTTGTTGAGTACTGTACTTGAATAAGGTATATAAATTTATGGACATGCACACTATTTAGGTTTAAGTTTTATATTTAATTTTAGGATGGTGAGTTTGGTTTGAGTTTGAGACAGTCGATGCACGGGCATGCACAACAATCAGGATCCAGTGGCTTCCTTCAAGGAGCAGAACAAATGTTATCCAACATTGAAGCGTTTCAGGAAATAGAAGAGAGTCAAGAACAAATATTAAATGATCAGGTATTCAAAACTTGTAAATTTAGTAAATAATGCTTTTCGAAGATCTAATTTATGATAAAGTTGTCCTGGGTTTTATCCAACTGTTAAGGCTTCTAGGCTGTAGTCTGGTTCTAGGGGAGGTAATCCAGCAAATCAGTCATTTTTAATCATTAACACCCTTTTAAAGTAAAATACTTCTCATCTTCCCTGTTTAAAAAAAAACTTCATATGAGAATTTATCAACCAAATTCTAATAACATCCTGATGTTCCATGTTATACAGAGAAGTGTTGATTCAAAGACATCAGACCATGCTGACAAGAATGTGATTGACCAATCCCTATCACTGACCACGCCCAGCAGGACAAAAACTCACTCTGTATTCAATGCAGCCTATGTCGATGATGAAGAAAATGAAGCCCAAAGTCTGACGACTAACAAGACTATGTCAGAAAGTCGGAGAAAAGTTCAAACTACGTCCGAAAGTCACAGAAAAGTTCAGTTTGGTGTTATAGCCAGTGATGGGAATATTCTACACTCTAGTAACAGGAGGATGAATGAGCTTGCAGATAAACCTACAATATCAGTGCCTGAATTAGTCACCCATAAAACAGCTCTTAAAAAGACATCGGAACTGAACAAATTGTCAGACACAAAAACACCTTTTGAAAAAGCTAAACTGATATTTTTCGATGAATATAATTTTATGAAGCAACAGAACGAGACAGTAGAAGAATCAAACGTTGATGACACTGGTTTTCAGGGAGAGAAAGAAGCTAAGTCTGGTGAACAATGTCCTGAGGTGTTAGGTGATTCAGATGTAGATAAACCTGTAGAATTAAGTGAACATGAAGATGCAGCAACAGCTGAAGATGATGATTTATCCGATGAAGACAAAGAAACAGAGGAAATATCTCACAAACAGAAAAAGACAGTATGTACATGTATGAATACTTAACCATTTTACACAAATCGTTGGTTTAGAATGAGTAGGTCGTAAGCGCAAAATCGATATTTTTTGAAAACAAGAAAAAACTGTCTGAAAATTACTCTTTATGCATCACCCTGACTTATGGAAAAACAAGCTTAATCAACTTCAGTTTGGTCAGCATGACAATTTCCAATTTTCATGAAAATGGGATCATAAGAAGTGCCTTGTGATGCTGATTTTAAATATGTATCAGTCTTATAAGGACCTTCTCATTCTACTAGCCAGCAATTATCTTTGAACACTCAACCAGTAAAAAATCTGTTGAGACAATACCAGAAACGTTAAACTTAGGTTGTATAATAATGATCTTAACAGTCTTAATTAGAAATAAGGTTTGTTAGATTAAACTGCAAACACTTCAAAAATTTACCACAAAAGTAAAACAAATATTGTTTCTCAAATAATATTTTCCATTGTAGGAAATTTCATGGCTGAGAATACAATAATTTACCAAGTCCTTAATGACTTGGTCCCACTGAGCATTTTCCCCTCGATTTAAATAAATGAGCTGCAGGAGGCATCCGAAACACGGGGATATCACAAATTTTCTAATGATTATCCCGAAGATCACGATCACCCTTTTTTCGATGCCTTCCAATGCCCATTTATTAAATCAGGAGTACCTCGTGTAGGCAAAAAAACCTTAGTGGAACCAAGGCATAATTAAGGACTATAATTGAATGTTATCTTTCAGAGAGAATGGGGACCAGATGAGCTGGCTTATGGCAAAGAAGCTTTGGATCAGTACTATATATATAAACAGGTTTGAGATATCATTAGCATTTAGGAGTACTGTAAATTCATTCCTTTTCATGGGCATTCATTTTTTAATGTGGAGCCCCTGTGACATGTTTAGGATTTGATTCAAGAGATTTTATTTTGTGGTTGATCTCATCCATAGTTATTGATACTTTATTGAAACTACAGGATTATGAAATTATTCATCAGATTATACCCCCCCCCCCCCCTGAAAAAGTGGAACCTTTTAGTAAATCAAACAGTTTTCAATCAATTGCCTAGGATCCACAAACTTATTTCCTCTATTGATTTTGAGGTCAATGGGAAACAACACTGACCATTTGTCTGCCATGTGCCGACATATAGGTAAATGTTCATGCTTATAAACAAGTCTTGTTGCTGTCGATTCAATAAGTTAAATACAAATGAGGGAACTATACCATTCAAAAGAATAGCGAGGATTATAATTAAATCAGTTACACCCAGTTAAAGCGAGACAAACATAGTTTAACTGAAGGACAAGCCAATGTTTATAACCGTTATCATTTAACTTTGAACAGACTTTATTTAGTTTTTATTTTGTTTTCAGTATGAAAGGAAAGATAAACTATCTACAGTACAGTTTGAATTGGATGAGATCATGAGAGAATATGATTGGAAGTTGAAAGCTGTTGATGATCTCATTACAATGGCAAGAGGTATAGGTTTCTTTCCATGCAGCTCTCCCTTATTGATAAACATCGACCAGATAAATTCATCACATGCACATATCATGTATTTAATTGTTGCGGATGAGCAATTGCTTGATAAATTACCATTTTAATGTTTTTATCCCCTCCACCCATCTTTGATGAGGGGGGGTATAAAGATGGGGGTGATATTGCTATGCAACATGTCCGTTTGTCTGTCTGTCTGTTGACCAAATGGTTTTTGTTCAATAACGCAAGAATGTTTTGCCCTTTATAAGTATAATGATCTTCAAGCTTTACATGGAAGTTGGCCTGCTACAATTGATGACCCCTAATGATTTTGAGGTCAGTAGGTCAATTTCTATTAGACCTGACAGTTTCCATTCAATAACTCAAGAACTAATCATGGAGGTCACCATGGCCAGCAACAGTTGATGACCCCTATTGATTTTGAGGTCAGTAGGTCAAAGTTGAATGAGTTCCAGTAGTTTCTTGTTACAGATTTCTACATGAATCCCGGTACAAACAATGCAGCCAAGTGGAGACAACTGAAGACAAATGTTAGACGTAACAGTTGCCATGTCAACAGGACAGAAGTTCGGAGAAAACTTGGCACATTGCCAGAATATAAACCCTTCTTCACATGCTTTATCATAATTGTAAGCATATTTTATTTATTATTTTCGTTGGTAATGTAATTTTGTATGTAAAAATCAGTTAAGCAACAGTCACTGCGCCATACCTGCTAAGTTAGTTAAATCCAAAATAGGAGTGCTAAAGACGCACTTAAATGTGATTAAAAGGGATTTAGATGCATTACAAGGAAGGCATTAATTCTATTGGTGATAAATATGGGACAGAGGATCATAAAATGAATAAAATGTACCTTTGTTAAAAGTTAGATGAACTTAGGCCAAAACCATGCATTAAAAAAACAAAGAAAATAGAATGAACTCCACTTTAAATGGAGTACTCGGCAGGTATGCCCTAGTCTACCTAACGGGTCATCCCTGTTTAATACAGAATATAATTATTAAAAATGATCTGATGACCATGTAACATTTTACCAGTTTATTTAGTTCAATAACTTAGAGCCAAGACACACTGTGACAGGCAGTGTCAGGTACCATACTTGTATAAAGATACCATGTAAATGTAGTTAAATAACTTGTCAAGATGTTTATACTTGCCAGGCACAACTGATCACATTCATTGTATGTTGTGTCCTGAGTGGTTTCACGTTTATTGGACTGGAGCCCAAATTGACCCTAGAATCGGGTATACAGACCTTCATGGGCTGGGAGACCATAGATAGATGGACACCACCTAATGTCTGGATTGGACCTAGTGATAGAAACTTGATTGGTAATTAAATTGTTAAAAATTGCTGGCTTAGAATGAGAAGAAGACTGATACACATTTAAAATAAGCATCACAATGCGCTTATTATGAGCCTATTTTCATGTCATGTTGACCAAATTGAAGTTGAAACAGCTTGTTTTACCATAATTAAAGAGTTATTTAACTAATTTTCTGACTGTTTTATCTTGTTTTCTCATATTGATTTTGTACTTACAAACTTCTCATTCTAAGTCAGCGAAATGATCAATTTGACATGACTCCCATCTTTGATGAGGGGACATATTGTTTTACACATGTTCGTCTGTCTGTCCGTAGACCAAAATGTTTCTGTACAACTCAAGAACGCTTTGCCCTAGGATCTTAAAACGTTTCATGGTGTTTGGCAGACAATAGTACATGACCTCTATCAATTTTGAAATTAGTAGGTCAGGTTACTGTGACCTTTTGCCATTTCAGACTATTCGGCTGCCATTTGGGAACATCCATTGTTATCTTGAAGAAGGCATATATAGTCAAAACATTGAGACAATAGATAATGTCACAATTACAAGTATTATTATGCATTCTTGTTTTAATAACATACTGTCAAATATCGGCTGAAAAGTGTATAAAGATGCCTCTACCTCAAAAGCCAAATCTATATAACTAACACCATTTTGAATGCCCCTTGAATAATGAGAACTATGCCAGGGGCTAGTGGACATTATCAATATACCATGAGGTTGTTCTTGTGAATAATACAACTCTTTTTTGTGTTATGACATGCTGTTTCTACAGAATGCTACCTCAATGGGATCAAGTCCAATTTGGTATTGATCCAAAATAGGAGTGATAAAGCAAAACATGTCACAAGATGCACTTAAATGTGCTTTAAAAGGCTTTTAGGTGCATTAACAAGGAATGTATTAATTCTAGCGGTTATAAATAAAATATTGAATTCAATCTAATGTACCTTTGTTCATAGTTAGTTGAAAATATGAGTTACTTCACATTAATAGGAGTACTTGGAAGGTATGTATTAACTGGTATTTTCATTTTGTTTTATATGGAATTTTTTTCACATTTCTTGTACTTGTTTTGAAGGTATGGGCGCCCTGTTTGCCCCATGTATGAGATTGGACATGAAGATACAGCTAGAATATTCCAGACAGAACTACAGTATCGAGGAAACACTCGGCTGTTGTGAAGTGGCAAGCAGAAATGTTGCAGGAACCACAACTCAATCCGAATGTAGCAGTTTAACTGAAGGTAATATCTTACACACGTTCACACCTGTTTGCATATACCTGTGTAACAGTTTCACTCAACAAAACAGAGCACTTTATAAAATCCTGTAAAATATGTAGGAGTCATGTTCACAAGAATTTTTCACTTAATACTAGATATTACATAGTGAATAATGGGCCATTACTCTGACGAACATTATCTCAGTGCAAAATCTCCCTTCATGCACATCTACATGTCAATGATGACTATCTGTGAAAGTTTGAAGGAAATCCTATCAAATAAGAAGGAGTCACGTTCAAAATGTTTCACTAAATTAGTGCAAAGTAAATAAAAGATATTACATAGTGAATAAAAGAACAAAGGGCCACAATTCTGACAAACACTATCTCAGTGCAACTTTTTCCTTCATGCACATCTACATGTTCATGTGTGAAAATGAAAGTTTGAAGGAAATCCTGCAAAAATTGCAGGGGGTAAAACTATACTCTCAACACTACACTAGCAGGTATAATGTGTTTTCTGGACCTTAAAATCTCACCTTAAATATAACTGACGATGTCCGCAGACAATATGCACAACACGACTTGGTACTGATCAGTCATACAAAGTTTCATTGAAATCCAACCAATGGTTTCCAGAAAAATTGTGCAGACAATGAACGGACTGACCTTAAGTATGACTCCAAAAAGCTCCCTTATACTTTGTATCTGTGGGAATAATTATGTGTTTTGTAAATGAAGCAGGTGTTGGAGCTTTTTATTCAGACATAAATTGTGGTTGCCATGGCAACAGAAATATTGAAAATCTGAAAACCTGGTGGGGATTTCTGTATTGCTTACAATTCCTAATTACTTGTTTGTTTTATAATGAAACAGGTGTTGGAACATGGAGTGTTGGAGTAATGTGCAGTGAACGATCCGCTGACGAGTCGAGTGTACGTCATACAATGAAGCCATGTTGTGTTGGCTTGAAGGGACAGTGTAGATTATTGTCACACAAACATTGTATATTTCTCTCTGGTATCTATCATCAGTTTGGCCCGGATCATTGTAGTCAGGTGAGACACCATTAGTAGAACTTTTTACAGCATCAACCTTTAAATATTCAAATATTTATCCTTGGACAGAGGTTGTTGCTATAAGCCATGGTCCCACTGAGAATTTTTGCCTCGGCGATGTACTCCCAATTTTATAAATGGGCATTGGAAGATATCAGGAAAAAGTAATCATAGTCTACGGGAAGTGTTGGGGAAGTTGTTAAAAAATTTGTGAAATCTTTGCTCCCGAAGCTCATTTATTTAAATTGGGAGTACATCACCAAGGCAACAATTGCTTAGTGGGACTTAGGCTTTACAGAGATTTATATCAGCTAAGGGTAATTTTGAAGGTGTTTTTTATGGAGAGGTTGTTGCTCAACAGAGGGCTGCTCTTGAGAGGTTGTTGCTCTACAGAGGGCTGCTCTTGAGAGGTTGTTGCTCAACAGAGGGCTGCTCTTGAGAGGTTGTTGCTCAACAGAGGGCTGCTCTTGAGAGGTTGTTGCTCAACAGAGGGCTGCTCTTGAGAGGTTGTTGCTCAACAGAGGGCTGCTCTTGAGAGGTTGTTGCTCAACAGAGGGCTGCTCTTGAGAGGTTGTTGCTCTACAGAGGGCTGCTCTTGAGAGGTTGTTGCTCTACAGAGGGCCACTCTGTAGAAGACTTGAAGTGATACTGTAAAACTATTGTCTGAACTAACTGTTTTATATTCCTATTCCAAATATAAACAGTATTATTTCACCGTAATGTTTATTATATTACATGTAGTTCCTTATTCTATGAAATGTATACGTATCCATCACTAGTTGTCTTTGAAGGTCAACATTTCTGAAACCTTCTAGAAAACAAAGGTATAAACAAGCCTTTATTTTTGACTGATTCTAAGAAATCTTGATCCCAAAGACAATGAGTCGCAGATTCTTTTTATCACATACCCGGTAACTGTAGTAACTAAATCAAAACGACGTCAAAAATAACAAATATATGCAGGCTACATGGTTACATTGTCACATTGTCATTGGTCAAAATCATTGTATATACGTATTTGATTTCATATCTCAATACAATTAAAACGAGTGATACATGGTAATTATACATTATCAGATGGCTGTCCAGTGTTTTCGTAATCGGAATATAATTTTTCTCAAAAAAGCTTATATTATACCCAACCGTACCGAAATTTAGAAGTCTTGTACCGTGAACCGTGTGGGACTGAAGTCTGCGGTGTTTCGTATTCCGTGGTATACCGTTACAGCCCTAGTTGATACTGTTGTTTATTGCATATAGGTGAACTGTCTCCAAGATGTGTGTAAACTAGGGAGTCTAGAAGCCACAACCAGTCAACCATGGCAACCCACCAATCCAGATCAATGGTGGCGTCTTCCTCTATCACTGTTCTATCACCATGGTATCATCCACGTTCTCATTGTGTCTGTGGTACAATGGTTTCTGTTCACACCGATTGAACACACTGCTGGGTGGTTACGTATGATGTTCGTCTATTTCTTGACTGGGTCTGCAGCTCTGTTAGTAAGTATTCAAGATACACCGTGTCAGGCACTGTGAGGTACCACATATATATGAACTAGTTCTTCTTAAAAATAGTGATACTGTAAAATCATTAATTTTCGTTGGGGATTAAATTTTGTGGATTTCCTGGTTCACCTTAAACCACGAAATCAATTCCCATCAAACAATAATTTTGACCCTTGTATTTATTACCTGAAATGCAAAACCCACGAATTTAAGTCCCATCGAAATGGTATTGTTTATCAAAACCACGAAATTTCGTCCCATCGAAATTTAATGATTTTACAGTATTCAAAATTGGTTGATGGGTTCATATTTCATTAGCTTTGTTCAGTTATTTAGTACATGGTATAATTACTTTAAGGGGAGACCCCTAATAAAGTTTTGGAACTTATAGCTCAACACTTTGACGCATGCATACCCTTTGTGTATTTGATTAATGTCAATGTGATATATTATTTGGGTAATAAAATTTGTTTGGACTGACTAGCATATTGAGGGCCTAGTGCAAAACTGGTATGTTCCTGTGTAAATTGATGTAGTTACCATAGTTTTGCACCGAGCCCTCAATATTGTCCATTGTACATTAAAATATGACCTTGTCTTACTTTCAGACCTCGGCCATATTTTCACCGTATCAAAGTCATGTTGGTGGAGTAGGGGCCATTTGTGGAATGATTGGCATGGTGATAGTAGAACTGGTACAATTCTGGACCCTAGTGCAGCGACCCTTAATGGAATTGGGCAAATTATCAGCGGTGATCATTTTACTACTGTTTACTGGAACACTGCCATACTTGGATGTGTTTGGAATGATGGTTGGGTTATTCCTTGGCATCCTATGTGGAGTGCTTGTTTTACCGTACGTAACATTCGGGAAATGGCACGCTCATGTTCGTGTGATTCTCGTACTGGTCTCATTCTCCGTTTTGTTTGTATGCTATGTGTTGTTAGTACATGTATTCATCAATGTTCAAAGCATAGAAAACTGTAAAGCTTGTGAGTTGTTGAACTGTGTGCCTTATACCACAAAAATGTGTGAGACATCTCACTGGGAACAATTGTAACTAATACATGTACAACTAAAACTATCCAAATACTGCAAAATCTAAAATGCTTGCAATGAGCATATTTTAAGAATTAGCCATGTTATTTGTTTTAGTGATAATATGATTCAACCTTATATTTGTTTAACATTATTTAAGTTTTCATAATTATGCTGTTATTTTTTATTTCTGTTAAGTTAAATAAAACGCTCGAAAACAGATTTCATGTAGTATCTAGTTTTATTTTCTTAGCTTTTGGCAAATCACTGTAGTTTGTATCAAGACCCACAAAATCACCATCATCATCATCGTCTTCATCATTGCTGTTGCTGGAGTCTGACTTGTGTATATTATCAACATCATTGTTTTGGATACTGGTATGTTCAGTTTGTATTGTAGTGTCACCTTTCTCAATAATCCAAGAATCGGTTTCGGGTAGATCCGTTACTTTCTCCACTTTCACCGTACTCTTGGTATACACCCTTCTTCCTTCTGTAAAGTAAAAAACATTTCCGAAATGAGCATATTCACTAGTCAAAAATATTTCCAGAATGAGCAAATTCAAAAAGTCAAAAATATTTCCAACATGAGCATATTCATAAGTCAAAAATATTTCCAACATGAACAAATTCACAACAGTTAGGTACCATTAGGTAAAATTTACATATTAAGTAAAGGTTTAATGATCTAAAAGGGCAGAGTGAGCTTGACAAAATTAACCTTACAACAGTGTGTTATATTTTATATCAGCAGCAACTGGTTCAATCAGTGGTCCTGTGGAGATTATGGATGATACTCTGTAATTTACATTTATAAAGTGTTGGTTAATAAGTTGTGTTCAGTATATATGTCAATCTCTGTAAATTCAGATCTTAACAATTGCTCCATGCCTTTACGCTGTAAGAGATCTGACAACACTCAGTAAGAGCTCACATTCAAAGAAGGGACTCGGTCGGGGATTTTTTTTGTTACGCTATAACCGAGTTGTCGTTATAAGCGAGTTCGCTATAAGTGAGTTCCACTGTAAATCAATGCGTCGTGAAAAATCTATAGTTTCAGTGAATTTTCTTTCTAAAATACTGAAATCAGTATCTAGACTGAAAACTTTTACCCTGCATGACCACATACGGAGTGTCGTCAGATCCTATATCAGCATAGAGTAGTGGAGATTAGGAAGGGTCTGATTTTAATGAGACTGTGTACACATGTATATATCTCACCTGAATGACTGAGTACACTCTGACAATTTCTCATCACTGCATCTTTGGCTTGATTCTCGTTCATATCAAATAATAAACCTCTACAAGTTGTGTCAAGGAATATAATGGTACATACATGTTGACTTACTGCTGAGCTGAGCATTGCCTTCATTTGACTTATTGCTGAACTGAGCATTGCCTTTATTTGACTTACTGCTGAGCTGAGCATTGCCTTTATTTGACTTACTGCTGAGCTGAGCATTGCCTTTATTTGACTTACTGCTGAGCTGAGCATTGCCTTTATTTGACTTACTGCTGAACTGAGCATTGCCTTTATTTGACTTACTGCTGAGCTGAGCATTGCCTTTATTTGACTTACTGCTGAGCTGAGCATTGCCTTTATTTGACTTACTGCTGAGCTGAGCATAACCTTTATTTGACTTACTGCTGAGCTGAGCATAACCTTTATTTGACTTACTGCTGAGCTGAGCATAACCATTATTTGCGAATCAGCTTTCTGCTGAACTATTGCAGGCATTTGAGTGCTTCCACCTGAATTTTAAACCAGGTCGCCAGATTAGAAATTATGGCAATTTAGGTAACCACTGAGCTATGGAGGCAAACACTTGACTGAAGCTTTTTTATGTTCCAGCATCTACTTATGCAGCTATCCGTTCCTTCGTCCGTCCCTTTGTTCATTTGTTACGAACTTGATTGACTTCACCAGTAATTATGGACAAGGCTACCACCAGGGTATAAGCGTTTATTGAATGCAGTCGTGTTCACTCGCCTGTGCAACAGACAATTCCACTCCATCTCACTCTATTCTTTACCAGTATTACAATGAGTGCAATACCATGTATACATAATCAAAGTTGCACATCTTTAAGTACTTGAATATACAATATGTGCTTATACTGTAAATACTGCACTTATAAGAGACAGTAGAAAGATAAGCATTTATCACAGATGTTCAGAAAGGATACAAATTAGCAACATCATACGGACCTCGGAGCTCAATGGCCTGAAAAATAATCATAATCATGACTGTATTTAATGAAGTATCATTGAATAGTTCCAAGGCATATAGCGAATGTTGCGTTAGTATAAAATTTATGGAATAAGTTTAAGGAAGTGAATTTATACAAACAGCAGAGTACATATTAACCCAGGTGTCCGTTTCCTAAGCAAAGGGCTACATAGTGCTTTCCACTACGAAGAGCTAAGTAGCGCTTTCTACGGGAGATAATCCATGCCTTCTATATGTAATTGAACGGGAGGTAACTGAATGAAAGCGCTCGGTAGTGCTTTGCTTAGGCAACAGACCCCAGATGATAAAGACATACATTGTAACCTGACTTAATAAAGATATATACTTGATGACCTCTAGAATGTTGAGTGTCAAATTGTTGAAAGTGATGCAGAATAATGACAGACATAGGTTTGTTACAATAGTTCACCTTGAGAATTTCGTGTTCAGGTGATTTAACAAGAAGACCAAAATGGTACTAGGTCTCTCACCTGAAAATCCTTATAAAGTTACCGGTATCTTATATTGGGTAATTTTCTTGTACTGCGAAAGTAGTGAAGCTAATTTTAGTGATTTCAAACTATTTTTTTGCGTTTTTCTATATTGTAAGGGCGGATTGTGATACTGTAAAATAATTTATTTTTGTTCGGGGGGGGGGGGGGGGGGTGTAAATTTTGTGGATTTGATGGTACACCTTCTACCACAAAATTAAATCCTATTGAACACTAATTTTGACCCTTGTATTTATTACCTGAAATGCAAAATCCACAAATTAACGTCCCATCGAAATGATTTTTTTTTATGCCAAAACACTACGAAATTGAATGATTTTACAGTAGCCTAGTTAGTAGACCAGCATGTATCGGTGAGTACAGGCGTATCGGTGAGTACAGGCGTTTCGGCATGTGCGTTTTGTTTTGATTAGAGGTAAGTAAATATTTTTTCTTACCTTTTCACAGCCACTTGTGAGAATAATGTTCTGCAAAGATAGAGAAGGCATGAATGTAATTTAACACATTTGGTCTAAAACTAATATTTAAGGTGACTTTGACCATCTGATCTATTGCTTTCATACCTTGCACATTTGTTCAAAACTATGACCCTCTATGTAAGACATGACTTGTATGTGCATATGCAACCCAGTCAGGGGATTTACAAGAATTATTACCCCTGGTTAACTGTAATATTTATGAACAAGGCTGCCAATGAGGCGTTTATTGAAAGTAATTTTGTATGTATACATTTCATTACTTTATTTTACAGCTGGCCAATTTAACCTGATCTTGACCTTTATCATATGCATGAATATACTACAAGGTTCTTGCTTTGATCATATCAATTTCCGTAAGTAAATCATGCTATATCGGTATTTTAAATTTGTGTTTGTATTACATCACTAGCGTCTTTGTGATACTCACCAACTATGAAAACATAAAAATAGACAAGATGTCAACTGTTATATTATGTTAATTAAAAGGTCAGGATACTGTCAAATTATGCTAATTAAAAGGTCAGGATACAGTCAAATTATGCTAATTAAAAGGTCAGGATACTGTCAAATTTGCCAAACTATACTATCGAGTCTTGCTTACCTTTCCTTTGCACCAGAACACGAGTTTCTGTGCATTAGAGATGAGATATTGTCTGCATGTAGCATCTCTAATACCCGGGCTGTATTGTAACTCAAAGTATACTCCACGTTCTAGTGCCTGTAACGTTCAATCAAAATAATTGAATAGGTTAATTATGATGGATCGTCATTGAAATTTGGTCCTACTTACTATGTTACAGCCAGTTAATACATTATCCAACTAAAATACCATTTGTTGAAGCTCATACATATTTCAACTCAGACTTCCATTTGAGCCAAATCTCAATTTGAGCTGAGACTTCAACTTGATATGCTCCACAAGATCAGGACTTGAAACAGATTTATATTTAAAGAATACTGTAATATCATTTAATTTCAATGCGAAAAAATTTCGTGGTTTTGGTAAAAAAGACCGTTTCGATGGGACATTTTTTCATGGATTTTGCATTTCAGGTAATAAATACAAGAGTTCAAATTTGTGTCTGATGGGCTTTGATTTTGTGGTTGAAGCTGAACACAAAACCCACGAAAATTAATGATTTTACAGTATACACAGATCTAAACAAAGTGTTGTAATTCCTAAATGAGTATAGTGAGAAATACATACTGGTGATATTGTTTGCCTCTTTATCTTAGTAGTAAACTTCTCCGTGACATCCAGTGTGACTATATCTACAATCAGGCTCTGACACGCTTGCTGAAATATTCACATAAACAAGATTCTCACAAGCTTGTCAAAATATTCACATAAACAAGATTCTGACATGTTTGCTGAAATATTCATATAAACACTTACTGTAAACCAATAAATTATTTTGCGGAGTTTGGGAGTGGTGAAAATTTGTGAAATTAAATAGCCACAAAAGTGTTCAAAACATTTATATGGACATCGCGGGAGACTTAATAATGGGAAAATTTGTAGTCATGAACATGCCGACAATTGCCAAAACGCGAAAGTTAGTATTCATGAAAGTAAATTGGTTTACAGTATTTTATCAAGGCCCATCTTGACCAAGAATTTGTTAGGTAGGTAGAGAAAGACTTGTTTTTTACATAGATTACACTTGTAGTATAACAATTTTGACTACGCACTCGTGATTTAATTTTTTCCGCAACCGAACTCCTGCCCGTGTTTTATTCACCGACAATATACAAGAACAGAGTTTTTATTTCGATTCTAAATACGATAATATCCCGCACTATTTAACTGCGCGCATTCCATTTTCACCCATTTGACATTGAACATAATTCCACGCTGAAATTGGGTGGCTTATTAGCTGGTACAATTACCTCCCTCATTAATGAAAACGACCTTCGTAATTTTCTGAAGGAAATACCACAATTTAAACATTGAAACAATTTTAATAACACGAGTATATGGTATCTATTCCATAAAATGAAAATATAAATGGATTGATTATCAGAAGCTTTAATAAAACTTGGTTTCTAGAGTATATTGGAGTTTCTAAAAATAGATGCGTCATAAATGTAACACTGGATTCTCGTGCAACTCGCCTTGTCATCGTGACTCGTAGTAAATTTTACTATAAAGTTTACGTTCATTCATTCATAAATATGTTAAGTGATACTGGGCGTAAATAGAAACAGCCAATTTGATAGGTATGTTTTATGGGGGCAATAAAACATGGTTCGGTTCGTTCTTTGTGTATTGGATTAATCGGCGAATCGTTTTAGAATTTGTCACAAAATACGCCCATTCAAGGGCCATAATTCATGAACAAATGGAGTGATTACGCTGCACAGGCCACATCTCTTTTTCAACTAAAATATTGCTGTAGTCATCAAATTTAAAATGAGCCAGGTGTCATGCCTATAACCATTGTCACCAAGTATGAAGATGATCAGATGGCTAGTTGATTAGACTTCAGATAAATTACAATTGATTTGACACGGCTGCCACAGGTGCTCACATAGTATGTCTCATCTTAAAAATTGTGTAGCTGGGTATTTTATCAGTAGGTAGGGTCACACCAATCAAAGAACTTTTTCAACAAGCAACAAGCAGTACAGATGTACTAGACCAATTGCCTACCTTCCAGGGCGTTTTTTTGCCAAAATTGTGAAGAAGCCATAGCCTGTTAGATTTGTGAAATGTAAAGTGCGATTTTTTTCAAATTGTGAAATTCAAGAGAGTTTTGCTTTTGAATTGTGAAATAGGAAGTACGATATTGACTATATTGAATTTGTGAAAAAGCAATTTAAAACCAATATTTCCCTTTATTTTGTAAAGAAAATCATTAAAGGCTTGATATATTTTATTATTAAATGTTTAAGCTACTCTGGTTTTGTCAATTCCAAATTGTAGAAAATTTTGAGCCTGGGCAAGCGGTTTCATTTGTGAAAGTGGCATTTATATGGTTTGTAAAACTGGTATTTTGGAATAGTGAACAACCCTCCTTCAAATTGTGAAGTAGCCTTATTTCGGCCTCTGTTATATAGTGAAAAAAAGGTAAGTACGTACCAGGAACGTTTTCTCTGACGTAGGCTGTACTGCTATCAGGTCAAACTTTTGTACTTCATCTGAATTCTGTAAGAAAACCATACAAGAAGTGACCAATATCCTCCTGACACCCTTAAGAAAGACTGAAATCCACTTTGATGCCAATATTCTTCTTAATTCTTAAATTCAGTGTATAAAATTTCAATGACATAACTAAAGTCAAAACTTAAGGTTTTTTTTTCATCATGTAATTTTCATTTTCTGCAGAACAGTTCATTATTTCCTGAGCAGCAAATTAAGATTATTCCAGAATCGTAGAACGACTACAATATTGAGGAATGAAAGCAGATTCATAATTATGATAAATAAGCTTACCAATTTATGTGCCTGTGTAATTTCATTAAGCACAGTTGAAATTCTTGACAAGACTTTGAATGGTTTTCTTGAATTCTGAAAAACATTATAACATAATGAAAACTGGTTTACCAATTATGTTATCAACAAAAAATAAAATACATTTTTATCATTAATTGAATAATGATCAACCGGTAGGCCAATTATAAAATTATAACTATCTTAAAGAAATATACTATAAAGTTTGTTAATATAGTTAAATTTTACAATAACTTTTGAATAGCTAAGCATGTTGCAAAGCTGACCTAATGGTAATGCATCTCTGAAACAAGAGGGCCATGATGGCCCTATATCGCTCACCTGATTATAAACCCTGCACAATTTTCACCCAAAGGAATAATTTGAACATCTTGGTAGAAAACCACAAGATGATGCTACATACCAATAATCAAAATTCTAGGCAGTGTAGTTTTAGGCAAGAAGATATTAATATGTTTTCCCTATATATAAGTCTATGTAAAACGGTGACCCCAGAGTAGGGCCAATTTTGACCCCAGGGGCATAATTTGAAAAATCTTGGTAGAGGACCACTAGATGATGCTACATACCAAATATCAAAGCTCTATGCAGTGTAGTTTCAGACAAGAAGATTTTTATATGTTTTCCCTATATAAGTCTATGTAAAACGGTGACCCCCGGGGTTGGGCCAATTTTGACCCCAGGGGCATAATTTGCACAATCTTGGTAGGGGACCACTAGATGATGCTACATACCAAATATCAAAGCTCTTAGGCATTTTAGTTATAGACAAAAGATTTTTATATGTTTTCCTATATAAGTCTAGGTAAAATGGTGACCCCCAGGGTGGGGCCAATTTTGACCCGAGGGGAATAATTTGAACAATCTTTGTAGAGGACCTCAAGCTGAGTCTATATACCAAATATGAAAGCCCTGGGCCAAGCAATTTCGGAGAAGAAGATTTTTTAAGGTTTTCTCTATATAAGTTAATATAACTCTATGTAAAACTAAGGGCCCCCAGGGCGGGGCCAATTTTGACCCTGGGGGCATAATTTGAACAATCTTTGTAGAGGACCTTTAGCTGAGTCTACGTACCAAATATGAAAGCCCTGGGCCAAGCGGTTTCAGAGAAGAAGATTTTTTAAGGTTTCCCCTATATAACTCTATGTAAAACTAAGGGCTCCCGGGGTGGGGCCAATTTTGACCCCAGGGGCATAATTTGAACAATCTTTGTAGAGGACCTCTAGCTGAGTCTACATACCAAATATGAAAGCCCTGGGCCAAGCGGTTTCAGAGAAGAAGATTTTTTAAGGTTTCCCCTATATAACTCTATTTAAAACTAAGGCCCCCGGGACGGGGCTAATTTTGACCCCAGGGACATAATTTGACCAATCTTTGTAGAGGACCTCTAGCTGAGTCTACATACTAAATATGAAAGCCCTTGGCCAAGCGGTTTTGGAGAAGAAGATTTTTTAAAGTTTCCCCTATATAACTCTATGTAAAACTAAGGGCCCCTGGGGCGGGGCCAATTTTGACCCCAGGGACATAATTTGAACAATCTTTGCAGAGGACCCCAAGGTGGTGCTACATACCAAATATGAAAGCTCTAGGCCTTACGGTTTCAGAGAAGAAGATTTTTAAAGTTTCCTTTGTGAAAATCTATTTTTAGCCTGTGTGACCTAGTTATGCGACAGACCGGAAATTTTTTAACAACTTTGAAAGAGGACCACCCAAGGATCATTCCTGTGAAATTTGGTTAAATTCCATCAATTGGTTTAGGAGAAGAAGTCATTTAAAGGAATTGTTGACGGACGACGGACGACGACGGACGCCGGACAGCCACCTATCCTAAAAGCTCACCAGTGAGCACTTCATGCTCAGGTGAGCTAAAAAACCATCCAAATACAAGTTCTCCAGCTTAAAGGGAAAGCATGTAACAATTGGTCACATTGACGAAGGAAAATTAAATTTCTGAAACATGTTTATGTATTAAAAATTTAAATTTTTCAAGTTCTGACTGATATTTTATTTAACAGTTAAAAGGGAAACAGATCTATGTAAATAAACAGAACTTACACCACGTATAGATTGCAGAACCTCTTCACTTGGTTTAATTTGGTTGGGAGTCTTCAACTGAAGAAAAATAAATATTTCATTGAAAATATCTGCATTGACACATTATGTTTCTATTCAATTCCAAAAGAAATGTGTGTCAGTTTCTTAGAAGCACAGTAAAAAGGACAATAGGGGGCAGCAGGGATACAGGGGGAATTAGACAGATTAAATTTTCCAACAGATGGGATTTTGACAACATTATGGACTCCAAGTCCCAAGGAATAGACTTTGGTCCCGTTCCAAGACCTAGGAATAACTAAGTGATTATGTGTCCTGACCCCAGGGATTTAGGTAAGCATTATCTCCAGGGTTGGGATTTATACATAAAAAAATGGAAAATGTCTAATTCCTCCAGGGTTGCCCGTAAAGTCATTGAAAAGGGAGGTAATGTTAATGTGTTGTAAAGAGAGGTAATGTAAAGTTGTTGTAAAGGGAGGTATTGTAAAGTTGGTGTAAAGGGAGGTAATATAAAGTTGCTGTAAAGGGAGGTAATTTAAAGTTGTTGTAAAGGGAGGTAATGTAAAGTTGCTGTAAAGGGAGGTAATGTAAAGTTGTTGTAAAGGGAGGTAATGTAAAGTTGCTGTAAAGGGATGTAATGTAAAGTTGCTGTAAAGGGAGGTAATGTAAAGTTGTTGTAAAGGGAGGTAATGTAAAGTTGTTGTAAAGGGAGGTAATGTAAAGTTGCTGTAAAGGGAGGTAATTTAAAGTTGTTGTAAAGGGAGGTAATGTAAAGTTGCTGTAAAGGGAGGTAATGTAAAGTTGCTGTAAAGGGAGGTAATGTAAAGTTGTTGTAAAGGGAGGTAATGTAAAGTTGTTGTAAAGGGAGGTAATGTAAAGTTGTTGTAAAGGGAGGTAATGTAAAGTTGCTGTAAAGGGAGGTAATGTAAAGTTGTTGTAAAGGGAGGTAATGTAAAGTTGCTGTAAAGGGATGTAATGTAAAGTTGTTGAAAAGGGAGGTAATGTTAAGTTGCGGTAAAGGGAGGCAAATCAGGCAATGTAACATTGCTGTAAAGGGAGGTAATGTGAATTATTGAAAAGGGGGGTAATGCTTAATTTATAAAAGATTAATTACCCACTTAACACCAACTATAACATCGGTCATGTTGTTAGTCAGTACATACTTACAGTTTCAACAGCTGATTTCTTTTTCTTCGCAATTAACAACTCAGGAACATTATAGTTTATTGCCACAACTTCATATCCCACTGAAAATACAACACTTTAATTATTTCTGGAAACCATAACTAAATCAGTAAATGGTTGTTTATTTATTATGACCTTTTCAAAAAGCTTGAACTAAACTTTGATTAGATATTCCATAATGATCCGATGACTGTCTCAGTCGATCATACACACAGAGCAAATAATTTTCACAAGTATAGCAATTTTGACTATCGTGAAAATGGTTGGGTGCGTTTCAATTAGTACTTAGGGTACGTTTAGAACCGGGTACGCTTGGGGTAAGCACTTTTCCGCACGAGTAGGACGCCTATCGTCCATTATATAAGTAATTGCTAATGAATTATGGATTGTTTAGTTAATTGTGAACACTTACATTGATATGACATGCGAAGTTTATCTTTTAATGACGATTCATCACAATACGGTATGTTCAGATCCATGGGCGCCGCCATCTTTTTTTACTTTCGGTTTGTCCACAGTTGTCTCCCTTGGGGTGAAGCTAGGCATACGGATAACGGGTTATTCACAGCAATTCCGTGACATACATGTAAAATCTATAAAGGAACATTAATTTTGTTTGTGTTGTTTCAAATAGAAAATAAAACTCTTTATACTTATGAAATTTACTCACACGAAGAAGATGTACAGTAACAATGGCCATGAAATTTACTCACACGAAGAAGATGTACAGTAACAATGGCCCAATGTGGACAGAATCTTGTGTGTGCCCATTTTCAACTCCATTCAATTGATTGATTGATTGAATCATTGATTGATTGCTCGATTAAATCAATAAGCCGGAACTCAATCAAATACATTTGTAGATCGATCAATCAATCAATCAATCAATCAGCCAACCAACCAATTTAATGGAGTTGAAAAATGGGCAAAAAGGTATGAGGAAATCGGACATGGAAGGCGCACCCGACCTAACCAGCCGAGCACAGAAATCAGAAACACCACAACCTAACTACACTGAGCAATGCCTACACATAAGCCAAAGAAACAGTTAAAAGTCCAAGTCCCCACCGGAAAAATGCAGGATGACCCAATTCCACAAATAAATGATAGAATAGCGTTGATGCCATGAGATCGAATGAAACACAACCAAGAACCGATAAAGTTCCCCTAGGCCAAGCTGCAGAACGACCCAACCACACAAACACATGCCAAAACGGCGACAAAACAAGGTACACTCACCCCGTGACCTCGTTTAAAACACCAAGGACACTGATCTAGCGTTAATGCGACCTAAAGAGGCACAACTACGACTTGGTCCTGTTTAAAATAATGGGCAAGGTAAGGTAGGAAAGGTACGGGAAATAACATTACATATTTCTAGATGCATATTGCTCCAGAATATACAAACGAGGTGACCACAGCGACTGTAAAAGGCATAACCACAAAGTGACCTAATTTAAGACGTTGCTCTACCAGCCAAAAGTATAAACTCGTTAAGTAAATGTGATTTGTACTATTCTCTATTAAAACTATATGTGCATACTAATTAAAGCTCAGTCTTCTTATTGCCATATTTAAAATATCTCTTAACGTGAATCCTGGTTGTTTTATTCTATATGTTTCGTGAGAGTATAAAACCAAAGCACATTTCTTGTGGACTTTTTAAAATGCAGTCAATCAGAATAATGTTATGTTCAAGTATAGCTTGGCCAATTTGACACGAGCTTGACCTTTTGATTAGCATAATTGAACGGTCGATATATTGCGTACGTTTACAAAACCGATTGAATGTTTTCATAATCGGGGAGCATCACGAAGACGCTCGATATGTAATACAAACACCAATTTGAAATACCGATATCGCACGATTTGCTTGCGGAAATTGATATATTCAAAGCAAGCACCTTGTAATATATTATTGCATAAAGGTCAGGCTCAGGTCAAAATAGCCAAGCTATAAAACTATTTAAAATGTAAAAAGTATATGATGAAATCGGATAGGGAAGGCAACAAACAACTGACCAGCCGAGCAAAGAAAACAATAACAACATAAAATAACACAACTAAACTGAGCAATGCCCACACATAACCGAACGAAATAATTAAAAGCCCAAGTCTCCGTTGTAAAAGAGCAGGGCGGCATAGTTGCATAAGAAAATAACAAAAACTGTGATCCTATATATATTTTTAACACTTTGCCTGTGTATCTAGCCGGTCCATGTATTGTAGGTGGCACAAAGAACTGTTTAAATCGGATACCGTGGAAATATGGATATTAACTCTACAGTTCAAGAGTAGAAAATAGTAGGTTTTGATTACCTAAATTTTGTTTTGGATAAAAACATTCTAAAGTAGAGGATGCCTTGGGACAAAAACTTATTTTATTATATTTCTTGGAATAACTTTCTGTGAGGATTATATTATTGTAAAATTTTATCCTTCATGTACATAAGAGGTAGTCAATGTTCAAGTTTTGTGTCATAGTTTCTTATGTATACAAATTGACTACCTATGAAACGTCCCATTGTAGCCCAAAGCCGGGGCACCTTGCATCATTACAACCACGGGCAATGACAAATATAAACAAATTTACATACTTTATCTTATTCGAAGCACAATGACAGCATTTTGTTAAGCACTAGGGTATAAAATAGTCGGATAACCATTTATTAAAATCGTGAATTGTCTACCTCTTACTTGAAACAACCCTAACTGTTTATCATTATTAACTGCTACAAATATGTGATGTTGACCCTAAAGCGCTCTCTTGGGTACATTGCAAATTTTTAAATTAAGGACAGCATTCCGTATAATAATACATTGATTTGACACCACGTGTCCCAGTATTGAACATGGTTTAACAAAGTTTTCATAAATATTGGACCAAAATTGTGATAACTAGATTCATTCTTAAAAAAGACTTGTTTTAGTCTAGTGATCCAGACGTGACACTATTGTAAATATTGCATGCTTTAAAAGATGTGTGGACTTATCTACCAATGTGTGGCTTTTAATCTGGGCATTGCTCCGTGTAGTTGTGTTGTGATTTTACTGTTTCCTGTGCTCGGCTGGTTTATTTGAGCGCTGCCCTCCTTGTCCGATTTTCTCATTTTTTTATATAAAGGGATGTAGAAATTATTTCAACTAGTTCACAGTAGAACTTTGCAGGACAATATTTGTGAAATTATCTTTTCATTCAGAGTAGTTAAACAATTGCAATGCACCACATATTTTACTTTAAACAGTTCCACCTTTAAACTAGGTATAGAGAAGCAGCTTTAAAAAATGCCAAATATCCGATAAATGCATGACATTAAAAATGACTGATGCCCCGTGGTGCCCATGTCTCATGGTGCTCCGGTCCATCTTTTCTTTTCTTCAGGTAACTTCTCCCAGTTGTATTGGGACATTCAATCACTGTGGTGATGATAACTTTTCCTCATGAATAAACTGTGATCCAATAGAATCGCGAGAAAACAGTTCATGCACATGCCTTTTTACAACATATTATAATTAAGAAATAAAAATCTGTTCGCGTTTATTGTTGGTGAATAAAACACGGGCAGGAGTTCGGTTGCGGAAAAATTAAATCACGAGTGCGTAGCACGAGTGATTTAATTTTCCGCATCCGAACGAGTGCCCGTGTTTTATTCACCGACAATATACAAGAACAGAGTTTTTATTTCGATTCTAAATACGATAATATCCCGCACTATTTAACTGCACGCATTCCATTTTCACCCATTGGATATTGAACATAATTCCACGATGAAATTGATTAGCTTGTTAGCTGGTACAATTACCTCCCTCGTTAATGAAAACGACCTTCGTAATTTTCTGAAGGAAATACCACAATTTAAACATTGAAACAATTTTAATAACACGAGTATATGGTATCTATTTCATAAAATGAAAAATATAAATGGATTGATTATCAGAAGCTTTACTAAAACTTGGTTTCTAGAGTACATTGGAGTTTCTAAATATAGATGCGTCATAGATGTAACACTGGATTCTCGTGCAACTCGCCTTGTCATCGTGACTCGTAGTAAATTTTACTATAAAGTTTACGTTCATTCATTCATAAATATGTCAAGTGATACTGGGCGTAAATAGAAACAGCCAATTTGATAGGTATGTTTTATGGGGGCAATAAAACATGGTTCGGTTCGTTCTTTGTGTATTGGATTAATCCGCGAATCGTGTTAGAATTACTGGTAGCTTATCGCTTAAAGTTTGTCTAATTCAATATATATACGTATGTCCGTGAGTTTTTAACGCGTTATATTTATTTATTGATTATCTTAACGCATTATTAGTGGTCTGTCTATCTATATGGGGTTTTAATTAAGTGGACTAGGTGTGAGCAATTGTACTCTTGTTCTATGCATATGATACCAGAAAGCTTGTGTGGCTCGCTCTACTTGAGTCTTGTCTCTGTTGGATAGCTTGATGATCCCTGCTAGGCTGATATGCGTACAATCAAGAAGTATCTGGAGCATCTTCCCTTCCCGGTTAACTAGATTATAGCTGTTCGGTTGTATTTTTTCTAAGAGTGCTCTGAGTGAGTCAACGCCTCTCGATCGAGGCAGAGATAAACTGGGACATTTGAGAAGAAAGTGTTCTAGGGTTTCGTCAGCAGTTTTACACATTAAGCAAGTCGGGCTGACGTCAGACTTGTTGTACTTACATGTGTTAGATTGTAGAACATAAGTGCCAAGGATTAGTCTGGCCTTGACTTCTGCCTGCTGGACATCATTAACGCTGGGATTGATGGCTCTCCATATGTTATGTGCCCTGTGTACAGGTTCGTCTTGAATCTGAAGATATTTGAGTGTGGACTTCTCGAAGATACCTTGGGTCCATTCACGATGCCAGTAGCTGTTGACAGCGGTGTTCACAAGAGATTTCCATACGGTCTTGTTTGGTGGGTTAATGAGTAGGTCTCTGGCATTAGGTAATGAGTATTTAGTGAGTGCTTTTTTGGAGGTGCTTGCCAATGAATGACTTTCTGGGTGTGCCATGGTTAGTTGTCTTGAAAGAATCTTGTGTTCGGAGGAACCCTGAAGTCGGCAGATGCTGATAAACTGAGACAGCCTCTTCTTGTCAATTATGGTTTCAGCTGGTTCGGCGCCCATCAGAATGTATACGCCTATGGTGGCTGTTCGTTCTGGAAGACTTTGAAAGTGTTTCAACATTGACCGCTGTAGCATTTCGAGTCTATTGACGTCACCTTTGTTGATTTTTAGAACCTCAATACCATAAAAGCCTCTTGTGATTGCATGAGATCTCCATAGTTTGTACGATACAAGTGGAGTCAGTCCACGTCGCGCATGTAGACCAGGTCCTAGCATGGCGTAAATAGCCTTTCTCGCAGTGTTCACACGGTCGCTAGTGTTGATGCTATTGTTAGAGTTTCGGACAATCCCGAGATGTTTGACATTAGTTGACTGTGGCATTTCCTTGTTATTGAGGTATATCCTACACAAAGGGAAGTAACTGCTGCAATGACTTCACTCCATGTTCCGTATCGATAGTCGTACATAAGCAGTTTTAATTAAAATAAGAAATATCTGTTTCACACATTGCATTATTTATTGAATAATTGTAACTTAAATAGACATTTTTGAATGGTTATGTCTTATTTTGTAAAAATGTAAAAAAATGGATCACGGAAATCTCGCACCTACTCATGACGTCACGGGATATTTCCTCCATGACAGATGAAAAGAAAACCCATGTTTGTGTATGACCGTGGTAATTTATCGTAGAAAAGACTCAATAAAAATAAAATGACTTCAATGGAAAGTGAAATGGAAACATGTTCATCTTCGGTTGAACGTCTGGATATTAAAAAGGTAATTACGGCCTGTGATTTGGTCTTGAACATGAAGTTTTTCGACCAAAGTTGGACGCTAGAACTCGTTCTGTGTTTTGGTCTTTCTTTGATGTTAGGCATTTGTCAGTGTTTGTTACAGTGTCATCTTTGTCCAGTATTGGTCTTATCATGTAGTAAGTTTAAATCGTCTAGGTGCGAGTTATGTGTTTAAATACAGTTACAAGCGATCTAGTGGAGACAATGTGGAGCAATCTGTTAGTGTTGGTAATGTAGTGATTGTAGGTATATGGCCACTTCCAACAGCCTTGCTGTTGAGTTAACTCTTTAGTGATGAGGTTGAGTGTCCGCCTACAACGCTAGAGGTCGTGGGTTCGATCCTTGGTGGAGACCCGATTTTTATCGCTCCCCTAAATTACTTTAGTAACAAAACATTGAAACCCAGGAAGTCAGCAGTAGAGGTGGGGCTATAACTCACATACGTCTATGGTGCTACCGTTGATATGTCAATGACATCCTTGATTTTAAGCTCAACTTTTCTGAGAGAAATAATATGATCTATTGTCTTCACAGGATTGTGTTCATTTGTAATGCACCAGTTTACAAATGGGCCGAAATACACCAGTATGAGACAATTGAAACCACAGGTCCCCGTAGATTGGTGGAAACAAGTCTTGGTTTTAACTTTACGCTAGTCCCTGCTCTGCCTAGTGCTAATGATAGACCCTGCGATTGCTTCACGGTATGCCACACTATGTTTCACAAACTAAGGTGCTAATCCAGCCTTCTTAGTGTTACAATATTTTGCTATTCAAAATGTATTTATGCTGTTGTCTCGTATCTCCGTGCTCCTTAACAGTTTCAGCGACGCATGCGCACTAGCCCATACAAGTTTTAAAATTGTTTGCACTGTTTTCGGAAGTAAAAATGTTAACTTAACTTATTAGAAAAAGAAAATTTAAAAATGATCACGAAAACTCGTAAAATCATAACTTTTTGATGTCTAGGTCGATGCTCAGAATCCTGGTGACTGTTTCCCATGAAATCCGTGCTCGTTAATACGGGTCTGTATTGGGGCCCAAAGTGATGGAATTTCAAATTTGTAGTGAGATTAGATAAATTTGGAGTAGTGCTTATCAAAATGCGTATTCAGTTTGGGAATTAAAGCCTTAGTTGATAAAAATAATGCGTAATGAAAACCGGATGCAAAAAAAATTAACAACAGTGGAAAAATATAAGTTGGAATAAATACTAGGTGCGTCGTTCCTGGTCGTCAAGGTGACAACTATGGCGTGTCGTCCAAAATAATGGCCTCAATTGATTAAGGATATTTGTAAAATTTTGTTGGATGATTTATTTGGCTAATTTCACCAACATGACTATGTAGAACATTTACAAGAGTTGAATTCAACTAAGCACGGTTTTCATGAGAAGGCACGAAATTATGAGACAGAGGTATATATTTTCGTTCATAATAATTTACGGAATGAATAGCAAAATGATTATTAAGCTATTTTCAGGTAGGTTACAAATCAGTTACGAAATAGCTGAAAATGGACGGTTCTGATTAAGTCTGGTTACAAAATAGCCGCATACCGAGGGGGGGGGGGTGTTAATTGGCAGGTGCATTATGTTTATTGGCAAAGTAATTTCCTTAAAGATTATCAAACTCAAAAGATATCCCTTGGAACTAAACAGAGTTATTTTTAGTTATTCACCATCTAAAGGGATCCATGCTGGCAAGGTTTGTGACCCAGTGACCTATATTGATGGAGCTATCTGCCCTTGTTTAAATTAAAGTGCATGGAAATAGAAACAAACTTTACACATTCATTATTTAATTGGTTTGTTCAAACACTATCAAATTCAAAGCTTCCAACTTGAAAGTCAACACAATAATGCATTGTTGAATGTGATGATCAGCATCTACTGACAAGAGGAAACAAATCTATCCCAACATTTTATAAGAGTTATTCCCCTTTTCTGACTTTTCACACCACTAATGTTTATTTCTCTAAGACTATCAACGGTATTCACTTGAACTCTACATAGTTATTCACCATCACAAGGGGAGTCTCCACAGGCTTCTCTCTACGACCAGCGAAATACAGTGCCCAGAAATATCAGGGGAATGGAATTCCTGTGTCCGACTTGGGCTTTATGGCTTGCGGGCAAGTGGATTTTTCCTCACAGCTTGCCCATGGGCAAGTGCAATTTTAAACATTTGGCTTCTTTTGAATTTGCTCAGTTGGAGATACGACGCAAGTGATTATGATAATTCCCTCAGTGAAATGGCTGACTCAGCTGGGGCTTGTTGAGGGGTCTGGGTCATATTTACTCTAATCTACTGGCACTGTACTGCAAAGAATAAGAGGAGTTTCGTTTGACAGTCATAGAATGGATAATTTGACTCCTAAAATTTTCATTGAGTTTACAAGTTTTATTGTACTCTAAAGATAAAAGCAGATGTATTTTGGCTATAATATGGTGAGCAGTTTTAACTCTTAGTCTCAAGTTAAAATGGAAAATACACTGTGAGTCACCCTCCAGCTTCAGCACCCAAGTAAACTGGTTGTTTTGCTTCTCAGTTTCGTAGTTGTGTTCATGCGTCATTCAACATTAAATTATCAGTCTTTACGTTTGTGAAATTTGTCATAAAATGTCTTTGCCTAGAATTGTATATTTTTCACACACATATATTTATTTAATTATCACACCCATTAACTGTGAAATATTATTTTCCATGAGACCTTGTGTTCTTGTGATCTGAGAAGGTGATTAGTTGATACTAATTCATTTTCACAAGTTCTTACAGCTTGTATTAGTCACTCTCATCAACTTATTCCTGACAGTATCAAGGGTACATATATATACATGGGTATGAGAGAAAAGCTAGTTTTCCCTTGTTAAGCTGTGTGCATACATTGTAACAAGGGCATTTAATGCAGCACCATTGCTATTTTGATCATGCTACATCGTTGCCTACATGTTTGTTGATGTTTTATGTTGTCAACACAAGTTTATATACCACTTTTCACGCTGGAGAAGTTTGCATTAAATATTTTATGAAATGTGGTTACAAATAAGTCAACTAAAAAAATAATAAAAATGAACTATTGTTTCTTTGAAATCTAGGCCAAGTTCATTTATACTGTCCTGGGTAATCTTGGGTCAATAACTAGGTCAAGTCACTCAAGTCAAATCAGAGAAGAACTTTGTTGACACATTGTAGATCAAACCCAGGACCTTTCAATCCCAGTGCACATCCTGTCTCTCAAGGCATAACCAAATGGACCAATAATCTGCTTGTCTAGGCCTACTGTATCCAATAAATTGCTGGTTCATTAGATTCATAATATATTTGCTTATATACACACACATGACATTTATTATAGCGAGTATAGGATCTAGATAAATGCTATACTACATGATACATACAGTGTGACAGTATGTGTAGTTACTGCTCTAGTCTAGATTTCATTGATGAATTATTCATAACAAAGACATTCATTATTGCTGTGATTGATGGTAATCATATAGTAGGACCATTTCATTTTCTGCACTGTGGTTTATTTCTGTCACATAAATTATTAAATATATTTCGTTAGCCTGGAAAGAAATGTATATGTTTTATTCCACAAAGGGCTATATTTAATTCTAATTGTAATAGATTGGAAAACATAAAACAAATATTAATAACTTTTTATTACTTATAAAGTGTAAATTACTCTCTAAAGTTCATGGGTTGTTTTCAATATTGATCTTACTTGACTTATAAAGGATAAAGACAACCAATTAAATCACACCATATTAAACTCTTGGTCTGTTTCAGTCGATACAGTCAGAGGCCTAGATCCCTGTTGTACAATAAAATAGTACCAGTCTACTATTATGGTCAAATGAAAAATATGACATTGTTGTTATTGACCTAAAAGGATTAAGTACTAGTAATTATCCTGGGACACAGAGTTTTTGTGAACCAGCTTCCTGCATGTTAGTGTAATTCAATGTTGCGTCAAGATTTCATATTAATTATCTTTTAAAATGTTTTCTCATTGTGCATTTCAGGCAGAGACCATAGCTCATATAAAGGCTGTTGGTACGATGTCGGAGGAACAGCCTTCACCAGCCTTCCTTAAAGAAAGAGATAATTGTGTTAAACTATTTGATCAATGGACAGAAAATGACCAAGTGCTTTTTCTAGAACATTTATTGGCTCGTATGTGCCACTATCAGCATGGACAGATCAACGCATTTCTTAAACCTATGTTACAGAGGGATTTCATCTCAGCACTTCCTGGTAATGAGTTATATATTATTAAGTAGGGGTTTTCATCATGACAGTGTGTAGTGTGCAGATACAGATGATGATCCAGTGGGTCAGACCCTCCTACTTGGAATTTTGGCAAAATATGATCATCGTATAACAACCGATTGGACCAGGGCATATTCTATTTAGTAATGATAAAACAAATAATTTCCAGTATCATGTATTCAAACATACAGGTGTCCGCGCATTTGTCCTTGGTTGGATTCAATGAAACTTCACATGAATACATGGTACCAGGCTTAGTTACAAGTGCATATCATCAGGAATTTTAGGATGGATGATTTTTGCCAGAATTATTGCCCTTTGTTGGAAACGTACATTTTTGTGTCAAAAACCTTCCTTGTTTGTATTATATCATTGTCCTTGTTTTTATTTGCAGCAAAAGGTTTGGATCATATAGCAGAGACTATATTGTCGTATTTAGATGCTAAATCATTATGTTCAGCTGAGTTAGTGTGTAAGGAATGGTATCGAGTGATCTCAGATGGTATGTTGTGGAAGAAGTTAATGGAACGTATGGTCCGTACAGATAACTTATGGCGGGGCTTATCAGACAGAAGGGGCTGGTGAGTACATTATATTACACGCTGCAAACAAAGATTTCATGAGGTTTTCATAAAATTTGATACAGCAGGGGTTCCATTTGACCAAGCCACTCAGGGATATGGGTTTTGACTCTTTGAATTTCTAAAAAGAATCATTTGGACCTTCATGATTTTGGTTTGAAGGGTCATTTTCTCTTAAAATCATGGGTATTTTGTCTATATAATAATAATAGTAGTATTCAAAATGACCATTCAGAATCTATAGGAACCACCTGATGCAGTTAATCAACATGATAACATCTAGTAGGACACATAAATTATCATAATTCTTTTGTCCACAATTTTATCTTATACTTGTATTATCATTTTCAACAGCTTGTGGTTATAGATTGAAACAGACTGCATTTAATGATAATTCTTTCGCCCACAAATTTAGTAATACACATGTACTGTTGTTTTCAACAGCTTCTTGGTTATCTTATGAGTGTTTAAGTTTTCTGCCTCATACATTACAATTTTGCTTACTATTTTAGGGGACAGTATCTATTTAAACCCCGTCCAGGTGGTCCTGGGGATGGTCCCAAAGAACACAAATTCTACAGAAGTTTATACCCACAAATTATACAAGACATAGAAGTAAGTTCTGGTTCTATATACATGTTTTCTCAATTAAAGCAGAAGTCCTACAAGTCCGAAATAATCTGGTAATTCAGATTTGTTGAAAGAATGAATTTTTCTGCAAAAATTCCGAATTTTATTTGATGGAAAATTTGACAAAAGTATGATAAGCTTAATTTTAATTGGCCTATAATCTTGGAAAATGGATTTGTTGCACAAGTTTGAAAAATGTACTTTTCGGCCGAAAATATAACTACCGGTATATTTGATACAAGTTACAATGTTTAGTGCTTGGATGTGCTCTGATCACACAAGAAACACACTTATGTTATTTTCAGGACTGGGCTTTATGTCCAAGTAGGACCCCTATCCGTACAGTGATTTTTAACTCACATTAAGATATGAAACAATCATACAGAGAAGTCAACAGTCTACTAAACAGCTGAGCACCAAAAACATAACGAAACAAGAAAATGAAACGCTGAAGTCCAAGCTGTCAAAAACATGCCACTTATTTGGTTAATCTACTATGTATGATTGGGAAACAACCTACACGTTTATGTTATCAAATTCATACTTATTTGTGTTCCATAATTTACCTACAGAGAATAGAAACCAATTGGAGAACAGGTCGTCACACGTTACAACGCATACATTGTCGCAGTGAAACTAGTAAAGGTGTATATTGTCTACAGTATGATGATCTTAGAATTGTTAGTGGACTCAGAGATAATACAATTAAGGTAAGAGTTAGGGCCCTCAAACTTAGAGATGTCGTTGATTCAATCTGAGGCATATTGTCGATTCGGATATATCGGAAGATAAATATTGATGATACATTGATATATCAATTTGCACATACAGAAAGTGTCATGATTTACTCATTTAATTAATTATTTAATTTAGTATATATTGGGTATAGATTCTTTTTCCGAAATCAGCAGCTTTGAGTTTAGGCTTGACCCATTTTAATAAAAAACTGTCATTTAATCAAGAAAAGTGTTTTGTGCAAGAAAACTAAGGATTTTGTGTGGTTCCATTTATCTACCCGTATAAATGATATTTCAAAATGTTAATTTATTGTTGTTTGGCTAAATCATAAATGAGGATGTATCAGGTGGTAGTCTGACATTTCTAATATAAAACATAATAATACAGTACAACCTCTCAATAGAGGCTCTCTGTAGGGCAACTGCATCTATAAACAAACCATCACCCCCACTGGTCGATATTAACTATAAATTTTACCTCTGTAAAGCAGCAACCTCTAAACAACAGTCTATATTTACAGCACCCAAAGAGTGTTTCTGTACAGAGGTTGTGCTGTAATATTGGTGTAACATTCTTAATCTTCATACATTTCAGATCTGGGATAGAACGTCATTAGAATGTATGCAAGTATTGACAGGGCATACAGGATCTGTGTTGTGTCTGCAATATGATGATAACATCATCATCTCCGGCTCAAGTGATTCCACCGTACGTGTATGGGATGTACGTACGGGCGAAATGCTGAACACTCTCATACATCATTGTGAAGCTGTACTTCATCTTAGATTCTGTGATGGTATCATGGTTACATGTTCTAAGGTGAGTTGATTATGATAATAAATCTGTGCTTGAGTGGATAGCGTCAGTATAGACCTACTCCGGATCTCCACTAATCTGTAGGTACAAATAAAGTTTTACCGTTATAATCATTGTGACGCTTGAATATTCATATCTGGACAATAGAGTGGGCGTCAGTTGTTTTTGCATATGAATACAAGATATATACAAGATTTGTTTGTACCTACATGTAAATTAAGGGGAAAACCACCTTGCACAGAGTTCCGGATATCAACTATTGTCAAGATAGTCATATCAACATTTTTGCTTATAAAAAAATAATATTGTTGCATTTAGGCCTAACTTTAGTAGAGTTTGTTATTCAAATGTTTTCTGATTGTTGTATGATTGTCTCAGTGAAACTGGAACTAACAAATAATCAACATTGTTTACCACATACATGTATGTCATAATGCAGGGGAGTAGTAATGAGGCAGATGGCGTTATTTGAACATGCTTGCCAGTTACATAAATAGTTATTTTCTTCTTCGCTACTTTCAGTTAGACTTAAAATCCATTGCCTACTTTTGTGAAGATTAACTGGCTACATGAAAATGTTTCTAAACCTCTGTAATGTTGTTTGATATTTGTACAGGATCGTTCAATAGCAGTATGGGATATGCAGTCACCTACAGAGATCAACTTGAGACGAGTGTTAGTAGGACATAGGGCAGCTGTAAATGTTGTAGATTTTGATGATAAATATATAGTATCCGCATCAGGAGATAGAACTATCAAGGTTTGTAGTACATGCATCAATTATAAATCAATAACAATTCACATTACCAGTACATATTACTGTTATACATTTCTCCACTAATTTGTAGGTACAAATAGATTTTTACCGTTATAACCCTTGTGACGCCTGAATATTCATATCTGGACAATAGAGCTTGGGTCACTTGTGTTTGCATATGAAAACAAAATCAGCCTAATTAGGCCAGATTTGTTTGTCGAAGGTTATTGGCCAATCTTACGCGGAAATAAACTGAAAGAACATAGACTAAGGCCATCTCAATCAGATGCAAGCAAACATAATTAGTTTTATTGTTGCCGTACTGTAAAGTTATAATTTATAATGAGTGATATTGTGGTGTGATTATAGATAGAATATAATAAATTTCATTCTCGCAACTGGGGGGGGGGGGGTCAGTAATAACCAATTAGATCATATTCTGATGTTAGAAAGAATATTGATTGCTTCATATATTAGAGTGTGATTATCTTATATGTATTTAAATGTGTGGTTCTGTTTAAAGCAATTAAACATAAGTCTGCCCAATAACTGTAATAGGTGCTCAGAAGTTAAATAATATGTAAATTATTTTTACAATCGCTCTGAAGTAATATGGCCCTTATTTATATGTATGGTGTACATCAACATGGGTCTAAATCTGCGATTACGATCAAATTAATAGAAATAAGTCATGTTTAAAATTTATTATGATGCATGCTTTGAAGTTATGTAGTCCCTATTGATCTGTATGTATATACGTGGGGTTATCCAAAAGTTCGTGGACTTTTGATCTTATTCAAAAACCATTTAACTTAAAGCTACGAATCAGATCAATTGTTCTTCGTTTCCCGTAATCAGCTGTATACTTATATTATGCAAACACACTCGTTCTGTCGATGTGTACTGAATCGTGTCGTTTCTATCTCTACAAGTGGATTTTTTTTCTCTAATACCTAGGATGACCGATTCTAACCCAACGTAACGCTCATTCGTTTAAACGTCGGTTTTGTGCCTATTAACATGCATCGTCTGTCACATCACCCTGACTTTCTGTTAAGTTTTTATGCCATTTAAAAACAATTGAATACAATGCAGAAGGGTTCATACATAATTTGCCAAACAATTATTGTCTTCCACGCGGGTTCCCCTAGCTGAAGATATAATTGAATTATCTTGCGACTGCAGAATGATATCTTGTGACGTCATATTTTACGTTGAATTCTATATGACAACATTAACAATCATGCTCATAAAATGACGAATATATAAGATATAGCCTTTAAATTATACTAAACTATTGGTATGACTTTACTTAACATGAGGACCCATTTTTGTATTTTCAAATGAAGAAACACTGTTACAATCGGCAATAACGTAACGCATTTTACTGGTAAAAATCTGCAGTGCGCCGCTATCGCATTTTTGTGTTACTATGACAACGTGCTACTCTTGATACAAAGGGTACTTTATAAAAATATTTTAGATTATTGTTTGTAATAGATTGATGTCACTGTATGGTAATTTTCATACTGATCTTACTTAAAATAAAAAAATTAGAGCAAAAGTCCACGAACTTTTGGATAACCCCACATATATATTAAACATTGTAGGTATGGAGTACATCAACATGTGAATTTGTTCGTACATTGAACGGTCACAAGAGAGGTATAGCATGTTTACAGTACAGAGATAGACTTGTTGTGAGTGGAAGTTCTGATAATACAATAAGACTATGGGACATTGAGTGTGGAGCTTGTTTAAGAGTTCTAGAAGGCCATGAGGAATTGGTGCGGTGTATTCGATTTGATAACAAGAGAATCGTCAGTGGTGCATATGACGGGTAAATGAATTATATCTTACTTGTTTTTACAGAGATTTGCTAGCGTTAAAGTCATTGTTGCCCCTTGTCCATCTGTCCAGTCTATAATTTCTCTATCATTAACCAAAAGTAATCAGTCACTCATTGTTGAAAGAATTGATTGTCAAAATCTGAGTTGACACAAAAACAATCTTAGCTAGGTACACATGCACTCCAACAGTACAACTAGATGCCTAATCCCCCCTCTCCCTGAAAAGCCAAATATTTTCCCAATTTTATCTTTGATCTACCATAAAAATATATAACCTAGTTTAGTATCGTAAAGGGCCAATGTTGTCATGGCTTCCCTGTGTAACTGATAAAATTGTTTTGAATAGTGAAAACGTCAATTTTCCATTTTGAATTATTATTGATTATGATCTTGAGGTAAAAGTCATGTCACATTCTTTCCTGCTTAATGTACAACATCACTGAATATCAGTGGAACTCGGTTATAACGAAATCCTGGGGACCTAGCTATTCCTTTCGCTGTATCCGATTTTCGCTATATCAGTACAACGAAATTTCGTTATGTGAGATTGGATATAACGTATTTCGTTATACATTGTATATTAAAATCATTGCGTTTGTCATTTATAAGTACAGCATGTACATACTGCTTCGGAATGTTTAAAGAAACAGCATAGACGATGCCGATCAATTATTTGATACTATTAACTGATAAAAAAATGTAATGAATGAGTTCTATTCTATATCTTACTTGGAATATATCAATTATTTGTGATTTTACAGTAAAATAAAGGTATGGGATCTGGCTGCAGCCCTTGATCCCCGGGCACCAGCAGGGACATTGTGTATTAAAACTCTTGTGGTAAGTAGGTTTAATTTAGTTTGAAAGTTCTTGATTATGATACTGCTGGCTTAGAATGAGAGGGTCGTTAGTACTACTTACAAATATAAGACTCATACATATTTGAAATCTGCATTACAATGCGCTTCTTTTGGAAAACCAGTCAGATAAACTGCGTGTGTTGTGTGTGACTGAAAAAAATGATGAAAAATAATTGCTTAGATTAAAGTAAAGTTTTTAATATATGTGAATGTGTACTTTCCCTGAAACTTTTTTTTTTTTCGTTTCGACCCACAGGGGTAACCCCATTTATTGTCACCTGAAACTTTGTATGCTGCGACTTCTTTAGAAACAAAACGTTCACCAAATTTTTTATTAACATTGCAGCAGGAACATTCGGGACGAGTATTCCGCCTTCAATTTGACGAGTTCCAGATAGTGAGCAGCTCACACGATGATACAATACTACTTTGGGACTTCCTCAATGTACCCCCAGATGCCACAGCTACACCAGTACGCTCACCTTCTCGTAATAATTACAGGTAGGTTTGTAATAATAATTGGCAGTGTAAGCCAAGCATTGCCTTTATTTGCCAGTCAGCTTTCTGCTGAATATGGCAGGCATATGAGTACCTCAAACCGGATTTGAACCTGGGTCACCTGATTAGGGGGCAAGCGCACTAACCACTGACCTAACTTCTTTGTAAATAATGCAATCAATCTTTTTTAAATAAATGAATTTCAAAGTTGATTGTGTTTTAAGTTTAATGCTTTTGGCTTTTTTCTTTGCCATCATCCTTGTGATAAACATGTATCAATTAACTAGGTGATTGTTCCAGAAATGAGTATATTTATTCTATTTTTCAGTCGATAGAATCTTAACAGGACAAAGTGAAAATTGTGAAAAGATGGTATGTGGGTTAGATTGAAACGTAAACTTACAGATATGCGTCTACATGTATCTGTGATATGAAGCACATCTTTATAAAGAGTTTACACAGAAAGAATTGAAGAAATTGAAGAAATCAAATTGTGACTGTGTTAGCGTGTCGCAGCATGTAATGCGTGTCGCTAGGTTTGATGCGTGTCGCTACGTTTGATGCCAAATAGAGAATCTGCTGCTTGTTCTGAGTGAAGGATTGTATCACTGCGAGAGATTTCCTGGTGTTTGCTGGGAGAGACATCCTGGTGTTTGCTGGGATCTGAGACATCCTGGTGTTTGCTGGGAGAGACATCCTGGTGTTTGCTGGGAGAGATTTCCTGGTGTTTGCTGGGAGAGACATCCTGGTGTTTGCTGGGAGAGACATCCTGGTGTTTGCTGGGAGAGACATCCTGGTGTTTGCTGGGAGAGACATCCTGGTGTTTGCTGGGAGAGACATCCTGGTGTTTGCTGGGAGAGACATCCTGGTGTTTGCTGGGAGAGACATCCTGGTGTTTGCTGGGAGAGACATCCTGGTGTTTGCTGGGAGAGACATCCTGGTGTTTGCTGGGAGAGACATCCTGGTGTTTGCTGGGAGAGATTTGCAAACTGTGCTTACACGAGCTTCGTTCACATCCATATATTGTCATCATGTTTTATCCTGCTCAGTTTGTTGGATTGACACGAGAGTTTTATGTATAATAAGATTTCGTTCTATTGTATGTATGTTGTACAGGATTGTGTATTGATTTGCTTGTGATAATTTCTTCATATATAATATGTTGCATATGTCTATGTCACCATGCTCACCATGCTTCCATGTTGATGGAAGGCATGTAACAACTGCACTGGGGTTTCTTCACCTGTCCGTCCTTCAGAGAGCTGCTTCTGAGTCTCTGGCATTATGCTATTTTTCAGCATAGCTTTGCACGAGTGTTCATAAGTTTACAACACTTAGACTTAGAGTCTATAATGGGGGGCGGGGCATCGGTGTATGCCTTGTTTCATTGAGTGTGGGCAGGCATCGGTGTCCTATGGATAGGACATGTTTCATTGACTTCTACTTTTCACTCACTGCCTTGATGTTCTGTGTCAAATCATGCTGATGTTTGTATGTTTCCAAGGTTACTACATTAGTGATACGTACCCCCTTTGTTGTGAATTGTCGGCCATCTTGGAAAGTAAATCTGCCTTTAAAGGGAGGGAGTTTAATATTGCAGTTTTGTAATTTTATGTACTCATTGTGGAAGTGTCAGTATGTCACACTGTTTGATTGTATGATCACAAGAACAATGTACTTATAATCAGAACTTACACCACCAACACTGTATAAAACTTACACCCTTCTTTTGCTTGACATTTCATTTACAAATTTTACATACTATTCTTTGTTTCAATGTTCACTGTACTGTTGCTCATTTGTTTTATCCCAGCATGTACCATTTTGTATATAATATTGACTATATGAAAGTGCTTCACAAAGTGTTTAATATTGATATTTAAAACTAGGTTACTTAACCTTACCTTCAGTTTGCAAAGAAAAATATCAGTAGATTATTTAGATACAGTCTGATGCTGATTGTATAGGAACTTGAAATACTTTAAAAGTGTGAATTTTATTTATAACCAAAAAGTGCATGAAATTAGTCTTATTAGTCCTATTGTCAAGGAAGAACTGGATATTTTAGGTAAAGCTTTTGAATTTGTCGAGAACATGTTTAAATTTTTAATTTGTAAAAATTACATTATTATATTATACATGTACAAAGACATTGAAAAGTCCCATATCTTATTGTTGTTAAGTTAGTCATCGATGTACCTTATATTAAGACTGTCAAAATGCTGCAATTTATTTAGATAGAGATGCTTAGCTCATGAATTTATTCTAAGTCATTGTTATGAAAATGACAAAGAACTCTTAAAAGTTGAGAAAAATGCTTCAGTTGTGTACTATATGACTCAACCAGTTGTATAAATGTCATGACCTGTTCGGTTTTTGATGAAGCAATATACAGTTAAAATAATCCATAAATGTCATAGTTCATGGTATGGTAATGTCCTAGATGTTTATTTAGTTCATGATAGATTTTTTTTGTATGAATTACTTGATCAATTTCAGTGCTATGGCTTGTTCACTTAGGCTTGTATGATTTAAACTAATAATGTGGTGTTTTGTATCGCTTGTTAACATGTATACGTCCTGTGTGTTCTGCTTTATTTACATCTCTGTGATTTTTGTGTTGTTTTCCTACAAACCAAGTTTGTAACAATCATGGGGGGAGTTGTCTTATTGCCATGCTGTCTATTAGCCATTCTATTGGTCGGACTCAATTGAAAATGACGCTAGAACTAGTAAAGGAATTCTGTACGCTTGATCATGTTAACAAATAAGTATGGTACTGGTGCATATTGTATTTACTTACTAATAGGAGGAAACTTATTTAGGTCGCCTGGTTTGTTCATTTGATAGATAATTATTTCTGTAAGTGGAGTCCTGGTCAAGTTGTACATTGTTGGCACCATGTTGCTCTTGAAAGTGTTTATGTGGCAGTTGTATCTTTGCAGAGTATCATTTATGCATTGTTTCATCCTTGAGAAAGTTTGAAATATCTATCATGATCAATGATATGTCTTCTCACATCTAATGTGTATACCATCTCATGTAGCATTGTTCATATAGTTAATCAGATACCTAGGAAATGTTTACATGGTAGGAAATTGATAAAGCTGGCCTCTGATGTAATGATGCTGAAGTTAGTCTCAAGTGACTATTTTCTATCTCAGGGTAGCTTTTAGTAGCATTAAAGTCCGCACATTGAAAACGAGAATAATTTTACAATACATATTAAGAAATTTTCAACTCATGCATCATGAAATGAAAGCTATTCCATCACTCACAGTTAAAAGTAAAGTAACAATTCATTAGTTTTGGATGGGGTTTGTGGTTGATTGTAGGTAGTTATATCTAAGTGTCATTCTATGCCTACATAATGCTATAAAACAGCTGTAAGTGTTGAATGCCACTAGCTGGAGAGGTCACTGCACGATCCTGGTTGCTGTCAATGTCTGTCATATGGTCTGTTTTACATCAATTATTTTGATCTAATTAATAATATCAAGACTTCCTTACAATTACGGATCCAATAACTGTCATAAGTTAATGGAAACAGAATACATTTCTTGTAACTGATTGATGTAGTTGAAGTGCTCAATCCTACAGATAGTTCATCTATCCTATAGATATGTGCAAATATAGCTTAGTTTGATTGTGTAAACTAGACAGGGCTTTTTCACCGTCCTGTATATACATGAGACCTGTAAAAGACCCCTTCCCAATTAGAAATTTCTTTAAAATCATGCAGTTTTCCCATAAATCCCAAGTTATACCTATTTTTTTTGTTTCCAAAAACAGGAAATACACCAAAATTTAGAGGCTAAGGCCCCTTCTGCAACATGAACCAAAAAAGCCCTGCTAGAGCTGATGTCTTATTGTGTATTGAGTGCCATTGTTTGTGCTATACTATAGTGGTAGGTGACAAGAGATAACCTGCTACTCATTGTGAGGTTTGTTGTTACCATCCGTGACTAAATTTACCCCACCCTACGACCATGTTGAGGTATACTGATTGTTTAGGGCGAGTCAGTTAATTCCTTTCTCCCTAGGTACACTAATTCATGTCTGAATGTTGCAATGTGTCACGGATAATTCAAGGCACTTTTCTAGATACAAATTTGTCTGTCAATAACAATAACAGTACTCTTTAAAGACGAGCATTATAAGTTAACATATTGGCAAAAACTCTGCTGACAAAAGTTATCAATTAAACTTCTAAGATGTTGTCAAACACGTTAGAATAAAAAAAATAGACAAATGAATTAATCCACAGTGGCGACATGATTGTATCTATACTTCCTGTATGTGATGTGATGTTACCTCTGTCCCTGCTGTGTATTCTGTTGCATTTTTTTACTGCTGTATAAATGTAGCAAATCCCATTTAGCCATTTAAGCATGCTATAGTTTTGTTGTTTTTTGAGCCAATTGCGTTTTCTTTGTTACTTGTGTTTTATAGATGTACAAAATTTTTTGTCAAGAACATTCTATATTTATGTAAGTCGTTTCATTGTAGCATGTTGATGTTTACCGTTAGTTGGTACATGCACATTTATATATGGGTTTACTTTAAGGCCAACATGAATTGATTGTTAGATTGTCGTCTCTGGTTGCTGTCTTTTACTGGTTCCTCAATACATGTCATCATAGCCTTATGTCACATAGAGATCTTTCACACAAGAAGTTAATGCCTGACAATTATCTAAGTGTGCATGTCACGGATTGTTCAGGCTTGTGTCTGATTTCAGGGTTTTCGAAATTCTGAAATTTCCTTCTTTGTCTATATAGAAAGAGGAATTTCAGGCTTTGAAAACAGGATTTTCAGGCTTGAGAATGATTGCGTAATACCAGGCCTGAAGGGTGTCACATGAAGAAATCGTTGCCTGTCAAGCCTAATTCTCCTAGTCACTTGTATGCATGATTGACCAGCATTGAATTCTTGTGTGCCAGAGATGTGACCCAGACGTATGGAACATATAGGTTTTGAAGTCCGAAAAATTGAAACCTCCCAAAGTTTTGAATATGTATCTATGGATGTGTATCTAGCTATCAGTTTATACTGTCCATTAATACAAACTCATAATTTGCATCCTTCACTATTTCCATCATACAGTGTTGTTCATATATTTGGAAATTATACGCAATAATACATGATCATCATAACCATGGCAACAGTCCTTACTTCTGTCATAGCTGCTCATCAATCTACTATGACTCATCACTGTGTATATATTCTATTTCTGGTCTTACAACCTGAAACCTATTTTGTAGTATGAACAAACTGATTGTCTGTACATTTACGGTAATTTACCCTGCGAGTACAAACGTTCAGGCCTTGGATTTGTTGTGTATAAACTTGTTCTTGTGTTGCCAAACTGAAATGATCTGTCTTCTTTAAATGTCTCCCTGTACGTCTCCTTGTCTTGTTATCTCCAGTGAAAGTATTGGGGGGGGGGAATCATGCTTAAATCTTTGTGGTATTGTATTGTACTTGCTTTCCAATGGTTTGTCATTCATCAGAATAATATAATATAGATGTTGCTGGCTTAGAATGAGAAACGTTGTAAGTAGTAGGTCATAAGTAGTACTTATGACCTTATAAGACTGGTACATATGTAAAACCAGCATCACAAGGTGCTTCTTTTGAGCCTATTTTCATGAAAATCGTAACTTGCCATGTTAACTAAACTTAATTTGAAACAGCTTGTTTTACCTATAAAGAGTATTTTCAGACAGTTTTTTCTTGTTTTCTGAAAATATTGATTGTGTGTTTGCGCCCCTCTCATTCTAAGCCAGTGACTGTGATGTAAAGTGGAGAAATTGTTATCATGATCAGGATCATTATATGTTAGTATATTACAAGAAACTAGTTTCAAATATTTCAATTTCAGCAAGCAAAATGTGAGAACATTGATATACACATTGTAAGGAAGTAACATGTAATATATTCATGCATAAAGTTTAGGATCATGCCAATATCACTGCACTATACTAAAAATGGTCAATTATTTAAACCAATGGTATACATATTTATTTCTATTTTAGATTTTTAAATGAAAATTCAAGTATACATTAAATTCATTTATTAAGAATTTCTTTCAAGTTTCTGCTTTAAGCGCCTTGTGTTTTGTGTGAAACTGTTAACCTGGTAATCTTAAATATCCTGTACTTTGAATAGCCCGTGCTTTTTCAACGCACCTATATATCAGGCTTGTAAGTTTAAATATTCTTATAGTACAATAATGGAGGCAGACGGGTCCAGGTTAATATTTTCATACCATGTTTAAACCCAATGCATGTACTTGACTGTATAGTTTGCTGAAATGTGTCATTTCTATCAATATATCATATGTAGTTGCCATGGTATTATCATTTATGATATCAGAGTTGTAAAAATTGTATAAATTGATATGAAAATATACATTTTTTTCCTTTTTAATGTTCTTACTTAAAATGTATAATGTGTGTTTAAATATGAACTATGCTGGTATGTTTGCGTGTATTTATTTTTTTTCGTTTCATACAAAATTGTCTTTGAAACAATCTGTGCTTACAAAATGTGTGTGTATTACGTTATATGAACTATATTATAATAAATGCAACTAAAACAACTGCTTCGTTGTTGCTGCGTGTTACCGTCAGCTCCATAACTTCCCAAACTTTCCATTTGTGCATTGTTTTCATCTACGTCAATGTACCAGAGAAGGGCCTGCAAATTAATCGAAAGAAGAAACACGCTTGCATGGCACTCCATATTTTACCATGGAATCAATGTGCAGAGAACAAGAACCTTGTAGCATGTTGCTGCATAGACGTAGTAAAGCGCTATCAAAAAGTGCTCGAATTCCGCCTTGGATCCGCAACAGGACCCAATTGTAATCTACAGGTTGTTCACATATCACCGGGTTCCAACATCACCACCCAGAAATTATCATCGATGGTCCATACTCCCATACTTCTGTATGTCATAATTATGTCAACTTTCAACCAAAAAAAAATTACTTAAAAATGAAAACAAATCATGATTATTTGGCTTTGACATCTCGTATTTTGCGACCTTAAAACGCTTGTATGACGTACATTTTAATTAAAATGTTTAATTAACATGTATAAATAATTATCATAAGTCAGTGATTAGTCAAGTGCCTAGATATGAAATTGAAAACAAATACGCTGGTTGAACGAGAATGGTATAAATAAATCAAATGATAATGTTGAATTTTCCGTGATACCAGCGATCATAACCGTCGCACTGAAAAGCATGACTTCTTCCAGTGACGTTCAAAGAACATTGCATACAAGGAAACTTATAGAGGATATATTTTAGGACAACTATGGCAGGAAGGAATTAATGATAACATTAATAGATCTATATATATATAAGGACTATAGATCGATCTCTATAAAAACGGATGTAAGAGGATAGAAATACAAAATAACATCGGGTAAGTGTTTTTAAAATAGTTATTTTATTCAAAATCTATTAACATATTTAGCAAAAATATCCAAAATTATAATTAATTACAACATTAATTTTACACGCATAATAACTTCAAACAGGAACAGTGCAACTTATATTGTTCCTGTTTCAAAATCTTCCGACAAAAGCAACTAAATAATATACTGTCCTTGGTTACCATGAATAATAATTCATGATGTACCGGTATACATTTTCTTTTCAATTTTAATATAAAATTAGCAATTATAACATTGAAAATACTTGAAATTTATTTTATTAATTTTCACTATATATTTCATATGTGGTACACTTAGTCCGATCAAGTGGTATGCTAAGTCCTGGTACGCTTGTGCAGTGGTACGCTTCGTCCGACATTCCTGTACTGTATCATGCAACCAGCAGAATAGCAAAATGTCGCATGTTGTGACCCACTGTAACTAACATAATGTGTCTGTGTGTAATCAAGCCGTATCGTATATGATAAGCCGTAATATCTAAAGTGTCACTAATGGGTGGGTGCCAGGCAACGAGAACCGCGTGATCAGATGTTCGTAACGTTATTTGAGACGGTGGTAATGGCAGAAGAACCACTGCTCGCACTGATAACTTGAATCCTGCTCCGTCTGCTTTCAATCCAGTCTTGAAATGAATTTAGATTAGTCCTCTCCGTTTTACCGGTCATGTTGTCATGGCAACGACGCCCAATGCCCATTATGTCAACAAAATTATCCTGACAAGTTTGGTTACTAGAAATGTTAAGCTCCAATGCATCAAATAATAATAGTATATAATATTTTGGAATTGTACGAAAGTTCCAAGTACATAGAAGTCCCGGTTGTAGAGAACCACGTGACGTAAAATCTGGTGACGTCACAGTGATATTTTCGCCAGGTGATAAATAAAACTTTCAATCGCATTCTGAAATTTATATCAAATGTAAATATAAGACGGCATAAAATATGTTCTAGGCGAAAGTAAAGACGTAACGTCAAAAGGTGAGGCACTTTTTGACGTCGAACAGCCTTTTGTTAAAAACGTCAGTGTCAGTAATAAGTACGACGGTTAAGAATCCGCACAAAATTAAATTATTCAATTTTAAGTTGCAAATATCTAGATACTACATACACAAAAGGTCGTATGGGTTTTTTGACGGAATATATATTATTCTTACTCAAGGCTTTGAAGCCAAAATACGGGTTAATGTAAAAGGCATCTTTTGTCGGAATTCCCGAAGACGCCATATGATTTGGACTAATTTGACGTCGTTGGACATTTTGTAGACGCAAGGAAAAAAATTAGATCTTTTTTATTTATCATTCAATCCACTTGAAAATCGTTATGCTTGATCTACGGAAAAAAAGTATTTTTGTTTGCAATAAATTTGGATCGACCAAATCTGCAAACGTTTAAAAATTGAACTTTTCACTTTTTGTACATTTTAACTAATCTTGGACATTTTGTCGCTTAATTTCTAATTATTTCGACGGAAAAGCACGAAGATAACACGACAACATGTTTCAAGCATGCTTTAACCGGTGACGGTGTTTCCCTGCGAATCCGTTTAGTAGTTATTACTTTATTATAACTTTTACCTAATTGACCCTGTGTTTTTGTTACAAGTCTCGCTACGTTTTTCGCGAAATAATCAAACAAAATAACGCTTGGTGCATTTTACCTTTATTATTTCAATTTATATTTATACATTATTAAATGCACAATTTATGCGTTTAATGATATAATTTACAGTTTGCTAGGCCGCGTAAAGCAATAATTATCATTTGAAATTGTTCGCTGTTGGTGGCGTTTTCGCGTGTGCCTCACCTTTTGACGTTACGTCAAAGTGTTTGTTTATTATAGTGACACCCCAATTGAAAGGGCTAGCCAATTTGAGTTATGAAACACATAGCCTTTCTTGCACACATGCAGTACCTCCCGAATACCTTCTCGTTCTATGTTTATTGTTGGAGACAATAAAAGTATCAATCACTTTCCTTGAGATAGTGATATTCTTAGATGCTAAATGTATCAATAATAATAATATAAATGTGATCATGTTTTTGTGTGGGAAGAGTCATGTTCGAAACACGAGTTTATAAATCTTATTAAGGACAAACCCGAGATTAGATTCCGAGTGTTTCTTATTTAGTGCATAGCGCCTTTGACCACAGGTAACTGTATCATTAATATCGAAAAAAAACACACGAAAAAACAGCAACCGAAGTATGTTTATGTTTAAGTCTTCATCAGTGATACAGTTACTTCTGCCTTCGACTACCAATCTAACTGGCACCTGGTTCGATGTTAATGCATTGTACTTGTATCTCACAACCAAACTGTGGTAACAATTACTGTCCCTTTCCTGGAAATCGGAGATCATTGGCCGCGGCGTCAAGCAAAGGAAAACTTACAACTGCTTCAGTTGGTCGCACAAAAACAATCAGCCAGCAATATTTACCTATTCGAGCATATTTTGTCACAGAAAAGTCACCGATTCCACCAGCGTTCTCCGCTTGAATTCGGATACGAAACAGACGACCTCTGTATGTTCGCACGGGTATTATTGACATTGTGACGTCACCATCAACAATATTTGTCTTGTCCTTTTGGCTGGGAAGAATCGTGTAACTCACGATGTATTTCCGTATGATTCCGTAAGTATTCGTCGGCGGTTCCCATTGGATACCAATATTGTCCCCATCAGAAACAACAATGACATTAGTAGGTGGTCCAGGAGGCGTCAGTGCTTTTAATAAAAATAACAACATTTTATGACTCTTTGTCAATATTGGTATAAAAATGGTCAATGCCATTATGGTAATGTATCCATTTAATTTACTGGTCAGTTTTAATAAGAGTTTTGTTACCTTCAGCCTTTGCTAACTGTCACATGATTTCCCGTCCTATATTACCTTTTTACGGGCGATATAGATCTACATGTACAAGAGAAAAGCATACAATGTTATGCAATTATATGTAATTGTTATGTTGGTGCTCCCCCTTCCACTGCCATTTAAGTTCGCCCCAAGATAAAATAAAAACAGTACTTCGATACAATACAGAGCTCTACACATAAACCACGGGACTGAATTCTTAATCTTGTTTGTGAATGAATAAACTAACCGCTTAAACAACTTGCGCTCACCTTTAGCAGATATCACCAGCAGTACCGACGTAGTTATCCACCCTGAAATACGCATGTCTGTAACTTACGTTCTTATGCAGCGACAAACTTATTCATAATTTTAAAAAAGTATAAGCAAAAATTGAACTTTTTTATCTTTATCATTGTTCTAGTTATATTCCAAAGCCTTTTATAAATATACGAATATCAGTTGCTCAATACCACGAATTCGATGAGAATTATTGCAACCTGATTAAAATTATCTCCAAAATTATCGCTACGCTTGGAAATCGTTTAAGATTTGTTTAGAATAAGTTTGCGGTACATACTAACACATTTCAATACTATAATTAATATAATATTCCTTGAATTATTTGAAGTTTAAGTAAATAGATCACACGAATAGACCTAACCGGCTTGTCCTACGCTGTAAACCCGTTCATTTTCGCGGTTACTTAACTTCATGGGTTTACATAATATGGAAAGTTCTACTGCTCGTAAATGTGATCGAAGGACGAAGATATACTAGTACATTAAATTGTGTTTCAATACGTACTTAATTTGGGAATTACTTTACATCACGACTTGCGAAAGAAAAGGATCAGAAATTCACGTGTTTTTTCTAATATTAACTGGAAGTTTATTTGTCTGCAGATGACGGTATTTTTCTTTTGACTTTTATGTTCCATATGAACACGCATTTTTACCTTTAAAACAAAATACACAAGGTCTTAAAGCCGTCCATGAACCATGTCCATTCTTCGTCCATTATTCTGCGACACCGACAACGAAATTTAACCTCCGTTTATTAATTACTATATATAGTATGTTAATTCCTGCACTCTTCTTTTGGTCTTTTGAGTAATATTTGAGCACCTGTCACTTTATCGCTAACCACCACATAGAAACTTGACTGGTATCGGAAAGTGGTGCTTCATATCATTTGTCAACATTTTAAAACGCCATGTCACGTTCGATTATCTGTTGAATGATATAAGAGAATGGATGGTATAATTTGTGCCTTTACCTTTTTCTGGCCATGTTGCCAGCACGTCGAGCCTTGTTAGTGAGGACACCTTGCTTACGTGCACTGGCCTTCTCGCAGGCCTTGATTATGTCGTTTGCAGATCTCTGTCAAATAATACAAACTTAGTTTAAGTTAAAGACTTGTGGGCAAATCGTGTTTAAGAAAATGACAAGAAAATAAAATTATCGGACTTTAAAAGACTAAACTTGTGACAATTTAAAGTACATGTATTATAGGTATGACTATCGTCAACTGATACCACTTACAAATGATAAACAGCATTATTTAAATAGTATCTATCAACAATGACACATGTTATTAATTACAATTTATTAATCAACTATAGTTCCTTAATAATATACTTACAGAAACCCTGCCTCGTCTGGGCGTTAACCCCCTGAATGGAGTTGGGGGTCTTGCATCAAGGACGACGTTCAACACCATACCGCCTTTGCCGACCCGGGCATCAGAAGTGTCTGTAATGATGGTACAAATGTACTAAGTATCATAAAGGTGCAGATAGACACAATTGGTACTCGATCTCACGGACGTATGAGTCGGTGACAGGTCCAAGTGTCATAACAGGGGGGGGGGGGCAACATGCTGTCAGACTAAACTCTCGAACACTTGTTATGAACTAGCAATGTTGACATAATAAGGATTTGAGTGTGTTATTTTCATTATAAAACATCCCCGTTTGATACGTATAGGATAGAACACGAGTAAGTGTTGGGTATGAAAACTAAATCGAGTTTACGAGATTTTATGTTTTCATACCCAACACTTACGAGAGATCTATCTGTCTTAGACCACAGCTAAAAATGTTAGTTTCTCAGATACAATTTGCGTAACAATCAACTACTTAATACTATGATTAATACTTAGTAAACACAATATCCCCAAATCGTTTACATAAGCCATTCATAAATAAAATCAAAGAATGTTTGGTGCACGGGTATTTTGTGTTTTCGTTGGTAACATTCCATTGGTCAACTTTCTTTCTGTATCGTACATATTTTACATATCTTTTTTAAAGCAAGTGTACATGCATGTGCTTTTAAAAACAAGTAGTGGAATTTGATTTACTTGATGAAACTACTACATCGATGGCTTAGAATAAGAAGGTCGTAACTACTACTTACGACCTTATAAGACTCATGCATATTTGAAATCTGCTTCACAAGGCGCTTCTTATGAGCCTATTTTCATGAAAATCTAAAATTGTCATGTTGACCAAAATGAAGTTTTAAAAACCTATAATTAAAGAGTAAATTACAGACAATTTTCTCTTGCATGCACATGATGTTTTCTCAATATATCGATTTTGTAGTTACGACCTTCTCCTTCTAAGCCATCGACATGTAGTATGTTTTTGGAGTTTGAGGACGTAACCGCGGTTATGCAGATCAAGCATCTTCCATCCTGAGACCTTTTAGTCAAATATCTGAATGAAAATCAAAGGTTTAAGGACGTGCAACCGCATTCAGAACAGCGTCTGTCGAAAGTTACCAGAAAGCAACATTCTTTGACATGTTCAGCATACGAGCAATATGCACAATGACGCAATTCTAAGATATTACCCAGGACTACTTTTTCATCATTTAAATATACAGGGTATCCGTCTATATGAAAACAATTTTGACGAACAAGCAATAATAGCACACAGTGGGCATAGAAGCACTGCTGTGCATTATTATAATCAACCGTTAGAGGCACTGGAGTGTAACTTATCATCCAAACTACAAACGCCATCGAAGATGCCTCCATCGCCCCAGTCTACAGCTGGACTAGTCGTCTCGGCAACGGTTATCAAGGCCGAGTCTGCTGGTTTGCCAGACCCAAATGCTATTGTGATAGAAGTACCTGACTGTATATATGCTATTGTTGGTTTTCAAAGGCGGCAGAAAGATGTCGATTACACTGTTAAATCACCAGTCGAAACATTTGTGTAAGCAGCAGTAAAATGTAAAATTGTTATTTCACTGCAAGTTTTTTTTCATTTTTGGCATACCAATTTTGTAAAAGAGCAGAAAACTCATATGTTGTAACTGAATAGTTCATTAATCAACAATGATTTAATATTTTTTATGCCCCCGGAACCGATGGTTCGGGGGCATATTAAAATCGCACCGTCCGTCCGTCCGTCCGTCAGTCCGTCCGTCCGTCTGTCCGTCCGTCCGGATTCGTTTCCGCTCAATAATTCAAGCAGTGTTTATCCGATCTTCACCAAACTTCATGAAAATGTGTAAGGCCATGAGATCTAGGTCAAGTTCGATAAACAGTCAAATTGACCTAGCCGCTTCAGAGTTACGGCCCTTGACACATAGAAAAATGGCGTTTTTTTTGGTTTCCGCTCAATAACTCAAGCATTTGTCATTGGATCTTCACCAAACCTCATGAAAATGTGAAAGGCTACGAGATCTAGGTCAGGTTTGATAACCAGTCAAATTGACGTAGCCACTTTAGAGTTACGGCCCTTGACACATAGAAAAATGGCGTTTTTTTTGGTTTCCGCTCAATAACTCAAGCATTTGTCATCGGATCTTCACCAAACCTCATGAAAATGTGTAAGGCTACGAGATCTAGGTCAAGTTCGATAACCAGTCAAATTGACCTAGCCGTTTTAGAGTTACGGCCCTTGACACATAGAAAAATGGCGTTTTTTTTGGTTTCCGCTCAATAACTTAAGCATTTGTCATTGGATCTTCACCAAACCTCATGAAAATGTGAAAGGCTATGAGATCTAGGTCAGGTTTGATAACCAGTCAAATTGACGTAGCCACTTTAGAGTTACAGCCCTTGACACGTAGGAAAATGGCGTTTTTTTTTGGTTTCCGCTCAATAACTCAAGCATTTATCATCTGATCTTCACCAAACCTCATGAAAAGGTGTAAGGCCATAAGATCTCGGTCAGGTTCGGTAACCGTTCAAATTTACCAAGACACTTCAGAGTTGCGGGCCTTCACACATAGAAAAATGGTGTTTCTTCCCGTTTCCGCTCAATAACTCAAGCATTTGTCATCGGATCTTCGTCAAACCTTTTGAAACATGAAAAGGTGTACGGCCATAAGATCTAGGTCATGTTAGATAACAAGATTTCAAATTGACCTACACGCTTAAGAGTTATGGCCCTTTACACAAAGAAAAATATGTCAATATCACATTTGCCCAATATATTATGACACATCTGTGACGGTGCTGATATCTTAACGTTACGTTACTATCAAAGCATGCACGGGGGCATGTGTCGTCCTATGGAGACAGCTCTTGTTTAGATATACTTAACTGCTTAAATAGTATTTAAGTGCATGTATATGTTTTATAATCGATACTATTGTAATTCTTACTGCTTCAGCAATAAATTATTCTGTATTTTAATGATATTTTACTCTAGTTACACAAAATATAGATATAAAGTAACATAACAATTTTATGTCATTGAAAACGCCGCTTCATCCTCTTTAAACTCTATGTTTGATGTTTGTATTGGATATATGCATGTATTGTGATTGTTAATGCTTAACTTCACTGTTACAATCACACTTGTCGATGGATTGTGTTTACAATAAAGCTATAAATTCCTGACTTGATGGATTATTTTGCTTGGCCTAAATAGTATTGGATAAATCAATGTAAGTTTATATACAACACTTTTTCTATATACCACAGAAAAGTGTTGTATAAAAAAATCTATGGGATTTATTCAACACTTTTTCTGCTCGTTGATTGGTCAGTTACAGTAAGCTGTGGTCTAAGAAACAATATAGCTCGGCACAGAACGCCCAGGTTTTACCAGATTGGGATTTCAACATTTTTTCGAGGAAGCATGTCCCAGACCCCAACCACCAATACTGATCAATGTAATAAGGTTCTTATTAGCGGGGTTTTGTCAAATAAATACCTCAGCAGCTGTACATTGTATATAAAACGTATATACACCACATGCTAGGTTGACATATAGAAAATAAGGACAATAATAATTATTATTTAAATTTTGTCATTACTTATAACAGACAATTCGATTCTAAATAAATCAACCCATTTTACTGCAAAAAACAGCAAAAGAAACTTGAAAATAGGGGAAACATCGAGAAAATGCACAATGAAATCAAATAAAATGTATAAGTCTAACGCGATATTCTGCAATGTCAATATAAACAGAAATCACTGACCATTAAATCGATTTAGGGAGAGCGGAAGTGTATTTTACCTGCTCACTTATATTCACCAAGTAAATTAAAATAACGGTAAAGCTTGGCCACATTGAGATGAGCCTGACCTATTGATTAGCATAATTTAACAGTCGATATAGTTCAATTTTGAACCCTGAGCCATGACATTTAGACGAGTCTATTTGTGCGGGTAACTCCTGATGTATTGATTTCAATAGTCATGCTTTAAATATATGCTACTCACTAATGTGTGTTATACACATCTGAATAGTCAATTCCACGCCAATCTTTATCGGCGAGTGGATTAAACTTTAAAAGTGCAGTCACGGCTCAATAGCTCGAAATCGAACTATATATTGTCTACGTTTACAACACCGAGTGTATGTTTTCATAATCGGGGAATATCACGAAGACGCTCAAGATGTAATACAAACACAAATCTGAAATACCGATATTGCACGATTTGTCGGCGGAAATTAATATAACCAAAGCAAAAATCTTGTAATATATTCTTGCATAAAGGTCAAGCTCAGGTCACAATAGCCAAGCTATACACATTGAAAAAGATAATCCCTTTTCCAATATCCTTATATGTTGTTGTACCTGATCTGCCTGTTTACTTTAAGTGGCACAGGTCCCAATACCGCGTTAGAGTTATACACTTATACATTCAATGAATTACATAAACAATAATTAGAGGTTAATACACTCCATAGCCCTGAAAATTAATAATATTAATCATGCCTATTATCTGCCACATATCGCCATCCAATAATCTTCTCCTAACTATTTTGTTGACAAGAGGTCAAAATAATGACAATATGTTAGAACAAAATTAAATTTTGTACATGTACTTTGTGTTAATTGAAAGTGCAGTTTAACAATTCACGAATATTCCCGGTAGTGTCGAAATGGCGAAATACACGAGCTTTCCGTGCGCACAACTCTATCGGAGATACACATGATTAGAACGGTAGGTCGTTCTTACCATTGCTCATGTTGTGTTTTAAATTTCAGTTGACGGGTGTGCTTAACTTATTTCCAGGTATATATTTAAACAGGAAGAAACCCAGTACTTCTTATTATTTAATACACCTGTTACTATATATAGTAACATATTTGCGTTGACAAAATCCGCATTATCGGTCCGCCGGGGATATTATCAGCAAACGCCGAGATATTATCGATCACGTGAGCGATAATCGCCCTGCGATCGAGCGCACGCGCGACGTGACGTTATTTACGCGGGTTTTACGTTACTGCCAAGGGAGATGATTCCGGACAGGAGAAGTTCCGGACAAACGGTCGTAGACGGTTTATTTAGTTAAATAATTCATTGATATTGGTATCAAAATACTCAGGTGCGTATTTAAAGGAAATCTGGAAGAAAAAAAAAATCAAAATCAACAAATAATTACTCATATACCGAAAATATCGTCTGCTGTTGTGATTTTGACATCAGCACCGCCGGGGGGTAAACAAATTTAGTGCGCATGCGCATTATAGCGCGTGCACAGCGCGAGCGACAATGATTTTATAGTGTTCAATTATTTAGTTCAAATTTATGTGACGAGATCGTGGCCGAGTGGTTAAGCAGCTCGATTAGTAATTATCTGATGCTAAGGTCCAACGATCGAATCACGGCGGCGCCAAAAAAAATTTTTTTTTTTTAATTTTATTTTTTCTTCCAGCATTTACTTTAGCGCAATAGACTGAAATTTGTCCTCATTATCTGTTGAGAATATTTTTTTGATATATATCTCATAAATAAATCTGGAAAGTTTTTTCCACATTTTGTTTCGATTTTCGGCCGGTAAACAAGATACGGTATGGATTGGAATTTAACCTGTCACGAGCGCCCCCTGGGTTGAAAACATGTGCGTCACGTGTTGTCATGTCGTAAATATTGACATATTTTTGCATGATTGTGAAGAAGGAACCCTGTTCTAAATATTTCCTGGTAATATGCTTCTAAATATTCGTCGTGAAATATTCGAAGCACACTGTCCGGTATATCTACGGTAATATCGTTGAAAATAGCACAAAACTGCCCCTTTTCAGGCCCCAATATTTTGCTGTTCACGTGACGTCATTTTTCGGGAAACCTATTTTTAGCAAAGATCCTGAACCAAGGTATTTGTAAACACAAAAAAATCTTAGAAAAAATCTATTTTTAACTCCAGGGGAAGCTTTTTATGCGATTTCTGTCCGGAATCTTCTCCTTTGCCAGTAGAAATACGTAGACGCTCCAACTTGAAAAACATTTTTTTTGAGAAATGTGCATCAAAACCAACACCAAATTGTAGCAAATGATCTAACTAAGAAAATGAACCCCCATTTCATATGTTTCAATTCAGTAATAAAGAAGTTACAGCAGATTTTTGTAACTAAGAAATGCTCCTATTGGAGTATGGAGTAGATCTATAAGATGGAGCATGTAGTAGTTCTATGTACTCCAAAGTTTATAATCACTGGGTCAGTTAACATTAAGTGCTTTCATAGCTTTCCTTCCCCGGAACAAGTGTATTAAACAGTTCAATACCTGGACGCGCTGTGTCATTGAGTGATAATATCCCCGGCTCTTGATAATGGCACTCGGGCTAAAGCCCTCGAGCCATTATCGACGCGCCGGGGATATTATCACTCAATGCCACAGCGCGCCCAGTTATTAATCTCTAAATATTATCTTAATATCACTTATTGAATAACAACACTGCGTGTTTACAGGTGTAAATGTCATTAAATGAGTGATATTTGGCCGTGCACAATGAAATAAATCAGCAAAGCTGGACGTCTTGTGGATGGATTTAATTTTGTCATGATCTAAGTCCAAGCGTAAAAAGTTTTGTTAAAAAAATACCATTATGGGGGTCGAAGTTTCAAAAAATGCGTTTTTTCTTCATAGATCGCATATTTTTTCGGTGATTTCTCCCTGGATAGCACACGGTTTTGGTCAGAATTTGTGTACTGATACCTCTTTCTAGTTTCCGATAGAATTCTGAACATGTATACATATACTGACAGCGGTATGCTTGGTGCCATCTGTATGCCATGTATGAGGTTGAACGGTGGGAGAATGCACAGTACATGCTTGGCAACGGTTTCGTGATGTTTGAAGTTGATTGTTTGCTTCTGTGAAAGTTTATCCAGTGATGTAGCATCCTTAGGACCCGGATTGATTCTGCAATGCTTTGTAATAAACACGACGAAGTCATTTACGCGGCTGTACTGGGACGAGTTTGTAGACGTTAGACTACAGCAACCTCTACAGTATGGCTATTCTCGTTCAAGCAGCGTATAGTTTCGTCCAAACAAATAATCTGGGACTTATTAAAGTGAATTATGAAAGAACTTTGCAAGTATTTTGTTTTGTTTTGACCGAATCATGTGGATTCAGCCACGTACTCGCGTATAGGTAGCTATGCACCTGAACTGTCCGCGTTTGACCACTATTCATAACAATTGGCAAGCGCTGATCAAATTTCACCTTAACGATGCACAGGCGTACGTGTATATGCGGGTTTGTCAATTTTTCTAGAATTGATTATTTTGTGCTGCATATACATACATGTAGTACAAACTTTTAAAAACAAGCCAAAGAGGTTCCCTAATCCGTTCGAATAAGCACATACAAACATTAACAGTCAAAGGGAAGTCATCCAAACATAATTATGAACAAATTTGTGTACTCACTATATATGCATGGTAGTACAATAAAGCTCAGAGAAGTTGGCAGCGGGTTCGAAGTTTGTAGTTCGATATTCAATTCTAACTGCACACCGATAACGAACAAGCAGTGAGTTCGATCTTCGACAGCCTTTCGCTTATGTCGAGCTTCACATGTAGTGTGACTGTCCAATCTGCTGCCATCAGCAGATTTCGATTTCAACTTGATAAGAGAATGAATTATTTTTTTAGGTTCAAATCTATTGCCAGCAACCGGTTCGATATTCAGCTCGATAAGAAGTCGAATACCAAACTGGGTTCGAATCGTCTGCCAGCAGCGGGTTCGATAGTCAACTTGATAATATGACGAATACCGAACTAGGTTCGAATCTTCTGCCAGCAGCGGGTTCGATATATAACTATTCAACTTGATAAGAAGTCGAATACCGAATTAATTTCGAATCTGCTGCCAGCGGGTCGTTATTCAACTTGATAAAAGACGAATACCGAACTAGGTTCGAATCTCCTGGTAATAAGACTATTTCTCTTCTGTGGATGTGGCAGCCAACATCGATCTGCGGCGCCCGCCTCACAGAAACCAATTTACACCTTGGTGGAGTGGATCATGAGGGTTATTCTATAACTATTTTTAAAAACCTTTCGGTCAAGGATAACCCATAAAAGTGGAAGCACTTAAATAAAGGATAAAGGAATCCGGGCGCGATGCCCTCGCTCTTTCCGAACAGACTCCTTGGTTCTTTAACGTACCCGATGTACAACACTGATAGACGCGAGACGACATCTGGGGTGCCAACCAGTGCACTTCTAGTTTTGTGGGAAACACTGAAACCGTTTCAGAAATGACCGGCCGAGGATCGAACCAGGGACCTCTCGATCAGTAGCCAAGCGGGTTGTCCGCTCGACCACCGTGTCACCATTTATGTTCACGTTAAAAATAAAAAAAATACAGGTTATATTTTAAGCTTTTACAAATTATCCTCCTGGTGAACGTAAGGGCACGGGTGTTCTCGTGCAGTACCTGTCCCTGTGTCTGTATAGTGATGCTTACAAATATGGCTTGGACACAAATGTTGCTAAAATTGGCTTGAGCTGGGGCCGAATGAGTCCTGGTTAAAGAAACAAAGCGTGGTAAATTATCATAATTATAATAAAATATTTATGACGTTTATTAACACTTTATTAATTCATTGTGTTATAAAATCAGAATCAAGCCTTATTTATTTTAGAAAATCTTGGTTGTTATTATAATTGTTATTATTTCAATACATTCTGTTTTATCTGTAATTAACATGTCACATAATATGACCCATGATTGGAAAATAAACTTTATCTTATCTTAGACCACAGCTTACTGTAACTGACCAATCAACGAGCAGAAAAAGTGTTGAATAAATCCCATCAATTTTTTTATACAACACTTTTCTGTGGTATATAGAAAAAGTGTTGTATATAAACTTACATTGATTTATCCAATACTATTTAGGCCAAGCAAAATAATCCACCAAGTCAGGAATTTATAGCTTTATTGTTAACACAATCCATCAACAAGTGTTTGTAACAATGAAGTTAAGCATTTACAATCACTATACGTGCATATATCCAATACAAACATCAAACATAAGAGTTTAAAGAGGATGTAGCGGCGTTTTCAATGACTTAAGATTGTTATGCTACTTTACATCTATATTTTGTGTAACTAGAGTAAAGTATCATTAAAATACAGAATAATTTATTGCTGAAGCAGTAAAAATTATAATAGTATTGATTATAAAACATATACATGTACATGCTCTTAAATACTATTTAGGCAGTTAAGTATATAAAAAATCATTGTTCATTAGTGAACTATTCAGTTAAAACATAAGTTTTCTGCTCTTTTACATAATCGGTATGCCAAAAATGAAAAAACGTGCCGTGAAATAACATTTTTAGTTGTTTTTTTTACATCTTACTGCTGCTTACGCAAATGTTTTGACTGGTGATTTTACAGTGTATTCAACATCTTTCTGACGCCTTTGAAAAACTATAATAGCAGATATACAGTCAGGTACTTCTATCACTTGACCTTGATAAGCGTTGCCGAGAGGACTAGTTTAGCAGTAGGCAGGAGCAATGGAGGCGTCATCGATGGCGTTTGTAGTTTGGATGAGAAGTTACGCTACAGTGTATTTAAGATTTGTTTATAATCTTACACAGCAGTGCTTTTATTCCCACTGCGTGCCATTATTGCTTGTTCGTCAAAAATGTTTTCATATAGACGGATACCCTGTATATTTAAATGATGAAAAGGTAGTCCAGGTAATATCTTAGAATTGCAATCATTGTGCATATTGCTCGTATGCTGATAATGTTGCTTTCTGGTATCTTTAGGCAGACGCTGTTCTGAATGCAGTTGCACGTCCTTAAACCTTTGATTTTCATTTAGATCTTTGACTAAAAGGTCTCGGGATGGAAGATGCTTGATCTGCGTAACCGTGGTTACGTCCTCAAACTAAAAAAACATACTACATATCGATGACTTAGAATGAGAAGGTCGTAACTACAAAATCGATATATTGAGAAAACATCATGCATGCAAAAGAAAACTGTAATTTACTCTTTAACAATAGGAAAACAAGTTTTTAAAACTTCATTTTGGGCAACATTACAATTTCAGATTTTCATGAAAATAGGCTCATTAGAAGCGCATGGTGAAGCAGATTTCAAATATGCATGAGTACTACAAAGTTGTAAGTAGTAGTTACGACCTTCTTATTCTAAGCCATCGATGTAGTAGTTTCTTCATCAAGTGAATCAAATTCCACTTCTTGTTTTTAAAGCACATGCATGTACAGTTGCTTTAAAAAAGATATGTAAAATATGTACAATACAGAAAGAACGTTGACAAATGGAATGTTACAAACGAAAACACAAAATACCCGTGCACCAAACATTCTTCGATTTTATTTCATGAATGGCTTATGTAAACGATTTGGGGATATTGTGTTTACTAAGTATTAATCATAGTATTAGTAGTTGATTGTTTTGCAAATTGTATCTGAGAAACAAACATTTAAGCTGTGGTCTAAGACAGATAGACCTCTCGTAAGTGTTGGGTATGAAAACATAAAATCTCGCAAACTCGATTTAGTTTTCATACCCAACACTTACTCGTGTTCTATCCTATACTTATCTTATCTGTGCCTTTTCGTGTGATATCAAGTTCCCACCTTTGATATTCTCACCAAGAATCTAAATATATTGTAGGTATATGTGTAAACACAGTCACACAATAGGCTATCAAATTGCTTGACCTGTTTCGGTGTGTTCAATGTCACGTGTTGTCTTGGTGAGCACGTATCATTATACAATAATCTCGTGAATATCATGACATCGGGGCTTCTGTGTTGAAGAAAAATGCCCTTATTTGGCGAAAGCACAATACATATGATCACGTGACTGTATAATATTGCCCCGCGCACTGCTAAAATTAACTTGATATATCTGTCATTCTAATTCTCGTCTTGTACGGAATAAGAGCTTATATATCGCTGTAACATTTGTGCTTACAATATATTTACAATCATGATTTTCCACGTCGCCTGTTGGGTTTTGTTGTGCTTGGTGCATATTCTGCTGGTGGTCGTTGATGTAAGTATAATATATTTATTCAATATTGCTGTGATTTCAGGTTGGATGTTCAATTTGATGTAAAATCGGGACTTTCAAGATTATCCACGTATTCAAACCAGGCGGTAAAATGTTTTGATTTTGAGACTACATTTGCAAACCAAGCAACTGACCGACCAATTTATGTGTATTTAGTGTATATCAAGATTAATTCATTTCAGTTGCAAGTTGTTCTTGTCATGATGTTGTTCATACATATCTTGAATTTAATTATCATTTATTTGTTCATTTTGTAGATGCTACTTCTATTCCAATTTTAATCTTTTCAATATACTAAAGTCTGTAACCTAGACTTGGGTTGTGAGTGGGCATTGATGATCAGGGGCGTATCCAGAAATTTTTCAGAGGGGGGGCTCAAGTGGGGAGGGTTCCGGGAGGGGTGTCCCCTCCCGCGGTCGATTTTTTTTCAAAGGGTCCAATGAATTGGTGCAATTTCTTGCTATCTAATCATCATCATGCTTGACAAATGAACATGCCATACTTAAACATTATAAACAACAAATTATTGAAAATGATTAAATGCATGAACTTTAAATGTATAAAACTCAAGAAGTTAGAATTTGGTCACATTTTCATAAAACTAAAGTTCAACTAGATAGTTTTAAGGATGTGGACCTACATATAGGGTTGTACCCCTGTTGTTGTGGAAAATCTATTGATCTACCCTTATCCTTGTCAGTCTGTTTTTTGCGAACAGAATTTTAAAAAATCTGCGAACAGACTTCAACAACTCTGTATTCAGGGGAGGGCTTAACTTTGGAAGGGTTCCGGCCGGGACGGCTCCCGTGGTCGAAAATTTTCAAACTAACATATTGAATTGGTGCGATTTCCTGCTATGTAATCACGATTGTGCATGCAATACAAAACTGAATAACTTCAAAGTTATTGACAGTGTTTCAACATTCAAACTTCGACAATTTGAGTCATGTGCGGTGGGTTTTTAGCGATGTCTACTTAATGTCTATGATAAAAAGAATAAATGTGTTAATAAAAAATCAGGGATGTCAAATTTCTGCATTCTTTAGATTAGTCATAAATGGCAAATTTTATAAATTAAAAAATCACCATCAATTAGAGTAAACCACATATTTCTAACAGTAGAAATTAGTCTAAATGTCATTACTTTCAGTAACAGACAGAAAAAATCGGGGATGTCAATAATTTGTGTACATATATTTTGAAAAATAAATTATTATGCCTGTGGCTAACTGTTTCAGGGAATTTCATTATAGTTTAATGTTCCTCCTTTAGCCAATCAGATAGTGTGATTTATCACCAGCAATCAATGAAGCATGTAGTTTATCTAGTATAATCCTGTCAGAGGTTTATGCCTGGGGGCTAAATCACACTGATCATAGCAGTTTATTGGGGGGCTAGTGGACAGGAAATGTACCTATTATAGTGGATAAGTTTGAAATTTTAGGGGGCTCAATTTTTATGAAATCGTATCTGGCCAGCCAGCTGGGGGGGCTCAAGCCCCCTAGCCCCCCACCTAAATACGCCCCTGATGATTGCTCCATGTAGTTGGGTTGTGACTTTGTTTGCAGTGCTCGGCTTGAGTGCCGTCTTCCATGTTGGATTTCCTCATTTCATTTTTGTTAATATTTTGGGCTTTAGCTATAGCTTTTTGCAACAACAATACATATGAAACAAACAATACATTTTTAATGATTTAAATGAAAAATACATTTCATTTATTTTCGGTGTAGCAAAATGCATTGACGCATTTTAAAGATGTTTCATCATACTGTGTAGTGTTCGTGTCCTGTACGGACAAGACGGCATTAGAATGATGTTTGGTAATTAGCACCAACCGAGTTGTTTCCCCTTATTCTTTTCCGCCATATGTATCAACCAGAATTATTTTCTTGTTTCCTTACAGGTTCGACTTCTTCAAGCATGGCTGACCGATGCTGGTCAATCTGAGGCATCGATGGAAAGACGTGAGCTGATAGTAGAAGATGACTTAACAGTAGACTCGCAAGTTTACGAGTTGCGGCTTCCACAAGAGAAGTTGGTGTGTCAGGTAAAAAAAATTATTTACTGCCATGGATAGTTACACTTATAATTTTGTTTAATTCGTCATATCCCAGATATTTTAAGTAGATCGAGTTAGCAACATCTTTGATTCTACTATGACCCTTGATATTTGCTTATTTATATTTAAGAAGATTTTGTATTGTGACTCAGTGATTGAGTATCAGTGTCACAAGAGGATACTTGGCTGCTATTCTAAAACATTTACAAAATGTTGTCCGAATCTTAGTTAAATTACTTGAAGCTAATATCACACAGGGTTGACGTTACAAACCACTAAATGCCTCCGCGGACCGAAATCGGATACACTCAAATAGTTCCTTTATAAATTTGACTGTTTTATAATAATTGGTAGTATGCTTTGACAAGGTGAAACTGGAGTCATCTAATTGGGTGTACTGGCTTAATTAAATTTGTATACTGCCAAGGGAGATGATTCCGGACAGGAGAAGTTCCGGACAAACGGTCGTAGACGGTTTATTTAGTTAAATAATTCATTGATATCGGTATCAAATCACTCAGGTGCGTATTTAAAGGAAATCTGGAAGAAAAAAAAACAAAATCAACAAATAATTACTCATATACCGAAAATATCGTCTGCTGTTGTGATTTTGACATCAGCACCGCCGGGGGGTAAACAAATTTAGTGCGCATGCGCAGTATAGCGCGTGCACAGCGCGAGCGACAATGATTTTATTGTGTTCAATTATTTAGTTCATACTTCCTAACGAGATCGTGGCCGAGTGGTTAAGCAGCTCGATTAGTAATTATCTGATGCTAAGGTCCAGCGATCGAAGCACGGCGGCGCCAAAAAAATATTATTTTTTTTTAATTTTTATTTTTTCTTCCAGCATTTACTTTAGCGCAATAGACGGAAATTGTCCTCATTATCTGTTGAGAATTTTTTTTTGATATCTTGTCAATAAATCTGAAAAACTTTTTCCACATTTTGATTTGGTTTTCGGCCGGTAAACAAGATACGGTATGGATTGGAATTTAACCTGTCACGAGCGCCCCCCTGGGTTGAAAACATGTGCGTCACATGTTGTCATGTCGTAAATATTGACATATTTTTGCATGATTGTGAAGAAGGAACCCTGTTCTAAATATTTCCTGGTAATATGTTTCTAAATATTCGTCGGGGAATATTCGAAGCAGACTGTCCGGTATATCTACGGTAATATCGTTGAAAATAGCACAAAAGTGCCCCTTTTCAGGCCCCAATATTTTGCTGTTCACGTGACGTCATTTTTCGGGAAAGCTATTTTTAGCAAAGATCCTGAACCAAGGTATTTGTAAACACAAAAAAATCTAAGAAAAAAACTATTTTTAACTCCAGGGGAAGCTTTTTATGCGATTTATGTCCGGAATCTTCTCCTTTGCCAGTACATGTAAATATGTTGTCTTTCATATTTTGGCCAAAATACCAAAGTGAAAGTAGGGTAGGGTAAAACAAAGATTTGGCCAGACCGCGCGACTGTGAAGATATGTTTACCGGGTTTAGCGACAAAATCTTTCTTGGCTCCGGAAACAATCCTTTTCAGGATGGAATTAAGCCTCTGTCAGAATCCTTGTGCTTGGTAGTTGATCTGGGCATTCGCAACTTTTTGACAATTAAGGAAATATTAGTCACCGGTTATGTTTTCAAGAACTATTCTTATATAGGTCTCTGTATTTTATGATTAACTTTAAGTTTCCTCGTAAAATAAAGTCTTTATTATTATTATTATTATTATTATTCTTTACAGGCTATTGATACCCCAGTTTTGGACTTGTACTTCCGTCATACTTCTAGATCTAGTCACATGCTCCAGGGATTTCCAATCATAGCCAGAGATCAACAGGAGGAACACAGAGTGGTGTTTATGTCCTGTATATGTATTTCTTCATATGAGGATTCTGAGGTAAAGTTACCCTTAAATAATAGCCTGATTAAATAAATGAAATATATTGTGCAGGGATATTAACATGATCCTCTTACCTGCAATTACCAGTACAGGGGCCTTATTCGCCAACATTGTAAGTCTAAAATTCAGACTTAGACTTTAAATTGCCAAAATGTTTTATTCGCTCTCATGTTGTTATAAATGTAACGATTGTGATATAAATGGGTATGTACATGTTTAGTTGGTAACATAAAATAATCAGGCAAAATTTCACATGGTTAATTCTAATTGCAAAGAAATGACAGTGATTTTAAATGCTGTCAATTTTAAGTTTGAGACTTGCAACATTGGTGAATAAGCCCCCAGAGTATTTGCATAACTCAACAACTGCTTTAAGGGAAGGTCTGGTTTCAAAAATAAGATGTGTTAATATTACAAATTCTAGAAATTGATCAAATAATCTTAGAGGACCGAAAATATTCAACTATCTCTCGGAAATTGTGATTAAAAATAAGGAATTTCTACAGAAACATTACAACGTTCAGTAGTGATAATTCAATGAATGTAAATTTGTGTTATTGTTGATTATCCTGATATATTCAAACTGTACATAGAAACTACATTTCAATACCATACAATGTTCATTTCAAGTCGGATAACATTTACAACAATATATTGTTAGCTATCTACTGTAAAATCATTAGTTTCGTGTGGGATTAAATTTCGTGGGTCACCTCAATCACAACAAACATTAATTTTGACCCCTGTTTTATTACATGGAATGGAAAATCCACAAATTCAAGCCCAAACAAAATTAAATGATATAACAGTATACTGTATAGCTTTATACTGTATAGCTTTTGTCTGATATTGAGAATACATTGAAAATCAAAAGTTTGACAAGACGAGTTTGTCTGACTGTATGTCCCGTTACCTTGTATAAAATATAATTGTCTTACTGATAAATGATGTGCATTTGTACATTATGGAAGTTGCATATGACTGGTGAGTGTATTATTGCTATTTTAATATAAAGCATGATAAACTGGAGGACTCCTTTGAACAGTCTCTCTAGTTCAGTGGGCTACCACCTAGATAAGAACATGTTCAACCCTACAGAACTGTTGGTCTTGTCGTTAAATCTCTATTATAATATACTTTACATTTCAGGATAGTCATATCACATCTAGTGTGTATGGAGTTGTCTTGTATGAGAACGTCACTGTTGACATTCCCACACTGATGTATATGTGTGTGTTAGATGTTCAGGGTAGTGGTACATTGGTAGCCATGATGATCGACAGTATGTGGACTCAACCTACATATATGGATGATCTGGTAAAAACTGTCGCCACTTTGTCTGAGGTAAGCTTACTTAATATATGAGGGTGGCTTCGTTTGAACTTGAAGTAGGCTCACTATAACTAATATCACAGCATCCTTGCAAAATGCAGGTATACACTGATCTTTGATCACTTTTAAGATCCTTGGTAGGGAATTCCCTTTGTGTGTGTCTACTGAAGATTTAGTCAAACCCATCAAGACGCTGTTTGCAACTTATCCTTTGTTCAGTTACTTCAGTGAATATATGTTTCAGATTTGTCCAATCTTTTGTAAACTTGGTGGGTACAACTGGACTTTTGGACGAATAATTTTATTAATTATTGTTCAATGCAAAATTTAATCCCCACAAAAATTAATAATTTTACAGTAATACAAATAGATAATGATTTCAAATTTACAGTGGCTACCATACTTGCTTTCGTATATAATGTATAGTCGGGTATAAGTCATGATTTGGACAGTTTACTTGCTTATGATTATCATATCTTATGTTATAAAATAATTGTTATATGGTTGTTGCTTAAAACATTCCTGATAGGTTGTGGGTATATTGACTTTGCCTTTCTTTACAAATCAGAAATATATCTGCCAAACATAACCAATGGTCTTTTTGTTGAATGTGGTATATAATGATGTATTTAACATTTCAGGATAGTCATATCACACCTAGTGTGTTTGAAGTTGCCTTGTATGAGAACTTCACTGTTGACATTCCCACACTGATGTATTTGTGTGTGTTAGATGGTCGGGGTAATGGTATATTGGTAGCCAAGATGATCCACAGTATGTTGACCCAACCTACATATATGGATGATCTGATAAAAACTCTCACCACTTTGTATGAGGTAAGCTTACTTAATATATGAGAACCTTAACTTGAGGTATAGCTTGGCTATTTTGACCTGAGCCTGACCTTTATGCGAGAATAAATTACAAGGTTCTAGATTTGAATATATCAATTTCTGCAAGCAAATCGTGCAATATCGGCATTTCAGATTAGTGTTTGTATTACATCTCGAGCGTCTTTGTTTATACTCCTCGGTTATGAAAACATACATTCGGTGTTGTAAACGTAGGCATTATATCGACTGTTAAATTATGCTAATCAAAAAATCAAGCTCATGTCAAATTAGCCAACCTATATACTTGCTAAATCCTGCGTCACACGAGTATTGCTACAGTGGTACACTCATCTATGCGTAATTGCTAGTATTACATTTGTATGTGTGTCTATTGGACATTGTCCAAAAAATTTTTTCTAGACAAATTTCTTAGGATATCTGTTGCTGGTCATAATGAAAGTACATTTGTAAAGGGCGTGGAAATAAATGTTTGATTTCATGAGTCGTTAGACATCACCAGGGTTGACATTTTTATGTATTAGTAAATGTCAGCAAGTAACATCATTTGGACGTCGTTGACATTGGGCTTGCAGTGATGTTTGTTAGCATGTCTCGTGTAAATGTTCATATCTCGATAACTGTTCTGTGCTTTTTTGTGAAATTTGGTCATAATTTTTAAATTAGAGTAGAGTAACCATATGCAAAACAATTATTGTTTTACAGACATTTTGCATGATTTTATATCATCTAGTGGCAATTCAATTGCACATTCAAATTGATCATTAATTACCTGCTGACATAATTGTATCTAAAGTATTTAACCTGTTCACTCTCTCCTTATAATAGTTTGAAATTTTATTATAAGTCTTCTTGCATCATCATTGGGTAAAGGGTTGAATGCAGCTGATATTTAAATCTTATATTTATATATTTCAGGTGTTGGATGTAAGCCTAGTTCAGTGTGATGAACAGTTTGATCTTGGTACCAACCAACTACCCTTGGCTATTGAATTGATGGAGTTAATAGATGATGCAATACATGCTTTCCCTGAGGTTCCTCCCAGCACCACCTGCCATTATTGTCATAGCGGTCTTGTTGCAATGAGGTGAATATTTATTATTCTGTACCTTAAGTTATTCCACCATTGTAGGTTATTTTCATGGATAATTACTGTAGCACAGTCATAATTATAATAGTTGTTCAATTCTCTGTAAACAAATAACAAAGTACAACACTGTGTTAATAAAAAATTGGTCAACATACACATACTTTTATCTACATGTATTTTGATATGTGTCTTCTTTGTTCTTTCATTATTGCGCCTGAACCTTGGACTAAACATCTTAAATTGTTTTTTGATACAATGTACTGGCATTCAATTCTTTTTTGTAACATTACAAATTACACATCGCCCATTTTAAACCACCTCAGCTTATGAAAATCTCTTAGACTAAATGAGTAGTACTTGACTGTGAAATTCCTACATTGATTTATAATTTTAAAATTTTCAACTGCTAACAGTATGTTGCTGTATTGGTTAATTCTCTTAAAAATCATAGAAAGGGCTCAAAGACGTCTGTTTTTTCTGCTACTCAAAATGCTCCATTTGTTAGCATATTGTGCCTTAAAATAAGTTTTCCTTATCAAAGACAACTAGAAATTTTGATCAGGAATTATTTTTTGTTCCATGTCTTCTTATTAATACATTTTGCCTTAACTTTATACAGAGATGAGACTGGACTGGATATACTAGACACTGTTTACTTGGTGTTTTCCATATCTGGAATGACTGTTGATGGTGCAATGATTAGAGGCAGACATCGTCCTGATGGAGCTTACATTCCGGTAGGTGGTGCTATTGGAGGAAATAAAGGCTTTGCTACAGAAGGGGCCACTGGAGTTGTCAGTGTTCCTGGTCATGTGCATCAAGTTGAACTCCCTGTAAGTTTCACTCATATTTGCATAATTGCTGATATGAATGTTTAACAGCCTGTTAGACAGCAAAGTATGCTTATAAGTGGTATATACAGTTTTTTGTTTCCATGGCAACAACTGTATGAAGTTTATTCAAAAACCACATTTTTAAAGTTTTTGTATGGTTGAGTAACACATTTTTCCAGCTGTTTAATGAACAAGTTCGAAAATGTATCTTAATTAAATCTAACCTTTAGATGGACAATTACACATAAGAAAATGATACCTAAAAGAGTAAAAATAATTAAAGGTGTCTTTACCGTGTAAAAGATAAATGATTTAAACAGACCGTTTTTCAATACTATTTGAATGGTAGATCATATATCATATACACGAAGTCATTAGATATAATTATTTTCCTGAAAACATGACATTGAGTTTTATCATAAAACAAACGCGACCTAATCTGTGCAGTTAGGTTTGAAGGAATGTTTTGCCTTGCTTGATCAATTACACTTGAAATTTACCAGTATGGAATCTGGTTTATTCACATTTAAGAATCATGAGATTACAGCAGTTGTTTTCTTTTATTTTAGTTGTCATGGACAGTTTACAGTAATGACCGAAGTCACCCTATGGTCAGAATATGGCAAGTCCATTGAATAACACTGTTCACATACTGGTAAGTACCTGTACTTCTTGTAAAACTAATTAAAACTGTGATTGCAAAGGAAAGAAGCGAAACATAGCGGCTTGTTGGCTTGAAACCATCGTCTGAATTAATGATATAATATTTTTTCTTTTGGTGTATTGTCCAAAAAAAAGTATGTCTATAGTAAGTTTCCTGAAAACATAATGAGTTTTATCATAAAACGAACAGGACCTAATCTTTGCAGTTTGGAGGTTAGGTTTGAAGGAATGATCTAGTGGAGGAGTATGCTCCACTTTGCATGATTTGCCTAGCATGATCAATTACACTTGAAATTTACCAGTGTGGAATATTGTTGATTATGAAATGACAGCAGTTTAAATTTCTTGTATTTTAGATGTCTTGGACAGTTTACTGTAATGACCGAAAGTCACGCTATGGTCAGAATATGGCAAGTCCATTGAATAACACTGTTCACATACTGGTAAGTTAAGTACCTGTTCTTCTTGTTAAACTAATCTGTGCAGTTGACATGGTAGATTTGATGAAATGTTCTAGTATGCTCCACTTTAGTTGTTTTGCCTTGCTTGACCAATTACACTTGAAATTTTTTCACCGTGCAATATTGTTTAGTCACATTTTAGAATCATGAGATTACAGAAGTTCAAATTTCTTGTATTCCAGATGTCTTGGACAGTTTACAGTAATGACCGAAGTCACGCTATGGTCAGAATATGGCAAGTCCATTGAATAACACTGTTCACATACTGGTAAGTACCTGTACTTCTTGCTAAACGAATCTATGCAGTTGACATGTAAGTTTGATGGAATGATCTAGTTAAGGAGTATTGCTCCACTTTAGTTGTTTTGCCTTGCTCGATCAATAACACTTGAAAGTTACCAGTATGGAATCTTTTTTAGTCACATTTTTAGAAGCATGAGATTACAGCAGTTTAAATTTCTTGTATTTCAGATGTCTTGGGCAGTTTACAGTAATGACCCAAGTCACCCTATGGACAGAATATGGCAGTTCCATTGAGTAACACTGTTCACATACTGGTTAGTACCTGTACTTCTTGTAAAACTAATTAAAACGGTGATTGCAAAGGAAAGAAGCGAAACATAGCAGCTTGAAACAATCGTCTGAATTAATGATACAATATTTTTTTCTTTTGGTGTATTGTCCAATTAAAAGAATGTCTATAGTTAGTTTCCTGAAAACATGATAATGAGTTTTATCTCAAAACAAACAGGACCTTATCTGTGCAGTTGGCATGTTAGGTTTGATGGAATGATCTAGTAAAGGAGTATGCTCCACTTTGCATGTTTTGTCTTGGTTGAAACTTTCCACAGTGGAATCTTGTTTAGTCACGTTTTAGAATCACGAGATTACAGCAGTTCAAATTTCTTGTATTTTAAATATCTTGGACAGTTTACTGTAATGACCAAAGTCACCCTATGGTCAGAATATGACAAGTCCATTAAATAACACTGTTCACATAATGGTAAGTACTTGTATTTTTTGTAAAACTAATCTATGCAGTTGACATGTTAGGTTTGATGGAATGATCTTGTTAAGGAGTAAGCTCCACTTTAGTTGTTTTGCCTTGCTTGACCAATTACACTTAAATTTTTCACGGTGGAATCCTGTTTAGTCACGTTTTAGAATCATGAGATTACAGCAGCTCAAATTTCTTTTATTTAGATGTCTTGGACAGTCAACAGTAATGACCGAAGTCACCCTATGGTCAGAATATGACAATTCCATTGAATAACACTGTTCACATACTGGTAAGTACCTGTACTTCTTGTAAAACTAGTTGAAACGGTGATAGCAAAGGAAAGAAGCGAAACATAGCTGCTTGAAACAATCGTCTGAATTAATGATTCAATATTTTTTTTTTTGGTGTATTGTCCAATAAAAAGTATGTCTATAGTTAGTTTCCTGAAAACATGATAATGAGTTTTATCTTAAAACAAACAGGACCTTATCTGTGTAGTTGACATGTTAGGTTTGATGGAATGATCTAGTTAAGGAGTATGCTCCAGTTTGCATGTATTGCCTAGCTTGATCAATTACACTTGAAACTTTCCACAGTGGAATATTGTTTAGTCACGTTTTAGAATCACGAGATTACAGCAATTCAAATTTCTTGTATTTTAGATTTCTTGGACAGTTGACAGTAATGACCGAAGTCACTCTGTGGTCAGAATATTGCAAGTCCATGAATAACACTGTTAACATACTGGTAAGTTAAGTACCTGTTCTACTTGTTAAACTAATTTGTGCAGTTGACATGTTAGGTTTGATGGAATGATCTAGTTAAGGAGTATTGCTCCACTTCAGTTGTTTTGCCTTGCTTGATCAATTACACTTGCAAGTTACCAGTATGGAATCTTTTTAGTCACATTTTAGAAGCATGAGATTACAGCAGTTTAAATTTCTTGTATTTTAGATGTCTTGGACAGTTTACAGTAATGACCAAAGTCACCCTACGGTCAGAATATGGCAAGTCCATTGAATAACACTGTTCACATACTGGTAAGTAACTGTACTTCCTGTAAAACTAATTAAAATGGTGATAGCAAAGAAAAGAAGCGAATCAGAGCGGCTTGAAACAACCGCCTGAATTAATCATATAATATTTTTTTCTTTTGGTGTATTGTCCAATAAAAAGTATGTATATAGTTAGTTTCCTAAAAACATGATAACGAGTTTTATCATGAAACAAACAGGACCTAATCTGTGCAGTTGCATGTAAGGTTTGATGGAATGATTGAGTTAAGGAGTATGCTCCACTTTGCATGTTTTGTCTTGGTTGATCAATTACACTTGAAATTTACCAGTGTGGAATCTTGTTGAATACGTGATTTCAACAGTTCAAATTTCTTGTATTTTAGATGTCTTGGTCAGTTAACTGTAATGACCGAAAGTCACGCTATGGTCAGAATATGGCAAGTCCATTGAATAACACTGTTCACATACTGGTAAGTACCTGGACTTCTTGTAAAACTGATATATGCAGTTGACATGTTAGGTTTGATGGAATGATCTAGTTAAGGAGTATGCTCCACCTATGTTGTTTTGCCTTGCTTGACCAATTACACATGAAATTTTCCACAGTGGCATCTTGTTTAGTCACATTTTGGAATCATGAGATTACAGCAGTTCAAATTTCTTGTATTTTAGATGTCTTGGACAGTTTACAGTAATGACCGAAGTCACGCTATGGTCATAATATGGCAAGTCAATTGAATAACACTGTTCACATACTGGTAAGTACCTGTACTTCTTGTAAAACTAATTAAAACGGTGATTGCAAAGGAAAGAAGCGAAACATAGCGGCTTGACAGTCGTCTGAATTAATGATATAATTTTTTTTCTTTTGGTGTATTGTCCAATAAAAAGTATGTCTATAGTTTCCTGAAAACATGATAATGATTTTTATCATAAAACAAACAGGACCTAATCTCTGCAGTTGGCATGTAAGGTATGATGGAATGATCTAGTTATGGATTATGCTCCACTTTGCATGTATTGCCTTGGTTGATCAATTACACTTGCAATTTACCAGTGTGGAATCTTGTTGATTATGTGATTACAACAGTTCAAATTTCTTGTATTTTAGATGTCTTGGACAGTTTACAGTAATGACCGAAGTCACCCTACGGTCAGAATATGGCAAGTCCATTGAATAACACTGTTCAGATAATGGTTAGTACTTGTACTTTTTGTAAAACTAATCTATGCAGTTGGCATGTTAGGTTTGATGGAATGATCTAGTTAAGGAGTATACACCATTTTACTTGTTTTGCCTTGCTTGACCAATTACACTCGAAATTTTCCACGGTGGAATCTTGTTCAGTCACATTTTAGAATCACGAGATTACAGCTGTTCAAATTTCTTGTATTTTAGATGTCTTGGACAGTTTACTGTAAAGAGCGAAGTCACGCTATGGTCAGAATATGGCAATTTCATTGAATAACACTGTTCACATACTGGTAAGTACCTGTACTTCTTGTAAAACTAATCTATGCAGTTGACATGTTAGGTTTTATGGAATGATCTAGTTAAGGAGTATGCTCCACTTCAGTTGTTTTGCCTTGCTTGACCAATTACCAGTACTTATTGTAAAACTAGCAATGTTTTCCTTACCCCTGCCTCCCGATTATATGAGGGGTGATCAATAGATAATGAGAAAATGATTACAACAGCTAAATGTACCCTATCTGGTGGTTAGTACATAATAAGACGAAAACATACGAAATGGTTTTATATTGAAAAATGAATTAATATGTAGAACCTTTTTTCCAACCCATGAAAGTCGGCACTTCAATCAGAACTTAACTTGTTCAATTTGACAATACAAGTCAAAGCCCTACAGTATTAATGTTGTATACCCATGCCAGTATGAAATTTACCTAAACATTGTCTATTCATTAAGCCTGTGCAACAACTTCCGGTATGCAGCTTCCAGTTGTAACCAATCAACAAAACATCATAAAATAGAAATGTAGTGGTACTGATATAAATGGAGGTCTGTATAGACCATTTCAGATTCAGTTACTGTAGCAGTATAGTTTTATGATAACACCCAGACATTGTATGTTTTTTTGTTACTGTTCAATCAATTAATCATACAATATATCCTTGATTTGCAGGAAGTAAAGTTCCAAATTCCAGTGTCCAAGATAGTGATGGTGTTCAGACGCATGAGCTGCACCAGGATTTTTCAAAGTAAGTTTTATCATACACACAAAGGAAAATGTATACTGTTGTATTTCTGATGGATAACTGTCTGCAGCAAGTTAGTTTGGTGGTGTTGTTGCTTTAACCAATGATGATTGATTTGTTGGTATTGTGTTCTGATTATGTGACAAATACCAGATGGCTGTCTGCATCTTTAAGGCAGTGTCCTAATGTTTTTACTGTTAGACACTCTTGGAGCATAACTATGTCAAAATGTTTTAGACAAAATATACTACATTTATTGGGATACTTTGTTCATTTATGATCCCAAAAAGCAGTGATGACCAGTTCTAAATAAAGCTCAGCAAAATTGCACTTTTGCTTTTCAACATTTTAATTTGTAGCAATCCCCTACTTTATTAAACAACTGATGTTCTTCATGTGATGCTGATTTAATTAGAATTTAATCAGTTAAAAGATAATTACTGTAGATATTCAAATACTTAATCTAAATAGGTGTACAGTGGTCATGGTTGTATTGCTTGATTCTTCTATTTTCTAGGGTTTTTGTTTATTTATATTTTCAGGACATAATTGAGAGCAGATGTGAATTTTCCGGAATCCGATCATGTAGCTTGCACTTGGTTCGGTTAATTACATGTTTACTGTCTGTTGGTCCCATTGGTTGATGTTGTATGTCTGAGGCAAAAGTACAGGGAAAAGCATTTTTTTTATTTTACTTCGAGAAATGTTTGGCAAAGTAAAACCAGTTTTTGGTATTATACTATGCATACACACCCCTGTAAAATGTAAAAGAGTCGCATAGTCACTGATACAATTTTCTAAATTTTTTTGTGCCCCGAGGCACACTTTGATTCCTTTGGTTTTTTGGGCCCAGTACCTAGTACTTCAAGTTAGGTTAATTGGACAATGAAACTTAAGAAATAACTCAAGGAGGTTTACTTCCTGCAGTGGGTTATTTGAAGTGGCTGTTAGGACCAAGTGCTACTAAAGCTGGTGATTGGTGGATGGGGATGATCTATGCTTAAAATCCAAGTGTTTGAAAGTTATTGTTTATGCTGGAAGACAAGTACCTGCATTTGATTGGAACATACCACTGTCGTTGAAAGACGAGTACCTACATTGGTTCGGAACGTACCACCGTCGCTGTAAGACAAGTACTTACGTTTGATTGGAAAGAAGCACTTTCACTGAAAGACAAGACCAATGAAGCTACAGGACTGCTTGAATCATGGTAAGATATATATATAATACAACCATATCATTTTGTGCAACTGAAGCTTGCTAGCTAAATTTTACTGGGATCAGTGTTTACATGCATTGGAATTGAGCATCGATATCTACACAAATGACAGGTTAATATAGACAGCTAGTTCTTCTGCAATTGCTTCAATTTTGTCCATTTTGTGATATTTATGTAAAAGTAGTGTTCTGTTATTTGTAAAAGATTAAGAGGACAAGTGAAAATGCTTCAAAATTTTATTTTTGATGGTGGGGGTGTTTGCTAAAAAAGTATTTCCATTGAGTGGTCAAGTTTTAGCAAATTATGATTGTATGTTACTGTGTTATATTACAGGTACACTCAATCTTGCTGGATTGGAAAGTACAACTCTGTCTCTAGATGGATGGTGTAACCATACTGTGAACGGATGCTAGTCCATTGAATAACACTATTCACATAATGGTAAGTATTTGTACTTCTTGTAAAACTAATCTATGTAGGCGACATGTAAAGTTCGATAGAAGGAGTATGCTCCACTTTAGTTGTTTTGCCTTGCTTGATCAATCACACTTGAAATTGACCAGTGTGGAATCTTGTCTAGTAACATTTTAAAATCATGAGATTACAGCTGTTTAAATTTTTTGTATTTTAGATGTATTGGACAGTTTACAGTAATGACCGAAGTCACGCTATGGTCAGAATATGGCAAGTCCATTGAATAACACTGTTCACATACTGGTAAGTTAAGTACCCGTTTTTCTTGTTAAACTTATCTGTGCAGTTGACATGTTAGGTTTGATGGAATGATCTCGTTAAGGAGTATGCTCCACTTTAGTTATTTTGCCTTGCTTGACCAATTACAATTAAAATTTTCCACGGTAGAATATTGTTAAGTCAGATCTAACAATCGTGAGATGACAGCAGTTCAAATTTCTTGTATTTTAGATGTCTTGGACAGTTTACTGTAATGACCGAAAGTCACGCTATGGTCAGAATATGGCAAGTCCATTGAATAACACTGTTCACATACTGGTAAGTACCTGTACTTCTTGTAAAACTAATTGAAACGGTGATTGCAATGGAAAGAAGCGAAACATAGCTGCTTGTTGGCTTGAAACAATAAGTACCTGTACTTCTTTTAAAACTAATTAAAATGGTGATTGCAAAGGAAAGAAGCAAAACATAGCGGCTTGAAACAATCATCTGAATTAATGGTATAATATTTTTTTTTGGTGTATTGTCCAATGAAAAGTATGTCTATAGTTAGTTTACCGGTGCTGAAAACATGATAATGAGTTTTATCTAAAAACGAACAGGATCTAATCTGTGCAGTTGGCATGTTAGGTTTGATGGAATGATCTAGTTGTGGAGTATGCTCCACTTGGCATGTTTTGCCTTGCTTGACCTATTACACTTGCATTTTACCAGTGTTTATGAGATTACAGCAGTTCAAATTTCTTGTATTTTAGATGTCTTGGACAGTTTACAGTAATGACCGAAGTCACGCTTTGGTCAGAATATGGCAAGTCCATTGAATAACACTGTTCACATAATGGTAAGTACCTGTACTTCTTGTAAAACTAATCTATGTAGTAGACATATTAGGTTTGATGGAATGATCTCGTTGCGGAGTATGCTGAACTTTGCATGTTTTGCCTTGCTTGACCAATTTCAATTGAAATTATCCGCAGTGGAATCTTGTTTAGTCACATTTTAGAATCAGAATATGGCAAGTCCATTGAATAACACTGTTCACATACTGGTAAGTACCTGTTCTTCTTGTAAAACGAATTAAAACGGTGATTGCAAAGGAAAGAAACAAAACATATCGGCTTGAAACAGTCCTCTGAATTTATCATATATTTTTTTCTTTTGGTGTTTTGTCCAATAAAAAGTATGTCTATAGTTAGATTCCTGAAAATATGATAATGGGTTTCATCATAAAACGAACCGGACCTTATCTATGCAGTTGGCATGTTAGGTTTGATGGAATGATCTAGTTATTGAGTATGCTCCACTTTGTATGTTTCGCCTAGCTTGATCAATTACACTTGCAATTTACCAATGTGGAATCTTGTTGATTATGTGATTACAACAGTTCAATTTCTTGTATTTTAGATTCTTGGACAGTTAACTGTAATGACCGAAAGTCACGCTATGGTCAGAATATGGCAAGTTCATTGAATAACACTGTTCACACAATGGTAAGTACTTGTACTTCTTGTAAAACTAATCTATGTAGTGGACATGTTAGGTTTTATTGACTGATCTAGTTAAGGAGTATGCTCCACTTTAGTTGTTTTGCTTTGCTTGACCAATTATGCTTGAAATTTTCCACCGTGGGATCTTGTTTATTCACATTTTAGAATCATGTGATTACAGCAGTTTAAATTTCTTGTATTTTAGATGTCTTGGACAGTTTACAGTAATGACCGAAGTCACGCTGTGGTCAGAATATGGCAAGTCCATTAAATTACACTGTTCACATAATGGTAAGTACCTGTACTTCTTGTAAAACTAATCTATGTAGTAGACATATTAGGTTTGATGGAATGATCTCGTTGCGGAGTATGCTGAACTTTGCATGTTTTGCCTTGCTTGACCAATTTCAATTGAAATTATCCGCAGTGGAATCTTGTTTAGTCACATTTTAGAATCAGAATATGGCAAGTCCATTGAATAACACTGTTTACATACTGGTAAGTACCTGTTCTTCTTGTAAAACTAATTAAAACGGTGATTGCAAAGGAAAGAAACAAAACATATCGGCTTGAAACAGTCGTCTGAATTAATCATATAATATTTTTTTCTTTTGGTGTATTGTCCAATAAAAAGTATGTCTATAGTTAGATTCCTGAAAACATGATAATGGGTTTAATCATAAAACAAACAGGACCTTATCTATGCAGTTGGCATGTTAGGTATGATGGAATGATCTAGTTATGGAGTATGCTCCACTTTGTATGTTTTGCCTTGGTTGATCAATTACACTTGCAATTTACCAATGTGGAATCTTGTTGATTATGTGATTACAACAGTTCAAATTTCTTGTATTTTAGTTGTCTTGGACAGTTTACTGTAATGACCGAAAGTCACGCTATGGTCAGAATATGGCAAGTCCATTGAATAACACTGTTCACATACTGGTAAGTACCTGTACTTCTTGTGAAACTAATTAAAACGGTGATTGAAAAGAAAAGAAACGAAACATATCGGCTTGAAACAGTCGTCTGAATTAATGAAATATTTTTTTCTTTTGGTGTATTGTCCAATAAAAAGTATATCTATAGTTAGTTAGTTTCCTGAAAACATGATAATTAGTTTTATCATAAAATAAACAGTACCTAATCTGTGCAGTTGGCATGTTAGGTTTGATGGAATGATCTAGTTAAAGAGTATGCTCCACTTTGCATGTTTTGCCTAGCTTGATCAATTACACTTGAAATTTTGATTATGAGATTACATTAGTTTAAATTTCTTGTATTTCAGATGTCTTGGACAGTTTACAGTAATGACCGAAGTCACCCTACGGTCAGAATATGGCAAGTCCATTGAATAACACTGTTCACAAACTGGTAAGAACCTGTACTTGTTAAACGAATCTATGCAGTTGACATGTTACGTTTGATAGAATGATATAATTTTTAGGAGTATTACTCCACTTTAGTTGTTTTGCCTTGCTTAATCAATTACACTTGCAAGTTACCTATATGGAATCTTTTTAGTCACATTTTAGATGCATGAGATTACAGCAGTTTAAATTTCTTGTATTTTAGATGTCTTGGACAGTTAACCGTAATGACCGAAGTCACGCTATGGTCAGAATATGGCAAGTCCATTGAATAACACTGTTCACATACTGGTAAGTACCTATATTTCTTGAAAAAGTCATTAAAACGATGATCGCAAAAATAAGAAGCGAAACATAGCGGCTTGAAACAATCGTCTGAATTAATGATACAATATTTTGGTGTATTGTCCAATAAAAAGAATGTCTATAGTTAGTTTCCTGAAAACATGATAATGAGTTGTATCATAAATCTAACTGGGCTTTCATCTGTACAGTTGGCATGATAGGTTTGAGGGAATGATCTAGTTAAGGAGTAATTTTCACATTGCATGCTTTGCCTTGCTTGACCAATTACACTTGAAATTTTCCACTGTGGAATCTTGTTTAGTCACATTTTAGAATCACGAGATTACAGCAGTTTAAATTTCTTGTATTTTAGATGTCTTGGACAGTTTACTGTAATGACCGAAGTCACGCTATGGTCAGAATATGACAAGTCCATTGAATAACACTGTTCACATACTGGTAAGTACTGGCACTTCTTATAAAACTAATCTATGCAGTTGACATGTTAGGTTTGATGGAATGATCTAGTTAAGGAGTATTCTTCACTTTAGTTATTTTGACTTGCTTGACCAATTACACTTGAAATTTTCCACGATAGAATCTTGTTAAGTCAGATCTTTGAATCATGAGATTACGGCAGTTCAAATTTCTTGTATTTTAGATGTCTTGGACAGTTTACTGTAATGACCGAAAGTCATGCTATGGTCAGAATATGACAAGTCCATTGAATAACACTGTTCACATACTGGTAAGTACCTGTACTTCTTGTAAAACTTATTGAAACGGTGATTGCAAAGGAAAGAAGCGAAACATAGTGGCTTGTTGGCTTGAAACAATCAGTACCTGTACTTCTTGTAAAACAAATTAAAATGGTGATTGCAAAGGAAAGAAGCGAAACATAGCGGCTTAAATCAACCATCTGAATTAATCATATAATAATTTTTTCTTTTGGTGTATTGTCCAATAAAAAGTATTTCTATAGTTAGTTTCCTGAAAACATGATAATGAGTTTTATCAAAAAACGAACAGGATCTAATCTGTGGAGTTGGCTTGTTAGGTTTGATGGAATGATCTAGTTGTGGAGTATGCTCCACTTTGCATGTTTTGCCTGGCTTGACCTATTACACCTGAAATTTACCAATGTGGAATCTTGTTGATTATGAGATTACAGCAGTTTAAATTTCTTGTATTTTAGATGTCTTGGACAGTTTACAGTAATGACCGAAGTCACCCAACGGTCTGAATGGCAAGTCCATTGAATAACACTGTTCACATAATGGTTAGTATTGGTACTTCATGTAAAACTAATCTATGCAGTAGACATGTTAGGTTTGATGAAATGATCTAGTTTAGGAGTATGCTCCACTTTAGTTGTTTTGCCTTGCTTGACCAATTACACTTGAAATTTTCCACTGTGGAATCTTGTTTAGTCACATTTTAGAATCACAGATTACAGCAGTTCAAATTTCTTGTATTTTAGATGTCTTGGGACAGTTTACAGTAATGACCGAAGTCACGCTATGGTCAGAATATGGCAAATCCATTGAATAACACTGTTCACATACTGGTAAGTAACTGTACTTCTTGTAAAACTAATTAAGACACGGTGATAGTAAAGAAAAGAAGCGAAACATAGCAGCTTGAAACAATCATCTGAATTAATGGTATAATAATTTTTTGTTTTGGTGTATGGTATAATAAATAGGTTGTCTATAGTTATTTTCCTTAAAACATAACATTGAGTTTCATCATAAAACTAACAGGACCTAATTTGTGCAGTTGGCATGTTAGGTTTGATGGAATGATCTAGTTAAGGAGTGTGCTCCACTTCAAAAGTTTTGTCTTGCTTGATCAATTACACTTGAATTTTACCAGTGTGAAATCTTGTTTAGTCACATTTTAGAATCACGAGATTACAGCAGTTTAAATTTCTTGTATTTTAGATGTCTTGGACAGTTTACTGTAATGACCGAAGTCACGCTATGGTCAGAATATGGCAAGTCCATTGAATAACACTGTTCACATACTGGTAAGTACCTGGACTTCTTGTAAAACTAATATATGCAGTTGACATGTTAGGTTCGATTGAATCATCTAGATAAGTAGTATTCTCCACTTTATTTGTTTTGCCGTGCTTGACCAATTACACTTAAAATTTTCCACTGTGGAATCTTGTTTAGTCACATTTTAGAATCATGAGATTACAGCAGTTCAAATTTCTGGTATTTTAGATGTCTTGGACAGTTTACTGTAATGACCGAAAGTCACGCTATGGTCAGAATATGGCAAGTCCATTGAATAACACTGTTCACATACTGGTTAGTACCTGTACTTCTTGTAAAACTAATTAAAATGGTGATTGCAAAGGAAAGAAACGAAACATATCGGCTTGATACAATCGTCTGAATTAATGATATTATATTTTTTTCTTTTGGTGTATTGTCCAATAAAAAGTATGTCTATAGATTGTTTCCTGAAAACATGATAATGAGTTTTATCATAAAACAAACAGGACCTAATCTGTGCAGTTTGCAGGTTAGGTTTGATGGAATGATCTAGTTAAAGAGTATGCTCCACTTTTGATGTTTTGCCTCGCTTGATCAATTACACTTGAAATTTTGATTGAGATTACAGTAGTTTAAATTTCTTGTATTTTAGATGTCTTGGACAGTTTACAGTAATGACCGAAGTCACCCTACGGTCAGAATATGGCAAGTCCATTGAATAACACTGTTCATATTATGGTTAGTATTGGTAGTTCATGTAAAACTAATCTATGCAGTAGACATGTTAGGTTTGATGAAATGATCTAGTTAAGGAGTATGCTCCACTTTAGTTGTTTTGCCTTGCTTGACCAATTACACTTGAAATTTTCCACTGTGGAATCTTGTTTAGTCACATTTTAGAATCACGAGATTACAGCAGTTTAAATTTCTTGTATTTTAGATGTCTTGGACAGTTTACTGTAATGACCGAAGTCAAGCTATGGTCAGAATATGGCAAGTCCATTGAATAACACTGTTCACATACTGGTAAGTACTGGTACTTCTTATAAAACTAATCTATGCAGTTGACATGTTAGGTTTGATGGAATGATCTAGTTAAGGAGTATGCTTCACTTTAGTAATTTTGCCTTGCTTGACCAATTACACTTGAAATTTTCCACGATAGAATCTTGTTAAGTCAGATCTTAGAATCATGAGATTACGGCAGCTCAAATTTCTTGTATTTTAGATGTATTGGACAGTTTACAGTAATGACCGAAGTCACGCTATGGTCAGAATATGGCAAGTCCATTGAATAACACTGTTCACATACTGGTAAGTACCTGTACTTCTTGTAAAACTAATTAAAATGGTGATTGCAAAGGAAAGAAGCGAAACATAGTGGCTTGTTGGCTTGAAACAATCAGTACCTGTACTTCTTGTAAAACTAATTAAAATGGTGATTGCAAAGGAAAGAAGCGAAACATAGCGGCTTATATCAACCATCTGAATTAATCATATAATATTTTTTTCTTTTGGTGTATTGTCCAATAAAAAGTATTTCTATAGTTAGTTTCCTGAAAACATGATAATGAGTTTTATCAAAAAGCGAACAGGATCTAATCTGTGGAGTTGGCTTGTTAGGTTTGATGGAATGATCTAGTTGTGGAGTATGCTCCACTTCGCATGTTTTGCCTGGCTTGACCTATTACACCTGAAATTTACCAGTGTGGAATCTTGTTGATAATGAGATTACAGCAGTTTAAATTTCTTGTATTTTAGATGTCTTGGACAGTTCACAGTAATGACCGAAGTCACCCAACGGTCAGAATGGCAAGTCCATTGAATAACACTGTTCACATAATGGTTAGTATTGGTAGTTCATGTAAAACTAATCTTTGCAGTAGACATGTTTGGTTTGATGAAATGATCTAGTTAAGGAGTATGCTCCACTTTAGTTGTTTTGCCTTACTTGACCAATTACACGTGAAATTTTCCACTGTGGAATCTTGTTTAGTCACATTTTAGAATCACGAGATTTCAGCAGTTCAAATTTCTTGTATTTTAGATGTCTTGGACAGTTTACTGTAATGAGCGATGTCACGCTATGGTCAGAATATGGCAAGTCGATTGAATAACACTGTTCACATAATGGTTAGTACTTGTACTTTTTGTAAAACTAATCTATGCAGTTGACATGCTATGTTTGATGGAATGATCTAGTTAAAGATTATGTTTCACTTTAGTTGTTTTGACTTGCTTGACCAATTACAATTGAAATTATCCACAGTGGAATCTTGTTTAGTCACATTTTAGAATCACCAGATTACAGCAGTTCAAATTTCTTGTATTTTAGATGTCTTGGGACAGTTTACAGTAATGACCGAAGTCACGCTATGGTCAGAATATGGCAAGTCCATTGAATAACACTGTTCACATACTGGTACGTACCTGTACTTCTTGTAAAACTAATGAAAACGGTGATTGCAGAGGAAAGAAAGGAAACATATCGGCTTGAAACAGTTGTCTGAATTAATGATATAATTTTTTTTCTTTTGGTGTATTGTCCAATAAAAAGTATGTCTATATTTAGTTTCCTGAAAACATGATAATGAGTTTTATCATAAAACAAACAGGACCAAATCTGTGCAATTGGCATGTTAGGTTTGATGGAATGATCTAGTTATGGTGTATGCTCCACTTTTCATGTTTTGCCTTGGTTGATCAATTACACTTGCAATTTACCAGTGTGGAATCTTGTTGATTATGTGATTACAGCAGTTCAAATTTCTTGTATTTTAGATGTCTTGGACAGTTTACTGTAATGAGCGATGTCACGCTATGGTCAGAATATGGCAAGTTCATTGAATAACACTGTTCACATAATGGTTAGTACTTGTACTTCTTGTAAAACTAATTTATGCAGTTGACATGTTATGTTTGATGGAATGATCTAGTTCACAGGTAACTGTATCGTTGAAAAAGAAAACAAAAACGATTTTTTTGAAAATTTATATTTTTCTATCAAGGTCGATTTGTACAGAAATCCACGAGCTGGTTCGAGAGGTGCAGTTTGTTTTTAATAAAAAAACTGCTTTATGCATACCAATTATCTATAAAAAGATGTGTGTTTACACAATGTTATGGGATGAATGTAAGCAAAAAATTAACTTCATATCATAAAATCCATTGCTTAAAGGTATACTTTCCCAGCAGGCACAGCAACGTTTATACAACGTTGAAAAAACGTTGCGGGGCAACGTTGAAATAAGGTTGTATAAGCGTTTCATTTGCAACCACTTTGTTGAAACAAAACTTCAACGTTAATACAACCTAAATGCAACGTTGAAATAACGTTGCATCAACGTTGAAATAAGGTTGCATTAACGTTGAAATAAGGTTGCGTCAACGTTGAAATAAGGTTGCATTAACGTTGAAATAAGGTTGCATTAACGTTGAAATCAGGTTGCATTAATGTTGAAATAAGGTTGCATAAACGTTGAAATAAGGTTGCATCAATGTTAAAATAAGGTTGCATCAACGTTAAAATAAGGTTGCATTAACATTGAAATAAGGTTGCATTAACGTTGAAATAAGGTTGCATTAATGTTGAAATAAGGTTGCATCAACGTTTAAATAAGGTTGCATAAACGTTGTCCGACAGAAATTCTGCGGACAAAAAGTGATCACAAAACCTTGATGGCCTAGTGGTAACGAGCCTGCTTCGAGTGTGTAAGGAGATCCTGGGTTTGATCCCAAGTGTGGCCGTGTCATACCAAAGATGCAATTAAAATGATACCAGAAAATCTGTATCTGAAAAGCGAAAATCACAAAATCTCGATAGCCTAGTGGTAGAGAGTCTGCTTCTAGTGTGTGAGGTTCTTGGTTTGATCCTATGTGTGGCCGCGTCATAGCAAAGATGAACTTTTAAATGGTACAAGAAATTCCCTATAAAAGGGAAACTTGCATCATTCTCTTCTCTCAGTATGTATACCTTTTTGGTGATGGATAACATCAGCAATGAGGTGTCGAAAGTAATTAATATAAGTTAGAAAAACTGGTTTCCCAATCGACCTTAAATAAATAAGTAAAAGCGGAAAGCTCAATATGTACCACACTTCCTGGTCGAATGAACAAGTCAGCATGTATACATCTGAGATTCATCACAACCCACTTAACATAAATATTCAAATTCAAACAAATATTAAATTCTCATTTTATTTGTTGTCTACGTAATTTAACAAGCAATTGACATTATCAGCCCAAGTCTACCGCCTCCTTCCTAGTCTGTCTCTCCTTGGCAGCCTATTTCGCCTTCTTTAGTTCCTGTCTTCTTCTTCGTGCTCCCCCATTTCTGTCCCTGGTGTAATTAAACCATTCCTTAATCGTTATTTCCACAGAGTTTAGTGTAACTAAGTACTATGATGACACTGATCAACAGCTTCTGAAAATAATAAAATAAAACATTATGAAATAGTGTGCCCAGGATAACAAGAAAGGTGGGAAAATTTGGTATAACCCCCATCAGTTGATTTACCTGTGTGCTTAATTTATCGATGTTATTTAAGTTTCTAAAATATCCGGTACTTGTATTGTGAAATCTACATTAATATTTTATAAGGTGCCTTTTTTAGCCTATTTTTCATGAAGATCAGAAGTTGTCATGTTGACCAAACTGAAGTTGAAAAAAAAATTACCATAAGAACAGAGTGTTTATCTGACAGTTTTTCTTGTTTTCTCAAAATATTGATTTTGTAGTTACGACCTTCTCATTCTAAGCCTGCGATATGCTTCAACGGATCATAAAAATATGATAAAAATTATACCATAATGAAGCGCATATAAGTAATAAATTCAATATGTATAGTTTTACTTACATTTCTGTCGATTCTAACAGTGAGGCTGTTTCATAGAACTGTATATAAAATCACTTGTTCTACAGTTGTGGTCAGTTGTAATATCCTTGTTTAAATGTTGATCCAGGAACTCTGCTGGTATGTAGTTAATTACCACCATAAAACTCCTGTCCATATAGCAACACTCCCTGTACAAGCAGAGTCTTGGTCTTGTACAAAGTAACCACAACTTTCAAAAAAGCAAATTCTATAGTTCTAAACTGTTATTTATAATCTGGCCTTTCTGATCTTTAGTTGAGCATAATGTATAGCACTTGGTTGATAGTTTTGCTGGCTTCACCATTAAAGGAAGATGTTATATGTCACTAAGATCTGTAATAATCAATTTAATCTTTTTGGCAAATTTATGGTGATGTTAAGTACATGTATTAAGTGCACAATTTATCAATCTTCTGTTGAGCTATTTACTTTTATCTGATAAGAATCCAGTATGGTTATATAATCCTTTATAATCCTTGTTTTAAAGCTAAGAAGAACCTTTCTGACGAATGCCAACGGTTGTTCAACGTTTTATCAACGTTTAAGTAGAAACCATTTATGTTTTCGTTGATATAAGGTTGTACTTTCGTTGAAAATGGTTGCAACGATTGTCAACGTTTATTCAACGTTTAATCCACGTGGATTAAACGTTATGTGCCTGCTGGGTTAACTGTCGCTGGTGTAACACATTGTGAGGGACGGCCATATGGATTTGTGTTGCCTGCACCATATGAATCGGCTGTGAAACAGTATCTACATTTTATAGTATAACTTTTTAACTATTTGATCAATTCTGATAAGATCTGGCATATAAATACTTTAAACATTGCTGTATATGAATATGATCAGTTTATGAAGATATTGATAGTCAAATTTTGTTTTTGATTGATTGAAAATCTGGTTCATCTAGAACAAATAAACCTTTATAGAAAAATATAAATTTTCAAAAAACATGCTCCACTTCAGTTGTTTTGCCTTGCTTGACCAATTACCTGTACTTCTTATAAAACTAGCAATGTTTTCCTTACCCCTGCCTCTAATTTATATGAGGGGTGATCAACAGATAATGAGAAAATGCTTACAATTAACAGAGCTAAAGTTATCTTATCTGAAGGTTATTACATAATAAGACGAAAACATATGACATGGTTATTCTATTGAAAAATGAATTAATATGTAAAACATTGTTTCCAACCCACGAAAGTCAGAACTTCAAAAAGAACTTAGCGTTGTTCAATTTGACAAAACATCCAAAGCCCTACAGTATTCATTTTAAAAAAAAAACCTTCAAATTACCCTCTTTTCATATTTATAGATCATGGCTAACACATACTTGCTATCAGAATTTCGTTCTGAACATGGTGGTAGTAGTTCTGATGTCGACTTCACATTGCATTCAATAATTAGCTTTTTTCAATTCCATTTTGTAATATATAGTATGTATATGATTTGAAGCTTTTGAAATGGCATGATCATCAAACGATTACTGTACATCTCAAACACAATTTCATTATAACCTGTTTTCATCAAGACTGAATATTTTATTGATATAGTTCAATTTTGAACCCTGAGCCATGAACTTTCAGACAAGTCGATTTGGACGAGTGACCGTGATTTGTTCAATAGTCATTATTTAAAGATATGCTACTTACTACTGTGTGTATTTTATCGATTTACAGTTTATGGGCAGTCTCGGCTCAATGCTTGAAATCAAACTATAGTCTTTTGTTTTCATTCATTTTTTGCAATCATATAACAATAACACGTGTTTCACAGAACATATGACTACCTAACCCATGTTTATTATTACTGCCAAAACAAAATTATTATAAGCGTTTTCTTATTATATTTTGATCATTCCTCGTTTTGTGGTAATTAAAACATTTACTTCTCTTCTCATCTTGTATCATCTCATTTAGAAAAATAATACAGACTAGTTAACTCAGTTACATCCAGTTTAATCTAGATAAACCTAGTTTACCTCATGGTCAAGCTTATGTTTAAAACAGTTATCATTTGACTTTGAAAGGATTGTATAGGGAGTAACATTTTTATCAAGTTTTCAAAGTTTCTATTATGTAGTCCTGATTTTTCCGTTTTCCTTAAGAGATTTCAGAGAGTTTTTACCATCTTGATTTCCATCTTGATATTCAGATGATGCCAAATGTTGTCACATCATGTTGGTATGAAATTTACCTGAACATTTGATTGTATATTCATTAAGCCTGTGCAACAACTACCGGTATGCAGCTTCCAGATGTAACCAATCATCAAATTTAAACATTATAAAATACAAATGTAGTGGTATTGATATAAAATGAAGGTCTGTATAGACTGTTTCAGTGTCAGTTACTGTAGCAGTTTAGTTTTATAATAACACCAAGACATATAATATTTTTTTCATTTTTGTTCAATCAATTAATCATACAAAATATCCTTGATTTGCAGGAAGTAAAGTTTCACATTCCAGTGTCCAAGATGTTGATGGTTTTCAGAAGCTTGAGCTGCACCTTTGGGGCACTTTCAAAGTAAGTTTTATTATACAGACAAAGGAAAGTATAATGTTATATTGAGATGGATAATCGTCTGCAGCAAGTTAGTTTGGATGTGTTGGCACTTAAACCAATGATGATTGATTTGTTGGTATTGTATGCAATGATTATGTGACAAATACCAGATGGCTGTCTGCATCTTTAAGGCAGTGCCCTGATGTTTTTACTGTTAGACACTTGTGGCATAACTGTCTATACTGAGAGCTATTGCTCCGCATTATCGGCTCTATATATAAGCTCTAAAGACATACTATGCTATATTCATTGAGATAATTTGTTGATTTATAATCCCCAAAAACCAGTGATGACCAGTTCTAAATAAAACTTGTACTTTTCAAAATTTTAATTTGTAGCAATTGCCTACTGACTACTGTCTAAATTAAATTATCTTATTGCTACATGATATATCAACTTAAAAAAGCTGATATGTTCTTCATGTGATGCTGATTTAATTAGAATTTAATCAGTCATAAGACAATTTAATCAGTCATAAGGCATTTACTGTAGATGTTCAAATAAGTAATATAAATACATGTACATTGGTCATGGTTGTATTGCTTGATTCTTCTATTTTCTAGGGTTTTTGTTTATTTATATTTTCAGGACATAATTGAGAGCAGATGTGAATTTTCTGAAATCCGATCATGTAGCTTGCATTTGGTTCGGTTTATTACATGGTTACTGTCTGTTGGTCCTATTGGTTGATGTTGTATGTCTTAGGCAAAAGTACAGGGAAAAGCATTTTTTTTATTTTACTTCGAGAAATGTTTGGCAAAGTAAAACCAGTTTTTGGTATTATACTATGCATACACACCCCTGTAAAATGTAAAAGAGTCGCATAGTCACTGATACAATTTTCTAAAATGTTTTGTGCCCCGAGGCACACTTTGCTTCCTTTGGTTTTTTGGGCCCAGTACCTAGTACTTCAAGTTAGGTTAATTGGACAATGAAACTTAAGAAATAACTCAAGGAGGTTTACTTCCTTTAGTGAGTTATTTGAAGTGGCTGTTAGGACCAAGTGCTACTAAAGCTGGTGATTGGTGGATGGGGATGATCTATGCTTAAAATTCAAGTGTTTGAAAGATATTGTTTATGCTGGAAGACAAGTACCTGCATTTGATTGGAACGTACCACTGTCGTTTTAAGACGAGTACCTACATTGGTTCGGAACGTACCATTGTTGCTGAAAGATGAGTACCTACATTGGTTTGGAACGTACCACCGTCGCTGTAAGACGAGTACCTACATTGGTTTGGAATGTTCCGGTGTCGCTGAAAGACAAGTACTTCTTTGGATTGGAACATACCATTGTTGCTGAATATCTGTCAGGTTCAGGAAAAAAGGGTCAGTATATTTTAGGTCAATTTTATTTTTACTGTTTGTTTCCTTTAGATTGGCGAATTTGGCTGGCATATGAGTGTTAGTCGACTTTGTTACCCTAAAGCAACCTACTGTTAGATGGGTGATTTCCGCTAATGATAGATTCATTCACGATAGTGACTCTTACAGGGGTGTGCATTGTCTTGCATGGAACTATTGAGTGTGAGGTCCTCAAAGTATTGTATGATGTCTGCGTGTGTGCATGGTTGTTGGCGTGTGTGCGTGAATGCTTGCATGTGTGTGTGTTTATTTGCATGCATATGTCCATGTCCTTGTTCTTGTGCGTACAACCCCAAGGACTAGGATGTGTGATGTAGGCTGCACATGAGCTTGTTGGCATATGCATGGTTGTTGGCGTGTGTGTGTGATTGTTTGCGTGGATGTATTTATTGGCATGCATATGTCCATGTCCTTGTTCTTACAACCCCTAGAACTAGGATGTGTGATGTAGGCTGCACATGAGCTTGTTGGTGTATGCATGGTTGTTGGCGTGTGTGCGTGAGTGTTTGCATGTGTGTATTTATTGGCATGCATATGTCCATGTCCTTGTTCTGGTGCGTACAACCCCTAGGACTAGGATGTGTGATGTAGGCTGCACATGAGCTTGTTGGCGTATACGTAGTTGAGTATTTGAGGCTTGGGTGATTTCCGCTAATAATAGGTTCATCCACGATAGTGACTCTTACAGGGGTGTGCATTGTCTTGCATGGAACTATTGGGTGTGAGGTCCTCAAAGTATTGTATGATGTCTGCGTGTGTGCATGGTTGTTGGCGTGTGTGCGTGAATGCTTGCATGTGTGTGTTTATTTGCATGCATATGTCCATGTCCTTGTTCTTGTGCGTACAACCCCAAGGACTAGGATGTGTGATGTAGGCTGCACATGAGCTTGTTGGTGTATGCATGGTTGTTGGCGTGTGTGCGTGAGTGTTTGCATGTGTGTATTTATTGGCATGCATATGTCCATGTCCTTGTTCTGGTGCGTACAACCCCTAGGACTAGGATGTGTGATGTAGGCTGCACATGAGCTTGTTGGCGTATACGTAGTTGAGTATTTGAGGCTTGGGTGATTTCCGCTAATAATAGGTTCATCCACGATAGTGACTCTTACAGGGGTGTGCATTGTCTTGCATGGAACTATTGGGTGTGAGGTCCTCAAAGTATTGTTTGATGTCTGCGTGTGTGCATGGTTGTTGGCGTGTGTGCGTGAATGCTTGCATGTGTGTGTGTTTATTTGCATGCATATGTCCATGTCCTTGTTCTTGTGCGTACAACCCCAAGGACTAGGATGTGCGATGTAGGCTGCACATGAGCTTGTTGGCGTATGCATGGTTGGCGTGTATGCGTGATTGTTTGCATGGGTGTATTTATTGGCATGCATATGTTCATGTCCTTGTTCTTGTGCGTACAACCCCTTGAACTAGGATGTGTGATGTAGGCTGCACATGAGCTTGTTGGCGTATGCATGGTTGTTGGCGTGTATGCGTAATTGTTTGCATGGGTGTATTTATTGGCATGCATATGTCCATGTCCTTGTTCTGGTCGTACAACCCCTAGGACTAGGATGTGTGATGTAGGCTGCACATGAGCTTGTTGGCGTATACGTAGTTGAGTATTTGAGGCTTGGGTGATTTCCGCTAATAATAGGTTCATCCACGATAGTGACTCTTACAGGGGTGTGCATTGTCTTGCATGGAACTATTGGGTGTGAGGTCCTCAAAGTATTGTATGATGTCGGCTGCATTTGAGATGTGGCGTGTGCGTGGTTGTTGGCGTGTGTGCGTGAATGTTTGCATGTCTGTGTGTTTATTTGCATGCATATGTCCATGTCCTTGTTCTTGTGCGTACAACCCCAAGGACTAGGATGTGTGATGTAGGCTGCATTTGAGCTTGTTGGCATATGCGTGGTTGTTGGTGTGTGTGCGTATTTGTTTGCATGTGTGTGTTTATTGGCATGCATATGTCTATGTCCTTGTTCTTGTGGGTACAACCCCTAGAACTAGGAAGTGTGATGTAGGCTGCACATGAGCTTGTTGGTGTGTGCATGGTTGTTGGTGTGTGTGAGGCTGTATGTGAGCAAGGCTGGCATGCACATGCACTTGTTGGTGTGCGTGTGTGCTTGCGGGCGTGCATGAGTTTGGTTGTTGTTTTTGTGTTTTGTGCGTCTGACCGGTTGGCCAGTATTTCATGTCATTTACCTGTGTCCTGCATGTGGAATGTTATACCATCCACAGTCAGGGAGCAGGCTTAAAGACATGGAATACTGGCCAAACTCTTTATTTTTATTTTTTTTACAGATTTTTCCAACTGAAAATTATGGTACCTTACTTCTTGGGATGACTTATCCAGATGTGGGACTTGAAACTTATCAAGCATTGTAAATTCAGCAATGCATTCTCTAAATGAAAGTAAGTGTCTTAATTCATATTTTTGGTACAAATTCACTGTCTACAATATATGTAAATGTAAATTTGGCTTCTCTATCTTTATCAAATGCAGAAATTAGTTCCCAATAAGTAACTGCATAACCCATGAGGTTAACTCTTTGCTTAACTCAACTACTTGGTTACTGATAAAAAATTAAGTCTATTATAGTTTGTTCAAAATGTTGAGCTACTGTCGGCATACTTTCTGGAATGTGTAGTTCTACACCAGATTAGTAATCATATATTCTTTTTAATCACAGAGGATATAATGCTTTGTTGACTACTGTTCTTGGATAGTCGATATGAAATGTTTATCAAAGAGAGATAAGTACAAAAACTGGCCATGCCCTCATTCGAACCGTTGACTTCCAACTCCAAAGGTAGTTGTCTTAACCATTAAAATTTTTGTTTATGGGAGATCAATCGTGTGACTGTGCTTGTTGTTAAATATTTGATTGTTCTTGTTTTTACCCAACAGGTATCCTACAGATGAATGTTGTCTACATGGACATAGGAACAATTCTAATAAGATAGTGTCTACTATGGATTCAATAAGTAATTCTAACGAGGAAACTATCCCTTACGATATAATAACAGGGCCTACCAGTAACTTGGCTTTACCCAGTTAAACCGAGATAAACATTTCACCTGACAGATGATTTGATGTTTACAACTGTTATCAATTAACTTTGAACAGACTGGATAGTATCGTGGACAGTTCAAATACAAAATTTATTGTGCTAAGACATTTTCTCTGCACAAATAGACAAGTATGTGAGTTTAATCCAGTATCCTGAACAGTCGAAATATTGTGCTAGACATTAAGTCTGCAAGAATAGACGAGTGTGTGATTTCAGATGATATATTTTAGAGGTGTAAATGATGAGATATTGTCGCTGTTGGTATGATATATGTTATGTGATGGTGTTATGTTCTGTTAAGAGTTTTTTTGTTGATATATTACTGTTATTTCGATGTTATGTTGTTGTTATTGATGGTATATTGTTTTAAGATGATTTACTTGGTGTTAAAATTGTAATTTGTTGTTGGTATCAAAAAGACTTATTGTGTTTAAAAGAACTTCTTATTTTTTAAGTTGATATGATGTTGAAATATGATCTCATATTGTTGTTAAATGGTATGTTGTTGTTAGGAGTGTTGTTTTTATGATTGTTGTCGATACAATGGTGTGATTGTTTGGGTTTTTTATCATATGTATTGTTTTAAGTTAATATATTGTTATGTCGTTCTAGAAAAAGTACTCCAGCATACATTCTCTGTGCAGAACTTGGTAGTTGTAACCCGCTAACAATTACCTTTAAAACAAGAATGATTGAATATTGGTTAAATATTATCCGTGGCAATGAAGATAAATTATCCTACATGATATACAAACATCTTATTTATGGTAACAAACCATGCAAATGGATATCTTATATCCGAAATATCTGAGATTCAACCGGTCACGCTGATCTCTTTATTAATCAAAACAATGTAAAAATCAAGAATTTACATTTGTTAATAAAAAACGTAACAGATCAGTTTAAACAAACTTGAACAGTCAAACAAAGGTAAAGCATACAAAACATTTAAAAATAATACCGAATTCGAAAAATATACTTGATTTCTTTAACCATAAATCCCCCATCGAAACCGGATTGTTGGATGACACCCCCTGTCAGATCGAATATGTAATTTTTTGTAGAAGTGATATAGGTGACAATTTTAACTATCCGCTAGTATGTAGTCATTTCCATAACTACATAAATTATTTTTAGATAGATACTACTATACACATCATAATGTAATTAAATACCAACAACTACTAAACAATAAAAATATGAGCATTTTGAAGAGTGGCTATTTTTGTTTCCAACTTAACACTGTTAGCTGATTTATCCATTTATTATTTCAACCACTAAATGTATAATGTATTTATGTTTTCTTAAGTATTTGTACAACATTATCTGGAATGTGTATATGTGTATTGAATTGTGTTAATATTGTGTACTGTGTGTTGCTATGTATTTTTTTTAAGTCATTTATTTAGGCTGTTATCAATGTGACCATCATTGTTTTGTAAAGCTCAATAATCAATGGTTTCTAATAATTGAAATAGTATTATTCTTCCAGTTATAACTAAATAAAACAATTGCATATAACAGTTCTATTCCTATTGAACTTAGTTGCAAAACAATAGAATCTTTTTTGACCGGGTCATAAATTAATTTACATTAGTTTTCAATCATTTTTATATGTTGGGGTATGCGTAGTTGAGTATTTGAGGCTTGGGTGATTTCCTCTAATAATAGATTCATCCACGATAGTGACTCTTACAGGGGTGTGCATTGTCTTGCATGGAACTATTTGGTGTGAGGTCATCTAAGTCTGTGCATCCATTAATAATTATGTAATGTTAATATTACACCAACTATTAACAACAATGCTTTATATAATCCCATCAAAGATAGTGACGAAGGTGCCTTGCTGTCTGTCATGGAACATAGTTGAACCCTGGAAACCTGGGTGGCTAGTTTATTATTACTGTAGTTTATTTGGTACTTTCGTTTAAGGATAACTTATCATTAGATGGGTGATTTCCTCTAATAAATATTTGTATAAGTCTAACGCAATATTCTGCAATGTCAACATAAACAGAAATCACTGACCATTACATAGATTTAGGGAGAGCGGAAGTGTATTTTACCTGCTCACTTCTATTCACCAAGTAAATTAAAATAACGGTAAAGCTTGGCCACATTGACATGAGCCTGACCTATTGATTAGCATAATTTAACAGTCGATATATTGTCTTTGTTTACAACACCGAGTGTATGTTTTCATAATAGGGGAGTATCACGAAGACGCTTAAGATGTAATACAAGCACAAATATGAAATACCGATATTGCAAGATTTGCTTGCGGAAATTTATATAATCAAAGCAAAAATCTATAATGTAATATATTCTTGCATAAAGGTCAGGTTCAGGTCACAATAGCCAAGCTATACACATTGAAAAAGATAATCCCTTTTCCAATATCCTTTTATGTTGTTGTACCTGATCTGCCTGTTTACTTTAAGTGACACAGGTCCCAATACCGCGTTAGAGTTATACAATAGTAATTGTTATTTTTCTAAACATTTTTCTTGTTTAAAAGACTACTTGACCGTAAATTTTTTGATCAAGTATAACAGTATTATGACTTTGATATTGTTCCACATATATTGATAGGTCATTTCCATAATACTGCCCCACGTATATTGCTTAGTCATTTCTTTAATATCGTTCCCCATACATTGATAGGTCATTTCTTTAATACTGTTCCACATATTTTGCTAAGACATTTTTAACACTGTTCCACATACATTGATAGGTCATTTCTTTAATACTGTTCCACATATATTGCTTAGTCATTTCTTTAATACTGTTCCACATATTTTGCTAAGAAATTTTTTAACACTGTTCCACATAGATTGATAGGTCATTTCTTTAATAATGTTCCACATATATTGCTTAGCCATTTCTTTAATATTGTTCCACATATTTTGCTAAGACATTTTTAACACTGTTCCACATATATTCATAGGTCATTTCTTTAATAATGTTCCACATATATTGCTAAGTCAATACTTCCATGCTGCTCTTAATATATTGCTAAGATATCGCTTAAAAACTTTTCCACATATATTGCTAAGTCAGTTCTTTAATATTGTTCCACATACATGTATATTGCTATGCAACTTCCTTAATATAATATGTATTTTACTATAAATGCAATTTTGCATATGTCCATTCACGTCATGTAACAACAACAAAATGTTAGCTTTTAAAATATTTACTTCTTCATTTGTTTTGTATTTTTGTTGACGTTTATATTTTCGTTCCTCTTTTATAGTGAATTCAGTATTAACACTAATGAGTAAACTTTCTCATTTGAAAGATAAGCAGGATGTACAGTTAACTCTGTTAAACCAGTTAAACCTAAATAAACAGTTAATTTATCTGATGGACGTGATTATGTTTACAACCATTATCATTTAACTTTAAATATCTTGTATTGCATTATATCTCACGTCACAAACTGATCACTCTATGGGCTGTCGGTGGTCCATATCTCCAAAATTGACTTGTCCAGACACTTTTTCACGTTTCATACCCTCAGTATGAATGCTTCATTTTATTTTTACATCATCTCATAATGACACAACTGCAAACTATTACTTTGTTGAGTCTTTTCTATTTACAGTGTTTAGTGTGCATACTAACTAGTGTATAGGGTTATATATATTAGATAATGTCAATTGTGCAGGGTTAAAGCTCAAGATCTTTCTGACAGAAAATTTATTCACATACATTGTTTATAAACCGTTGAAAAATGTCTAAATGTAATAACTCGGGTGCAGTTTTCCAGAGCTTTTTCTCAGAAATGAGATTTCATCTCTGGTTTTTACCCTGGCCTGAGTTATTACAGTGATTAATAATTTGAACGAGAATTACTTAAAGCATTTCTGTGATTATAGATACATTTCTTTATGATGTTGTTGCTCCAATGTTTAATTGTTGCTATGCTGATAATGATTGTTGGTGTTTTGATGTTACATTATTACTTTGAAGATGAGATGTTTTCAGAGATGTTTTTAGAATAAAGTTATGTACATACTCATGTCTTGTATTCATGTGTTGTTATTGTGAACACAGGCACATGGTTTAGTTGATTTAAAAAAATTTATAAATAAATTTATGTAGTCAACAAATTACAAGTTGTTGAAATCAACTAAGCCATGTGATTGTGAAAACATTATTTGATTTCCAGGGAAGAAACTTTTATATTGCTTATATTGAGTTCTTTCCCTTTAATGTTCAGGACTGTCGCTTATAACCATGGTGGACATGTATACGATGTGACCTTTTGGTCAAGCTGACAAGTAAAAGTATGCCAACAAAAATTTTAAACAACTGTGAAGTCAATTTGGTTGATTTTTACAAGGCATATTCAACACTCGAACAGGGAATGAACACTACCCTAGGAAGTTAGCCAAGAAATCACATGATTTGTCCACCCTAGTAATTGTAAGGTCGGGCCAAATAAGCCTATGTGAGACTTGTAGCACAAGGCTTCTATGAAGCAGATGGATTGACATGCAGATCCATGTTTCATTCTAAACGGACAAGGTTCAATGAGCCTAGAGACACACATGCACAATAAAATGCCAGCGTACCATGGCAGGTGTGGTGACTAGATACTAAGATATCAAAGTCAGAGAAGGAAATCAAGAAAATGGATTCCTTTTAAAACAGAACAAGATGAATAAAACTAGCAAGAGTATGAAATTGAGACTTTATGACAGATGTGTGCAGTTTCAGGTCATGGCTCCGTTGAGTGCTATTTTGAATATGTAAGTTACAGGGTGTCCCAAAAGACGGGGACATAACTGACATAATTACATGATTCAGAATCTCTTCATTTAAAACAAATTTTCACAAGACGACATTGCACATGAATTTTTACATTTTAAGATTTCAATACTACTAATCGTAGATCACAATAAATTGTATATATATGTATCATCTGAGATTGTATTAACATCTAGTGGCGCCATATTGGTAGGCTGCATATTGACGTATGTGTACAGTACTTGGTTGCAATTAATAAAATTTGTACTATCCATTGAAATCCCATGGATCTGCAAATTCATGGGCGGATCCAGGATTTCCGGTTAGGGGGGCGTAAGAAATTTGCTGGGGTCCAGGGCATAGTCCTGCATGGGCGTAGGAGCGTCTTAACATTACAACCCTTCAATCATGGAAGCACATTTTGGTTATATATATCTATATACTGATATATATATGTATAACAACTGAGTTTATGATTCTCTGGCAATTTTGTTATTACGTGGTAACTAGAAGTTGATCATTTGAAATAGGGGGGACCAGGGCATGCCCCCCCCCCCCCGGCAAAATATTTTTAACTATGGATCAATCTGATGCATTCTGGGCGTTCTGAGATACCTTATTTGGTGTTAAACAGGACACGTTTTATTATTATATACAGAGCAGTATTTAGATTAATCGCAATGAAGTGTTTGCACAAGTGCCCGAATTTGAGATCTGAAATTGTTTATGTTAACCTTTAAGGGCTTAATATCTAATTGACAACCTCTAAAGGTAATATAGGAGGTGAGAGTATTTAAAATATAAAAAATATTTATGGAGTGTATTCGTTTTCGCAAAGAACGTGTGTTGACACATTTTCATAGATTGAAGTTACTTTGCGAGTGAAGCGAGCAAAAAAAATTTTTTTTCAGTAAAACAAGTAATATAAAAATGTTCACGTATGCTATCTGCACTGAGTCATAGTTTTACACAAACTCGCTTTACAAAATTAATGTTATTAAAATTGCAAAAGTAGTGGGTCCTGGGAGGCATGCTTTGTGACAACGAGGGATCAATCAGGTGCATTCTGGTGGTCTGAGATACATGTACCTTATTCGCTAGTAAATAGGGCATGCTTAAATTTATAACAAAACCAGACTAATTTAAATCTTTAAAGTCTACGGTGTTTCATTGATTGCAGAGTGATCCAGTATATAGGCGTACTTGTAGCATCATTTTTTGTGGATGCGCCTCTTCTTTCATAAATTAAAGATAATTTTGGGAGCGTAGCGAGCACGAAATTTTCACATTTTAATACTATTTCACAAAGAATTAAAGGCAAATTACACATATCTAGACTATTTCAGCCAAATAAAAATCGTTACTTTGGCGATTTTAGGGGGGGCGTACGCCGGGTCCCCCCCCCCCTTGGATCCGCCTATGAAATTATAATCTCCAATCAAATGAGGGAGATGGCCGAAAGATTTATCTTAAATTAAACGTTTTAAATATTGTACACCTCTTGTAGTTGGGAGTTGTTGATAGCCTCTTGTAGGCTTGGGGAGTAAGACGTTTGATCCCTGGTATATTAACTGACCACTTATTATTGACAGATCGAATGCAACTAAATTACTGTATCATATTACTGTATCACATTACTGTATCACATTACTGTATCACATTCATGCATTTATCATCCCATTAATATATCATTCCCTTCCATTGTTACAAATAATAGCATGAGTGGCATAGTACCAAATTATTACTTCATTCATCAAATTAATATGAGTCAGATTTAAATCAATATAATAAAGAAAATGAAAACTAACGTACACAATATGTCATGAGACATCACTAGTAGCCATACTGACATATTTTTTACTATAGACGACAACGATATAATAAGCATTGTTGTTATAATTATCTCCCTTTGATTAGATACTCTCAACAAAGGAGAACTTCTTTTTAATTTCTACACAAATATCTTAAAGTTTTTAAAGATTACAACTGTTTACGGATTGTTAACAACTTAAACTTGATTTTATTCATTTCCGATTTCTATCGTGAAACGATTTCATGTACAAATGAGAGATGACAACATCTTATTACCTCAGAATTTGAATTCAAAGTTGAGGTAAGTTGAAACTCAAACAATTTACTGCTTACACTTGTCATAATTACTGCTTACACTTGTCACAACTACTGCTACCACTTGTCATAATTTCTGCTACCACTTGTCATAATTGCTGCTAACACTTGTCATAATTACTGTTTACACTTGTCAAGTATGCTCAGAAACATACTGTTATACATTGTCTTAGTTTCTTTAAAACTAATAGAATTGTTGAATTTACAAGTCACACAAACACAGGGAAAGGGTTATAAATAAGTAAAGGTTATTTATAATTATCAGTCGTCTAAGACCATTCAGCTTACCAATCACAACACAGCGTCAGTTCATGACGGCCTTCCGTCATGGCCGCCACAGCTCAAGAGGGCGATCCCAGAATGCCCTGGGGCTTCACCCCAAGACTGGGGCACCTGCTAATGCACGTATTTCCGGATCCAAAGCACAGACCCTACACTCCTCCCCACTTTAAATACAGCATGGTTGTTCCCCAAGTCTTATGGAACTGCATCCAATCCACTTCTGGCCTTTGACCCTGGACGATCCAAGCCCCTCACCGACTCCGTGTGCTACCACCACACTTCAGCCCGGAGCACCGCATCATGGACTGCTACGCCTTTTGGTGATGACCTCCCTTTTTTTTATCTGGACCCTGGATGATCCAAGCCTCTCACGGACTCCTTGCGCCAACCACCTCACTTCAGCCCAGAGCACCACCTCACGAACTGCTACGCCTTTTGGTGATGACCTTCCTCTAGACCTGGACCCTACAGCACCTTGTTCTTGGCAGCACTTAACTCCTTAACCTGAACCCACACTGCCATGGTCCTGATGCTTCTGTCTGCATACCTATCACCTTGAATGAACCCATACTGGTTCGGTGGCTCCCCTGTCCACACAAACTGCGTCGGGCCCGAAACCCTCACTTGTTCTGAGGCCTCTCTGACTTGACTACTAAAAGCTGGAACCCACACTGGTCCCTCTGACCTGCCTGCTTCTGGCTGAAACCTACGCTGGTTGCGTGGCTCCCCTGTCCACACCACCTGTGACTGGCCAGAACCCACACCACATGAACTTCTCCCTCACAAGCTGACTTGACTACTGAAGGCTGGAACCCACACTGGTTCCAAAGTCCCTCTGACTTTCCTTTTTCTGGCTGGAACCTACGCTGGTTCCGTGGCTCCCCTGTCCACACCACCTGTGACTGGCCGGAACCCACACTGGTTCCAAGGCCAATCTGATCTAGCTGAAACCTGTATACTCCACCTGTTCACACCACTGGTCCCTGGCCGGAACCCACACTGGTTCCTAGGCCCCTTTGACCTACCTGTGTCTGGCTGGAACTTGCACTTCTTCCGGGCCTCTACTGACTAGAACACACTCCTCCTCCAAGCCTGAGCCACCTTAATGCAGCTCCGCATGCCTACAACAATCAAAACTTCTGGAGCTATGTATCACTACTCCCTGTGTAGCCTATAATACTTACACCCGGATCACATACTCCACCACTTAATATGTACCATATGTTATGTTTACCCTGGACTTTCCACTCACAGCAACCAAATACTTGACTCTTTGCTGCTATTAACAACTGGGCTCCACATCTACCTTTACCCCGACATCTACAATGTCCCCTGACATCCTTGATGTCAACTCTTTCACTTCTCAACATAAACCTATTGTGTATTTCCCACTTCAAACTCCCTGAAGATTTCCCTGGTAAAGACCCTGGAACAGTAGCAATGTTGTTACCCGCCCCAGCACATCCATTTTGACCTTCACCTTGACCTAATTATAGACTTAGACTTATTGAAAGGCCAATTCTTGGTAAACCCAAATTAACCATAACTCTGTCTGTCCTACATTTTGAATTATCTCCCCTTTAGTATTTTCAGGATCAAATTCTGTCTGGAGTGTATCTTCAAAAGTTTTTAAGATATTGCCTAAAAACTTGATTTATAAATTTTATAAATACATGGCAGCTTGTAGATCATGTGCAGGGACCAAGAACCATAACTCTGTCTTACATTTCGAATTATCTCCCCTTTAGTATTTTCATAATTATTGTTTGTCCAGAGCGTATCTTCAAGACTATTTAAGATATCGACTTGAAACTTGGTATATAAATAGATGGCAACTTGGAGAAGTGCAGTGACAAAGAACCATAACACCTGTATCACCAGATTACACAAGAAGTCCATCAAGGCATTGCTTTCAAATGTGGCATTTTCGTTTACCATAATAAGCCCCTTATAGTGTGATATCCATGTAACACTATCAAACATTGTAACTGAATAATGGCCCCTGATTGACTTAGCTTTTTATGGACATGGCTTTCACGGGGGAATAAGCATTTATTGAACGCAGTCTTGTTCTTGACTAAAATTAATGTGTTATGGTCTGAAAAAGTTATGTGAGAACGAAGGTATAAACTTAAATATAGGCCTACTTTAGACATGTTGTATAATTTTTTTTTTTTTAGGTTCCATCATGAAGATTCTAAATCAACAAGTAATGTCAAGTGCAGAAGAATGTTGTCAGGAACGTTTCCTTGTAAGACACGACATGGTATGTCATATGCTGTTGACACTGCGTGGCAGAAGCGGGGATTTGATAGTTTAACATGTAAGTGCCTATGAAGATGAAGATCATTTTATCAGTAGTAGTATTGCTTATTCCTACATTACTATTGATTTTTATCTGTCAGTCTGTCCTAAAATTTGAACATGCTGTAACTTCTCCATGCATTGAATGAGTTTTCAATAACTTTTCATGCAATAGTGTGTCTTTTATTATGGCAGACACAAGACACTAAAATCAACGGTCAAGGTCACACTTCTAGTTCAAAGGTCAGATGTGGTCTGTTCTGGACCATTACTTTTCCATATATTGAGGGATTTGAAAATAATTTAATACAATTGTTCACCACCACAGACTATCATTTTATTATGGATGTGGTATGTTATACTTCTATGGGGTTATTTGGTAGTACCTCGGTCGCAAATTTTGATTCACATTTCAGCACATACATTTTTCATGAGCCGTGCAAAGTATGGCAAGTTTTATTAGGCTGTAGGAGATAATATTCTTCCCAAGCAAACGCCAGGGACATGTCAATCATGAGTTGAATGTCAGAATAGCTTTTACTCATGATGCAAACATCATCTGCACAAGCAGAGCTATTCGCTACTACAGTTCCAATCCGACCTCTGCAACCTGTACTAGTTAAACGATCGAGTATGGGTTAACGTATATTTTGTATGGGTCTGTAGGTAAGATACCGCCTTGTCTCACACCTTGTAGAATTTCAAAGGAGTCACTTAACTTGTTTTGGTATTTGATTACACTTGAGGATCTCTCATGTAAAGATTTCAATAGTAGCCTGTGGCCATCGCTAATGCCAGCATGGTACAATTGACGTAAGAGGTGAGAATGGTCAACTACATCAAAGGCGGATTTGGCGTCCAGTAGTACCACATGGGCTGGTTGCTTCAGATCTGAACATTCACGATGAACTCCTCAAGAATAAAAGCAGCATTAAGTGGTGAGGAACCAGATGTAAAGCCCCTCTGTACCATGATGTAGTTCAAATGTCCTTAGACTATGAAAAATAATTAATGAATAGGTTTTCAAACTGTTTCCTTATAAGGTCTGATCTTGTAAGGCTGGTAGTGTATGAAGACTTAGTGTTTGTGTACTAGAGAAGAGATACTATGTTTGATTGATCACTGGTTGAAATTATTTATTGCTTAGAATATTACGTACTCCAACATGATTACCTTATCTAGCCAAGTATTGCTATTAATAAAAATTATGATGTAGAGGTGAAGAACTTTAATTGCTGGAAAAAATTGTCCGACAGGGAAGTTTATATCTCATTTTAGGTAAATGTGGAAGCTGGTATGTCTCCTGGAGAGCACACCGTCAAGTATGCTGAGAAATGTGCTCAGAAACGGAAGTCTGCCAAGAAAGATCTCAACAAATAGGTGTCTATTTTTAAAACAGGACCGATCTGTCTCTTAAGCAGCTTATGAGGCACTAGAAGGTGTTTCCTATCAGTCAGGTTTGTTCATTCTTTTGTAAGTTCCCTTATATTGCATGTACCGAATCACATAACCAGGTTTCCTGAAATGTATCCTAAACAGTGTGAACTTACCATTCCAAATGTCATTTGTTTCAATTGTGAACTTACCCTGAATCCCAGGTTACTAATCCGGCTCAAATACCACTGTCATCCAATATTTTATAATTACAATCTATCCATGCATTATAAAGATTTCATTATGTTGGACATTTGTAAAATTAAAGTTTGTTTATTATAGTGTCAACCCTATTGAAAGGGCCAGTCAATTCTGACTTATGAGACACTTATCATTCACTTTGAATTTCATGCTTTACAGTACAATACCTTCCCGAATCCCTTCTCGTAAAACCAGGCGCCTGGCAGAGGTGGGCCTACGGTAACCATTAATTTAACTTGCTGGTGGCTGACCAACTGGTCCATCAGTTCCAACCCGGCTTCTGCCGAGATTCGAATCTTCCACCTCCCGCTTCTTAGGCTGACATCCTAACCACTCGGCCACAGTCACGGTTGTATGATAGTTATGAAATATATGTTACTAATGTATACTATATGCCAGTATGAGTGTGTTCTAGTAAGACAAACTGTATTTGGTACTAATACATACATGTACGAGAGTCAGTCAAGAAAAACTGAGAGTTGTTAATTTAAGCATTCAGAATGTATATAAAATTATGTTTTCTACCAATCATTGTAAAATATTATCCATTGCGGATATTCTGATGAATTCCGTGAGTGGATATAGGCTTATAAATAAAGTTGCCAAGCAACAAAAGAACATCACTAAAGGATATGCATTCGCGTCTGCGACTGGGAGACTGATTCTGTTGTCAATTCAAACGTTTATTTCAACTTTATTTAGCGAAATTTAGTACAACTAACATGTGTATCTTGTAGAATCGTATATATAAAATAATTATGGGCGTTTGTTGCCATGGTATTCTAAAATTAATCACTGAATTCACAAGTTCTGCTTAGGAGGATTAAGAATTCATCTAATGGAGTCCAGTGACACTAATAAAACAAAAATATAAAATTGTTTTTGAAAAATATCATGCGTTTTTATGGGTGGGGTACAATTGTGGTCTCAATACCAACAAATAAAGTGACAATTAATAGTTCCATCAAGTATATTTTCTATATTGGAAGAACAAATCAACCATAATTAAGTATATCTGATAGATTGATGTATTACAAAATAAAAAATAAGTTTGAAAATGTTCGATATATCTTTATGTTCCCATAGCAACGCAAAATCCTGTTCCACACACAGCGCGAACGCATGCCTTCGAGTTGTCTTCTTCAGTTGCCTGGCAACAAGAATAAAATTTTCATACCCAAAAGTGGTATTCGCCATAACATCGACGAGATACCATATTTAACGATAATGTATAGACAATATAGGAACACTTATTCTCCTGATCATTATTCACCAACTCTCAGTTTTTCTTGACTGACCCTCGTAAGTATTTGAATTACCGGTATAAAACAAAGTGTAAAAGAAATCTTCTTATGCAGGCATTGGACTTGAATGTTATATTGATGTGAAAAAAACTTCTGGACCCCATACCACATGGTGTATTTAGACCAGAACAGCACACAATGGTTCTCCTCACACATCATCTTCGATTTAGAAACAACAAATCTAAGTAAGTATACATATGCATTCATTAGTCATATCACAATCATCACATCAAAGTAATTTATTTCCTTTAATGATCAAATGTTTCCTTTAGATACCATATATGAAAGACAGTAAAACCTGTCTGCTGCCACCATCCATCAGGTATAGATGGTATTGACTAATGGTATTTAGACGTTATGTATATTGGAGATGTTTGCAAATCTGTTAAGTTATAGTGCTTTTTATTCACACATGCATGACTATAATTACATTTTAACAAACATATTTTCAGTATGTTCAGGACAGATGCCCCATATTACCTAGCTAGCTGCGATTGAACTGGAAACTTCACAGACTTTCAGCTGCTGCATACAGCCAAAAATACCAGTTACAGATAATGCTTAGCATGTCACTGGTGTAACCATGGTCAAAAACAATGATGGTGAATGGGAAACTTGTTACTTTATATCATTCACCCTCAACACCTCATGCATGATAGTGTTTTTTATTGTCACGGGGTATGATAATGTGAGAAAAGTTGATTTCTACAAATATCTGAAAAAATATTTATTTTATTCAAATTGTGTCCATACCGACTGTGAAGTTCTACAAAGCCATGATGGTATCTACAATTGTTATGACGGTAGTTTAATGTGTAAATTGTATTTTTGTAGGAATATAATACATTTTTGTACTTCATAGTTATTATGAAATGACAACTTGTATTAGTTTTATTGAAAATCTGGAGTTACCCCGCCACCTTAGTATTATAATTTGAAAACCTGTATGGTAAACCTTTATAATTTGTGTTATTATATTGATTTATGTATACAGTTATTGTGTAAAATACATTGTTGTTAGAATATAATAATTGTATATTGAAATGACAAGTTGTTAACTGAATTACTTTATTTCGGGCAATTTTTCTTGTAGAGTTACCTTCCCTTTTGTACAAGATGGTTAACTTTCATCAGCTGTTTAGTTATCTTGGTGTATGTATAAAGTTATTGTGTAAAGTACATTGCTGTGAGAATATAATACTTCATATGGTGAGCATGACAAGTTGTTAACTGATTTACTTCATTTCGTGCGATTTTTCAGCATTTTGAAAATATAGAGTTACCTTCCCTTTTGTACAGTATCTTCAAAACAAGATGGTAAACTTTCATAATTTATGTTTAAATTAACAAATATATAATAAAAGTTAATTTTTAGAGTAATTTTGGCCACTGATTTTTGCCCTTTTCATTTTTTATGATTTTTTGAAAAATTGCTATTTTTCGAATATTGGTATCACTTGCTTAAATAAAAAAAAATAAAAAAAATCACAATTATATTTCATCTTTGCATGTTTTTCATGAACTCTAATGCTTGTTGTATAGAAATGAACTAATATTGGTTAGGTTATCATTGATAGTTGGAAAATAAAAGCTATTATATGAAATATGTACTTATTGTTTTGTGGGTTGTATTTGAAAGTAAGGGGGTAGGCATGATAAATCGCGAATAACTTTTTTAATAAATGGTAAAAAGTATTAAAACTCTGAATTCAAGTCCACAAATGAACATAGATTATAACTATATTAATGTTTTTTAAGTTTTTAAAAATTCACTATTAGGTGGGTAATACCTTAATAATTGCTTTATTTGTCATACTGGGTTGTTTTAGTAAATATTTTTATTTATTTTTTTCCAAACTTTGTTTATTGAAATCACACACTTAGAATTGATTTCTTGAGACAGCTAGTCAGTAATTATATTTTGCACTAAATTTCGTCTTGGAGTGAAACTGTCGCCTTAAGTGGCCATTATTTAGTTACCAGCTTGTTGCAGTCAGAAATTAATCATTTGCACCTATTTGTCTCAAAACAAAATGTTGGCTTCCTGTTCCATTGATTTTTTTAGAGAGAAAACTAAGTAAAGCGCAAATATTCTTATATTTGTTATATCTTACTGTTTTAATTTCTTTTATTATTTTGATTAAGGCGTAGTCCTTCTCACTAAAGTGTGTTAAGTTGTATCTACCACTTCAAACAATATTATATCAAGTCAATGCTAATTTCCCCAAATTAGTATTATTTTGAAAAATGTTAATTTCCCCAAATTAGTTGTAGTTGCAATTTTTAACTCTCAAAATATGTATTAATTATTTTGCAACTGATATTTCCCCTTGTTTTCCATAATCATATTATTTCTAATTGCTTATTCATATTTTTAAGAGTAGATAATATTGGTAAATGCATGTTAATTTAGTTATTAGTCCCCAATTGGTTTTCAACCAGAGGGGACCATAGGTTTGCCCTCTGTCCTTCTGTCTGTCAGTCCGTCAGTCAAGAAAATCTGGATCATGCCATTACTCAAACAGTTTGCGAGCTAGGTTTATAAAACTTGGTTTGTGGATATGGACATATAAGGAGATTATTCATGTCTACTTATTTTTTGATTCCAACATAAAATTTGGTTACAATGGCAACAGAAACATTGAAAACCTGGAAACCAGGTAGGGGACATCATTCTGTACTGCTTACAATTCCTAATTACTTGTTTACCTACATTTTGTCATTAAAATATTTTTGTTACAATATTTTAATCATACTTAGGAACTTTGACAAGCAATAAAGTAACATCAAACTTATTCAAATGTTCTTGGATCATTTCCAGACAATCATCATAGCTCTCCTCAGTCACCCACAAAACACTATCAAACAACCAATGACTGTCGTACAAAAAGACCCATCATAGCATCATTTTGTTGCACATAACAGATGCATTGTTGATATAATATTTTAATTAAAGAATATGTTGATTGTTACTATCACGCTTTCCACTTAATGTAAATATATGTATTACTGTAAAATCATTAATTTGTGTTGAGGATTAAATTTCATGGATTTTGTAGTTCACCTTCAACCAAGAAATCAAATACCATTGAAAAAATAATTTGACGCTTGTTTTATTACCTGAAATGCATAATCCATGAACTAACGTCCCATCGAAATGGTCTTTTTACTAAGACCACGAAATTTTGTCCCATCGAAATTAAATGATTTTACAGTAAATGTTGCATATGGGCCAGTTGCCTAAAATATGTTTCTAAATAACCTGTAACTTGACTTTTGCTCATTCACTAGTTATACCTTGTTAACTTCTTGTGTTTCGTTTTCGGCAAGATGATTAAACGCGTTACAAAAAATTCTAGCTCTTAGAATATCAGTAAATCTCCACCATTTCATGGTCTCTGTTGTACATTTATATATGTATATGTATGCAGAGGCGTCGCAAGTGGGGCGGCAGGAGGGGCGGTCGCTGCCCCCAATTTTATGGCAAGCAAAGACAAAATTCTATGAAAATATGTAACAAGATAATTTTCTAGATAAATACTTGCGATTAGTTTAATTAACAGCTACAAGTTTGGGAGGCAAAACGGCGAATTTTATCACCTTGTAAAAGTTATATAAGTCAAGTGTGAAGATATGTCATATATTATCTTATTGACACTTGACACTTCGAGAATTAGTTTTCATAACAACGCATAAAAGAAAATGGTTAAGATTATGAAAAATATCGTAATTTTAGTTTGCGGCGATATGATGTCACAAGTATATTCCGAATGTACATGTAATTCAATTATTAACATGTTGCATATTAATCAGAATTGATTTACTGCACATTTTGATATCATATGTATGCATATCCGCCTATAAATAAATAAACCATGAGTGGAGTGACATTACTTTTGGATATACCAACGTATATGAGATGCAGTAAGTTCTTTTGCAGTTTCAAGAGTATGAACTCTTCAATCACAGAACATATATATTTATTCTTTATTATTGTTTCATCAGTGTACATATACATTTATTTAACATCAATACAGTTATATATCACCAGAATTTACTTGTATCCAGGTTAGTATAGCGAGTATGTATAATCTTACTATGTATGATACTTATAATGTGTGATATAAGGTTATACTACATGGGTGTTTTTTTTCTCAATAAATTGATGCATAGGTTGCCTCTTTAGTGTCCTATGATATAAAGAATCTATCACTCATCGTCAACTGATATATTTATGTTAAACTCGTTAAAGTAATATTATTAAGCTCGCCAAAGGCTCGCTTAATAAAATTCCAAAACTCGTTCAATATAAATTTATATCAATCGACAACTTGTGATAGATCCTCTATACGTGGGGTTATCCAAAAGTTCGTGGACTTTTGCTCTAATTCAAAAATCATTTAACTTAAAGCTACGAATCTATGGTCCAAGTAAAATTGATTTATATTGAACACGTATACCAAATATACGGATATAATTAAAAATAACATAAATATAGCATTTGTAAGCATGCGTAGTAGGCATACCCGGCGCACGCTCAGAAATGACGTACGACGTCGCCCTTTGACTTAATCATTTCATGAAGCTCTTAAACGCTGTTAATAAGTTGTTCTTTGTTTCCCGTAATCAGCTGTATACTTTTAATATGCACACACACTCGTTCTGTCGATGTGAATTGAATTGTGTCGTTTCTATCTCTACAAGTGGACTTTTTTTCTCTAATACCTAGGATGGTCGATTCTAACCAACGTAACGCTCATTCGTTGAACGTCAGTTTTGTACCCATCACCACGCATCGTCTGTCACACCACCCTGACGGTCTGTTAACTATCTATGCCATTTAAAAACAATTGAATACAATGCAGAAGAGTTCATACTTAATTTGCGAAACAATTATTTTCTTTCTTGCGGGTTCTCCTAGCTGTATATATAATTTAATTATTTTGCGACTGTAAATGATATCTTGTGACGTCTTATTTTACGTTGAATTGTGTATGCAAACATTTACCCTCATGCTCATAAAATGACGAATATATACGATACAACCTTTAAATTATACAAAAATATCGGTATGACATTACCCAACATGAGGACGCATTTTTGTATTTTTAAATGAAGAAACACTGTAACAATCGACAATAACGTAACGCATTTTACTGGAACAAATCAGCAGTGCGCCGCTAACGCTTTTTTGTGTTACTATGGCAACGTGTTACTCTTCATACAAATGGTACTTTATATAAATGTTTTGAGGCATTTGTTTATAATATATCAATGTCGCTGTACGGTAATTTTCATACTGATCTGGCTTAAAATAATAGTTTTAGAGCAAAAGTCCACGAACTTTTGGATAACCCCACGTATATCACATATCTTATCTATTATCATAATAAAACATAGTCAAAGTTTAAATCCAAAACACCCAGGTTAATTGATTATTTAAAGCCGCATTAAAACACTATTAAAAAGCTGGATTTTGTAAATAAGGTGATAACACACGAATTATGAAATAAATGTAAGAAAACATGTCCACATTTGACTAGGTCATATGTATACTTTTAAGCTTGACTGTCCCATAACTATGGCAGGTATTTATTTGACTAAGTTATCCCCCTTTATGATTTAAAGTTTTAATGTTAAGATTTTGCGTGTAAGCTGGTATCTCTGTAACCAATGAAGGGAATGGTTTAAAACTTCAGACACTAGTTTACTGTGAATATCTAAAATCATATGGACAGGTCCCATAACTGTGATTTGTGTTTTGCAGAATTATGACCCTTCTTGAACTTGGAATATTAATGTTTAAGTTTTGCATGTAGGCTGGCATCTCTGTGACCACTGATGGGAGTGGTTTGAAACCCCCGCTCATATGCCACCAAGAACTGCTTAAGTTAATCCTAGCATGAATTTTGACAGAACTTAGTCCTAGTTTGTATGACCATGACATAGGTTTTGATTTCTTGTTTCACTATCAATAACTCTTTAGTCGAGCGCACTGTCCTTCTGAACACTGTTGTTGTTTATGATGCATTCAATAATTATGTATAAAGTTGAGAAAAGTTAAGACACAATTTTTCCTGTGGATAATCACATGATCAAACAAATAACGTTTTTCACTCATAACAATGGCATTTTCGTCCGCTAACAGTGAGTTTTTCTCGATTATAACGATTTTGCAATTAATATGATTATATTATACAGCCTAAAGAAGATCTCTTATATGTAGAAACACTAGACAATTACCAATTTTACTCTTTCTAACAGCTGAAGATAGAGCGACATCGTTACTTTCCGGGAATTCTTACATAGGGATATATTCTATTTAATACAACCATATTAAATGCACGATCGTTATAATCAAGAAAAACACTCACTGTTAGCAGACAAGATCACAATTGCTAAGAGTGAAAAAGTTATTTATTTGATCATGTGATTCTCCACACTGTCTTACTAGACTGTCTGAGTGCATGACATGTTTGTATTTTCAATTTGTGTTTGATATCTTATTTTCAGAAATAAATAGTTGTGAAATAAAATTGAAACAAACTTAACATGAAAGTTGAAACCAATAAAAAGTATGTAGTGCTAACAACTGACAACGGATGTATTTTATCTATTTTATTTTTACCAACGTTTCGGCTTATCACTAAGCCTTCTTCAGGGTGAAATACCCTGAACATGAAAGTGTTCATTTATTGTATGGATTCCAACCTAGCAAGTCCAGACCATTAAAAATATGTTTGTACAATGCATTGCACCTATGTAATATGGATGACATCCTTAAACAATGGATTTAGAAATGTTGACTCGATTGGCAGATTTATTTCCGCAAACTTCTTGCAAAACAATACATATAACAAAGATGGCGATCGATGAAACTTGCCACTAAAACTCTGTAATCCCACCAAATATCGCGACAAACAGGAGTACGCGTGATTCAAAGTCAATTTCTATGTATTTCAACTTGGTCACGTGATGCAGTGGCTAATCCATACTATTAATGTCTATGATTCCACTCATTTATGTAAAAAACGTTTACAGCATTACATTGACATCTATCTGCAAACATACAGTTAATTTTTGAACAATGTTTTGCCAGCAAGGAGTGGGACATGCTGGCTCACAAGGGTGTTCAAAAAGGAATGCAATTTTGTGCATATCTTCGTAGCGTCGGTGTTGCGTACCCTTGGAACTATCCTCTACTTGGGTAAAATTATGTGTAAAGTCCAGCTAGGGTAATCTGACAGTGACGACATTGTTAATGTATACCCAAAAGATTAAAGCCATTGATTAAATAGGTAGAGTTTAGTTTGGTATTAAACTGTTGGTATAGATCTATATAAGTTTTTATAGTTGTTTTTACACCGTACTTATGGATTGTTCCACTGCGTTCCTAACTGGACTGTACTTCATTGATTGGTTTTGTGATGTACACCGAATAAAATATCGACGGTGCCGAACCAAAACCCTGAAACTCAATTTTGGCGCAAAACTTTTTTTGCAGCATCCGCATTTGCTAGACGTCCTGCGCATTTCTGTCTTGTCGCCATCTAAGTAACGCGATTGGCTCTTAAGATTGCGACAAGACAGAAATGCGCAGGACGTCTAACAAATGTGGATGCTGCGAAAATAGTTTTCGCGCCAAAATTGAGTTACGGGGTTTTAGTTCGGCACCGTCGATATGGAGTATAGTGCATCCAGGATAATGTGATGTTTATAAACATTGACCGGTTTAGCCTACAGTTGTAAAATCAGGAAATTCTGTACTAAAATAACACTTCTATATTGTGCACACCTGAATAATAGACCTCTGTGTCTCATACCACATTTTCCCGCCATTCACAATATCCTTGGCCGATATGTTTTGTACTTGAAAAGCTGATGAATAAAACATATTTGAGTGTAAAAGCACACTATGTTCTTCTACTTTCTACTGATGGAGAAAAACGTTACCCATTTTCTAGGGCTCTTTTCAGCTGTTCAAGCACCCTTTGACATTTTAACTTTCCCTGGTCATTGGGCTACCAATGAAAACCTACAATTGTGTCTCCCGTGGGAGACTATTTCTCTCTACCTCTAGGCCTCCGCTCCCCTTGTTTGAAATTTATTGAGTGCAGATGGATTTTGATGGTAAGTACTGGCCACCATTTATAGAATTGTCAAAAGTGCACCCATTGAAATAACGTACGTGTGTGTGAAAACGGGAAATACCTCAATTGATTACATAGCGAAATAATTAATTCAACAAGGATACCCTCTACAGAGTATTTCTTTAACGTTTTCTTAAGGTTGAAAAATTCCTTATCCTCAGCTGAGAAAAATCATTTAAGGATGAGGCAAACGTTATACTTAATATAGAATCTATATAGAATTGAAATCTGTAAGAATTCATGTGCAATTTGTGTTTTGTCAAAGTTTGTATTCAATGAGGACATTCTGAATTATGTGTTTATGCAGTTATGTCCCCGCCTTTTGTGACACCCTGTAACTTATAGATTCAAAATAGCAGACTTAGCTGAGCAATAACTTGACGGAATTGGGGCCTGATATTTTATGCGGCTGTCATAAGTATCAATTTCATGTTCTCTGTTTTAAAAGGATTCCATGGTCTTGATAACCTTCTTTGGCTTTGATATCTTAGTATAGCTTGGCCATATTGACATGAGTCTGACCTATTGATTACCATAATTTAACAGTCGATATATTGCCTACTTTATAACACGGGTTGTATGTTTACATAATCGGGGAGAATAACGAAGACGCTCGAGATGTAATACAAACACAAATCTTTAATGCCGATATTGCATGCATGATTTGCTTGCGGAAATTGATGTATTCAAAGCAAGAATCTTTTAATATATTCGTGCATAAAGGTCAGACTCATGTCAAAATAGCCAAGCTATATCTAGTCACCACAGCTGACATGGTCAGCTGGCATTTTATTGTTCATGTGTCATCGTGTGTCTCTAGGCTCATTGAAGCTTGTCAGGTTAGAATGAAACATGGATCTGCATGTCAATCTGCTTCATACAAGACTTGTTGCACAAGTCTCATGTAGGCTTATTTAGGCCAACCTTTAACAATTACCAGGGTGGACAAATTATGTGATTTCTAGGCCACCTCTCTAGGGTAGTGTTCATACCCTGCTTGGGTGTTGAATATGCCTTGTTAAAATCAGCCAATTTTACTTCAGAATCAGAATTGAAAAATTTAAACTTTTAATTGGCACACTTTTACTTGTGAGCTTGACCAAAATGTCACACAGTATATCCACCTTGGTTATAAGGAACATTAAGGGAGAGAACTCAATATAAGCAATATAAGAGTATCTTCCCTAGAAATCAAGTGATGTTTTCACAATTACATGGCTTAATTGATTTTAACAACTTGTATTTTTTTATTACATAAATTAATTCATAAAAAAGTTTAAATCAACGAAACCATGCGCCTGTGTTCGCAATAACAACACACGAATACAAAACATGAGTATTTACATGACTTTATTTTAAATACATCTCTGGAAAAACGACATACTGTAATGTAATGTATCCCAACCAGTAATAACTTATTATTCCACAAGGAATAAAAACAATCTGAAAATCAACAGCCTCCTTGATAGCCTAGTGGTAGAGTGTTCTCTCTGAGTGCGAGAGAAATCAGGTTTGGACCCTGGTTGTATAGATAAAAATGGTGCAGGTAATTCCCTTGCTTGATGCTTAGCATTAAGGGGAATCTGGCAGCTCTTCTCTCATGCCATCTTGGCGATATCAACAACAGTAATATAAATCAATATGAACATATTAACTTAAAAGCAACAATGACACATCTCAACAACAACATATAACAACAACAACAATACACAATCATAATAAAGATCTTATCTCCATAGCAACAATGTAACAGCAACAATATAAAATCGTTATCAGCATCTCATCTTTAAAACAACAATGAAACATCACAACAACAATTTAAAATCACAAACAACATCTTATCTTTAAAGCAACAATGAAACAAAAAACAATTTAAAATCACAAACAATACGAAAAAAAAAAATCTACATTTATATATATCATCTTTACAGCAACAATACAAAATTGGGAAGCACAGAATGTAACTTCAATATACACATCTTGAAGTGTAAATTGTCCTAAAGGTACCTGTAAAATAAAATCAACAAGATATAATATACACAAGGCGATTGCCTTTAACATGGAAGTAGAAAAATCTAGATTTACACAGAAACCATTGATGCATGACGTAAATGACAAAATCCTATTTTTCTCGTGCAAACTACTCAAATGTGATTTTTAAAAAATTATTTCATACACGATTAACATTTAACCCCTAAACATCAAGCCAGAAAAATATTGCATAATATACAGCGCGAATGTTAATTGAAGACCACGCAATTCAGATAAGAATGCTCGAAACTGGCATGTCAATAAAACGGGTAAGATTTTGATTTTCTTAGCCAACATTATTTTATTATGCCATTTGCATTGAATTCACGAAAAAAATCAATGTTTCTATTGACACGTTTCAAAACTTGAGACGTCATCTGAAGTCACTTACAGGTAGTCATTAAATGCGTCAAAACAAGTTTGTTACAATGTCCGTGATGGTTATATTACTAAGGGATCCCAAAATAATGTGGAATCGTTAAATTAAACAGGATATGTCCACTTCTTTGTGTGGAGCATTTTAAAGTTGAGCATGAAACTGACGTCGAACTGGCATTTAACATTAAAATTACAACTTTAAATTAGCAAAATAGAACTTTTCCCGGACATTCATTTCTGTCGAATGAAAAGAATACACTGTTATCACATGGAATTTCATTTTGATGAATTATTTTATAATTTGATGTTTGCCGGGTATTTAGCCGACAGCGGAGGGCCCCGGACGATAATCTTTCCCAATGTTATTCCCCATGTATATTCCAACCGAAGTATAATACTGTACATTATAACGAACTTTGTACTAGAATGGCACTCTGGCAACAATTCCTGAACAACTATATCAATTTAATGCATCGGAAATGTAAGGATGTCATTCGGGCATTTGGTGGTCATGTAAGATATTGATGTGCGACTTTTTTTTTTTTTTTAGCAATGGTCATGGTCATTTTTTAATAATTTGTTATTATATTTTAGAGTGGTAGTTTACTGCATATGATAGAAAACAGTTGCCTGATTCCAATGGTATATTAGGTTCAATTATCGGTGTTATACTTTTTTCAGAAAAATTAATATTACAATTCGACTAGAGTATACAGTCCCAGCTAGAGCATAACAAAATATCCACGAGGTTAAATGAGGCAATGAAGCTATTTACCCATAGCTGGAGGCCTGTTCATGGGCACCAGGGCATGTCCACACGCTGGTGGGCCTAGCATGCCGCATGTCTGGGGGCAGACCACCTCCGAGTCTCCTGCAGTTCAGTTTGAGGCCGCAAGGCGCTCAATTGACATGTGCTGCCACAGGAAGGCACTGCATGGAGCTTGCCTATGGAGAGGCTATGTACTGGCAGAGAAGGCTTACATACTTGGCTTCCTTTTCACCTGAGCTAGCCAGTGGTAGAGGCTGATAGTAGAAGGTGACAAGCACATAACACACAACATACCACGCATCCATAGACCATTTAGCACACAAAAAGAGAGTCTGAAGCTAAGTAAATGAAACACTATGGTATGCATAGCTGACTTACATACCCAATCTAAATGACCGTTCGCGACAATTGAGGGTCAGTGCCTTGCCAATTAGACGACACTCCACCTTCCTAACTTAAAGCTCATAGGCTGAATACCTAGAGCTGTAGACTCTGCCATAGAGTCTACGCACGCGACCGGCTCAGACTAAGCACCGGTCGGTGGGTCTACAGAACACAGTCAGGTTGCATAGTCTGCAGACCAAGGGACCAAAATATATGGATCGGGACAATCCACATGAAATGCAGGATCACCGGTTGACCTGCAGGCAATGCTGGATTCTGGTAAATCACATACAATGCTGCATCCGGGGATCCACAGACTCCATCATCTGGTGATCTTCTCATCATAATCCTGAAACATAGTACTAAAAAAACGTCATATCCGTCAAAGTAGAGGGTATAATTGTAACAGGGTATCAAGCATGATGTGTCAATAATTTTACAATATTTTGAATAACAGAGTTTGCAACTGTTATTCACCTGTCCGGTCCAACCTATCAGTGTGAAAACTATAATGACATTCTGGTTATTCACTTAATTTAACCTTATTTGATTTATCTAGAGCAAGCACTGAGTGAGAACTTTTTAAAGACTTGATATTTAGATAATCCATGGTTCGTACGTCATGGTCAATCCATCATGGTTCGTCTCCGACTATGTCCTGGTTCTCCCAGTGTTGTTCAATCAAAAGCTATACTAACACTTCATTATAAGCAATATCCATTAACCACAGGAATTGAACTCCCTGAATGTTATGTAAAGTTTGTTTTTTCCTAAATCGAAAGTACAGGTAATGGGTTCAACAGATGAAAAAGTAAAAAGACCCAAAAAAAATTAAAAAATGTTCCACAAATGGTATCAGTGACCATGCGACTCTTTTACATTTTACAGGGGTGTGTTTGCATAGTATAATACCTCCCCTTACTTTGCCAAAGTTTTTCTACTTTCCTACAAAAAATGCCCTTGCCAAACTTTTCCCTGACTTTTGCCACAGACGAACAACCAGACCAGGCACAAGGTCCATCAGTTCAATGAAGGATAAACTTATAAATAACTGAAGCAAGCTAATGATCTGTCATCGTCCATCTCCATAATCGTAACATCGTCTCCAAAACCATCACATCATCGTCTCAAAAACTTGCCATTTCAAGCAAGCTAATGATCTGTCATTGTCCGTCTCGATTATCAAATACCAGTCCTTATTTCCCGATTTACAGTAATTAATATAATAGCCCCAGACTTTGAGGGCTCAACACATCTCCATGCTAGACAGCAACGCACACCTTTACTATCTTTGATGAAACTGTATAATGTAAGGTATATCAATATTTATTGTAATACGGAAAATTAAAGTAGACACCTGCCTATCCGCCTATCTGCCAGCCGAAATCGCCAATCTAATAACCAGAATTTCAAAACCTGCAGTCCGAAGAGACGCCACCCTCTTCTGTAGACTTAGTTAACATTTAACTGCCTCAACCCATATGGGGGAGAGTATGTAACTATCTTAAAATAGACTTATCTTAAAAAAATTGTCACGCCTGCAAGCGGATGTCCGTCTCCAAAACCATCACATCTGCGCTCCTCGTCTATCTGAAAATAGAGAAATAACAAAGAATTGATTTTACTATTGTATGCTGATTATATGTAGTCATGCTGAATTTCATTGAAATCCAACCAATGGTAACGGAGAAATATTGCAGTAAAAATGCACTGATCTACATACAAAGGCTTATATATATCTAACATAAGTATTATAAAATTTGATTAATAATGGCAACTGAAGAAATGTCACAAAACACTTCATCATAAACACCAACTACTGTAAAATCATTTCATTTCAATGGGACATTTTTTCTTGTTTTTTGGTGAAATTTTGACAAATTTTGACATAATTTCAAGGACTACTTATCCATTAATGACATTCATACCTTTTCAATTTTTCTGTACAAGATATATAAAACCTGTTATTTTTAGGAAGATCAGATTAATGCCAACTATTTAGAAAATTCCCAAAAGTTTTGCTCTGCTAGTTTTTAAGATATTGTTAGATTTAGGGGACAACCCCTAAATTATATTTAACCCAAAAAGTTTTGGTTCAAAAAGCATAAAACTTGGCACACACAAAATTACGCATGTAATGCGCAACAAAAGAAAAGGGCCCTTACGCAATGTTTCGTCATTTTGAGTAAACGACGCAAACAGGATCGCGCCGTATTAAGCGTACAAGTGTCTCAACAGTAACTGTTGTGATTTGCATCAAATCGTCGCATTTTCTCCCAACGATGTCAAGTTTTATTTGTTGTCAAATATGTTATGGAGTTGTTAGAACATAAATAGTTTATCAGAGAGATGTATTTTCACAAAAATAATCTAAAGAAAGCTGCGTATTCTGACTGTGATTGGATGTTTATTTCTGGTGTTTGGCCAGGCTCGGTGCACAGAACATTTCAAACAGAATTTCATATTTTGCTACTCGATTTTAACTAGACAACAATCCAAACTAATGCATGACTCAGTGATTGATTAATTAAACCCTCTAAGTTCCTTTTTTAAAAAGAAGTGGTCTTGAATTTCAGTAAATTTATCGATTATTTCTTGAGGTGAAACTTGTAGTTAACGCGCATCCACATAGTTGTTTACATGTAACTATGGGTTTAATTAGCACTCTGTGAGAAGGTGTACATATGTATTTACTGATTCACTATAAACTGAATGTTCTCAACAATATGCATTCTCATAGTGGTAATTATTTAAACCTTCAGTCAAGGATAAACCATGAAAGTGCAAACACTTCTTTCCAATGGGGTCCTGTGTTTAAGCTGAAGGGACAGCGAGTAGAGGAGACAGTCGGGTGATACTAGGTATCCGGGCACGATGCCCTAGCTCATTCCGAAGAGACACCTTGGTTCTTTAATGTGCTCGGTGTACAGTACCGATACACGTGAGAATACCTCTGGGTTGCCAACCAGTGTATCTCTAGTTAGTTGGGAAACACTGAAAAGTGTTTCAGAAATGATCAAGTGTCTCACTTGAGGATCGAACCCGGTTCCTCTCGATCAGCAGTCAAGCAGGCTATCCGCTCAACCACTGTGCCACCGTTATAAACAATTATCTTATGCCGAAGTAACAAACTAATGAAATGCTGTTATATAAGAACATATGATGTTTCCACTCGATGTTGATCAAATATATCTCCTTGGAAATAATTAGATAAGTTTGTTATGGTACAGCATACATGTTTTCGCTGGTCAAAACATCACATCTTAAAGGACTGCAGTTTTTTCTCTATATGGCTATTTTTTTAAATAATGGTCTCCATAACAACAGCAAAACTTATTTTTTTAAATTATTTGTGAGAAAATCAAATCCTTAGACATTGAACTACAATATCCAAGTAGAAAAAAAATCAAAGAGCGTCATGTTTTCTCATTTAAGAGCCTTTTTAAACAGTATTACGTAGTTAGCCTCCAGCATCACTAAGCCAGAATTCCATGGCTACATTTTAATTATCAATTGTTTTGAACATCAGTCATATTTCGAATCAAACTCATTCAAAATTCATTATTATATATGCTCTATATAGAAGTTTCATATCAAATTTCATGACGACTGCTCGGCGAGAATTTTTTAACTAAACCTGTGATTTTAGAAATGCTGAAATCAGGGGAGGTTACAAAACAATTCAAAGTTTTGCAACCGTTCTTTATAGTTTTCGCAATATGTGTTTAATAAATGTTTATAATCAAATATGTTTAAGGGTTGTTTCTCCTGCATTTGCTAGTCAGAACCTTTAAGAAATAAACGCAAAGGAACCTTCTTCAAGATAGTTCGGGATGCGGTTTTAAAATATTAACTAGTTCCGATAGGACCGAGTGCATAGTACTATGCTTTACAAACGTTGTAACCAATTTGTGAGATTTGGTGTTTAAAACCATTTGGAATAAATCATTCGTAAGGCCTCATCAGTAGTTTTCTTCAATATTTTTTTATCAATAATGTATATTAGTATTTAATAAGATTTTAAGACATGAAAATGTACAACCACATCAATTTTAATTTTTTGCATAAGTTTTGATCATGGTAGTTAGATCCTTGAAATACGTCTTAGGGACCAGCTCTTTTTAAACTTCTGCTCAAATGAAAAGGTACGAATGTCCTTAAGTCATATTCTATATAAATCGCTAATACTCTTAGGGATTTAATTTCATGGTTGAGATCATACATATATCCACAAAAACTAGATCCCCACAAATCTTAATGATTTAACAGTTCATGAAATTTCATAGATATCAATTATAGCACAAAATTTAATAAATCAAAGATGGTTGCCAGTCAACTTTCTGGAATTTTAGGTACAAACATTTTCAAAACACTAAAAGGCATCATAATCAAGTCAATTGTATAAAGTGTAATGAAACTAAGACCATTGTGCAACATTACCTCGTCATCCATCCAGACGGTCAGGGTACGAGCATCACAGGGATAAGGTTCTTTGGGCTGACCCATTCTAGCAAAGCTGGGTCACATTTTTCACCTGAAAACATTTCAATTTAACTTTATAATAAGCTTACAATAGACAACATTGTGCGAATTTGTTTGGGTTGTTGCTTAAAACATTAACATGATATTTGCACAGCATGACAAATACATAATTCACTCAGTAATTGATACTTTGAAATAGGCGAGAGAACTATTACAAATTGATGTATTATTTATGGATAAATACAGCAAACACGATAAGTTCAGAGTTGCTAGGGAGTTTTTAGGGCATATGCTCCCCCAAAGTTTTTTTTTTTACCAAGCTGTATGTGCATTCTGGAGTAGTTGCATACCATATTGCATTTTAAGATCACTTTAATTTTGCCATTTTTCAAACAGCGTATGCACATGCGTATTTGCGTATGCCCAGCTACGCCACTGTTTTCTGAATCGATCGCCAAACCAAATGAAAGGAGTCAACACTGGTGCCCCCATTGGTGTATATAGTAAAAGTAACAAAGAGCCAAATCCTGGTAAAATTGCCGCAGCAAAAAAATTCTTCCTTTACGATCAACTTCACATCAAGGTTGTTGATCTGTGAAAGTTTAAAGGAATTCTGCTCAACGGTTTGTGAGGAGTTCACCACACAAGATTTGTGTTACGTACAGACGGACAGACAGCACCAATACTATATGTCCCCCAATTATAGTGATTGGGGGGCACAAAAACTAAATACATCACATATCTAACAAAGGGGATTATCGGTATATCTTAAGAGTTGTATCCCTTTTTTAAAGTCGGCTGATAATTTACACTAGGGATGGCAACTTTCAAAGGTTTGATTTTCGAATAGTACCATCAGTATTTGAGTACTCAAAAAAAATTTTTAAAAATCACTGTCTATTACAGAATGTGTCCAAGTGTTATCTGGTAAACTATAATTACAATTAACAATGTGTCATCAATCCTTAATTGCCGCTACGAGGTCGCTAATTGCAAGCGCAATGAAAACACAGAACTGTTAATCATCGTTTGTTAATTTGTTTACGACACATAGCTTTGGGTTCTTTCGTTGACATCAACCCGAGTAATTTAAATGTCATCAATTTTTAATTGACAGTTATTGTTCATTGGGTGTGACAATCGATTAAGAAATAAAAAAGAGTATGTTAAATTTTAATCGTTCATGCGTATATGAACGAACAAAAACTCCAACTATGTATTGGTCACGTTGTGTAAATATTCTGTCACCGATTGATAAGAGTACTCCCCCTTAGTTGTTTCTTGTTATTATTTGATTTTCTAGCTTTATTGATTAAAAGTTCTATTGATTTTACACTGTATTTTTTTTGTTATAAGTTTTAAATCTTGTAATTTCTACCGATCTAGATTTGTTCAGCAAATGAACAGAACGGAAGGCAAACACAATGTTCTATTTGAAGTTGAACAAGCACGTTGGCAGTACAATATTTCTATTTCTCATAATGTACATTTATTGTTTTCAGAGTATTTAACAGAAGCTAAGTGGGTTTTTTTTAAATCCTAGTACTTGGATACTGGTTTAACTACCGGTTTTCATGTACACATGTATTGATCTTTGAAAGAGTACTCCAATACTGGGGAATTGTTGCCATCCCTTGTATTTACCATCAAGCAGATGTGCTTTATATTTTCATGATCATCAAGTGTTCAGCATCTTAGAAGATGAACAACAAAGTATATGTATATTACCTGGCAAACCTTCTTCATCAGGCTATCCACAAAAACCAGGTAAACAATCAGGACAGAATGAACAGTAGTCGTCCATCAAATCCATCTGACAGTGTGGTCCAAGAACGAGCACCACAGGGATAAGGTTCTTTGGGCGGACTGACCCATTCAAGCGTAGCTGGGTCAAATGTGTCACCTGAAAACATAAAGTCCACTTGATAAGGATAAGCTTACATAAACATTATGATATATACTACTCCGAATTCAATAAGGTTCCAGACATTAATATTCCTGATGTGTTACATTCACTACTGTCTAGCGGGTATAATTCGTGGGTGCTTAATTTTCGCTATATTTGCGATCAACATCAAATGCGCGAAATCTAAACCCCGTAAATCACCTAAAATATACAATTTTCACAAAGGGAGACAATTTATCATTAAAGTCAATGAGCTATAAGAAAGAACCCAACGTTGACTCAATTGCTTTACAAAATGTACCAATCAACGCATTGTGTTGGTTCAGTAAAATAATAATTAGATTAGGACATGTAAAAAATATTATTCAAAATCATATACAGTAAAATCTCTTTATCTCAAGGACTCATCGGGGTTAAACCGATTGAGCAGCAGTTTGCAATGTGGCAGGTTATGGCATGTATACCAAAGTATAAAGGTAATGTATTGCAGACGATTATATGAGAGATTATTACTCAAACAACTTAAAGTACCGGTAGTCATAAATTTTTCATAATTATGTACTAGTCATTAATTTCTCTTAATTAAGGTCTCAATATTGAATTGTATTGTTCAACATTTTTCTTTGGTACAAACAAACAATTAAAGTCTTGCAGGCTACGCTTTTGTCATAAATGTGTGAAAAATACACTTCAAATGGTAATAAATAGCGATTATCACAGACGCGTAGAAAAAACGGTGCATACGAATACAATCTAACATTTTTTCATTTAGACGACCCCCTCGAGCTAATGCAAGTATAGACAAGGCCATACCAAATCGTATTTTCGTTTAGCGTCCACTCTAAGTTTGAAAACCTATCTAACTATCCTGAGACAAAAAACAAACACTCGAAAAAACAAGACTGCGTTCAATAAAAACCCTTATGCCCCGTGGAAGCCATGTCCATAAAAAGCTAAGTCAATCAGGGGCCATTATTCAGTTAAAATGTTTGATAGTGTGACATGGCTTTGAACTATAAGGGGCTTATGATGGTAAACGAATAATGCCACATTTGAAAGCAGTGCCTTGATCGACTTCATGTGTGATCTGGTGATACAGATGTTATGGTTCTTTGTCACTGCACTTCTCCAAGATGCCATCTATTCATATACCAAGTTTCAAGTCAATATCTTAAACACTTTTGAAGATACACTCCTGTCAAAATTTGATTCTGAAAATACTAAAGGGGAGATAATTCAAAATTTAAGACAGACAGAGTTATGGTTCTTGGTCATTGCACTTCTCCAAGTTGCCATCTATTTATATTCCATGTTTCAAGTCAATATGTTAAATAGTTTTGAAGATATACTCAGAGCAAAATTTGACTATTAAAAAACACTAAAGGGGAGATAATTCAAAATTTAAGACAGACAGAGTTATGGTTCTTGGTCATTGCACTTCTCCAAGTTGCCATCTATTTATATTCCAAGTTTCAAGTCAATATGTTAAATAGTTTTGAAGATATACTCAGAGCAAAATTTGACTATAAAAAAACACTAAAGGGGAGATAATTCAAAATTTAAGACAGACAGAGTTATGGTTCTTGGTCATTGCACTTCTCCAAGTTGCCATCTATTTATATTCCAAGTTTCAAGTCAATATGTTAAATAGTTTTGAAGATATACTCAGAGCAAAATTTGACTATAAAAAAAACACTAAAGGGGAGATAATTCAAAATTTAAGACAGACAGAGTTATGGTTCTTTGTCAATGCACTCCTCCAAGTTGCCATCTATTTATATTTCAAGTTTCAAGGAAATACGTTAAATAGTTTTGAAGATACGCTCCAGACAAAATTTTATTGTAAAAATACTAAAGGGGAGATAAGTTTAAGTCCAAAATTAGGTCAAGGTGAAGGTCAAAATGGAGTCAGGTGATACAGGCGTGTGGAGAGTGGTCATATACAACATCCATGCAAGTATGAAAGCTTTGTAGCAAGCCATTTTTATGCTAGAAGAAACGGTCAATTTGGGTTAACCAAGAATTTTACCTTTTAATAAGTCTAAGTCCAAAATTAGGTCAAGGTGAAGGTCAAAATGGAGTCAGGTGATACAGGTGCGTGGAGAGTGGTCATATACAACATCCATGCAAGTTTGAAAACTTTGTAGCAAGCCATTTTAATGCTAGAAGAAACGGTCAATTTGGGTTAACCTGGCCGGACGGACGAACGAACGGACGGACCGACGGACAGGTGAATTACTATATGCCTCCCGATCTATCGATACGGGGGCATAAAAAAAGTCATAATGACTTCTATCATCACCATTATACATGTAGGCATATTGCTAATAAATATAGCTATCGAACATTGTCAATCATAATAACTTACTGAAATAATTTAAAACGTGTTTGTGTAGAAGTTACTGCTGTGTAGGGGTTAGGGTCATGATGGTAAATAAGTATGATGGGTATGAAAGCAATATCTCAATGGATTTTGAAGATATGAGGTTGCAATTTTTTTTCCCAAAGATTCCCAAACCTATTCGTCTTCGGACGCTAAACGAAGACACAATTTGGTATGGCCCAATGAAAGTTGCTGAATGGACTGCCACCTGTGCTCGAGTAAAGCCAGGTGCTCATAACATTAATGCTTGAGAAAATGCAATAAATTCACATACAATATAAAGCAGATTTAATGGGACTTTGAAATTTCCTCGACTTAAGCTATGTGCTCATCTAATCAATGCTTGTCATAACGAAGTTTTACTGTATTTGTAAAAAAACATGTTTCAATCTCTATGCATGCGTATCAATATGGTGTATTTACATAATTATAAGGTGTTTATGGTATAGTCCAGCTAGGGTAATCTGACACTGACGTCATACCCAAAAGATTAAAACCATTGCTTAAACAGGTAGAGTTTAATTTGGTATTGAACTGTTGGTATAAGCATTTATACTTGTTTTTACACGGTACTAGTGGATTGGTCCACTGCGTCACTGGATTTTTATCCTAACTGGACTGTAAGCCGGTGTATCAAACTTGTTCAATTGTAATGACAGTTTTGTTTGCGGAACATGGAAATGTTTGCTGAATTAATTATTTGTTTGTGAATGCATATATTTCTTATGTCAATGACCATAATATCACAGAAAAAGCCGTTTATATATCAGTAGACGTGCAAAAATAGTTATAACATGAAAGCTTACTCCGTTACTTGCAAATTGTTTATAAGTCATCAAACTTGGATGGACCATAACGTGTACATGTGTATTGATGACGAGAATAAATAATTCTAACATTGCACAGGGTGTTTTATAAAGTCATATAAACATGCCTTACTTCTTATTATACTCTTTAACATAACGTATGATTGTGCGTCTCAAGAAGATCAAACGTATAACACAGACGCTGCATGTGTACACAAATACATGTATAGATCTTATATGTTTCAGCATATTCATAAGCGTTCAAATAATTTTGCAAAAATAATTGAGTTCTTAATTGTTGGAATTGCTTAATTATTGATTATGGATAGCAATATTAGACTTCTGAAAGTGTACATATCTTCGCAATTTTGAAATCAAATCTAAATGAACAATTTGTCTTTATGACCTGTTTTTGCATTTACGGTTAGACTTAATTTCCATGTTATTATTTTGCGCACTTACACTGTGAAGCTTACGTTAGAGGGACCTCCAGAGTTCATTTATTCAAACAAGGTTTTATGTTTGCGATAAAGGCTGTTTGCGCAAAATCAAGACACCATGGCACTGTTTTATCAAAGCATTTACGCTAGCGTAAACCTGAGATTTCCTAAAATATTGCGTACGTCGATAATATTTGCGTTAATGCGTTTTACAAAGATATTTTAGTTCACATTCTGTCGTAATTTTTAGCTTATTTCTACGCCAAGGCTAGGCAACCCTAAATGGCAAATATGAACGTAAGTGAAGAGTTTTTAACACGCACTGATGCTTTTTGACCGTCGTATGTTATTTTAGACCGTCATTTGTTGTTTTAGACCGTCACTTGTTGTTTTAGGCGTGATTAATCATCAAAGCTTGACGCATATTTATTCATTCTGGTACCCGTTATATTTGTTATATTGTGTCCCGAATTACATTCAATCTTCAATATTTTTTGCGTAAATGTATGCGAGTACTTGCGATCGTTTAGTAAAACACACTTACGAGTTTGCGTAAGGTAGATATCTATGCGTAAATATACGCGACATTTACGCATTGTTAGTAAAACAGTGCCCATGAATTCAAAAGGATCCAATTATGGTGAAAATTGGACACCATGAAATATACCCGCTATACAGTATACACAAACTACAAAAATTCAAACAACATCCTATTTAAAGATACATTAAGTCGCTCAAACTTGCGCATCGAGGGTTCAGCATCTTAAAAGATAAACGTAATATAATATTATAATTTTATACGTTACCTGGCGAACCTTCTTTGTCAGGCTATCCACAAAAACCAGGTAAACAATTACATCAGAATAGACGTCTATCAAATCCATTTATCCAATTAGGTGACAGTGTGGATACACCATCCATCCAGTGACAGTGTGGATACACCATCCATCCAGTGACAGTGTGGATACACCATCCATCCAGTAAGAATACATGTACACCATCCGTTCACAGTATGGTTACACCATCCGTTAATTGACAGAGTTGTACTTTCCAATCAAGCAAGATCGGGTGTACCTGTAATATAGCACAGTAACATACAATCATTATTTGCTAAAATGTGACAAAAAATGGGAAATTTGGAGTAGATAAAACCTTTGCAGACAAGCGCTTCGTCAGACATTGGGGAATCTCCCATTTGCATCGGCAGTATGTACCAGGGGAAGTTGGACCCACAGGTAACTATCATTTGTAAAGAGTAAAATGGTCAGAATTGTTATGCATCAAAACAATGGCTTTTGATATCTTCATAAACAAATTACATTCCAACAAAACATTGACAATTTAGGTAGTGTACAAAACCCCAATCGAAATTGATCAACTAGTTATGCTATGAAATGTAGATACTTTTTACATGTAACAATCACTGAGGTACATTCGAAACAAACCACAATGACCTTCCTTACAGCGTTTTATGCATTGATTACTGCGTAAATCACTAAGGAATGTTAAAATCAAAGATGAATTATATTGCATGCATTTAAATTTAAGCGTATGTATTCATTTAATAATGTCTCATTTGTTAATCACATGCCTTTATAGACCATACATTTATATGATGCCATAAAAAAAGAAAATCAAAATGCACCTTAGTGACCTGCTGTCAATGTCTTGAGTAAAAGTAGTCCTATAGCTTGGCGAATTTTACATGAACCTGACCTTTTGATTAGCATATTTTAACAGTCGATATCTTGCCAGTATTTATAACCTCGGTTGTATGTTTTCATAGTCCGGAAGTATCACAAAGATGCTCGAGATGTAATACAAACACAATTTTGAAATACCGATATTGCACGATTTACTTGCGGAAACTTTTAATCAAACATTCAGCTATGAGATCAGTCTACGGTCACATTAACAAAACAGGCATGATGTAACATAAGTATAACCAACACAATAACTCACCATTTTTTCTCTGTCTCCTCTCATTATGAAGAAACTCATCCAGAAACTTTCACAGGAACTGCATCATCTGGATAACCTGTAAAACATAGAAAATCATTTGAAATTAACTGAATTCAAAAGCTAGTATACTTTATTTACTCACCGGTAAACACAGCCTAACTACCTTTCCATGAGCAACAAGAACCTTCCACACATTCATAATTTGAGAAAAAACAAAACAGAATTGATATCAATCACAGAAATTTTCCCACTGTCAAAATTTTGTGCATTTGAAAGCCAGAGAAGTTGTGTAGTTGTGGGTATGACTCACACCATTGATTAATTTCACCCACATAAATTATGGTAGAATAACAGCAGATTATTCCCTGATCATTTTTTTGATAATTTCAGTTTTTTAGCAAACTTCCTCACCGTCAAAAATAAAATAATGAAGCATTTTCACATGTTCTCCTAATCCTTAACAAATAACAGAACACTACATTTACATAAACTTAATGTCACAAAATGGACGAAATTGAAGCATTTGCAGAAGAACTACTTCATGGCAACTCAGCGGGAAAAAGATGACACACAAAACATTTTACTTCTTTAGGCATATATACAATGTAGTTGGGAATTTAAATTTATATGGGGGCATATAATTAATTAAAGCTATTTGAAGTATGAAATAAATAGAATATCAGTATTTTACGGTATATGATCTGTTGGTATTTCACCTCGTGAGCAGCTGACTGATATTATTGTAGATTTCAATGATCAATTCCAATGCATGTAAATACTGATCCCAGTAAATTTAGCTAGCAAGCTTCAGTTGCACAAAATGATATGGTTGTATAATATATATAGCTTACCATGATTCAAGCAGTCCTATAGCTTCCTTGTTCTTGACTTTCAGCAACTTTCCAATCAAACTTCGGTACTTGTCTTTCAGCAACAATGATACTTTCCAACCAAACGTAGGTACTTGTCTAACAGCGAAAGTGGTACGTTCCAAACCAATGTAAATACTTGTCTTCCAGCATAAACTCATATGCTTGAATTGAATGCATTGATCATCCCCATCCACCAATCATGAGCTGAAGTAGCACTTAGTCCTAACAGCCGGCTCACATAATTAACTACAAGAAGTAAAACTCCTTGAGTTATTTCTGAAGTTTCATTGTCCAATTAACTTAACTGGAAGTACAGGTACTAAGCCCAAAAAAACAAAGAAAACAAAGTGTGCCTCGGGGCACAAAATTTTTAGAAAATTGTATCAGTGACTATGCGACTCTTTTACATTTTACAGGGGTGTGTATGCATAGTATAATACCAAAAACTGATTTTACTTTGCCAAACATTTCTCGAAGTAAAATAAAAAAAATGCTTTTCCCTGCACTTTTGCCTCAGACATACTACATCAACCAATGGGACCAACAGACAGTAAACATGTAATTAACCGAACCAAATGCAAGCTACATGATCGGATTCCGGAAAATTCACATCTGCTCTCAATTATGTCCTGAAAATATAAAGATACAAATAACCCTAGAAAATAGAAGAATCAAGCAATTCAACCATTACCACTGTATATGTATTCAGATTAATTATTTGAATATCTACAGTAAATATCTTATAACTGATTAAAGTTTAATTACATCAGCATCACATGAAGAACATCAGCTTTTTTAATTTGATATATCATATACATTTGTAGCAAGATAATTCAATTTAGACGGAGGTCAGTAGGCAATTGATACGAATTGAAATTTTGAAAAGTAAAAGTGCAATCTTGCTGAACTTTATTTAGAACTGATCATCACTGTTTTTGGGGATCATAAATCAACAAATTATCTCATAAATACAGCATAGTTTGACTAAAATAGAGCTTATAGATAGAGCAATAGTACAGACATAGTTATGGCCCAAAAGTGTAAAACAGTTAACACATTAGGACATTGCCTTTAAGATGCAGTTTTACAAGAAGCACAGGTACTTACCAGTATGTGAACAGTGTTGTTCAATGGAATTGCCATATTCTGACCATAGCATGACTTTGGTCGTTACTGTAAACTGTCCAAGACATCTAAAATAAAAGAAATTTAAACTGCTGTAATCTCATGATTCTTAAAAATAGACCACAATATCAATATTTTCTTGGCATAATTACTTCTCTTGTATATAATTTGTTCAGGATCTTTTACACCGTTAAGACACCTTAAATGACTTAACAATCATTTTCTTATGTGTAAAGGTCCATCTAAAAGTTAGATTTAATCAAAATACATCTTCAAACTTGTTCATTAAAACAGCTGGAAAAATGTGTTACTCAACCATACAAAAACTTTAAGAATGCTGTGTTTGAATAAACCTAAAACAGTTGTTGCCATGGAAACTGTAAATACAACTCATAGCATACAGTCTAACAGGCTGTAAAACATTCAAATCAGCAATTATGAAATTATGAAAATATGAGTGAAACTTACAGGCAGTTCAACTTGATGCAAATTATCATCAGGAACACTGACAACTCCATTGGCCCCTTCTGTAGCAAAGCCTGTATTTCCTCCAATAGCACCATCTACCGGAATGATAGCTCCATCAGGACGATGTCCGCCTCTAATCATTGCCCATTCAGCAGTCATTCCAGATATGGAAAACGTGAAGTTAACAGCGTTGTGTATATCCAGTCCAGTCTCATCTCTGTATAAAGTTAAAGCAAAATGTATTAACAAGAAGACATGGAACAAAACAAATAATTCCTGTTCAAATTTGAAGTTGTCTTTGATAAGACTTATTTTAAGGCACAATAAGCTAACAAATGGAGCAATTTTAGTAGCAGAAAAAACTTATTTTAGCCCTATCTAGGATTTTAAAGAGAATGAACTGATAAAGCAAAACAATGTTAGCGGTTGAAAACTTTAAAATTATAAATCAATGTAGGAATTGCACAGTCAATTACTACTCCTTTAGTCAAAGAACCTCATGAGCAAAGGTGGTTAGCGTGCTGAATTTGTAACCCAGTGTCCTGATTTTGGCAGTAAAATTTGAGTCAATATTTCCTTGTGGTAGACACAATGATAAAAGTACAAAGAAGACACGTATCAAAATAGATTAAAGTACGTGTACAGTTTACCAATTTTTAATGAACACAGTGATGTACTTTTTGTTTGTGTTCAGCGAATTATGACTGTATAACAGTAATTATGCATGAAGATGACCTACAATGGTGGAATAACCTAAGGTAAAAAATAAAAATAAATAGTCACCTCATTACAACAAGACTGTCGTGAAAATACTGGCAGGTGGTGCTTGGAGGAACCTCCAGGAAAGCATGTATTGAATCATCTCTACACTCCACCAATTCCATGGCCAAGGGTAGTTGGTTGGTACCAAGATCAAACTGTTCATCACTCTGAACAAGGCTTCCATCTGACACCTAAAATATATAAATATAATCTTTAAATATCAGCTGCATTAACCCTTTACCCAATAATGATGCAAAGAGACTTATAGTAAAACATCCAACTATCATAAGGAGAGAGTGAACATATTAAATACTTCAGATACAATGTCAGCTAACAATTAATGTGCAATTGAATTGCCACTAGATGATATATACAGGGTGTCCAAAAAGAAAGTATACAATTTCGGGGTATTGTTATCAACTCTTTGTGCCCTGCTATCGCACAGAAATTTTGCACTTGGTTAGACGAAAGATGTAAGTTTCTTTTGATACCAGTTTAAAAATTGTAAATTGAATTTTTTTTTTAAAATGTCAATTTCCAAAAAATACCTTATTTTGACCTTGACTTCATTTTGACGTAATTTAAGAAGTTTACACAATTTCTGTCTGTCTCATGATTCACGTTTTGCACCCATTCGCTAAAAGTGTTGATTACATTTACACAGATTTCTGCAAACGCGTCTTCTTAATTTGCATTTTAATGGTAATCAGAAGAAAAGTTGGGTATATCAGAATTTGATTGTACATACGCGATCTCAAAAAGCCCAAAAGAAAAAATCCACATGAGTTAAGACCCGGGCAGTGGGCGGGCCATTCCATTCTGCAGCGGAATTTGCTAGAAATTATTTTGACAACAAATGATTCTTGTAATTCAGCTAACACCATGCATTGCCATGTGTGACTTTGGCTCCACATGCATGAACCAAACAACATACAAAACAAAGGATTCGCTGCGGAGTTCAAAAATAACTTGCTCTACAAAGGCAAGTAACACAATGGGTTTACTTCTTCCTATTTTATTGTCGAAATCGCAAGTGGATATCCTATTAAAAACTAACAAACATGCCCATGCTCGTGAGACACATCATACATATACTGTCAGTTCAGATCTTTGTGAAATGCAATGCAAATTTTCCAAGAATGCGTGCAAGACGGGAACCACCAGAAATACAGAAATTGTGAAAACGTCGTAAATAACGTCAAAATGACGCCACGGACAGAATACGATGATTTTAGAAAATTTGCATTTTAAAAAAATATATCCAAGTTACAAGTTTTAAAATGATGCCAGATAAAAATTTCAACTTTTGACTAACCATGTGCTTAATGTTTTTGCGAAAGCAAAACTTTAAGACTTTATTAAAATGCACTGAAACTGTATACTTTCTTTTTGGACACCCTGTATATGTATAAAATATGATCTGATGGAACATCAGCACTAGTGATGACTTGGTGATATCAAAATGTATAAGAATAACAATTTCTGTACACAAAATCATATTCATTTTTTCATAGTATAAGAGTAGCTAAGAGTAGCCGTATTAATTCTGAGACATACATTTCCTGCTAAATGAAGAAGTTCTATTTTAAAACAACAGAAACAGCATTATTTCATTGTGAACAGGTATCCTGAGAAATGTGTCTAGATAAAGAACAAAAAGATTTTGTTGGACAATCGTCCAATAGACACACAGAATACTAGCAATTCTCAAAGAGGTGCCTGCAAGTGTTGGTAGATGAGTGTACTACTGTAGCAATACTCTTGTGAAGCTAAGTGACCTCATATATTAAGTAAGCTTACCTCAGACAAAGTGGTGATAGTTTTTATCAGATCATCCATATATGTTGGTTGGGTCAACATACTGTTGATCATCTTGGCTACCAATATACCATTACTCTGACCATCTAACACACACAAATACATCAGTGTGGGAATGTCAACAGTGAAGTTCTCATACAAGGCAACTTCAAACACACTAGGTGTGATATGACTATCCTGAAATGTTAAATACATCATTTTATACCACATTCAACAATAAGATCATAAGTTATGTTTGGCAGATATATTTCTGATAAAAATTTCAATATACCCACAAACTATCAGGATTTTTTTTAACAACAACCATATGATATGATATGCAAGTAAACTGTCCAAATAATGTTTTATACCTGACTATATAGGAAAGCAAGTATGGTAGCCACTTTAATTTTGACATATATATTTGTATTACTGTAAAATCATTGATTTTTGTGGGGGATTAAATTTTGCGAAATCAACTCCCATCAAACTATAATCGATAAAAAATTATTTTGTCCAAAAGTGCAGTAGTTTCCACCAAGTTAACAAAAGAGTTGGACAAATCTGAAACTTATATTCCCTGAACAAAGTATAAATTGCAAAGAGCATCACGTATCTTGATTACTAGAATTTGTAATATTAACACATCTTATTTTAGAAATCAGACACACTGGATTTAAAAAAATCCCGAAAAGCAGTTGTTGAATTATGCAAATACCCTGTACTAGTAATTGCAGGTAAGAGGACCTCTGCACAATATATTTTATTTATTTAATCAGAATATTATTTAAGGGTTACTTTACCTCAGAATCCTTGTATGAAGACATACATATACAGGACATAAACACCAGTCTGTGTTCCTCCTGTTGATCTCTGGCTACGAATGGAAATCCCTGGAGCATGTGACTAGATCTAGAAGTATGACGGAAGTACAAGTCCAAAACTGGGGTATCAATAGCCTGTAAAGAAAAAAAAGGTTTATCATAAAATACAGAGACCTATATAAGAATAGTTCTAGAAAACATAACCTGTGACAAATATTTCCTAAGTTGTCAAGGAGTTGCAAATGCCCAGATCGACTACAAGGCAAAAGGATTCTGACTGAGGCTTAATTCCCAATCCTGAAAAGGATTGTTTCCGGTGCCATTAGCACACACCCCACACAAAATCTCATCCCAATTGCTATTTTATTGCTTTAGTGACATGACACCGCTAGTTTAAGGTCACAAACTACTAAATAAATTTGTTCTTTAACTCAATGTTAAGTTACAATAGTCATGCAGTCCCAGGTTGAATTAAGTCCATGGTCAGGTGGCAGACATATATCAATGAAAAGGCATACTCAGTGTCTATTCTAGAAATGAGAAATTAGGGAGGATTTTCCCCATCCTCTTCAAAAAAGGAGGATTTTTAAAAACAAGGGGGGTCAAAACCAAATACTATTTAAATGTTAAATTTTCTTACAATTGGCATGTATGGTGTAATAACCTGGTGAGTAGATCAGCTGTGATAAGCCGCAAGTAATTTAACTAAAAGTTAGACAACATTTCGGGAATGTTTTAGAATAGCAGCCGAGTATCCTCTGGTGACACTGATACCCAATCACTATATCACTATACAAAATCTTCTTATAGTGCAAATATTAAGGGTCATAGAAGCATAAAATATTTTGCTAACTCAATCTACTTCAAATATCTGGGATAAGAACAATTAAACAAAATTATAAGTGTAACTGTCCATGGCAGTAAATAAGTTGTTTTACCTGACACACCAACTTGTCATATGGAAGCAACTCGTAAACTGGTAAGTATATTGGGAAGTCATATTCTATCAGCTCCTGTCTTTCCATCGATACCTCAGAATGACCTGCATCAGTCAGCCATGCTTGAAGAAGTCGAATCTGTAAGAAAACAAGAAACGTCAGCGTGTTATAAGAGAGACAATGCATCCACTAGTAACACGTTTATTTATGCAATAATCAGGACATGATGATAATAACACAAGAGAAAAAGATGAAATTCTGCTGGTTGATACAGTACAGATGGCGGAAAAAAATAAAGGGAAACAACTCGGTTAGTGCTAATTACCAAACAATTCTAATGCCGTCTGATCCGTATCGGACACAAATATATCATATAATGCACAGTACCGCATGGCGAAACATTTTTAAATTGTATCAATGCATTTAAAAGTGTTTACATTTTGCTACACCGAAAATAAATGGAATGTTTCATTTAAATCATTAAAAATAAAATGTTTGTTTCATATGGCCTTTGGGCGTATTGTTGTTGCAAAAAGGTATACATAGAGCCACGCATGTACATGATAGCGCATTATAAAGCCTAAAATATCACCACAAATGAAATGAGGAAATCCGACATGGAAGGCAGCCGAGCACAAATAACAAAGTCGCTTGAATGTGCTATATATTGTTTGCTTGTGTATCAATTTTTATTGCTTGAACTAACTTTTATAATTTGGCTTGCTGCTCCTTTTATGCTTACTCTTTGCTATGTAATAACTATGTTATTCTTTATCGTGCATGAGATTTACTATGTATATCATGATTGCCTGTGATCTACTATTTATTGTTTTATGTGCTATACTAAATTCTTATATATGCATGAAATATGTTCTTATGCTATTCCTTAATCCTGCATGCTTGACAATTTTTATTTATTATTATTATTTATTAAAGATGGCATTTGTTATATGTGATAATCTTATACATGTAATTCTAATTTTGTAGCTGTTTTTCCATATGTTATATTATTTACCTCTGTTTGTCGGAAAATAGCTATTAGCTAATGTTATATGTTTATATATATCCGACGTAAAATAAATCTTCTTGTATCTTGTATCTTGTACAACCCAACTACATGGAGCAATGCCCACTCACAACCCAAGTCTAGGTTACAGACTTTAGTATAATAAAAATTATATTGAAAAGACTAAAATTTGAATAGAAGTACATCTTCAAAATGAACAAATAAACGATAAATTCAAAATCAAAACATTTTACCGCCTGATAAAAATAGTTAATGAGAAAATCCGACAGGGAAGGCAGTGGGTAATCTTGAAAGTCCCGATTTTACATCAAATTGAACATCCAACCTGAAATCGCAGCAATATTGAATAAAGATATCATACTTACATCAACGACCACCAGCAGTACGTGAACCAAGCACAACAATCTATAACAGGCGACGCAGTAAATCATGATTCCAATTAAGTTAGCAAAAATGTAATTGTTCAGCGATATATAAGCTCTTATTCTGTCCGAGACGAGAATTAGAATGGCCGAAATCGTGTAAATTTTCTCAGTGCGCGATATAATTACATTCCCGGGGCAATATTGACCACGTGATCTTATGTATTGTGCTTTCAACAAAGAAGGCATTTTTCGCCAACACATTTGAGCACTGATGTCATGATATTCACGAGGTTATTGCATTATGATACGTATTCATCAAGACAATCCGTGACATTGAACACACCGAAACAGGTCAAGCAATTTGAATAGCCTATTGTGTGACCGTGTTTACACATACCTACAGTATAAGTATTTAGATTATTGGTGTTTATGAGAATCTCAAAGGTGGGAATTTTGGTATCACACAGAAAGGCACATGAAATAATGAAGTGTTCATAAATATTTTATTATAATTATGATAGTTGACCACGTATTGTTTCTTTAACCAGGACTCGATCGGTCCCAGCTCTAGCCAATTTTGCAATCTTGTCCAACCCATATTTGTAAGCATCACTATACAGGCACGGGGCCAGCCCCTTTGCGAGAAGACCCGAGTCCCATGCTCGCTGGGAGGGTAATTTGTAAAAGCCTAGAATATAGCCAGTATTTTTTATTTATAAAATTAACGTAAGCAACATCAACAACCGGTACACACATGTTTTATTCATTTAACTGGCATATACAGAAGCAATGTGTTTTGCGGAGCGGTGGCCTAGAGGTAGGACGCCTGCTTCGTGATTGAGAGGTCTCGGGTTCAACCCCGTCTGGACCACTGGTTGATTTCTCTGAGCACTGAAGAATAACCAACATGCTCCATCCTACCACGGTGTAAATTGGTACATGTGAGGACAGTGTCTATTCCTGGGCACTGCAGAGAGAAATATTCTCCACAGGGAGACTCGAACGTAGGGTTCCTAGATTGTAGTAGAACAAACACATTTCAAACAATCATTAATTATGTATACTGTACACATTTGTGCAGACTTTGGAAGTTGCTTTAAACATTAACAAAATAGTTTTATATTTGAGCCCTGTGAGTGTTACGGCCACCAGTCGCGGGTTGCGATGTCATTATCATAATTAAGAAATCACATGAATGTTGCGCAAACATGAACAAAATGGGTCCGTCGTAATAAGCTCGGTACTCTTCTGCAAATATTACGATTGATATATGGAAGGTTACTTAATGTTATATACATGTATGTTGGTTGGAACAATGGAAACCACAACCTTAACATTAGGACCACCAGCAGTCAACTCAGTGAACAAACCAGTCAACTTCCCACTGGTAGGGAACGTACACCGGATATTGCAGCTAAGCGAGCCGCGATTTGCTTAATCGGATGGAAATCGTCGTTGTCAAAGGTTAGTAAAAGTGATATTTCTCTTACTTTATTGGGTTTCTGTAAGTGGTAGGTTATTAATATGACTATGTACATAATATATCAATCTAATTATATACACGTTTCGATGTAAAACATTGTTTTCTGGGGGAAATATCGTCATTTGTGACGCGGGCTCGCACAGAAAAATACGACCCTACCGCATATTTTGTGATTTATTTTACTAAAACTGGCAGAAACTAAAAAATGTGAACTGGGCGATCTCTTTGAAAATCATTCATCTAAGTATACTGAAAATTTCAGATTCGTAGCATAATTTTAGGCGGAGCTATGACCTACAATCGAGTGCGTGTTTATCAACATTGGTGTACTGGGGATTGAATATAAGTGTACTGAGGATTGCAAATTATAAAATTCTGGTGTACCGAGTATTGCCAATTGAATGTTGTTTGTTTTTCACTTTTAAAACAGGTTATTAGTAGAATGGATGTATATTTTGAGTATTATTTTGTATTATCTTACCAATAAAAGGTAAATCAGTGTGAGAGATTCAAGTGGTAACTTTAAAATATCGAAATACTTTTAATAAACAACGTTAATTACGCATGCATTTGGCTCTTTCAAGAATCAACTACATTTGTAATAATAATGATAAGGGTAAATGTATTCAAGATAATAAATATTGATTATAATAACAGTTATACCTTCTATGGTCATTATGACATGACATTCTTATATTTCTGCTTAAGTATACAATGTCAAATTATACATATCAAAATGTCGCTGTTAAAATTCAATTAACTTTATTATACTATCTCACATTTTGATATTATTCTTACTTTCTATATTTCAGATTCACGATAATGTTACAGTATGTGCACTGCGACTTCACAAATGAAAGATATAAATTCACGATAGACTATCTCATAGAGGCTCACTCGAATGACGAATTAAAATTTAAACGTACTGATGGAAAGAAAAGCAAGTGTAGAACATATAAATTTTCACCTGAAATATGCAGGGAACCAGGAAGGACAATAACTGTTGATGAAATCCATACAAAACTGCATGTATCTAGGAGAGATATTGTTCCCAAAAAAAGTCCGTTAAAAAAGATTTGTAAGATTATAGATCCAATGAGTACCATCGAAGAGCCTGATTTTTTTGCTGAATTATACATTGAACCAGAGACAGACAACGAAATAAAGAAGTGCCTTATTTTGAATTCCTATCTTTAGTTTCAAGCTTTAGTATATACATTTATTTGTTTATGTGCTATATTTACATTTGTGACAAAAATAAGCATTTATTATAAATATAAGGTATTATTTCAGTCATATGTGTCACTGACTCGGTTAGATGCGTCAATGATGATATTTTTCATTCATTATCTTACTTTGTACATTAAACATGATTTTCTCTCGTTTAATCGATCAACATCCTTTAAAAATCTGTTATACACCCTGTCTGTAATTTAAAAAAAGTTTTGTACCAAATGCTACAACGTGGTGTTAAATATAAAGATATGTATTGAAGGCGTGCAATAGTTATTTTTATACACTGTAAAATCATTAATTTCGTGGGGGTAATCTCGCGGATTTCGTGGTTCACCTTCAACCTCGAAATCAAATCCCATTTAACAATAGTGTTGACCCTAGTTTCCATTACCTGAAATGCAAAATCAACTAACTAACATCGAATCGCAATAGTATTTTTACCAATACCACGAAATTTCATTCCAACGAATTTAAATGATTTTACAGTAACCAGTTGTTGTATTTCAATGACTGAAATTTTCAGTCGGCGGTCTTTATCTGATCGTTCAGATAGTTTTCGACGATACTTGTCATCCATAATAGACACCTTTTAGTGCTTTTGCAAAATATCCTCCAACTCCAACACTATATAAGGCACCAACAGAATTTCAGCCAGCAGACATCCAGTAACATAGACCTTGGCTTACTAAACAACCATTTTGAAATAGAAAATGTTTCTGTCATAAAATGTATTACGAAAATAGCACCCATTGCTTTACAGGTATACTTTGCAATGAAATAATCACTACGATAACGTATCAAAGAAAACACTTTCTTCTACATGTTACTAAAAGCATGACGTAAATCGTACTATTTGTTAAAACTTTATTGAAATAATAATAACATAACAAGTTTAATAACAACGAACAAGAATAACAGAATAAATCCGTATGTACTAATTATTTTACAAGTGTTCAATGTAATACTCGTACATGTATAGCGGATTTTAAATAACTACTAGTTTTTTACCAAAAATAAGTCTCTATTTTGACTAGTTATCTGACTAGATAAACATTATAATTAAATACTCAGCAGACAAAATATCTTGTTACAAGAAACACAAAATATCACAAACTATTCAGCAAATCTATATCAATGTGAACATGATTATATCTAAATAAAAAACAAAGCAATTACAATAAGCAACATATGTACGACAATAACGACATTCGACTATGTCAACCATGAAACATTGCTAGAAAGAAACTCGTATATGAGAAAGTAAACTTGTGAATTCAAAGCAGGTTAAAATATGTTATGGTAAAACAAACAAAAGAAAAAACAACGGAGCACTCTTTCGCATCATATGAGGTAATAACTATTGTCTACTATGTCCTCCATTAAGCATTTATATAGCTTTAACAGAGCTAACATATGAAGTGTAAAATGACAGCAACAGAATCAAACAACAAATCAATAGAAAAATCACCACATCTGGGTAAAAGTTGTCTACTTTTTCAACATATAAATAAGAGTATACATTTAAAAATGTAAATGTGTCTTCAAAATCGGCTGATATAAATTGTGATAATGACCTAAATTAATAAAGTTCTCATTGACAAATCTTCATATGAACCTTCAATGATGATCTCCATGAGTATTTATTCCCGCATTTAGGACAAGAGTACTTCTTTGGCCCATGCTTGCCATTTCTATGGTAATTTAGTCTGTCCTTTGTCTGAAAATCCTTAAAGCATACATCGCATATGAAGTTGTTGTTTTCGTCTGCATTTTTCTTGCTGGATTAGAAGGGCATATTAACAAGTGACGTGATAATGAACTGTGCCCTTTTAATGATTTCTTGCAATGTGAACATTCCAATAGTGTAATGTCAACATGTGAAGCCACATGGAATTTATATTCGATCTTCTGATTGTATCTCTTGCCACACACATCACATACGTGAGCAAATTCTGCAAGATGTTTGTTTTCCTTGTGTAGTTTTAGGCCAAACGAAGATTTGAACAATTTCCCACACTGGCCACACACATGCTCTGTCTTGGCTTTAATCGGTGTACTCGCTGAGCTTTCTGTCGTGTCTTCCAGAACGGAGATTTCCACTTCCTCCATCACATCGAATGAATGATCCGATCTACAAAACATGATAAAACATTCACGTTAATTAATGATATACGAGTGCTTTATTTCAATCGGTAGACCCTAACTGCATTTTTATTATATTAGGCCTACTGGGGTCTAGATAGCATTGACAATGCACTTTCAGTCCAATTGAAAACTAAAACATATCAAAAGTGAGCCATATACCTTTTACAGTGTGTATTGGTTCGAACCTAATAAACGAGCAGTGCTCATTATTATTAACTTCCAAATTGACATCTATGTTCTTTCTTGGAATAATAAAGGAGCAACAGCATATATAAGAAAAAAAGGAGCACAGGCGTAACTTAAACTCATATAAAGACAATGGTATATATTTATGTAATATAATACTCAGTACACCGCACTTGCAATACTCCCGTACACAATAATAATGAGATATCAATCCCCAGTACACCAATGTTGATAAACAAGCACTCGATTGTAGGTCATAGCTCCGCCAAAAATTATGCTACGAATCTGAAATTTTCAGTATACTTAGATGAATGATTTTCAAAGAGATCGCCCAGTTCACATTTTTTAGTTTCTGCCAGTTTTAGTAAAATAAATCACAAAATATGCGGTAGGGTCGTATTTTTCTGTGCGAGCCCGCGTCACAAATGACGATATTTCCCCCAGAAAACAACGTTTTACATCGAAACGTGTATATAATTAGATTGATATATTATGTACATAGTCATATTAATAACCTACCACTTACAGAAACCCAATAAAGTAAGAGAAATATCACTTTTACTAACCTTTGACAACGACGATTTCCATCCGATTAAGCAAATCGCGGCTCGCTTAGCTGCAATATCCGGTGTACGTTCCCTACCAGTGCTTCCGGTTATCGCAATTAGTCATACATGTACATGTTGAATTCAACATTCACACAAGAGTGTCAGTTGAACGATTTGAAAAACTGTGGTATATTGTGCCACAGATATATATTTAAATATATATCTGTGATTGTGCCTACTTACAGAACTTTACCAAGACAATATTTACAACGTTTTATCCGATCATGCCGATATAGACTCATAACAAGTGTAATCAAAGCGCTGAAGGCACTGAATTTGTTTGGGTCTGAAAATCAGCTGCCCCTCCATTTCACAGATTAATTTTATCTATCTAAAAATGTAGTGTGAATTTTCAGTATGATACCTCCAGAACCTTTTGAGATAAACAAAGGACAAACAAGAAGAACGCTCATGACAATTATTTTCTAAAATGACTATTAGAGGGCCATAATTCCATGGAAAATCATTCGATAGGAACAAAATGATAATATGCACATTTAGACTTCACACTGATCATTCCAGCAAACTTTCATTAAAATTGGACCACGGGTATATAAGATTTGGAGCGGACAAGATTTTGTGGACAAAAGGGCCATAACTCCGTAAAAAATTATCAAAGCGGAACAAAAAGACGATATGCACAACTGGATCTCATACTGATCAGGAGATATGCAGACAAACTTTCTCTAAAATAACCATTAAAGGGCCATAACTCCGTCAACAATCATCCGAGCAAACCAAAATAATAATATACACATTTAAACTTCATACTAATTATTCCTGGAAAGTTTCATTAAAATTGGACCAGGCGTATATAAGATTTGGAACTGACATCATTTTATTAACGGACAGACATCATGGGCAAAACCAATATTTCGGGAGACATAATTATGAAAAATTGCCAAAAGAAAGTTAAAGTACTTGGACACTGCACTGTCTTCATTACAATACTATGAAAATTACAATCTTTAAAATATATGGAAAGGAATGCATTTTTTCAATAAGATATATCCATCTGTAGATATATCTGTATAATTGTCTACCCCTAGTATAATGTTTGTTTGTTTTGTTGGGTTTTAAGTAACATCGACACAGTGTAGGTCATAAGGTGACTTTCCAGCTCTAGTGGTGGAGGAAGAACCCAGGTGCCCCTTCAGACATAATTCAGGCCCGAGCGGGCACCTGGGTAGTACCACCGACCAGTTGGATGGCTACATCACATAAAGATTTTATGTCACCGACGGGGATTAGAACTCACAGCGGTGAAGGGCAAGTGATCTCAAGTCAGCGATTCTAACCACTTAGCCATGGAGAGATAACGCAGCTACCACAGCCAAACAAATCAGAACGAGGCTTATCAGCAGCTACAACAAACCGTTATTTTGGAATTCTTATAAATAATTTTGAAATTTCGATTTATCTGACGCTAATTATGGTAAGATTTGATTATTTTATTATAATTTATTTTTCAGATTTATATAAGTTTGATTCGATGGAAAATTGAATCAATTTTGACTAATCGTATGGATCCTAAATCGGGATTTCTATTCGGATCTTTGTTCCGAGAAACGATGGTCAGTATACGCCATTACGGCATTAGTATACAAGCCTGAATTGCAAAACAAGTCTGAATGACAAACCAAGCCTGAATGGCAATATGCATGGATGAACTCCGACACGATGAGTGTCAAATATGTTATTTAAAACACTGTCTGAATGACACATGTAGGGTTGAAAACTTAATCCATGTATTATGATGTAAGATAAAATTGCACCACGTTAATTAGAGGTACATGTACATTGAACTTATTGAGGGATTAATTATCCGATTGATGTGGATATATGTACTTTAACCTGGATAGAACAATTAGTAGCACGCTAAAAGTGCGAAATTTAGTTCGGTTTAGGCTTGAAGGCTTACATGTTTGCTTGAATAGCATTTTGTAGTACACGTATTTTAATCCACATGTTTGTTTACAAACAACGCTTCTAGCCACACGTGCGGGGTTTACACTAAAAATAACAAAGCGCCCCGAGGTTTTACTTATCCATTTCGGGGCCCCACTGAGCTTTATAGTTACAGCGACGGCGCATAACTATAAATAATTTACATAGCTATTTATATCTCGGTAAAACCTATAATAAAAATACGGAGGGGCGCACTAAGGTGCAGTGTTTATGAAACAAATTTAAGATATTGTATATATAAAATGATAAACTGCCCCAATAAACGGCTGTACATTACAGACGAAAAATTCATATAGTTTTACTGTATTTTGCGTGATTCGCATAACTTATAAAGTATTCTTGACTTGCAGGCAGAAAAAGGCGTAACGGAATGCCCTACGGGCGCCCCGACACAGTTAGACTCGACACATTAGAGAAAAGTTTGCAGGAGTTTTCCTCGGTTGCAAGGAAAGTCAGCGAGATCGGGAGGACGGTAGAGTGCCTTTCTACGGACGTTTCCTCGCTTGAAAATTATTGCGCCTGCCAAATGACGGTTTACATCCGAAGAGGCAATTTGAGAATTATTTTTTCTGCTGTTGAAAATTATTGCGCCTGCAAATGACGGACTACTTCTGGAGATTGTAGTTAGCAGGGCATAGACGTGAGAATCATGCTAACAGTATTTATTTGGGACTGAAGTCCCAAACAAATAAAAACAGTGCATTATACTAGTAAGTTGAGAATCGACTAGACGACATTTTTTGTAATTTAAAAAAGTGGGCGTCACAAGGCTTTTTTGGAGCACCCCTGACAACTAAATATTGTCACTGTGGTATTGATTCGGAGAAAAAAATGTCCAACATTTCCTCGACAGTGTGGGGGAAGCGGGAAGGTAAAACACGGCCGTTTCCGCGGCCGTCCACCGCCCATCCCCGGGATGAGGGCGTGGATGCAACTGCCTGAAGTATTATGTGATGTGGTTTTTCGATGCCGCCAGGAGGCGGCATCGAGTATGAAAGGGTGCAAGCAGATGTCCCAGGAGGATACAAGATTTGATTGGTTATAACGCTGTTGGACTCGCCCGTCAGGGGTAAAATAGGATGATAAATGTTCGGTAGGTACTAAAGTCCAAGTCCCAGGAGGATACAAGATTTGATTGGTTATAACGCTGTTGGACTCGCCCGTCAGGGGTAAAATAGGATGATAAATGTTCGGTAGGTACTAAAGTCCAAATCAGTTCGGAACGGGTGTTTATATAACGGCTACATATGTTGCAATTTGCGGGTCTTAGCAGGGGCTATTAAAAAGCAAAAAAAAACTATTTGCGCGGAGCGGCGATTTTCCTTTCGAACTTTTATGGAACATGTTAAATACTTTCATGTCTGTCAGATATTTTTTAGTTATGATTTTCGATTTTTTCCAGTTCTTATGTTTTGTCTTAATCTAAATTTGATAAATGCAAGTGTTTTTTTAATCTCTATGTTTCTTTATTTATGTATGTCAGAATAGTTTGTTTTGCCAAAATTTAAACGGGTAAATATAGCTTGCCAACATTGAACTGACACTTCTTATTTACAAAATATTCATATGCGCTCCTATACTCCTGCCAAATGGAACTAGTTCTATGCATATTTTAAACTATGTTGAACGTATTAATTCGCAATAAATTTACTTATCAAGCTCACAAACCACGAAATAACAATGTCCTTTAGTGTCAGTTTCACGTTGTCAGGCTATACCACGTTATTGGAATACACTTTGTTATTTTATGAAACATGCTAAATGCCATCTGTGAAGCATTAATCAATATTATAATGGTGCTCATATTTCTAAAACATGTTATGTTCATTTGAATAAATATTTCAATAGAAAATAGAATGTTTTCATGTTTTCTATTCTTTCCTGGTGTTTCACTGCCTTCAAGTTTTTAACCAGGTTTTCCAAAGGAAAACTCTGGTTATTAGATTGCTGAATGTCGGCGGGCCTTAACAATTTCTTCTGTGCACAACTCCTCCTACATTTCTTCATAGATTTCAACCAAACTTTCAGAGAATGATTGTCATCATGTGACCTGGTGCATATTATCAGGGTTTTATGATTCAACCAATTTTGACGGAGTTATGGCCCTTGAAACAGAAAAAATTGGCCGCTTTCCTATGTCGCACGGTACTCAAAGTACACGACATAGAGTCATGAAACCTTCACAGAAATGGTCAGGATGTTTTCTCTACACCTGGGGTTTCACTTCCCTTTCAGTTTAGTACATCCAGAGTTATTAGCCATTGAAATGGTGTAAAATAGCCATTTTTGACTTGTTTCACATGCTACTCAAAAAGTATTTGACCTAGGATCATGAAACCTTTATAGAAATGTTTGACAGCATGTACTCTAGCGCACCTAGGGTTTCACTCCCCTTTCAATTTAGTACAACCAGAGTTATTGCCCTTGAATTAGTGAAAAATACCCATTTTCAGCAATCTTAAGTTTTTGCAGCGTACACTCAACACATGAGAATAACTTCCCTTGTGCATCACACATCACGCCGGAATTTTAGTTTGTTTACAAGTTTCTACCAATACCTTTTACTAAATAAAAAGATTTACTTAAAAAGAACTAGCGGCATCTTTGATGCCCAGCATCAACATTTCACTTGTATTTTGCTAGACTTGTTCAGTTGAGTGCCGAATGGCCGTCCTCACAGGGTGTCACATCATCAAAGGTTAAAGTGAAAGATTTTATGATATGAAGTTAAATTTAAGCTTAAATTCATCGCATAACATTGTTTGTGTAAACACACAGCCTTTTATAGATAGTTGATATACATAAAGCCGTTTTTATGGGAAAAAATGCCCCAGTTCACAGTGATCTGCTCGTCAATTTCTGTACAAATGGACCTTGTTAGAAAACTTTGCTAGCTACACCGTCAAAGCGCGCCAAGGAAAATGTATTGTGATACACAGGTGACTATTGTCAACCACAAAAAAAACATCTGTTAAACTAATATGTATGGACGTTGTTTATAAATACCGAAATAACACGTGCGTCAACACCTACAACATCAATCTTGACAGCTCGGCCCAATTCGTAACTACTCGGGCATTTCCGTCCCAATGGCATAATTTGAACAACCTTGGTAGGGTACCACGTACTAGATGATGCTACATGCCAAATATCAAAGCTCTAGGCATATTGTAGTTTTAGGCTAAGGCAAGAATATTTTTTATATGTTTTCCCTATGTAAGTATATGTAAAACGTTGACACCGGGGCGTGGCCAATTGTGACCCCAGGGCCATAATTTGAACAATTATCTAATCCCCCAGTGCCACATACATCCTGGCAAAATTTCATCAAAATTGGCCAAATTTAATGGTTTCAGATGAAAAGTCGTTTGAAAGTGTGGACGGACGGACGACCGACGGTGAGTGATCAACAACAACGTGATCACAATAACTCACCTTGAGCACTTTGTGCTCAGGTGAGCTAAAACAATTCTGATGATTTTTTGTCGATTTCAATGTCCTTTTGATTCTTCTGTCATATGAAGATCTTTCAAAGAAAATTGCGATAGAAGGCACGCGTACCACCTCCCTTAAATAGCGTTTTTCATAAACGCTTGTGCAGTGGTACGCTTCGTCCGACATTCGCTCAAACCAGCCTCAGTTATTCCTTGATCAGTAAGTAATTTGTTTAATTACTCACTACTGGTTATTGACGCGTATTTATTCATTTTGTGTTTGATATATGATGAGCTTTATCCCTAGCCTGGAGTTCCCTGCCCTTGATTCCTACGTCATCACTGTTAATGTTGAGACGCACATTATGACGGGAACCAGACTACTTTATCCCATATGTACGTTGCTTTATATTAAAATACTTTGGGTAATATGAACTAAGGCACCGCCTAAATGAGGGATTAAATACACATTGGATATCTGCTAAGCTATGTTTCAGATAGAAACTGACTAAATATGAGTTGAAAATATACAAAGATAGTTATTGATCAGCAACTGATCACTTTTCCTCTTTAAATTTAAGACCAGAAATAATAATTATTCAAAATTTCAGATTGGCTATGTATCTGTGATTTATGTTTGGAATAAGTGTAGGCATCCCTAACCTGGAGTTGTACCTATATTATACTGATTTGTTATACATTGCAACGTAACGTCATGAGTCTATTTGGCGTACTTTTGGTATGACGTCATTTCCTGTTATTTGTGACGTCATGACATCACGTCTTGTATTGGCGCCGTGTATCCAGTACAGTAGCGTATTTCTTACTTCCCTTTGCTTTTTTATTTATTGAATATTTTTAAAGATGGTTATAATTCGAAAGAAAATGATAGGGGGCAACCGTTTACATATTACTATTATTTTATTTTCAAAGCACCATTCACCTCGGAAAACTGCCTGAAATTTTTGACCGGAAATAACTTTTTCTGAAAGCATTAGTACCTGCAGAGACTCGACGAAGATACGCACGTGGACATTATTGGTATGGGTATTTACAATAGCCAGCTTCGCTGGCTATTTAATCCCCTATTACTAAAATCGAGATCACTGAACGCTTGACTTTCATTTCTCCGCAGAGTAACTTCCCCTTGGTTGGACTCTATGGATTGTCAATTTCCAGTGATTTTTACGTAAAGGTAGAGTAATACGTCGATTTTTTACGTCATATTAATTAGAAATTCAAGTAAAATGAGTATGCAACTAGTAAAAATTCTGCAATATCAATTGTGATGTATTTTTTCACTAGATCATTGATTCGCACCCAAGCTATTTCGTACCTTGCAATGTCCCAGTTCCTACCTTGTGTTTTCCCAGCTGTGTAAATAGTGAAAAAGTTATGGCATTGGATTATATTTGGTAACCTAACTGCAGAGTGTACATTGTGAGCTTTAAGGATGGTTGACTGTATGTGTTAATCAGGTCTAAGAAAGTGTTATATTTACAAAATATCTGTAAATTTACACAATATCTATTTACAGAATAGAGGCCTCAAATTTCAAGAAAACATGTTTTAGTCAAAAATCGCAGTTTTATTTGGTTTTATATTGAAAGTAAATCATTATTAAAGACAGAAAATGTGCTTCATTTTCCAAAATATTGACTTTGATATATTGCATGTTTTTCATTTTTGAAATTAATAAAAAGCACATTTTTTGACGAAATACATGATTATTGATAATATGTCTAATAAATACCATCCCGATTGAAATAAACACAAATCAGTGCTTATATCCAAAAATATGTAACTTTGATTTTCATAATCTGTAAATTTACAGAATACAAAATCGATGATTTTACAGATATTGTGTAAATTTACAGATAATCTGTAAATATAACAGCTTTCTTAGACCTGTTAATGGTTCAAATGTCAGACTGTCTAGCTGTTTCTGGATGCCATAACCAGGATGCTGATAACTGTAGTCAAACAATCTCGACCACCGGAGACAGAAATCATGTCTACTGATGCACCAGTCAGTTGCATCCACGCTCCTTCACGGCACCCCCAGGGATAGCCGGGAAACGGCTGTGTTATAACCTTCCAGTTTCCCCTGCACTGCTGGGGGGAAATGTTTGATTTTTTTTCTCTGAACCAATACCCCGGGGACAATATTTAGCTGTCATGGGGCCGGGGAAATACTGGAGATTTTACCATCAGCTATCCCTGGCAGGACTATGGAGGGTGGGGACTTTTGCAACCCACAAGGAAAAAAATCCCGGCCCATCCCTGAGGATGGGGGCCATGGATTGGATGCAACTGACTGGTGAATATAGTTTTAATGAAATGATAATGTGATAATCATCGAAGACTTGGATGATCTTCTGAATCTCGCTGGCAGTTTCTTTTTTATTTCTGAAAGATTGCTCTAGTTACTGCACTAGAAGAGTTGTTTGACTTGTGTAAATGCTCATCTGCAAGAATTTACTATAAAGCGAGGCATTTGTGTTATATGAGTGATGTTTTCTCACAGATTTGCCCGGCAGAGCCTACATGTAGGAAGTGATCTGATTATATGCCAGTCTTTAATAATTCCTTACAGTCTGTCACCCTATGGTTTCAGCAACTCAGAAACAAACAGAAAATTGTGCTCCATTTAGCCTATGAGTAAAACAAAAGTTCGCTGTGGACCCAATTCATTCATTTTTTGCAGGATTGCCTACAAACTTCCCGCACATGAATAACCTTAACATGTATTAGTGATGTATATGCCGGCTTGGGGTATATTACTCTACCGAATGGCGACAGTTCTACAGTTTATACTGTCAACTTGTCAAATATATCTATGTTCTCTTCACAGGGGAATGATGTGATCATGATGGATGTGATGGTTTGATATTCTTCTCTTTCATACTAAATCTTCTCATTATATAAGACACATCAAAATGATGGAGCCTCAATCAGGTATGTATTAAGCTTTATACTTTTAACATGTTGCATTATCAAACTGATATCAAATACTTAATAGCGCTAGCCTAATAATTTTCCTACATCAATGCAACAACACACATTTTCTCAGCATATTGAAAGTGTTTGCTAAGTAAGCATTACCAAGCGCTTCTTTATGCAACTCTAGTACTAGATAGCACTTTGCTATGCTACAGCTTGCTATCTGGGAGTTAAATTTACTATGCTTGAGTTTAGTAGCTAGTAAACCAGATTTTATCTTTCCCTTACTGACGATGTGCTGATATATAATGAAATTTGATATGTGAACTTTATTCTCAAATTTTTATTCCGTAATTCTACAGAATTTAATTAATGATTATCTTTACAGATCGTAAACGAAAGAGAACTTCAAGTGGAGGTACAAACTTAACCTCTCAGCATGTGTAAGTCTTACTCCATAAATATTTATCCAGTTACCCGGTATGTGCTGTATCCTAGTTGGGTTATACACATTATGTAACATACATGCTATGTACTCCTATTAAAGTGGAGTTACTCCTTTTCTCGTTGATAAATTTCTGGTTTCGAAGTTCACCTACCTTGCACAAAAGTACATTTGGTTAATTTTATGATTGTCTGTCACATATTCATAAGTGTTTTAACTACTAGAATGGATACATTCCTTGTTTATGCTTCTAAATCCCTTTTAAATCACATTTATGTGCATGTTAGGATATGTTTCGCTATATCACTCCTATTTTGGATTTAACTAGCTTGGCATGTATGGTTATACAGCCTCCATCTCCACTGTGCATTGACTAAAAATTGGTGCTAAATTGTTAATGCAAAATGTCAATATACAATCTCTTTTTAGTTTCAGACTAATAGTTTTGGCGATTATACCCTATTTTTTAAATATATTATAACCCTGATGAAGGCTTAATGTATAGCCGAAACGTTGGTTTAAATAAATAAAGAAAAACAAACACGTTGTTAGGTTGTTAGTTACACACTACTCTTTTATTGTGTATTTTTTAAATTGTTAGATTATTCTTAAATATTTGTAGATATGGATCTGCATCTTTAATATGACATCTAAATCAACTAATCTTGTGTATGTATTTTGCAGAACTGAGAATTTATGTCGGTATGGTGAGGTGATACTTCACTGTACAGTAAACATTACACGTGGTATACGTGACTCGGGTAACTCCAGAGTATTACAATATGTCTGTGCATTACTCAACTCCGGTGGTGGTATACTACATATGAAGAATATTGATACTGAGGTTTGTACATCACTGTGGTATAAAGTACACCCGATATTGCTAGTGAGGTGATTAATGTTATTGAATGTCGCGAACATAACCACCTCCTTGATAGGCTAGTGGTTGAGCGTTCAATTGGAGTGTGGGAGGTCCCGGGTTCGATCCCATGCTAAGTCATACCAAAGAAAAATAGTACCAGAAATTCCCTTCTTACATACCCTAATGTCGATGGATAACATCAGGAATGAGGTGTTGAGAGTGATTAGTATAAGTTGGAAAAACTTGTTTCACAATAAACAGTACTGCAATAAACCTTAAATTGATTATTATAAACTAACATTACTCCCCTTACTAGCAATATCTGGTGTATGTTATTCCCCAATGAATACCGGTAGTTATTTTAGTCTGATTGATGTTGACATGCAACCTTAATATGCATAAGTACAACTTCGTGTATTTTCACATTAATTCTGTATGCTGGTTGTTGAAACAGGCATGTGACCCGTCTTTCATTTCCTGATGACCCAATTTTCTTGTATTGTGGTACTACCGTACGTTTCCTTCTGTAAACAATTGTGTTAATGATGTGTGAAAGTTGTCGAAGTGATGAAAAATAAGCAAGTTGAATCATTTGATAAGAATTTATGCACCATGATGACTCTCATCCATTTAAAATCTCCATGTAAGATATTGTAATCCACACAAAAAAAGGTTGCTGGGATAAGTATTTGTCTTTACCATAAAATTTGTATGAATTATTTTTATAACTAAAATGTCCTTATACAGAGAGGAGTTGTACAGTCGAAGCATCTGGATACATGGTGGAGTGGTATGGAGATCAAGATGGCCGACATTCTCTCCAGGGACGATATATGTAACTACTTTGATCTCGTTGGTAACCATGACGATCAGAATCTATATCTCTTTGTGAAAACAGCCGAACATCTATGCTCCCTCAAATATCACTGTCGTCTGCCAACAGGTAAATTGTTTACTCATATTTTTACTGTTTTCTCCTACTAAGATGTACTAATCAGGATAATTTGCAATAAAATGAAATGCACATATTCAGTAATGTGACTTGAATGACACCTTGCATACTCATTTTTTATATCTTAGTTTATACACACAAAGGGTCAAGTAGGTCGCAGTCCTAACTACTGTTTGAGAGGTCCTTGTTTTGAATCTCAAACAAAGCACTCAGTAATTGCTGATACTATTTTCAGTGTTTTCATCCAAACTAGAGGTGAACTGGTTTGTAAGAACCCTGAGCTAATTTTGTAGGCATGGTTGCTGTACACAGGTTCTGCCATTCAATAGTTATTGTACTGGATTTGTATTCAGATGATACAGTGTTTGATTCCGTACTGGTGTTCGGGGCTGGTCACACCACTGTTTCTTCTCTCAGTTAGAGGTCATAGGTCAATCAAGCACCAATAAACTAAAAATAGTTCTTAAATAACACATCAAACAGATAATGTCTGCTGCTTAATATACGGTATTGGAAGTTAAAATGTCAAAGGGTGCTTGAGCGGCTTAATAGCTGAAAAGAGCACTCGAAAATTGGTAACTTAATCTTTTTATTGTAGACACTGCAACACATGAGGTAACCTACCAATCATTGTTACGTTTGTTGGTTAACCGTGGCGAAGCAGGAAGCCTGCTAGAGTTACCTCCCATTCCAGACCGGTATGAATACGGTCGATGTGCGGAAGAATTGAAAAAAGAAACAAAGCAGATACAGTTTAAACAACTTGCAACACCACAACATAAGTAAGCTTTAAAACTATCTGCCTATCTAAGACTTTCCATTCAATCATGTACTGAGTCTTTATTAACCTCATGTTGATTTACCCTTTAATGTAATGGCCTGAGTTTGTTGTCAGAACCTACCCTAAATGTTTTCAGTGATCCAAAAGTTTCAATGGCATCTGGGGGTATTTGAATGCAAGTTTAGCCCTGACTTGTAGCCCTCGTCTTGTTTTATCAAATGACCATGACTTTTGTATTTTGCCAAAAGTTTAGTGGTAAGGATGCCCCTGACCTCCTGTCTCTCTGAAATCTGCACATGGTTGGAGAGGGTTCCATTTACTTACCATAAACATGCACACTTGACTTTTTTTATAACTTGCGAAACATAGTAGGAATTTTGTAACTAGTTAGTATTTTATATCCTAAATTATAAAGTGTATATGAGTAACACTTTTTATTGCATAATGTGTGGGAAAATTACTTAATGCAAAACATTTAGCTCAGTGTTTGCACACCTTTATAATATATATTCTGATGCAGTATAATCTTGCTTTCTGTTTGCACACCTTTATAATATAAATTCTGATGCAGTATAATCTTGCTTTCTGTTTGCACACCTTTATAATATATATTCTGATGCTGTATAATCATACTTTCTGTTTGCACACCTTTATAATATATATTCTGATGCTGTATAATCATACTTTCTGTTTGCACACCTTTATAATATATATTCTGATGCAGTATAATCTTGCTTTCTGTTTGCACACCTTTATAATATATATTCTGATGCAGTATAATCTTGCTTTCTGTTTGCACACCTTTATAATATATATTCTGATGCAGTATAATCTTGCTTTCTGTTTGCACACCTTTATAATATATATTCTGATGCTGTATAATCATACTTTCTGTTTGCACACCTTTATAATATATATTCTGATGCTGTATAATCATACTTTCTGTTTGCACACCTTTATAATATATATTCTGATGCAGTATAATCTTGCTTTCTGTTTGCACACCTTTATAATATATATTCTGATGCTGTATAATCATACTTTCTGTTTGCACACCTTTATAATATATATTCTGATGCTGTATAATCATACTTTCTGTTTGCACACCTTTATAATATATATTCTGATGCTGTATAATCATACTTTCTGTTTGCACACCTTTATAATATATATTCTGATGCATTATAATCTTGCTTTCTGTTTCAGACTCAATATCAACCAGAATACATTACCTAATCGTGTATGTAGTTTGTTGATTAAATATGTATCAGCATTTGCCAATCACGAAGGTGGACATATTTACTTTGGTATCGGCGACACAAAAGCTTCTGTGTTCGGTGAGGAAATGTCACTGTCTGAGCAGAGAAATCTTGGTATGTCATTTTATCATCAGCTTTATTTCCTGTTAGGGCATATTATACCGGTACACATGCCTTGTATTTTTCAGGCTTGTGTCTGATTTCAGGTTTTGAATCCTGAAATTTCCTTCTTGGTCTATATGGAAAAGTGGAATTTTGGGCTTTGAAACCAGGATTTTCAGACTTATTACCTTTCCTGTATACAGTACAACCTCTGCAAAGCAGTCTAACAATCTTGATAAAAACTGTTGCAAAATTTCCCTAATCCTCCAAGCCCTGGATAGGAAAGAAGAAGGGTAAGATCACAAAGGTATGTAAGGCCAGCACTCTATCCATGGAATAAACACAATTGCTACAGAAACTTTTATTTCACACTCATTATCTGTATGTAACGCAAATCTTGTGTGTTCTCACAAACCGTTGGGCGTAATATCTTCAAACTTTCACAGATTAACAACCTTAACAACCTTGATTTGTAGTTTTCCGTAAAGGATAGAATCTTTGCTGTGGCAATTTTTACCAGATTTATGGCCCTTTGTTAGTTTTACTATATATCCCCAAGAAGGCACCCGTGTCGATTCACACATTTCTATTTAACTAGAAATTTAACCTCTTTAAAGCTTTCACTTATAAACGATAGCTAATATTTGCAGCTTTCAAGAGGTGCTGCTCCACTCTACAGAAGATTTTTGTATCATTAAAAGTGCAAACCCGTTTATGTGTTTTGTATTAAATAAGGGATGAAAGAACAGACTATGTTCATGTTAAATACCTCTTTGTATTCTGCAATATTTACACTTTTTCACAAAGAGCACGAAAATGTTCATGACAACGGTAATTTACCAACTTGAAGTGGTTGTCATCTTCAAGTGCTGCACAGTTTGCGAGGGGTCGTTGATCAGGATTAATTCCCCAAAGTCGTGAACTTATATGGTCTCCTGAGGATGTTTTCCACTCATGATGATGTGGTTTTCTTTCTCCGTCGATCCAGTATGTGTGGGCTATATCTATGGTGACAGAATAAAAGGTTTATGGAATCAATTATAGCTAGCGTAATAATATCTATAATATTATATCTAGCGTAATTATAGCAGGGGATATAACTGATTTTACTACAATAATAAACATGTATACAAAACTCTGCTTACGTTTACGTATGAGATGGTCTTTGATAGCCTCTAGTTTATCCGTTGTAAGGATTTGAACAAGTTGTCCGCAATTGTTCTTACAGAATTGCTTCCCCTCCTCAAATGACATGAGATAATGTCCATTTCTGCAACAGAAACAAAAACATGACTGGGTTCTCATTAGGAGGCCGCAGGAGGCCAATTTGACCGCCTCAAATGATATTTGGGCTGTCTCAGATTTAACCCCAGCTGCCTTCCATCTTCAGTGCTCAGGCACCTTGTGGATTCCCCAAATGTACAAAAAGCCTCCTACATGAAATCCTAGTGAAAACCCTGCATGATATAGAGGTTAGCTTTAGTTAGGTTTCAAATTTATAAATAAAGAACTGTTGAACCTACCATCCTAACATTTGATTACTTCAGAGGCTTCTAGGGAAAATTATAATTAATAAAGTCTTTATCATTATTATCATTATTATTACTTAATTTTGAGTTTTATTTGCTATTATTTTATTGTGTAGAATTCACACAATTTATACTTTCCTCCCATATCCTGCAACTGATATAAATTCCAGACTTAGCCGTACATAGATATCATGATGTGACTGATTAAATTTATGTTTGTGACCCAAGTTGTGTAGTTTGCCTCATACTGGTGTTGGAAAATTTAAATAGCTGAGAGACGATAGCCAATCCAAGACTAAGATTGTTTAGATCAGAGACAGTATTTATAAAGCATCTTAAGGCAGTGGGCCCCTAATACACAAAATTTTAAAATTGATAAATTTGCTATTTTTTATTGCTAAAAATACTTAGGAAGCATAATGTGAAATATAAAAAAATTCTAACCACAGGTTTTGAAAAAAAAATGTTTTTGGTCTGATCACCTCCCATATTGCAATTTGTATGAAAAAATGGAGGACCATTCTGACAAAAAAGACAATAAATCATCCAATTTTATTTCATTTTTCAGACAAATTAACTTTACATGTGCCTAATAGTCATATACAATGAAAACTATATCAATTACAAGTAAGATATAAGATATAAGATAGCTATGTACATGTATATTACTAGCATAGTTGTAAAACGTCGAGATTTGTTTTTTAGTCTACAAAACATATGATTTCTAAAATCCTAAACAAAATCAAATAAATGAACAAATAGCACTTTAAATCACCCCAAAATTTACATCAGACCATAATGCATATATTTAAGCCAAAAGAAATATAGGTTCACCATCAAATTACCAAGATATAACATTTTGTTTGACCCCCACCCCCACTTATGATGCTGGTAAATCATAAGCATGGGAAATGGTAACCTGATGATTTTTCAAAAAGGTGTTACTATTTCATTTGAAAATGTCCATTTGTATAATGTAATATATATAACATGATATGCACTTGAACCAATTAATAGTAAGGAAATATAAACTTAATGAAAATATGTATGTTCTTAACAAACTTAGAGCTGGAAATGCTACCTTGGGTGCAACAAATACTGTCGCATAAATTGAAGTTGCATCATAAAAAGCACAAAGGAAATTACAAAAAAGCAGTGTTGGGCTCTGTTCTGCAGTTCTCTTTATTCAACATAGGTAAGTAACAAATAATTCAATGATTTAATTGTATGAAAAGTCATTATTAGGCTCAACTGTGGCATAGTTCTAGATTTTACCACCAAGTTATGTACATGTTTGGTATTTTGACTCACAAAATGTCGTTTCAGGCATACACTAGGAAATTGTCATGGTTAAGTGAAAAGCATTTGAAACTTTGTCCTTATATACACAACATGTTCAGATATGTAATGATACATTATCCCCCCCCCCCCCCCCTATCCAGGTAATGAATATTGCCATTAACCCTACTTTCACAATCTATTTGCCTGGGATTTTCTTTGAAAAACTGGGTTAAAATTGTGAAAATGTATTTGTTTTCTAACATTGAGTTTCATTACTTCTCTGCTAACTAAAATTTCTCATACCAGACTTCACACTTTTTAAATTGAGGTTATTGTTTACAGCATTGGCAGTAAAATTACATGACACTAGTTCCGAATTCGGACATAATACAACAAGCTGTTTCAGAAAATCAATGTCTGCCTTGGCACATCGTTATTATTGTCTAGGTTAAGTTATACTTCATGTTTTGTGACTGTCATGGATTTAAAAACAACACTAAGACTGTCTGTTCCACCGTGCACACACAAAAAGAAGGAATCCCGTTTTTTCCTTGGCTGTCAAAATAACTGGGAAGTCAGTTTTGTGTATGAGTAATTATAAACACATTGAATCCAAGCTGCATAATTCTTTTATGTGAAGACTCTCAATCCTAGCATAACTTGTGTTTCAGAAATACACAGAAGCTGTCTTAAGGTTTTACTTCCGGCGCACCGCAGCATTTTTTTCCGTCAGGCGTATCACAAGCTGTAAAATATGAATATGGAAGAGTTCAGTTTATATGCATAACGATACATGTATATTTATAAATTTGTATCAGGAAGTATAACGTCGTGACACAATTGAACGTCATAATGACGTTTTAGAGTGGCGATTGATATTATTAATAAGGGAGATAACTAAAAGACGTCCAATCCTCTGAAAAGTGTAGGGATTGTGTCCCTTAGACAATTAAATATTATCCCAGGTCATGACGTCATACATGACGCAATATATGTTAAAACAATAGTCTTGAATGTACTTTAATTTCCATGTAAACAAACATGGAAGAAAGGTGTAAAGAACTTACACCTGATATAAAAGAAGCTGCATCTGTGATGAATGTGATGCTTCAATACATGCCTTATTATATTTTATATCACATTGGCAATGTTTACAAGTGAAGGGGCTACCTCACAAGTATGAACTAGTGTGGCAGGATGGGCAATACAATTAAGAGGCTGCCCTGTAGTGGTACTCATTGAAGCATTCCAAGACGTAATTTAACTGGTACATCGACTCCTGTGACCATAAGGCTACCAGATTACATTGTAAATGACAGTATCCAAAATGTAGGTTTCGTCCGAATTAAGATACATTTCGACTGATCAGGACTGTTATTTAAGTGTTATGCTTATTTCTATGATACTAAATATACATACATGTACCAAGTAGGTTGTTTATATCAAAGCATGGTGTTACTTTCGCTTCCTGGAGGTTTGTTTTCCTATTGTCAACTAGACTTGCAGGTTGGCTGTCGCTCACGAGATGCGCTTTTCAGCCTATTCAGGTTTCAAATGACAATCATAACGACCATTTACGACTGAGCAGCTGTCGGTATTATTCTGGTCCATTCCAATTACTTAAGACATGTTGTACGGTAGTTTAGATGCGCAAACTTGACGAAACATCCCAGATTTTTCTCGATACATCCATGTTTACATGTTGACGGAGTTCTGCAGTGTGCTATTTTTAGCATCAGTTATTCTTCCGTTTCCAGGGAATCCCCAAAGCGGAGCTCTCAAATCGAGATTGTTTTTTAAAATAAACGGTTGGTATTACATTAAACGAACCGATGAGTAATTAAAACTAAACTATTAAGTGAAATTCAGAGCAAAAATACAATAATATTCGTGTTTAGAAATTAACGTAGATTACCGACATTGACCGACATCGACGCAGCTCGACGCAACGTCATTATGGGTCCGCTACGTTAAGTAAAAACTAAATATCACTTAATATGCTTTATAAATACCAGCCCAGACCTAAATACATGACCAGAGGTGGCTCAACATGCCTGTCTGGCATGCTACAGTTGTAATGCAAAACACACAATTTCAAAATATTGATATGAGTAATTTAATAAGAAAATAGTAGATATTTATAATACTGTGATGTAGATTTACGTCATGATCATGCCTGGCAGATCTGGTATTTAGATGGGGGGGGGATGGGGGGATAGGCTGGCAGCGGCGACATCAAAAAGGGGGTTTCTGTTCAATAACTTGAGTTTGGATTGACACATCTGTGTGTAACTTGTATACAGCAAGCTTGCAGGGAAACTGTTGTATTTGAGGTCAGTTTGGTCAAGGTCATTGTTACTAAAACAGAAAAAAGCTTATGTTGGAAAGTGCACAGAAAACTTGGTTTCACGGCAGTGTCATGTCTTGTATTCTGTATACTTACATTAGGGTCACAAATTGTTTATCATGATCATAATATTTGGTTTCCCATGGTACTGTATGATGACATTCTGAAATAGCAAGGTGTAATAATTGTTGGAGTTCTTTTATTGGTAAGTGTAGGGCATATCTGCCAAGTACTCCTATTAAAGTGGAGTTACTCCTATTTCCTTTGTTAATTTCTGGTTTTCCAAGTTCACCAAATGATGAACAAAGGTACATTTGCTTCATTTTATGATCTTCTGTCCCATATTTATGACCAATTGAATTAATACATTCCTTGTTTATGCATCTAATTTCCTTTTAAATCACATTTAAGTGTATCTTGTGACATGTTTTGCTTTATAACTCCTATTTTGGATTTAACTAGCTTGGCAGGTATGGTGTAGGGAATACAATAATTAATCGTGACACAAAACTTCAATATTGGGAAGGACAGTACAACCAGTGTGTCCCCATGTAGAGTAACACTCTCTCTAAAAAATAACACATCCAAAATTTGCTAATCTGATACATGTATTAACTATATCTTAAACCTCTGTAGAGCAAATAACTTTGTATTGTAAGTGGCCATTATTGCAGCTCCTATCTTTTACCAAAACCACAAAATTTTATCCCATCGAAAGTAAGGATTTTACAGTTACTGAAACTAAAAACATAATTTTATTAAAATCCTCCAGACCTTTAGCACAATCCTAGCCATAGTAATGAGAATGACATTTACACGAGTATTGGTTGTCAGGCCGCGCGTAACACGTCCCTCCATTGTTACACGGGTTGGAATGACACGCATCTGGCTTCTCTGTTGTCGTCACTGTTGTTGTGGGCGTCGCCACTGTTGTTATGGGCGTCGTCACTGTTGTTGTGGGCGTCCTCACTATTGTTGTGGGCGTCGTCACTGTTGTTGTGGGCGTCGTCACTGTTGTTGTGGGCGTCGTCACTGTTGTTGTGGGCGTCCTCACTATTGTTGTGGGCGTCGTCACTGTTGTTGTGGGCGTCCTCACTATTGTTGTGGGCGTCGTCACTGTTGTTGTGGGCGTCCTCACTATTGTTGTGGGCGTCGTCACTGTTGTTGTGGGCGTCCTCACTATTGTTGTGGGCGTCGTCACTGTTGTTGTGGGCGTCCTCACTATTGTTGTGGGCGTCGTCACTGTTGTTGTGGGCGTCGCCACTGTTGTAATGGACGTCGTCACTATTGTTGTGGGCGTCGTCACTATTGTTGTGGGCGTTGTCACTCTTGTTGTGGGCGTCCTCACTATTGTTGTGGGCGTCGTCACTGTTGTTGTGGGCGTCCTCACTGTTGTTGGGGACCTAGTCACTGTTGTTCGGGGTGTTGTCACTGTTGTTGGGGGTGTCATTACTGTTGTTGGGGGCGTCGTCACTGTTGCTGTCATTGCTGTTTCTATTGATGTATGTGGAGGATTCAGGGATGGTGACGTCTGTGTGATTGCTTTAATAAAATTAACGACAACAAATAAATAGAAAGCACAAGTTGTACATACTGAAAAGTTAACCCAACAAGAATACTGTCTACATGTATGCTATGATAATTGTGTTATACTTTAGAAAACTAGTAAACAGTTGCCTTTTCTCTGTAAAAAACACAAGCAAAAATCAATTGAAACTTGCCTATTCTAATCTTAAGAGAAGGTCTATTTTTGTTGGGCCTTACATGAAATGAAAATGTCAAACTTAGGCACTAATTCTACTAAGTACAAACTGTTGCCCACAGACCCTCTAAAATCATAAAGGAATCCACCCTTACAAGAGTCGGACATAGAACAAACCATCCATATCTGCAAAAAAAGTTGTTCATATGCTTTCATTTATCCTTGCCACCCGATGATACATATGAGGCCCCCTGAAGAGGTTATTTACTTGAGTTTTTTACGGAGATAGTGCCTGATACAGAAACACCCTGGTTCTTAATACTTAAAACAGCAGATTTTGAAATTTGTGCATACTTTACCAGGTGGGGGGGGGGGGTAATTGTGAGTGAACTACTGTACAACCTCCAATTCCTTACCTCTCTCACAAATCCAACTATGACTGGTTCTACAATGGTGGTCATACAGAAGGTACTGTTCATGCTTATTTAAACTGGCACATCCGTGATAGTTTGTAGTTGGTCAGTTATTGACCCACATATGACTGGACATGGGTAATATTTCCCCTGACGATGTTTTCCATGTATGATTGGCCTCTGCCTTTCCATTTATCCAATAAGTATGATAGTAATCTGAAAACATATACATTGGAGTTTGTTATGGTCATCCGAGAGGTCACTTGTTCAATTTGTTGCCAAGGCGCTGGGAGTATTAGTACTTTAACAGGGGATAAAGAAATGTTACTACAGTCCAGTTAGGATAATAATCCAGTGATGCAGTGGAACAATCCACTAGTACGGTGTAAAAGCAAGTATAAAGGCTTATACAACAGTGCAATAGCAAACAAAACTACCTATTAAAACAATGGTTTTAATCTTTTGGTTACACATAAACGATGATGTCACTGTCAAGCTAGCCTAACTGGACTATACACTTACTATTCTGCACCCAGGATAATGTGATGTTTACCAGTTTAGACTACTGTAAAGATCTACAACGACCTTCGAAATATGACACCTGGACGAGTCCATGTGCCAAGGTTGAAACAATATTTACCGTTATTTTATGAAAAAAATATGGCTACACATGAACAAAAACTCACTTTACTTCTACTTGGCAACGTGGCTCAGTGAATAAACTGTTCTCTTGTCAGAAACATACTTTGTATATGGGCTTTGGGTTCGAGTCTGCTCCTTTACTGTTTGTTCAATAATTATTTTTCTATTTTAATATTTTTTATCGTATTACGTGTATATTTTAATTCTTAATATTTGAGAAATTCACGTTTTATAACTAATAAAATATGCTTTGTTTCCTTTACATTGATTTAGTCTGGATATTGTATTTATTACTCTATTTTCATCTTCATGCTCTGATGATAATTGGATTCAATTACAAATAACTCAAGTCATTGGCTTCGCTGCAATCACCATTTTAAGAATTTCTGCAGAAAGGTCAGAATAAGCTGATGTTGTCAGTTGTCTGTGTGGTGCAGCGGTCACAGTAAATCGCATTCAATTGCTTATTATTATTTTCTTTCCAGTTCGGACCCACTGACGAACATTTTTTTTATATTTATCTATGTACGTTCTCGGTGAGATCTTTCACGTGGTCGCTACATCTGTGTACTAGCTATGACATATTTCTTATGTGTTTTTTACACACTGAAATTTTTATTATTATGCATCTCTGTGTAATTAGACAAGCAAGAAACATGTTTCCTGAGCAAAATTAAAAAGATAAATATTTATATAGCAGAATGCGATGCGAACTCATTCCTTCAGTTTTGAAGTACTCGTATTCATAGTAGCTTAGCTGACTGCGCTATAGGCGCTACTTGATAAGACAATTCTTGATGCATGCTTTATGGGTAAATACATCCCTTTAACCTAGATTACTCCAATGTTAAAAGTACATTTACGCCCGGCTGATTGTTGTAGATTTATAATGGTTGCTTAGATAAACACATACGGTCAATTTCGTACCAAAATAACACTGATGAATTGTGCTCGCTCAAGTAATCCACCTTTATGGCTATTCCAATTTTTACTGCCTTTCACATTATCCTGTGCACACTATACAGTATCAGCGGAACAACAACAACAAACAACAACAACTTACCATCATGGTTGCTTAGAAGAAGATGTCGAATGAAATCAAATTTTGCTGTTGACAGAATTTTCATGATTTGTCCACAATGTGATTCACAATATTCTGCAGCTTTGGTGTATGGCAGATTTTGTTGGTTAACCAGTCTAAAATAAACATTGTGTAGATCAAATAATTTGAAATTGCTGCAATGTGTCATACTTGTAGAAGAATTTGAAATACTGGTAACAGTAGCAGAGAGTTTCTGCCTTTTTGTTTGTCAAATGTGTATGGCTGTTTGTCAAACGTGTTTGGTGAAGGCTGTTAAGCTTCATGCAATCCATTGGGCCAGTTGCCATTCAAATGGAAGTCTCAAAGTCTGCTTATTTAAAACATATTTATCCTCTTTTTACATCAAATAGTTTGCTCATATAGTGTGTGGCATTTAAACGAATACTTTGAACATTTAGTTATAGCCATTCCCCCCAAAATTGTTGCACAAATAACTAATTCCAATACGACTACATCACACCACACCAATCATCTGTAGATATGGATAGCAGCCCTGTCTGTATGATACAGAATCTTCCATTCCATGGCTCAACAAAGTTTGAATTTATCTGGCTGTATGTTATTATTATTATGTTAACCACATTAAAGTGTATAGAGCTATATCTGACGGTCATTTAATGTCAAAATCATTACTTGCATCGTTTTAAGAATGATACTAGACTACCTTAATTGCAAATTAAAACTTTGGATGCGTTCCGTGTACTTTGATTCAATCGTCAAAAAATTTGATTCTTGAAATACGATTCTTATAATTTCATAGGGTGTTCTAGAACACTTTCGTATGAAAACGGACAATTCGCATGTCCAATAAATCACGGAGAGTTTCTGTTAAAGCTGAAGCGAAAAATGTTCAAATGGATATGAAAGCATAATTGTTTTCAGTTTTTGATTTTTTTTTTAAATATCGTCAGATATAGCTCTATACACTTTAATGTCAGCTTGAACGAGCATTAGTTGGGGAATCTCCGCTTAATGATGTGATGAGATAATAATTTGAAATTGTTTGTAACTATATAAAATGTACTCAGAATTATGTAGTGATTATCAAAACTACTTACGCATACTCGATGGGCTGTATACAGTAGTTACCTACATGATAACTGTCTGTTACGTAATGTAGTTCCCCACATTCTGCAATGGAACAGTAAAAATAATAACCTCATATACATTTTTGAGGGCATTCTGTAAAATCCCTTTAATTTGTTATGTTCGGACAATGTTTCTGAGCATACACCTCATGTAAGCCAACAAAGTTTGCATTTGTGCATTTGTTAACATTCTTAATAATGACATTTGCGATATTTACTATAACTTTTACCTCTGTAAAGCAACCACCTCTATGCAATGACCATTTTAGTAACTCCTTGAGGTTGTTGCTCTATAGAGGTTGTACTGTAGATGTAATAGTGAAAGTGTTACATACTGTGCTCACAGTGGTTACCATGGTAACCGGGGTCACATGTACATCTATATGTATCCTGGTATATAGAACAGTTGCCATGCTGACATGGATGTGTTGAGCATGGATTGATGGCCGTGGTAGGATGTGATGTTGGTTCTCTTCTCATAGTTGTTGTCTGGTCTAGTAAATAAATTTTAGCTAATTAGAATAAATTTGCAATTTTCTGGGAAAATATTGATACATTTTTGTATAACAATTGGGAACTTATTCAATACAGTAAAAACAGTAGAAATACAGTAAAGACAAAACAAACTCCTGCTGTAATTGGTACAGTAAAGACAAAACAAACTCCTGCTGTAATTGGTACAGTAAAGACAAAACAAACTCCTGCTGTAATTGGTACAGTATAGACAAAACAAACTCCTGTTGTAATTGGACTTTATTTAGGCTTTAAGACTTCCGGAATATCGTATAATCATTATGTAGAAATAAAGTAACAACATATTCTAGGATGCACATACAGTCAAAACAGTTTTTACAGTTTAATCGGTATAATCAGCATGTGAAATGCCTTTGACCATAAGGTAAAACAAATAACTCCCAACACTTTTTAAAATGTGTTCAAATTGATCATTCCATAGCTTAGTATCATGGGTCTGGAAATGGCAAACATCACTAGCGATACACAAGCACGCTGAGCATTCCACCGTATAGTTGCCTCCTGCTGTTTGTTGTCTGCTGTCTCCCATTGTCTTGTACTGATGAATCATTGTGACTGGAGAGTATGATGGTGAACTGTAACATATAATAATCACAAACAACAAAATACACTTCAACACACATATTTCATGACTTTTTTTTTGTATGTTCATATTATATGACATAACTAAACCAAAATCGTTCATACACACTATTTACCCAGTGTAATTGAAAATGGTACAAATTACTAAAATAAACAATGAAATTCATAGATTTATAAAGACCATACATGTAAAGGCTGTTAATGCTATCAGCAAGCAGGCAAGCAACATGTTCTGGTTTTCTGAAAACGAAAAATAAAATAGACTAGTAATTATTTTGCCTCCCCCAGATCATACTCTGCCTATCTGTATTTTAGGTCTTTAGATCAAACTTTGTGCTATGGTAGATACATACTAAGCTTCAGTAAGTCACATTTAAACTTAGGCTGGTTTAAACAAGGGTTTCACATGGTAATCTGTTTGTTAGTGGCTGATGACTTTTGTCTATATGATTGATTTTTTAGTTTATGAATGACGAATGTTACCACTTATGTGTTCTACAGCTGAATGTAACATCACCAGCATCATGGCTTACATTCTTCTGAAAATATACTCTGTTTATAAATAAGCCTAACAAACAGGTTGTAACAGTTTTAATTATGTAACGGTTGTTTTAATTTGGACAAGTTCTTCAGAAGAAAATATGTATAGGGTAAATATGAAATTTAGCCATGCCATGGGTTCAAATCCTTAATTTTAAACTATTTTGTGTAAGGAAACATTAAATGACTTACCTGTTTATGAATGTATCCTATTTTTTAAATTGATAATATACACAAAGCAGATTGGAAAAGTTGTAAACAATCAGTAAAAATGGTAGAGTCCGAAAGGCATAAAGTATATACACGAAGGAAATAGGTTTACAAGCACAAGGACAAACACAAAATTGAAAAGCTGCAAAAACATGACCATCTGCTCCGTAAGCTTTCCTTCTCTCATATCCCCAGCAATAACCAGCAATAACCAGCTCTCAAGGAATCGTTCATCTTAAATGATTTGCTTTACCGTATGTTAAATGCCTGTCCTCTTATCAGTATAACACTAGCACGATAATGTGCAATGTCAATAAAAACAAAAACTCCCAGACCGTTACAATGTGTTAGTTAGAGCATATAGAATTGAAAGACTGTGCAATTCTTCTCTTTTGTATCTTTGCCTTTGGCCCAATTCTTCAGATTTTGGGGTCATATAGAATTGGGGGTCATATAAGAAGTGATGGTCCCTTGCAGGCGATGATATATGTGTTTGTGTCAAAAACCTTCTTAGGTGCATTTAGAGATTGGTGAGAATATCTGAGTAATGTGATGGCTGGAAAGATGAGTGCTTGAATTCCTTCTGGCTGGCTCTGTGACCGACATTTTTATATCACTGACAGAATTTTTTTTTTCTATGAGATGAAATGGAACAATCACAGGGCGGCCACAGACTCTGGAAAACCGGGAAAACAGGGAAAATGACCAAAATAAATTCCCTGCAGGGAAAAATCAGGGAATTACAAAATTTGGCAAAAATCAGGGAATTATCAGGGAATTTTACAAATTGGAGTACCTGTTATAATCTTATAATAGATAATTTGCCTTTTGTTCTCGGTGAAAAAGTATGAACATCAGAAATGTGCATTTTCTGGCTGGCTACACTTGCAAAATAAATACAATCTATGTATAATTATCATGTGACTGTTCAAAGAGCTTGATGTTCACTGGAGAAAGAAATTGTAAGATAAAGTTTGCACCAGGTCCTATATTACCTTTAAACAGACATTTGACATCTCCTAATGTTGAAGATGCTCCTACACCTGTTGTTGCAAACACTGCATGAAATCATGGAAAAAACCTTTTAGTCAGGGAAAAATCAAGGAATTATCAGGGAATTTTATTCTTCATTTTCTGTGGCCACCCTGAATCACCAATTTTACAAATTTGGACTGACAAGTATAAAAAACTTTTCATGATTCTGTTCTGGCCTTATTGGATGTATTTGCTGTATTTACAGAATGGTTGATCACAAACAGAATGAGATGTATGATATGGTGTGATAGTACAGTGAAACCTGTCCGTGGTCTACATTGGGATCTCAAATTCTATCCTGTAGAAAATGCACCAAAAAAGGTAAAACCATGATTTCACAGTACATGTAAGTGTATAAATGAAATTATCTTGTGTTCACATGTTGTCTGTTGAAAGTGAAATCAACACCCAATGAAATGATTTGCAACATTCTTCTACATGTATCAAATTTACATGTTTATCCACTGTGTGTGTTGGATACAAAGGGTTCACATCTTGGACAACATCACATGGTGTATTTGCCCTCTCTTAGCTTTGATGTCTGATTCGTTTGGTGAAGTTTTCAGTTGCTTCTGATTGAGTAGGCTGGAACTGGATAGGGTTTGCTAGGCTTTTCATGCTTTGTATTGATTTATCAGAAGGCAACTCGAACTTCGGGAACTGACAGTAAAGAAATCGCTAAAAACGAAACAAAGCAAGCCAACAGATTTTTGCCTATTTCATGACTGTTCTCTTGTGTGTCTACATGTAGGGTTATCATGTGCAACCTCCTCCAGACATCCTGCACATTGCTTATCTATGTATGTTACAAATATGTCATGCTGCAATTACGCTGCACATTCTTTTTTTTTTCTGCACTAATTAATCTGGATTACATTTATTCTCTCTTATCTGTGCTAGACATCCATATAAGGAATACAGTAAAACTTTGTTAAGACGAGCATCAATAAGACAAGCACACGGCCTATGTCGAGCAAAGTCCAAATTCCGGCGAATGTATTATATATTGTATATGAATTAATAGCATAATGTCAAGCATCAGTATAACTAGCACCTGATCTTACTCAAGCACAAGTGGCGGTTCATTCAACAACTTTCATTGTTATGCTCCCCGAAAATTCGGGGGAGCATATAGTTGCCGCTTTGTCCGTCCGTCCATTGTTCCATCCGAATATTTTTGTCAGGAGCCTAACTCAAGAAGTATGTGAGGTATCATCATGAAACTGCATAGGTGGATAGATCTCAGTGAGGAGAAGTGCAGTGCTAGAGATCCGCAACTCTACATAACCTATTTTTGGAGTTATTGCCCTTTTATTTTTTTTTCATACTTTATTCATACTTAATTCTTGGCCCGGCCATGACTCCAACAGTATTTGAGATATCAATTTGAAACTTCATAGGTGAATATATCTCAATGAGTAGAAGTGCAGTGCTTAAGAACCACAACTCTACATAACCTGTTTTGGAGTTATTGCCCTTTGTTATTTTTCATACTTTATTCATACTTAATTCTTGTCTGCGCCATAACTCCAACAGTATTTGAGATATCAATTTGAAACTTCATAGGTGAATATATCCCTTCGAATGCCAGTGCAGTGCACAAGAACCATGACTCTTCATTACATAGTTTTTTAGTTATTCCCCTTTGTAATTTTTCATACTTAATTCCTGTCTATGCCATAACTCGACAGTATTAGAGATATCAATTTGAAACTTCATAGGTAAATAGATCTCATTGAGGGAAAGTGCAATGGCTAAGAACCATAACTCTCTTTTGCATATTCTGGAGTATTTTTTCTGTGACAAACATCTCATGGAGAGCATCACCCGTCACTGACGGCTCTTGTTTATTACTTGCATTAGCTTGATGGGATCATCTGAGCAAAATTTAGCACCTTAATAAAAATGTGATTTTTGTGTATGCTCCTTTTTTCTACTCATCACTATTCATTGCCATTGGTGGCATGTTTTTTAGCTCACCTGTGACAAGTTGAGCTTTTGTGATCGCTCTTCGTCCGTCGTCCGTCCGTCCGTTCACAATTGCTTGTGAACACACTAGAGGTCACAAATTTAGCCTGATCATTATGAAACTTGATCACAATGATCATCTCTATAAAATCTAGGTCAAGTTCGATATTGGGTCATCTGGGGTCAAAAACTAGGTCACTAGGTCAAATCAAAGGAAAACCTTGTGAACACATTAGAGGTCACAATTTGAGCATAATCTTTATGAAACTTGATCACAATGATCATCTCTGTAAAATCTAGATCAAGTTCGATATTGGGTCATCTTGGGTCAAAAACTAGGTCACTAGGCCAAATCATTGAAAAACCTTGTGAACACATTAGAGGTCACAATTTGTGACTAATCTTTATGAAAATTGATCACAATGATCATCTCTATAAAATCTAGGTCAAGTTCGATATTGGGTCATCTGGGGTCAAAAACTAGGTCACTAGGCCAAATCATTGAAAAACCTTGTGAACACATTAGAGGTCACAATTTGTGACTAATCTTTATGAAAATTGATCTCAATGATCATCTCTATTAAATCTAGGTCAAGTTCGATATTGGGTCATCTGGGGTCAAAAACTAGGTCACAAGGTCAAATCATTGAAAAAGCTTGTGAACACACTAGAGGTCACAATTTGAGACTAATCTTTATGAAAATTGATCACAATGATCATCTCTATAAAATCTACGTCAAGTTCGATATTGGGTCATCCGGGGTCAAAAACTAGGTCACAAGCCTTTGAAGGCCAAATCATTGAAAAAGCTTGTGAACACACTAGAGGTCACAATTTGAGCCTAATCTTTATGAAACTAAAGTAAGTAAGTAAAGTCTTTATTTTACGAGGCTAACATATTTACAATAATGCAATCTTCCATATGGGCCTCAACATATATACATTAAATATAAAGAGTACATTACATGAAAAATAAGTATACAAATATAATCAACAAAGTAATAGTTACAAAGGTAAGATATATTAACAGGATGAGTCGTGTTTTATGTCAATGTTTGTTTATGGGTATTGCCATTTAATGTATGCATTTTGGAATTTATTTCTTGTGTCTGATTTTCGTACTGCTTTTGGTATTTCATTCCGTATTTTTGGTCCTGAGTAGGCAAGTGATTTTCTGGAGAATTCAAAATTTGGTGATGGTACATATAGTTCTTCATTGGTTATGGATCTGAGATTACATGAATGAACTTGGTTTAGTTTTGTGAATTTGTGTTGCATGTATCTTGGAAAGTGGTTGTCATTGAGTGATTTGTATACTAGAATTGATTTTTTATATTCAACTCTTTTGTCAAATTTCATCCACTGAAGTTTATGGAACAAAACGTCAGAGGGAGTGTCAAAGTCTTGTACATCAAGAATAACACGTGCTGCCCGTTTTTGAAATTTAATGATTTCGTTTATTATCTTTTTGTCTGTATTACCCCAGATTGAACAGCAATAATCTATGTGTGGGAGGATGTAAGCATTAAAAAATAATTTTCTTGTTGGAACATCTAAGTATTGTTTGATTCGCATGAGTAGGAAGAGTTGTGTATTGCATTTTTTTATGGTTTTGTCGATATGAGTTTTCCATTTTAGTGTATTATCTATATTGATTCCAAGAAGTCTTTCATTTTCTGAAAGTTCAATATCATGGTTCTGTAATTTCAATTTGATGTCTGGGATGTTCGGTTTGTTTGTTTGTCTTGTTATATACATATGTTTTGTTTTTTGTGCATTGATTATCATGGAGTTTTGTGCGCACCATGAATCTACAATGTCAAGATCAGATTGAAGGATCTGATGGATGTCTTGAATTGTAACACCTGATGCTGTTAGTGTTGTGTCGTCAGCAAAGATGTCTGTTGTAGAAGACTTAATATGATATGGTAAGTCATTTATATAAATGAGAAATAACAGGGGTCCCAAAACTGAGCCTTGTGGAACACCTGAAACTATATCTGCGGGGTCTGAAAGTTTTGCAGAAACGCATACTTTCTGTGTTCTGTTTGATAGATAGGAATTAATCCAAGCTATGCTGTCTGATGACAAATGGTAAAATTTGAGCTTGTCTATAAGAATCTTGTGGTTGACAAGGTCAAATGCTTTGGAAAAATCCAGAAGCAATGTACCAACAAATTGTCCGTCATTGATAGCACTAATCCAGTTATCTACTATATTTGTAAGTGCAGTCTTGCAGGAGTGTTTGGCTCTAAAACCTGACTGTGTACAGCAGGGAGTGCCTTTCAAGAAAACCTTTGAGTTCATCAGAGACGTGTTTCTCAAACAGTTTTGAGATGACTGGCAGAATTGAGATAGGACGATAATTACTTTTATCTGATTTTTTGCCCTTTTTGAATATTGCAATCACTTTTGATTGCTTTAGTGATGTTGGAAATTTTTTAGCAATTATGCTCATGTTAATGATACAGGCCAGAGGTTTTGCTATTATTGGAGATGCTGTTTTCAGGAATTTTCGCTTATATTATCCAATCCAGTTGATTTTGTAATGTCTAATTTGTCTAATTGCTCTTTTACATATTTTTCTGTAACATGGTGTATAACAAATGTTGGAGTGTCACTGGGTATTTTGTCTAGTGTCATCTTCTTAAGGATAGATGAGGTTGTATCATTGAAATCCTGTGGGTTAGTGACTGTCTGGAAAATATTGGTGAAGTATGTATTGAATGCTTCTGCTGATTCGCTAGGGTCTGTGATTGGTATACCGTTATCATCATTTATGTAATGTGTTTGGTGGCTTTCAATTTTGCCAGATATATCTTTTAGATTTTTCCATAGCTTCTTTGGTTGTTTGCTGTTATTTTGAATTTCATAATGAAAGAAATCTTTTTTTGCATTGTGTAAAAGTGAGTTTACTGTTGATCTCCATTTTTTGAAGTTAGGTACATTGTTAGTTCTTTTTGCATAGTCTCTGTTGTGTATTGCTTCTTAAATTTCATCATTGAACCAATGTTTTTGATTTTTAAGTTTTACACGTCTTTGCTTGTTTGGTGCATGAGAGTTTAGAGATAGTAGAAATAAAGTATTGAAGGTGTCAAGCCCATCATCAGGGTCAGTAAACATGTCTATCAGTGACCATGGTTTTTGTGATAAATCTTCAAGAAATGTTTTGGCATTGAAGTTGTTCATTGACAATTTTGACCTTATCTTTATGAAACTTGATCACACTGATCATCACTATAAAATTTTGGTCAAGTTCGATATTGGGTCATCCGGAGTCAAAAACTAGGTCACGAGGCCAAATCACTGAAAAAGCTTGTGAACACACTAGAGGTCACAATTTTGACCTTATCTTTATGAAACTTGATCACAATGATCATCATTATAAAATTTAGGTCAAGTTCGATATTGGGTCATCTGGGGTCAAAAACTAGGTCACGAGGCCAAATCATTGAAAAATCTTGTGAACACACTAGAGGTCACAATTTTGACTCTATCTTTATGAAACTTGGTCACAATGTTTATCTCTATAAAATCTAGGTCAAGTTAGATACTGTGTCATTTGGGCCAAAATCTAGGTCACTAGGCCAAACAGGTGAGCGACCCAGGGCCCTTTGGACCCTCTTGTTTCACATTTTATTACGATAAAACCATTGTAAACCAATGTGATCTTAGGCATAGAGATGAACCTGTTTTGTAACTCAAGTTTTGTTTTACTTTTTAGACAGCCCATGTTGTTGTGGTAGTGTCTGTATGTAAATTCCCAGGAGGGGTGTTCACAAATTGCCCAACCAGTAGTTATATCAACACAGATGGGAAAGTTACTGAATTTACATTTGATCAATGGAGGGAAGCAGTTCTGAACCCTCTGAGAGGTAGATCTTTATACAATGGATTTTTTTTGAAGAGCAGTGTACTGTCAAGAGGTAGGGGCATGCTATGGGACCGAGAGGTCCAGGGTTTAATACCAGTGTTTCATTTTGGTTTTGAAAACTATTGAGTCATTTTGCATTGAAATCAGAAAAACGATGATTCCCACTATGTATAAATGAAGTATTTTCAAAATTTTAAAGAGTCTGCAGCCAATTTTGTGAGTCAGGGACTCGGGACTCGCTCCAAAATAAATAACTGAATACCCATCTCCTTAATTACTCAGCAAGATAAGTCCACAATGCTCTATTTCACTATGACTGAGAAGTTGAGAAGCCGTTCTACTGTTGCTGCCATTTTGACTGAGTGTTACAGTCAACTTGCAATCAAATGGTCTGTAGGTATGGTGCATGTTGTGGATCAAACAGTTGAGGTTTGAGCCCTGTCTGCGTCACCAATGTTAGTATTTAAAACAGGGAGATAACTACTAATTACCATCCTATCTATTTTAGATGTTCCAGAATTACACCATAGATTTATGAAGCTGTCCATGATGGTACCTCGAGCTCCACTCATCTTTACCTTACCTAACACAGTATCAACTATCAAACAAAAAGTCTTATTAGGTAAACTAGTGTATCATGGTTCTATAGCTTGGGAAATTTGACATGATCCTGACCTTTGAATTAGCATAATTTAATGGTCAATATAGTATCTATATTTATAACCCCGGTAGTATGTTTTCATAGTCGGGGAGTATCACGAAGACGCTCAAGATGTAATACAAACACAAATTTGAAATACCAATATTGCACTATTGGATTGCGGAAATAGATAAAATCAAAGCAAGAACCTTGTTATATATTTATGCATAAATGTCAAGATCAGGTTAAATTCGCCAAGCTATACTTCTATTATATTTTTGAAGGTTCCAAATAAGTAGAAGGCATGAGACATTCATTAGGGGTGGCCCATGGTTGTACTGATAAAGCATTTGACTCGAGAGGTCCCTTGTTAGATCCTCAACTGGGGTACTTGGTCATTTAAATTAATGGAATTTCGAACAAATTGTTGCTACTCGACCTAGTTGAGCATATTGAGAGGAAACATAAGTAGGAATTTTGATGCTGGAGTTTAGTCGCTCTGTGGGAGACCTTAATTCTACATTCAGACATTTGGGGTGGTACATGGTTTAAGTGGATAAAGCATTTGACTACAGATTGAGAGGTGTCTGGTTCGATCCTCAGCCGGTCCCTTTGTTATTTCTGAAACACTTTTCAGTGTTTTCCTACCAACTAGAGATAGACTGGTTGGTAACCCAGAGGTAGTCTTGTGTATATCGGTGCTGTTAAAGGACCAAGGAGTCTTTTGGGAAAGAGCTAGGGCAGCACTCCCGGATTCCTTGTATCACACCACTGTCTCTTCTACTTGCTGTCCATTCAGAACACTGGACCTCAATGGAAATAATCGCATGCGATTATATGTGTTATGAACTAAGCTTTGACTAGTTTTCTATAAAAAAAATGTCCAATGGTGTACAAGTTTTCGGTACAATGCTTTCCCTGATATTGTACAGTGGTGGTATTCACAAAGCATCTTAAGTGAAAACTTAGAATTTCCTCAAAATCTTACAGTTTCCTTAAGTGTATCAGTTAAACAGGAAAAATAAGATTATTAATAATTTTTTATATTGTATTGAAGCATTATTTAAAGCGCTACATAATAACCAAGAAACTATGAGATATTCTTGAATATTGAAAATATGCGAAGTTCAAATTTTTAACTTAAGTAAAAAAATATTTAAGTTTACCCTTAAGATGCTTTTGAATACCGGCCCTGGTATGTGACCTTGTATTACAGCTAAACCAGATGACATACAGCCCAGGTTATATATGGAGAGTTATACAGACATCAAACACAGAGACGCTGTGAGGAATGTACTGGCATATTTCAGGGGAAGGAACTCTCTGTGTTTAGGCATGGAATGTTGGGGGCTGAAGATACCCATGATTCATTGCAAGGATATTCTATGTGACGTTGCCATAGTTACAGAGATGGATGGCATTCATGTACTGACATTAGTTACGTCAATATCTCCACTCGTAGAACATCACTCACAATCAGCGGCCATGATGTTGAAGAATAAACTGGTTCAATATGGCGGATATACCGAGAAATTCAGCGTCGTTTCTCTCGTTGTGAATGTTACTCAGGAAAATGTGTACGATGTGTTAGACAGTGAAATGGCAATACGGGACATTTATCCATCTCATTTTTGCTCAAATAAAAGAAAATTTGAAAAATTACTCAACTCAGTTGCAATATGCATGGCTTCATATATGGCCAAATCTCAAGTAATGACATCATTAAATCAAAATGGCAGCTATTATTTTTTGCTGACTCATGATCAGTTTGAGTTGCTATGGACGCAGCAGTTTACCAAGGAATTATGGGTACATGGACCCGCAGGTGCTGGAAAGACGGTGGCTGCGATACAAATGATTCAGGAATTACGTAGAAGAGGATGTGGGTATGAGAACATATTGTATCTGGCAGAAAATGACAAGTTGTGTGAGTTTGTCAGGTAAATATATATATAATGATGATACAGGGAGTTCATTGGACTCTTGGATTGCATTTTGACTCTTGAATTTGAAAAAGTGCCAGTTTTGATTCTTGAAAATTTTAATTAATGAGTAAAAGTTACTTCAATTATAGTACAAATCTTCTTGTAACATTTTGATGACTTTTAGAATCTGAGAATCAATTTATATAAAAATTGACTCTTATCTTAGAGTCAATTTAATTAACTATTAGACTCTTCACTTTCAGAGGCAAATAAAAGCCCTGGTTTGATAAAAAATCTGTCACTCAATACCCATGTCTCTGTGGAACTGACATGGTAAAATTGGAAATATTTCAAGATTAAAATCGCCTTTAAGTTGTCATAATTTGTAAGGTTCTTAAAGGGCATTCTGCATATTTATGCTTTCTTTGTATTTGGAAATAAAGTTTCATTATGACTTAATGCATGATTTATCTATTTCAGATTTCACAACTTGTGTATTGTTGTGACCCGACGTGAGTTGTTAGCAGACGCAAATAAAGAAAAAGTCTTCCAAACCAAATATGGTCAAATTTGCTGTGTCATCGTTGATGAAGTTCAAAATTTCAAGGACAGAGATGGTGACTGGTATTCATTGGCTGAGAAACTAGCCAATCAAAAGCCACCAAATCATTTACACCGGTGTGCTAACTATTTCTGGCTATTTATGGATTATTCACAAAAAGTTCATAAATTCAAGGCTGGACTGCCGTCTGTTATTGGAAAGAACAATTTTATGCTAAGTGAAGTGAGTCGCAGTACGAAGGAGATATTTGACTTCACGTCTCGTCTGATGATGGCGTCTGAGGATGTGGAAAACGTTTGTAATCCTGTCTTCCAGAGTGTACAGAATTTACCGAAACTTGCTCATAATTTCTCCAATGGCAAAGGTAAGAATTAAAAGTTTGTTTTTTTCAAATTTGTAAATGTTTGTTTGTTTGAATTTGACCAAGATAGACACCAGGGCTAGGTCATTCAGATTTTCACTTCCAGGATTGGCCTATAACACCTATCTTTAATGGAAGCCAGTTGTCAAGAACATTGAGGTTCATCTTCAAGTTTGAAAAGTTTAATCTTGAGAAACCAAGAAGTCTGTTCAGAATGAGCTAGAGCTGTATGTTTGTACTCCTTGTATCACACAAACTTTCTGTTTCTTCCCTCAGGATAAAACAGGGTATCCACCAATTAAGAGCAATTCTCTGTAAAAACCAAAAAATTAAAGAAGGGGTCCGGCAGGCATAGTCACCGATTTTGCTGAAACTTGCACCCTTTTAAACATACCACCCACTAACAACAAACCAGGGTTCATATCAATGCTATCGGGTACCGTTGCCATGGAAACCGGGTTTTTGTGATTTAGGCATATTTTGCCACTTTTCCTCATTGATTTTACAGCCAAAATGCGTTATTTAACCATCTCCTGTAATCTTTACTAAGCCACTTACATGATTTTGAGTTTTGAATAAGATAAGTTCATGGATAGGTGGTTATATAAACGTTAAAAGCCACGGAAATATACAAATGCTAAGTATATGGCATGCATTTTAGATGACCATGGTTTTCATATATTGATATTTTATCAAATTTATATTTTTCATGTGTTTTTCTAATTAAATTTGCTAAAAAAGCCGGGCACATACCACATGCTTGTTGCCATGCAAGCAAAGACGACAGACTGGTACAAATCAATTTAGAAAAATCTCGGTGGGGCTATGGGATTTTTTTTTGAAAATTTTGTTTAAAAATGTCGAAAATGGCGACTTACGTATTTCTTTAATTTTCCTATTTTCGCTATTTTTAGTTTATTGCATTCAGAATAAGTCTTGGTAGGTAAAAGCTGGAGTTATTCACAATACATATTGTCAAAACAACACTTAAATTGTCTGAAGTAAGTCCAAAAATCAATATTTTTGGATTTTGTGGGTATTTAATTAGTACCCCACCCACTTTGTTAACAGGGATATCAGTATACACATTTTTCTTAAATATTATGAGGTACGTGAGGGATAATATATGTCAGACTACCTAAACAACACACTATTTAATAGTTTTGATCATCAATTATACAACATACACTCATATCTTCATTTGTTGCCATGGCAACAAAACTCAAACTTTCCAGTTAATTTGAAAGAAAGTACAGAAAGTTCATACTTTTGCTACTATCTGGTATCAACATGATACATGTGTATCTTATACAGCCCTCTATATAAAATGTGTAATTCTGTGAGGAACATGTTCATAGTAATACCCATTCCAGGGTTGGGGGGGGGGGAGTTTAGGAATACAGTAGATTTCAGATGGGATGTGTCGTTGGCCATATGGTTCAGTTGGCGACTGCACTGGATTTGTAACTGGACATTCCGTGTTTGTTTCCCAATCGATGCAGGTCATAAAAGTCTGTACATGAAAATTGGACAAGATGATGTTAATCCACCTGTGGATTTGCTGCTTCCTGTTGGAAGGGTTGGTATAGCAGTACTGGTTAGAATACAGTTCAGGAAAACGTGTACGGTTTATCAGCTACTATATACTGTATAACTGAAAATGGTTGTGAAATGACATTTAACCCGGATAAACAGACAAGACAATTATTCCATGGACAATATGATTTTGGCTCTGGTGAAATCCAGATAATGAGATTTTTCATGTGAGAAGTAGGATGTGTGCACATTTTCATGCAGAAAAGGGCCTCAGGGTTTTGAGTGTATTATAAGCCTGAATTTTGATTATGCATGATCAACAAACATACATGAAGTTTTAACGATTGACAAATATCATCAAACTCCATGTTAATGCCAAAAGAGTTAAGACTTGCATTAAATAGACTTAATGAAATGGTCCCTTGAACTTAGATACATTTATAACAATAACTTACACAAACATTTTTTTCAGATTTGAGTCTTTTAAACTATTTATACATTTACACACATTTCAAATGACTTTTCTCTAGTTTGGTAGATCATAGCACAACAGACATATAGACTATGAAATAATTTGCCATTCCATGCATATTGGTTTGCATGCAAAAACAATGTTTTGCTAACAATGATAATAATAAATAAATTTATTGAGGTTTTGGTAACTTTTATTTGACATAGCTCATTTTTATATCTACATACAAGCTCAGTGGCTTTTTCAATGACTATACTAACAAAGTTATAACTACCTACTTATTACAAAAATAAGCAATTCAAGTATTTTTACATAAATTTACAAACTACCGGTAGTTACCATCTTGCATGTGACTGTCATGTAAAATGACTAGTGATGACCAAACATTTTAACTGCAAATTATCCAAAATTACCAGATACATCACAGCCAGTCAGACTGAAATATGGCATTATGCATTTTAGGCTAGACATGAAATGGAATAATTTATACCAAATATAAAGATTCATACACAATCATTTATTATAGAGACAATACATTCAAATATTTGTGAATACTGTACGCATACATTTTGGAATTTCAGATAAATAAATTAAAATAACTAGTGTATGCATTTATTTATTGGCTCATTGTTTAATATTAATTGATCACACTGGATAATAAAATATTATATATATATTATAATTTTAATTAACACAATGTTTACTATGATCAGAAACTATTTATTTTAAACACTATTGACTGATACATATGATATATTAGATTAATATTTTAAGGCAAGAAAGGCTATAGTTTCAATGCTAAAACAATTATAGTTTCAATTAAAGGCACAGAAGAGTACTTAGAAAAAAAAGTATATTTGTGTTCAGATTATGTTGAATCTTGCTGTCAACACTGCACATGAGTCCACAGTTTGATAGCACCTTCACTAAACACTATGTGTACTTTGGTTTCTTAATCAGCTGTATTTGTAGAATCTGAAAATATAAATACACTGAATGACTGATTATGCAACATGTGCAGTACAAGCTCTGTAGAATAACAGCAATTGTAGCTAGCCTTTATATTGGTCATTGTTTATAGGTTGTTGCTGTACAATAGATTAAATTTACAAATAAATTTCAACTCTAAAAGGACAATTTTTAAGTGTTGCTATACAGAGGTTACTTTCTGACAAAGGGCTGCTCTGTAGATGAAGTACTTTTTAAAACATTTGAGTGATGATAATTTCAAAAGAAGCTGATGATTCAACATACTGTGTTTAATAAAAATAAATAGATGTTGAATAGGCCTGTCAGTATGGATTTACAGTTAACGTTTATAACTCAGAATAGCCAAGTCTTGCCATCTTAAAATGTGCATTTATGATTGTGTGCAATAAAGTACCTTGATATCTTGGAGATTGGTGCATTGCTAGCTGTTGATATGGCTCTTTGTCACCTAGTCATGACACCATGATCAGAATCAAGAAAGACTGTATTTAATTAGCATAGGCTGTGGTATCATGTTGATCCATAGTGAAATCTGAAAAGATAAAATAATGAAGTGTATTAAAATGAATTTATTTTAAAAATGACTCCTTGTAATTAGACTGCGGATTGAAGGTATCAATTGTCGCAACTGAGAAAAGACATCTAATTACAAAAACAGGTCAGCAGATCAGACTTTAGCAACCTTATTCTTTCTAAATAGTCTGGTAAAATGCTGGTTCTCAAAAACATTAACCCTTCCACAAGGACCTCACAACTTCTCCACATGTTGATAAAAACCAATATTGCTTTAAAATTTTCATGGAATATCCAGTGCTGGAATATCATGCCCTCAACCAGCGTTGACCCGGAAAAGACATTTCATCACGGGTTACTAAAACAGGACCCATTGCCTAAGCAAAGCGACCGCTCTGTAGCACTACTCTAATCTACAGATTCTTTTTCCTGATTTTATTTTACAACAGTGATATCATAAATAAAACTTTAAAAATCTAGAATAAGTATATCTTTGTTCTAATGCAGTGTGTCAATCGCATGTTACTAAAAAATCATCACCTACATGAATCTAGGGCCAACTGTCTGAATGTAGTCTTATCTAGACGAAATCTGACTGTCCGAATTGCATAACATAGACGAATATAAGTCAATTAGCAGAAGTGTTACTGTTTATTAACTCAAAGGTAAATAAAAACCAAAGCTGGATAGCACTTCACTTACGTTCAAATCAATGTCAGCCTATGACTTTCTCAAGTTTCTGAACTGACTGTCCATGTCGGTGATGATGAACTGACCCGACACAGATCAGCTGATAAATTATCCTCCATATCTTACACCAATTCGTTTATACAGCATATGTCTTTGGTCAGAGGTTTGTTCCCTTTATCTTAACACCTTTCAAGCATACATGTATCATTCTAACACCAGAAACAGGGTAAAAATGCAAGCATTTACAATATTCCGCGAATGTTAAATATTCTCCATTCGATAAAAACCGAGGTGATCAGAATGGGGAAAGTATAAAACATGGCGCCCCTCTAGATTTTAGTACAAAAAGAAGGGAAAACATGGCGCCCCCTATTAACTTTTCTGTTTCTGGTTGGATATTTTATTTATTTATATCATATTAAAGCTTACGCTATGCAGTTTTAGAATATGATATTGATTATTTAAATCCGTTTTGTTTTGATGTACTTATTACTGGTTAAAAATGGGTCAAAAATGAAAAAAAATATCATAGAATTTTGTGTTCGGAAAACATGGCGCCCCCTCTTAACTTTTTTATTTCAAAATATATTTTTTATAAACTTACACTGTTGAAAAGCTATAGCTCTCTAGTTTTTTAAACTGTAACTATAACTGAAATTGGATTAGTAAAACGTTTTTTATCGCATGTTAAATTCGACTCATGTTTTTATTTTTTTACCGTGCGTAAAATTTGGTTCGGAAAACATGGCCCCCCTATTTATATTTTTTATTAGTCAACATATAATTTTCATGAATACATGGCTGAAAAGGTTGCGTTCTCTAGTTTTTAAAAATGTAAAGATATTTAAAATTGATGCAGAAAAACAGGATTTATGACGAGTTAAAGTAGACGCATTTTTTCTTTTTTTCACGCGCCCGATAATCGGCTTTTGTGATATCGCATAAACATGATAGTAACGTTACATAGAAAATAAGTTATCCTGTTGGATTGTTCATTTGGTATAAACTTTAACTATCAAGAAAGCATTATGTGTTGTTAATGTATCAAATTGCAATATTGATATAAAAAACGGCTATTGATTCTTATGCGTGAGTAGTTGAATATAATCGAATTAAGATGATATATAATGTGTTTATAACAAAGGAAACTATCACAACCACGTAGATCTATGTTAATTAAAATAAATATGCTTGTCAGAACATAAATTCTTATTTAGCATAGGCAATATATTTCATGATTGTCGAGCTAAAATATCGTCGATATTGTTCATCGAACATGACAATTGGTGAAAAGTAATTTCTTGGAATTCAATAATTACTATATTATATTACCCAATGATGTATATCAAAATCTAAATTTACGTCCATGTATTACCTTAATTATGTCCGAATATTATATAAAGTATTGCTAGTCACAACTTATAGGTGATATATACAAAGGTAAAACTAAGAGATTGTCGTTAATACGTTGTAAAATACGTTATTAAAATAATGCTAAATCCTTTGTTATTAAGAAACTTGAAATTTGTAAATAGGCACTAATGCGCTGATTAAAAAACAATGTTAATAACTCGTTTATCACCCCGGTCAGGCCGTAGATGAACTGATTAACACCAGTCTCTTGGATGTCAGTAAAGTTATGAATATCATTGTATTGTATACAACAGTTACTGTTAAGTAATCATAGTTTAGAAAACGGAATGCCTTTAATCTTGATAATGAATAACAAGTTAAATGAGCACGTCCATGTGTAATTACACTTCGTTCACCCCATTACCGTTTAATTGCCCGAACAATGTTGGTAAAAAACTTGTGAACAACAATGCATTATTGAATTAAGCCTAAAACCCACACTTTCTTTCTAGATGTGATTTATGAGACAATAATGTTCACAAACTTTAGTTCATAAAAATCATTTTTTAAGGGAGGTTAATTGAAAGAATTTGTTTTCGTTATCACATAATTGTATGATTTAAAAAAAACTACTAAGTGGTACTTTACCAGTACATGTACTGTATATATTGAATTGTTATATAGCTTCCTGACCAGTCCGATTAAAATTTTTATTTTAGTTTTTTTCATATATATTATATATAGCTGTCACCATCATTTTGTTCTTCACGTGCTTCTAGATTTAATTTGAAAATCAAAAAGTCGTTGTCTTGACGTTAATACACAAAAATTAACGTTTAATGACATGTAAGGATATGCTCAAGTACCAATGCCCGATAGATAATCCTATCAACGTTGGTGATTGGTTGTGAATGCATGCCATTAATTGTTAAACCAATTATACAATCATCGGATAATCCTGTTACCGGTAGCTGATTGTTTGTTTATTGCATAAGTGTGACACTTGATAACATAGCGATTTAATGAATTTATTATACAATAGTGTCCTATAATTATTTAATTTAAGAATAGCGTGATACTTTGATGTATAGGATTTGTAAATTATATACTTTATTTGCGATATACAAAGTTGAAAGATGAGACTAACTAATATGACCAAAATCCTATAAATTAAAAATTAGCTGATATGTTTTTGTTGATTTTCTTCAATGGCAGATAACTGATTATCACATTTTTAAAACTGTTAGCAATGAATAATGAAATACCGATTATAATTGACAGCTGCATATTGCTTCAAACCGAAGACCTTAATTACAAGAATTTTATTGAGGTCTTTGTTCAAACGTGTTTGTTGATAGAGAGAACAGCTATTGAAATTTTGTGTACTAATTAAAATAATAGTTTAAACTATATTAAATTATATTGCCAATTGAAGCAGATTATCCGAAATAATTAAAAGCATGATTCAGTGTCATAACAAATGTCACAAAATCAAGCGGTTCCATAAAATATTGTGAACTTCAGTAGCAAGCATTTTGTATACTTTCGGCGTGATTAAATGTTTGAATTGTGAGTCTCATTTTTATTGTAACCTCATGACTGCTATTTTTTCTATGATAGAAGAAACCGACATGAGACATTAGCTATAGTTCTTGGCTAGTTTTAGAGTCTTAATTTAAAGGCACTTTCCCTTGCAAAATAACCTCCATTTTTCCAAAAGTCATAATGTTTCCTTCCATTATGAAACCAATTCATTGGTATGGCTGCTTCTAAGTCAAAACAGTAGATTTTTAGACCGACAAAGGTCTTTGCTACTACAGTTGGGTATAATCAGTAGAAAAGCCAAATATGAACAACTTAATACAGAGTTACAATAATAATTCCCAATTTGTCGGGCTATTTTTTTTCAAATTTAAAGGCACAGGTAGTTTTTTTCTCAAGAAAAATAATTCTTAATTCAATCAAATTTCGCTAATAAGACATATTAATTATTATAAGATTTGATATACATTGGTATTAAGAAGCAGTTTCTACTCAACTGGTCTCATTAGCGGGACTTCATTGAATTGCTATTTTTTAATCATTTAATAATTATAATAAGTAAGTAAGTATCTATATTGTATTTTACATAAACATCACACATATGCTTTCTTAGTCTAATACTAACAACTTATATCAAATGAACAGTCCAACACACGCAGTATAACTAATTTTCAATGTACTGTACTGTTTATGCGATATAACAAAAGCCGATTATCGGGCGCGTGAAAAAAAAAGAAAAAATGCGTCTACTTTAACTCGTCATAAATCCTGTTTTTCTGCATCAATTTTAAATATCTTTACATTTATAAAAACTAGAGAACGCAATATTTTCAGCCATGTATTCATGAAAATCATATGCTGACTAATAAAAAATATAAATAGGGGGGCCATGTTTTCCGAACCAAATTTTACGCACGGTAAAAAAATAAAAACATGAGTCGAATTTAACATGCGATAAAAAACGTTTTACTAATCCAATTTCAGTTATAGTTACAGTTTTAAAAACTAGAGAGTTATAGCTTTTCAACAGTGTAAATTTATAAAAAATATATTTTGAAATAAAAAAGTTAAGAGGGGGCGCCATGTTTTCCGAACACAAAATTCTATGATATTTTTTTTCATTTTTGACCCATTTTTAACCAGTAATAAGTACAACAAAACAAAACGGATTTAAATAATTAATATCATATTCTAAAACTGCATAGCGTAAGCTTTAATATGATATAAATAAATAAAATATCCAACCAGAAATAAAAAAGTTAACAGGGGGCGCCATGTTTTCCCTTCTTTTTGTACTAAAATCTAGAGGGGCGCCATGTTTTATACCTGCCCATCAGAATGGTCGTTATGGAGATCGTAGTTATAAAACCTCGTAAATCCGTACAATTCCGTGAAAATATGCGAAAATAGACATTTCGGTAAAAATTGATGATTGCTAAATCGGTCAAATCGAGTAGCCCCACTCAAATTTTTATTCATTTTAGATATTCAACATCTCGTTAATTAATACAGTTAAGCATCACGTTCAAAGTGCCCGGCTTTTCTCGTAAACGGCTGTAAAATAAGCCTTGTTTTCAGTCTAAAATTAGGATTAACATCAACTTTAAACTGGTATAAATATTCTACTACGTATCCATTCAGTTGATGTTTGTACTTTTTAGGAAGATAATTTATTCATCTTTAATTTAGTATATCAGTTTGTTAACTCAGAAATGTTTGTAGAGATTAAATTGGAATTTTAAATCAGCCACCCTAATTTGACCAAAATTGCATTTTTCTCGAAATTCAAAGTCAATTTCCATAGCAACCAAGCAACATTTTGGAATTCAAAATTTATTTTCATGAACAGGATGATGACATGTATGTGTGGAATAAAAATCATTAGAATCCATGACTATGCCTGGCCAAGTTTTTTTGGTGGTTACAGAGAATCACTCTTAACCTGTTAAAGAAATGTGTAAAACTGGCTTCTTTACACAAGAAGCTGTTGAAAACCAGGGTACTGATTATAATTAAGGTATAAAGCAATCTTCAAAAAAAAAAAAATTTAAAATCCAAATGCATTATTGGGACTTGCATAGTGTGAAACTTTGAGTCCAGGGCTCAGGATGTGCAGGTAAAATAATCACTGCAGTAATGGGATATTTGTTTAACTATGGATTAAATTTCAACAATACACCTGTCTAGGTGATTAAGACTTCAGATTGCGACTGTACAAAAGTGACAAGTTACCATTTTGATATTCATTTTTCCATCTTCAGGTGTTGATATATTGTCTTGCAAGGAGGCGGAAATGAAGAATTTGTTACATTGAGTTGTTTCTGGTCTTCTTAAAAATGGCGTCCATGAGAATGACATAGCAATTTTAGTAGGGAAGAGAACTGAACTGGACAGACTGCAATCAACATTGTCTGATATTCATCTGAATGAACCCAAAGTACCGGAATGTGGTGAAAAGGAGCAGAAAGAAAGGGAAATGACAACCAGAAGGTTTATATAGTTTTGACTGGAATAAATTAATTCTTAGATTTTCATTTTCACTAATTTGTTATCAAGCATATAGGTAACTGTATCATTGATAAAGACTTAAATGAAACTAAATATTTTTTTGTTAAATTTATATTTTTCTATGAAAGTTTTTGTTGTTATCAATGATACTGTTACCTGTAATGAAGCAAATATGTTAAAGCCCCAAAAATTAGCGTTTTAAACGCTTGCCAAAGTAATGGGAGGGGTATAGATTTGCATGCCTTTTTGGCTGCATATTTAAACTTGATGCCTGCCAAATTAGTGCAGTCAATAGTGCTGTGAATGGGGCACTCGCTTTTGGCACATTTGAGAAAAATTAACGATTTTATCATTGATGCCTGGAAAACTGGTTAAGGGTCAACTGACTGCCTAATTTGACTGGACTTGTTTGAAAATGCTAAACACAGTAGTACACTAGTAAAATACATTGCTGTTTTAAAACAAAAATTATTTCATAAATATTTCTACTGAAAGCTTTTGTATAGACTTTCAGATTTGTTAGGGTACCTGGTACACTTAATTCACGAGTATTTCTTGATATTATTTTAGATCTGTAGAAGAGCATTTGAAGAACTGTGGATCTGATGTAGACCTAAAACCAGCATCTCTATCAGACAGACAGACCGACGGGTCGGAATCTTACTATGACGACGTGTCGGACGACAGTCTGGACGAGATTCAACCATTTGAAACAAATAATCCATTCTCTATCCTACCTGAAAACTCCTCTGGTGATCATTTAATGGATTTAGAATCAGCGGATAAACAAACCGATGCTATGGAAACCAACACATCTGAACAGAAAAGAGTGAAATTTTACAGAAATGAGTCGGAATTTGAAGACTCTGTGGATAAGTCTGAAACCAATGATGTCCTTCCAAATGCTACTAACGTTTCTCAGGAATCTGGTGTTGCCATAGAACCTGGTGCCATGGATACCGGTGTTGCCATAGATACGGTGAGAAGATTTAGCGGACTAGATAAAGCAGCAGTTATAGGTATCAATCCCTACGTCAATGAAGAGCATGCTGATTTTAAGAAGTTTTTGTTGAGTTTAGCAACAAGAGCTAAAGATAATCTTGTGATTATAACCACATCTGATAATATCAAACATCAGCTGGATCAACTCTCTGTGTAATATACCAGGCGAAAAGAATCATCTATTACATACAGACCTGGTATTTTTAGCTCACCTGAGCACAAAGTGCTCAAGGTGAGTTATAGTGATCACTCACTGTCCGTCCATCTGTATGTCCGTCGTCCGTCCACACTTTCAAACAACATCTCCTCTCAAACCATTTGGCCAATTTTGATGAAATTTCGGCAGAATGACTGTGGCATTGGGGGATTTAGTAATTCTCAAATTATGGCCCTGGGGTGAAAATTGGTCCTGTCCCTGGGGGTCACTATTTTACTTCTAAAGACTTATATAGGGAAAACATATAAAAATCTTTTTGTCTTAAACTATAATGCCTAGAGCTTTGATATTTGGTATGGAGCATCATCTAGTGGTCCCCTACCAATATTGCTCAAATTATGCCCCTGGGGTCAAAATTGGCCCCACCCCGGGGGTCACCAGTTAAACATAGACTTATATTGGGAAAACATATCTTGCATCATGCAGGAGTCTCCTGCATTTGAGACTCTACTCCTGCATGATTTTCGGCAAATTAATCAAATCTACTGCATTTCATGGAATACTGGAACCAAGACCATTTTTGTTTGCATGATGAATATGATAACAGATACTAATTTAAATAGCTTTATGAAGCATGCATGGTAATGTCCTGCAAGTATAATAGGTGAAAACTGCATATTGACTTCATTTATTTAAGTTTAAAGTTTGCGTAAGAAAAATCTCCTGCATTTCTGTCACCAATCTCCTGCATAGACTTCAGGAAAATATGGCATGTATAATATTTGCATAATTGTTTAATTATTCTTGTTAACAATGGGTGTTTTTATGTCAGAAAATGTTGAAGTTAATGAGTTGTAGTAGTCAAAAAATTAATGCTGTCTTCTACCATAATTTATTTTTTAAGAAATTTCTTTTTGCCTGGTGTATTATAGAACTTTTGCTACAAATATTTTGTTATTATTTTGATATAGGCTTTAAGCCGAATTGTTGGTACTTGTAATGATAATAAGTGTATGGACTTTTTTATTGTTGATTATCTTGAAATATATTCTTTAAAGGAAAATTGTTGAATCTACGCAAGTGTTGTGCATCAGTTATTCATCTATTCATCTATGTTAATTTAAATTAGTAATAATGAGGCAAGTTCGATGAATAGCTATTTCGTATATCCTGTCTTAAAGTTTATGAACCTCTTTGCTATCTGTTGAAGATAATGTTTACTAAGATTATAAATTTTGATTTTGCATTTTCTCTGTTTTGATTATTATTGAGATGGATGGATTATTTTTGTCCCATCTTTTACATTTTGTTCATACATTTATGTTATTTTTTAAGCATTTACCTCCTTACCCGTTACCATGTGTGTATTGTTTTATTTACACCTGTTTTATACTGAATGTATTACATTATATACACATTTTGTACCTCATATCCAATACTTCCATTTTGTTTTTTTTCCAATACTTTATACATTGCATGATGCTGTGCGTAATCCACAGTCTCACAAACAAAAGCAATTTTTAGACATTTTTATGCCTTTTAATCCACATTCTCTCAAAATCAATATTTTGGATTTTTTCAACCAGATATTTCAATGAAAAAATCTCGCTATTACATTTGTGATTTCAGGGTGTGGGCTGGTAGATTTGACCACTTTTGGTTTCCGTTGGATACCTTTAGTTAGCAATGTTCACCTTGCCCCCTCTGGCCCCATTTTCCATAAAAATCTGGTTTTCAAGGAAAATTCATGTCTTGTTTATACTTTTGAAAAAGGTTTTTGCTCTTTCTCTCTGTAAAATAAGTGCAAAACAAAGTACATTGATACAGTGATTACTGACCCACCTACCTTCCCTAAATATTGGTTTCCTCACATTTTCATAAATCTGTGTAAAAGTATTTTTATAACATGTGAATTTATAATTCTGTTATTCAAGTCTTGCACTTTGGGAAATAAAGATTATATGAATATAAAACGATTTGTGGCATAATGCTTTTGTGTACATTAGTCTATTAAAAGGCAAGCTATTCCATGTGGGTATTCTTTTAAATATGATTCATTAAGGTGACTTAGTGCTTTATGTTATGTTTTTGTGAACCGTGTTATGTGTAATACGTTTATGCATTTGGATTACATTTTGATGATTAGGATAGTTTATTGTTTTATTTGATTAAATAAGATATTATAACTATAGTGCGCCCAGGATAACAAGAAAAGTGGGAAAATATAGAACAGGCCACAAAGGTGGAAAAATCAAGCGTGCATGATTTATCAGTGTTATTTTGGTATACAATAGACCATACATGTTTATTTAAGTAACCAAATGTGCCACAGTAGACCACTCCGGTCAATGTTTGTAAACATCACATTATCCTGGGCGCACTATACAGTAGACCACTCCGGTCAATGTTTGTAAACATCACATTATCCTGGGCGCACTATACAGTAGACCACTCCGGTCAATGTTTGTAAACATCACATTATCCTGGGCGCACTATACAGTAGACCACTCCGGTCAATGTTTGTAAACATCACATTATCCTGGGCGCACTATACAGTAGACCACTCCGGTCAATGTTTGTAAACATCACATTATCCTGGGCGCACTATACAGTAGACCACTCCGGTCAATGTTTGTAAACATCACATTATCCTGGGCGCACTACAGCCATGCAAGCTATTTGTGTCAATATTTTACAATTTTTTATACCGGTAGATTTTACAAAGTTTTCTATTAGATTTGTTTTTGTTAGAATATATTCAATTAAAATGTTATGAAATCAGCTGTGTATGCTTTCATACATTATAACAGTTAGCCTTTTTGGGCAATTTATATTTGTGCTACAACTGGTGCACAACATAGGACCCTTCAGTCAATCTTGTATAAAATTACAAAGAATTTAAAAGTTCATATTGAGGAAGAGGTCTCTGGTTCTATTCAGACTGGGGCACCTGTTCACTCCTTGAATGCTTTTCAGTGTTTCCCACCAACTAGGGATGTACTGGTTTGTGTAACCTGGAGGTGACCTCAAGTGTATCATTGCACTTCATTGAGCATGTTAAAATACCAAGGAGTCCATGTTCAGAATGAGTAAGTTATGTCTTTCTCTCAAGTTGGAGGTCATTGGTCAATCTGGCGCGGAAAGAACCAACAAATGGCCACAGAGTTTTCATAATTACTATTGATATCAGATTGGCAGGACAAAAACTATTTTGGTCCTTACCCTTTCTGAAGTAATTGTTTATGAAAGCATCTGTTTTTAAAAACATAACTAATCCAAACACAATTTTAAACAATGTTTTTCAATCATCAATCAGTTAAGAATCATGAATGAAAAACATATGACCATGTGCTTACAACAGTTACTGTCTCAAACAAGCAATGTTAACATATTTTAGAAATTATAAAAATGAAAACTTCAAAGATTTTATGTGTTTGAGTTTTATTCATCACAGAACAAGATTTAGATACACACATATAGGTAACAAGATCAGTATGAAGGAAGGTACAGTAAATCTGTCAGCTGTATTCTTGTCTGAGTGTTGGTCATCCACTTGTCCTGAAATATGATGTAATATTCTTACATAGTGTTTTTGTTGGCATGAATTCCATATGCAGTACATCTGGTATAACATGTAAACAGTTCAACCAATCTAAAAACAAACAAGAGGGCCACAATGGCCCTATATATTGCTTACAAAAGAAAAATACCAAAATGCAGAAAAAGGTCCAAGACTGGTCCACATTGCTCTAATACAATGTACATGCATCTGTTAGATACTTGTATTACTGTTTATGCTTAGCCTAGATTTTATCAAGACACACTTTCTAAATGACATGAAGATTGACCTAATTATGGCTTCTAATGAGATTGCAAGCTTATCTAAGATTTGACGTAGATTTTGACCCTGCATGACCCAGTTTCAATCTTGACTGAGATTTAATAGAGACAAACATTTTTACCAAGTTTCATGAATTTTTGACTGGCAGACGGACAAGAGACAAAGGGCGATCGCAAAAGCTCAACTTGTTACTTCATGACAGATTATCACTTTGTTCTAGGCAAGCTAAAACACTGGTAGGCCTACATGTATACAATACTATTAATTATAACAATGTTAATCATAATCTGAACAAGCTAATGGATAGGAATGTTTATCAGAATTTGTCTTCAAAGATGGCTGACATTTAGGGAGGTCATTTTTCTAAGATTCAAGTTGGTGTTGGAACTATATCTATTAATGCTTGTCAGATTGACAGTCTTCAAACATAGTACTTAAATTCAAAGATGGCCGACATTTCAAAATAAGGGAGGCAAAATAATGAAAGATTTGACGTAATGACTATGATAAAACAATAAAGATCATACTTGCAGCTCCGCCTCGTCTTCCTTTACCACGTACAGTTGGTGCTGGCGGGGGTTTAGGCGTCTGACTGCCACCACCAAATAGACTAGGGAGAAGTGCTGTAAAACAAATACTGACTGTAAAATTATTAATTTGCGTGGAGGATACAATTTCAAGGATTTTGTGGAACAATAATTTTGACCCTTGTTTTTATTACCTGAAATGCAAAATCAACAAATTTTAAAAAGTCCCATCAAAAACCATAATACAGAATATGTGAAAACTAAGTTTAAAATGATCATTTTAAATTTAAACTAGATCTACTCTTATAATGAGAAATACTTCTATACTGCCTATTTGCACAAAATATAACCTTTCAAGTTATCTTTCTTGAGATTTGTCCTTGTTTTAAAAGCATTACTATAGACCAAAGGGAGAAAATCAGTACAAAGGGAGATCAAGGGAAACAATCAGTACAAAGGGAGACATTCAGTACAAAGAGGGACAATCAGTACCAAGGGAGACACTCAGTACAAAGAGAGACAAGCAGTACAAAGGGAGATCAAGGGAGACAATCAGTTCAGAGGGAGACAATCAGTACAAAGAGGGACAATCAGTACCAAGGGAGACAATCAGTATAAAGGGAGACAATCAGTTCAAAGAGGGACAATCAGTACAAAGGGAGACAATCAGTTCAAAGGGAGACAATCAGTACCAAGGGAGACAATCAGTATAAAGGGAGACAATTAGTACAAAAAGAGACAAAAAGTACAATGTGTCACACCGGTGCTTCCGGGTTGTAGTATGTTAAAATAGTCCCTTTTCAAAACTGATTATGTCTGTTCAAGTACTCTTTAAAGGTGAAAGAATGTAGCTCAAATTTAATATGACTTGCATGCTAACTTTTAAGAGTGTTTAATCGATATGTTTCTGAATTATCTTTCCCTGGCCGTTTTCTCCAGCTTATTTTGGATGACAGTGATTGCTTTTTATGGAAACGGCCACAAAAAACCACCCAGAATGTCGCTGAATCGGAGGGAGAGATGCGAATTTGAGTCATTATGCATAGATTTGAATGGCAGAAAATTCACTGGTGTGACACCGCAAAGGGAAACAATTTGTACAAAGGGAAACAATCAGTACAAAGGGAGACAATCAGTACAAAGGGAGACAATCAGTACAGAGGGAGACAAGCGGTACAGTGGGAGACAATTAGTATAAAGTGAGACAATTAGTACAAAAGGAAGATAATTAATACAAAAGGGAGACAATTAGTATAAAAGGAAGATAATTAATACAAAAGGGAGACAATTAGTACAAAGTGAGACAAGCGGTACAAAAGGAGGACAACTAGTACACAAGGAAGACAGTTAGTACATGGAAGGACAATTAGAATCATGGAAGACAATTAGAACTTCGGGAGACAATTAGTACAAAGTGAGACAATTAGTACAAAGCAGTACGAAACAAAGGGAGACAATTAGAACAAAGTGAGAAAAGCGGTACAAAAGGAGGACAATTAGTACACAAGGAAGACAGTTAGTACATGGAAGGACAATTAGTATCATGAAAGACAAGTAGAACTTCGGGAGACAATTAGTACAAAGTGAGACAATTAGAACAAAGTGAGACAAGCGGTACAAAAGGAGGACAATTAGTAGACAAGGAAGACAGTTAGTACATGAAAGACAATTAGAACTTCGGGAGACAATTAGTACAAAAGGAAGAAATACGAAAGGGAGACAATTAGTGTAAAGTGAGACAAGCGGTACAAAAGGAGGACAATTAGTACACAAGGAAGACAGTTAGTACATGGAAGGACAATTAGTATCATGGAAGACAATTAGAACTTCGGGAGACAATTAATACAAAGTGAGACAATTAGAACAAAGGAAGACAATTGGTACAAAAGAAGATACTTAGTAAAAAAGAACAAAGAAATACAATTAGTATAAAAGGAAGATTATTAGTAAAAAGGGAGACACTTTATACGAAGGGAAACAATGAGTACATAGGAAATTAGTACAAAGGGAGTCAAATGTTACAAAGGGAGACAGTTATTACAAAGGAAGACAATCGGTACAAAGGGAGACAATCTCAATCACCAATGCACATGTATGTAATATCATACTTACCGGCACCCATCATACCGCCCATGTCATCAAATGGTCCATCGTCCATATCCATCATATCATCCATATCTGTATAGTACAATCATTATACTGTATATCCCTGAATAAACGCCTCCTGGGGGCATGCATTTTGCAAAAGTGTTTTTTTTGTCTTTAATTATGCTAGGATTGTGTTGATTCAGGAGATCGTGGCCTGGTAATGTCATTGAGCTGATCTTGATATAAATCAAGGCTAAATAGACAGCAATACGCTAATTAAAATGCCTTCGAAAATAGCAGAACAAATTAAAATCTAGAATATATATATGTATAAGGCAAGGCTCGACCGGAGGGGCGCTATAGGTTTGCCCTCCGTCGGTGTGTCGTCCGTCAAGAAAATCTGGATCCTGCCTGAAAAACAGTTTTCAAGCTAGATTTATGAAACTTGGAATGTGGATAGGGACTATTAAGAAGATTATGGACGTCAAATTTTTGTAGATGACATGGCTACAGAAACATTGGCAACCTGGAAACCAGGTATGTGACTCTTGTATTGCTTGCAATTACTAATTACTTGTTACTCAGGTAATATGTCACCCCTATTGAAAGAATCAGGCAAATAATCCCCTCTCTTATTGCTTGATCACTCGCAGAGACGGACCTACGGTAACCATCCTTTAAACAAGCAGACGGTTCACCAACGCCACTTTTAATCAAGCTTCCGCCGAGATTCAAACCTTCGATCTCCCTAACTACTTTGCCACAGTTGCATTACTCAACAAATCTAGTTATATACTTGTGTATGGTCTAGAATATAGGAAAACCCACACACGAGCGTCAAGTGTAAAATTGTTTAAGTAGCAACAAACTTTAACATGAGACCATTTTAAATATTTACAACTTTACCCCCAAAACCGTCGTCTCCCATCATGGCAAATGGTGGTATCATGGCCGGGCCCATGCCCCCTATCGACCAGGGATTCCCCGCGTCCCCGGAGGAGGATTTCTTCCACATTGCTGACATCATTTCACTACGTGCAGTCATTGATGCGGCCATCTGATTCATGTCTAGCGTGCAGTCTGACGGCCCTTAAATAGAATTCAGTAATTTGGACAGTTTCTGCTTCAGTTACAACTCCAACATCGACATTACGTATATAATTACACATAATTATATGGTGGCCGGGTTCTGCCATTTCATATCGTTGTGTGTTTTTCGCCAAAAGTCAAGACACATCGACACAAACTTACAATAAATTGTTCATTTACATTGCGTCTTCGATTTTAGAGTGTGAATACACGAACCAATACAAAGGCCTACATGTATACTTTTTGGTATACATATTGAAGGCTAAATAAACGATTAAGTGATAGGCTATCATACGAAGTTTTCGCCTGTACAGCTTCGTGTCAGCGGGTATGAAATCTTCGTATCGGTGCCCTGTATTTGTCTGTGTGCTCTAAAGGCGAACTAACGACAAATTGCCAATGTCATATTCTAAATTAAGTCTCTACTGTCAAAGGGTGGGTCCAAAAGGCACCGACCAGCAATCGTATAACCCCCATCAAGACTCACAAGGAATTAATTTCACGTCCCAATAACAGAGATCCATAGTTATTCTCACGCTACTCCGGGGTCACGGTCAGCAAATGGAAATTTTTGTTAAAATTTGTTAATCAGCTGCTTTGTCTTTCTGTATCAAGATGTCGTTTAATATGATTAGTGTAGCCTCAAAAGGGGCTTCAACTGCGTTATTCAACGCAGAATGTGTTCCTGTTGTTACTTCTTCACTGATACATACCTCATCTGGACTATCCTCTGGATCTCGACAATCTCAATCGAGTCCCAAACCAGACCCCAAGAAAGACTTGATCAACCATAGTAAAGTACGAGGCATTGAGATTTTGAGAGACCCCAGATTGAACAAGGGTCAAGCTTTCACTTTGAGAGAACGACAGTTGATGGGGATCGAATATATGTGAGAGCAACATGGTACATTTGTGTACAAAATGATTCAAATTGAACACAATGTCACCATATCAGATAGAACATAGTTGAAACTACTAAGTATATACTATATACTCAGTATTTTTTTAAAACGCACACTCGGTGTCGCTCTTCTGACACTGCTTATAAAGTGATATATTCCGGACAGTGTATTCTGACAAACGTTTATGAAAGTACGTGCTCTGATTAACTGTATGGTACCTTACGTGCACAATAGTATCTAGTCAGTGTCTAGTTCAGTTGAAGTGTTCTTATGCTCGTCAACATACTCAGAGGAATCGACTTTAAACTTAAACCATTTATAAATCGCTGGCTAAGAATGAGAAGGTAAGTAACGTTACAAAATCGATATTCTGAGAAAACAGGAAAACAATGTCCGAAAAGGACTCTTTTTATGGTAAGCCGTTTCAACTTCAGTTTGGTTAAAATGACAAGCTCTGATTTTTATGAAAATAAGCTCATAAGAAGCGCCTTGTGATACAGATTTCAAAAGTCTTATACAACCTTCTCATTCTAAGCCACTGAAGTGTACCGAATACATTACTACTAGGAACCAGCATATTTACTTTGAGCAGCTGTCATTGAGCTCATAGTGTCTGATGCATCCGCAGTTCCAGTACATGTGTTATATTTGGTTGTCATACAGTTCATAGTATCCGTGTAGGCCCTGTATACAATAAAATATGTGAATTAGAAATATCGCCATGTGTCACAGACCTGCTAAGAAACGGCAAACATACCGGTAGCAAAAATTCTATGAGCAATGCTTAGCTACTGAACGACAGGTATTTTCATTGAACGCATTTGAAACAAAAAAGTTACCAATAATCGAGGGGCAGCCGCTCAACCACACTTTGACATTTAAACTTCCACTGGTAATTGGGCTACCTAATGAAACATACATACACTGGGTGCTAGTATGCTGCATAGAGCGGCCCTGCATCGTCAAAGGAAGAAGAAGAAGTAGAAGAAGAAAAAGAAGAAGAAGAAGAAGAGTCTCCTTGGGTGGACTATTTCTCTCCTGTGGGTGTCGCAGCCAACATCGAACTGCGGTTCCCAGGAATAGACACTGTCCTCGCAGGTACCAATTTACACCTTGATGGAGTGGAGCATGTCGGTTATTCTTGTTCAGAAAACTTAACAAGTGGTCTAGACGAGGGTTGAGCCCGGGAGCTCTCGAAACAGAAGCGCGCCCTACCTCAAGACCACCACTCCCCACAATACATCAATCTGATACTGCAAAATCTAATGTCGTTAATTGGGACTAAATTGTAGTGTACACCTTTGTAACATAAAGTGGGTTTACGAAGCATAATTGTGGGTTATTCGTGCTCAGACAAATCAAGCAGATGTCTAGATAGAGTTCAAACTGGGGATCTCACGATCAGGTTTATTTGATTATTAGATTTTTAGACTCCTGTGTATTCGAGTATGGGGAGGAATTCTAGACATCCATAATGCTGATGTGACCTGACTCTGATGAGAGCATGGTTCATATGCAATATCAATGGTTTCTGCAACACTAAACTGGCTCTGGTGACAGTATGGTGTATAGCAATGGTTTCACCTACATCGACCTTTACTTAGATGAATGGTTTAAGTTAAAATTATTTGATCGTGTATATTACAAGGGTCAGTCAAAAATAATAGAGTTGCTAAGTAATGCTTAGGATATTTATGTGTATAATGCTAGCTTAGACTTACTTGGCAAAATATTTCATTTCGTGTCTCAACAGTTACCATATTAAATTTGATATAAATCACGTTTTTCTGAACGTTACCATGGACGCGTTAAATGTACACCATTGTGTTTCGTACACTTTTGATGTAATTAAATATTTATTTTACTTGACAAACATGAGCATCATAGTAACAGCTTCAATATGAGATACATGTATCTTACTTGCACGTCTGGAAAAACGTAGCATCAGTTGTTGTCAAACATCTACTGACGTCACAGGCAGCCTGTATGTCCACCACATCTGAAAACAAGACTCATGAGCTAGAAGTCAAACTTGGTGCTCATGAAAATGACAGCAAATGTTTTATTTTGTGATAATGCTATAATATTTGCATGGCAGTAGCAGGAGCTTCGTCCTGCAATATTTTTACACGGCGACATTTTGTGACTTTTCGTTTTAAATAGTGATACTCATTATTTGGTTTTATGAACCGATATTTTATGAAAAGCACTTAACCGATTTGCATTCACATACTTGGATGCTTTCAAAGAATGCTATTGCATTCACAATCCATATTCATTGTTAAATTTAGTCGAGAAATTATGAAAAATATAGACGCGTTGCGTTAGGAGTGTGATTAAGGGTCATTATGAACCATTTACATTTAAAAATGTATTTGAACATGTAAATCAAAATCGCAACGATTTGGTATACCGATACATGTTACTTTTTATATCATGACTGTATAATGACAATGTACGTACTAAATTACTATACTCACTGATTAAAAATAAAAATCCGAAAATTGCAATATTACGTAATTCCATTTTGAAATACGAATTCAGTGACCATGGAGAACTGATCACGCCGTTGACTATAAAGGAATCAACACTACACTTATATTGCTTCAATAATGATTTGTATAAATTACTGTTTTCTCGTATTTAAGTGTCTATTTTGATCACGCTCTTAGCACGAGGAGGCCCGTATTTCGCCGAAATATACCAACTTTTGTCTGTTATTAACCCAGAGAAGAAATAGCTCACTATTATACATTTAAAACGGTTTAAGAACTTAGAATGTAAGCTGTTTTAAAGGAACATTATATTAATAAATTATTTTTTTTATACAGATTCTATTTAGTATTAAGTTTGATTAAATAGACAGTTTCTCGGCTAATAACTTTCAGTCAATCATGCTTTTTCGTGCCAGATTTGAAGACCACCGGTAAGACCTCATTAATGGAAAATTCAAATGAGGAATATCGATTAGTTGTGATCAAGTGATCAACAATTGACTGTATTGTGTATCGATGACACACGTGATAGATAATAGAGTCGTCTGCTCGCATGATAGACAGCCTTAATGACCGCCAAAACACCGAAGGCAATATATAATTAAATACATCGCCGACATGAACTTAACTGAAAAATACCTAAAACTATAGAACAGAACAGAACTGTTCTGTTCTGTTCTGTTCCTAAAACTATAATAAAGTAGTTGGTTACGAATAATGATTATCAAAAATAAGCGTGATAACAATCTTACATGTACAGCGTATACGTAGCAATACCACGTGGCTTTTGGCTACAAATCCGAGACGAAATGTATGCACCTCTTCGAAAACAAAACTAGCCGTTAAAGCACTTTTAATATTTCTTCGTCGAGCATTCGTTTGTTAATGGGGAAATGGTATGCTTTCCATGAAACATAGGATCTTTTTCGGTAGCTTGGTCGTTTTGTATACCACCCTGCGAAACATTGGGGGAAAGGGCGGATTAATAATTAAACTCCAAACGATTAACTCGATGTTCGAAAAAAATAAAGGCAAAGCTGCTGAAAAGACACTTGTACTTCGGGGAAAACATATAAATTTTCCCATTGTACTGGCGAATGTTTAATAGAAATGGAAGAATAAATCAAATACGAAGTTACCTGCAAATTTCGTCTTGTATTTGTAGCCCAAAGCCACGTGTAATTGCTACACTGATCGATCCGTCTTGTTTTGTTTCTCTATAAATTAAAGACAACAAAAACATATATCAATGTGATGCTTTTCGACGATAATTAAATCTATATTGAGTGAATGGACTTCTCAAACCTTAATAAGGACATACATTGATTTTGGGCATAGACATTAATTTTGATTTCAACTGTGCATAAATTAATTATTTTTTTCTAGTCACCGACAGTCCCGTTAATTTGTACCCAAAAGCTTTAGGGTACAGATTAACGGTGACTAGGAAAAATAATTAACTTACGCACAGTTGAAATCAAATGCTTAAAATGATTTTGGGTTGTTTGATTTATTTTCTGATGTATCGATGTTTTAAAATGGGAAAATGTTGATTGATTGGCTAAATAACAAATAGACTAGTCCAGGGACCGGTAGGCTCCAGTATAAACATACACAATTCACATTTTGAATATCCCGGAAGAGGTTCTGGTAACTTGAAAGTAGATGCTGTATGTCACTATGTAGTAGGTTTGTGTGTGTTCCATATGCTTGCAAGCGTCGGTTCCAAATCCGTACGATCACCAATAGTTGACATCCGGTACTCTTTGCAAGATGGTTTTCCCCTGAGTAGTCTAAAACATGCTTGACAGAATGTATTTCGGCTATGAACAGACTGATGCACAGCGTATAAACCACATCACTGTATTACTAATCGGGTTACAAAACAATTCAAACTGTACCATTTATTGCAATTGAAAACTCATGTAAAATCTGCTAAATGCACCCCTTATTGTCGTACTATATAATTCATCATGTACTCCTTATTGCTATTGCCGGAAATCTTTTATATACAGTGAAGTATATTCAACATCTTTGACAGTTTCATGCCATTCGATTAATAGACGCTTGATTTTTGAAACAACAGCCACGTAACGACCATTTCGGTTTAAATATTTTACAAGAAATCATGGAAATGCTGCATTTAAAAATAGTCATCGCTTGTGCATCTACTGTTTACATAAAAGGATGAAAAAATGGCGTAACTGAAATAATTATGACTCAGTACAGTACAAGGCCATCCCGTTTATCAAAAGGTTTAAGTTTTATGAAAAGAGTAATTGAAAATTCGCTAAATATGCACCTCTTGGTTCATATTATGAAATCACTTATGGTGATATCAAGTGTCCATTGTTAAACACCCAAATGTGCATGCATGTCTTGTCGACACACTTATAAAGAAGCAATGCACAATATTAGCACTGTTAGAAGTGTGTCAACCACATTGTGTCTCCGTAGTTCAGTGGTTAAAACGCTTACCGTCCAATCTAGTGACCCGGGCTCAAAGTACGATTGGAGGTAACTCATATGCCTGATTGACAAACAAAGGCTCTGATCGGCGTTGTTAATTGCGTAATCCTGATCGTAAGAACTTTCATGTCAATTAGATAAATTATAATCTGTTATTACCAGATGGGCAGTGTGTGTAACTACCCACCTAACAAGCTTTCTACTCATATCTGTGTTTCTACGCATATATATATATCTTTCAAAATTCTACGCAAGTCCAAACGACTCCATTCATCTTGCCTCCATTGTATGTCTTCAAGCTGTTTTGAACATCCTCTTTTGCTATTCCCCCCGTAACTTCTCATGCAATATAGTAATGTATTTATTTCAGTTATAACTGATACCAAAACCATAGACGATAAGGTAGATATCTATTGCTTTATTCAGATGTATAAGTATTGTAGTCCAGTCATTGAAGCTAAAAAATATGGTCAACCTCAAACAAATTGCAAAACAGAGTTTCTTTGCATTTTCATCACCTACAGACTATTATTGACTACAGACAAAACGTCAAATATGCGAGTTCAGTGGGAAAAATACAAAAAAATCGACATGTTTAAGGTCACTTTTGGTAGCAATTTCAGCAATTTTCTTATTTCATACTACATTTACGAAATTTTAAGTTCTAACAATTCCTGTGTAAGTCTTTAAATATTTACTAATTGCACCTTAAAGCTTATATTTTCTGAAAGATACAACCTTCTTCTATCGAATACAAATATTGATTTTATCATCAGACAATTTACTTTTCATATATATGCCAGTCTACGTGTTGGTATACTACCCATTCAAATGTCGACAAAATGACTCAAAATAGCACTTGGAAGGGGAAACAAATGTTTTATTCATTTCTTTAATATTAATCCAATTTGTTTAAACTTTACGCATATCATGTGTTGTATACATGTGTGTCTTATGGAAAAAGGATATTTGTGTTTGGACAGTATACAATACAGACAATATACAAAATGTACACGAATCTATCGATTCTGGAGAAATAGTGATTGTTCTCTTTGTATGTTCGTCCACAATTGCATTTGTATTCACAATTTTGACTCTATGATTATGAAACTTGGTCAGAGTGATCATCTGAACAAAATAAAGACCAAAGTAGAAAATGGATGATAAAGGGTAAAAAACTAGGTCACTGGGTCAAATTGTTGCAAAACCTTGTGTAGTCGCTAGAGGTCATAATGTTGACCTCATATTTATGAAACTTGGTCACAATAATAATATCAACAAAATATAGGTCAAAGTTATAAATTGGGTCATCCGGGGTCAAAAAGTAGGTCGCTAGTTATAATCAAAGGTAAACGTTGTGTAGGTACAAAATTCACAATTTTGGTCTAATATTGATGCAACTTGGTCACAATGCTCATATCAAAACATCTAAGACAAGTATGTTATTGAGTTATTTGGGTCAAAATTAGGTCAATAGGTTAAAATAATTGATGCGACTTTTTGGCTCATGAAGGTTTGTTTATTATTTGACCTTGTGACCTAGTTTTAACTCATGATAAGTAAATATTGAATTTGACCTACATTTTGTCTTCATGATCCATGTGACATAGTTTCATAAAGATTAGGTAAAAAGGGTGCATTCTAAAGATTTGTTCTATAATTTGGCCTAGTGACCTAGTTTTTAACTCAGGTTAATCCAATTTCATACATGACCTTGATTTTTGTAAGGTGATCATTGTGACTAAACTTCACACGTGTAAGGTTGAAATTGCGACCCCTGGTGACTATATCTTGTTTTTTTATATGTTTTGACCTAGTGACCTAGATTTTGGCTCCGGTTAACTCAAAATTTTATTTTACCTAGATTAGCTTACGATGATTATTGCTGCCAAGTTTCATAAAAATCAGACCAAAATTGCGACCTCTAAGCACGATGTAAAAATAAGTTACTGGTACAAGTCAATATTTATTTACATCAAAAGTGACAAATATCGCGAAAACATGTGACAATTGTATATATTTGTAAATATCTCAAAAAGTCCCACAAATATTCCATTAGGACATTTTGTACATTGCTAAGGATAGCTTTACGCACAATATAAACACAAAACTGTTTGTTTTGCAATTAGTTTGAGGTTAAAAGTTAAAATGACTGGACTATTGATTATTAACAGAGTACCGAAAAGTTTATTCGGCTTGCGCATAATACAAAATGTACATTTTATCACTGTGAAACAACATAGAATAAATGTTTACATACATGCATGCATACACACATCACTTTAGAAATATCCGAAGTATACATGTTAAATCAATAAATGAATCAATTTCTCTAGGGACAAAACAGTTTTTAACCTGATATTAAATATGCAAGTATCATAGTATTATATATGAACATAATTACATTTATATTACATATTCAAAATATAAAGGTTAATGAGTTGATCACAAGTTTCGTTATTTCCTCAACCAGTTTCATACAAAATCTTCAGGAGGAATGCTTGAAAAACATTTCATCTTAAGTCAGTCGATTTTTGGTAAACAGTGCATGGTCGCATTCAAACATATTTACTTATATCCTATTCTAATTAAATCTCTTCTATAAATATATAGTTGAAAAGTAATGAACATAATTAAACTGCATATATACATGTACATACTAAAAACCTTAAATACAAAGATCAACGTGTGTAAGTTTATACATAGGTTACAAGTCAAATAAAACAAAATAAACTTATTCGATTTGTGTTAGTTTAAACAATAATATATTCCCATAGTTATCAGTTAGAAAGTCAACATTTAATCATAACAAGAAGGTCATTGGGTCAAACGCGCCCACACCTGTAGACTTGCAGTTTCAAATAATACCCAGTACTATGATACCCGATTGATTCAGTTGAAAATTAGACTTGACTCGATTATACAGGGTCAAACATTGCGACCAAGACTCCAAACTAAACCTTGTAGTGCTAATAGCCTTATTGCTAAACGCCGGACATGGAGTAATGACATTAGCTCGATCTGACCATGAGCATAACGTGTTCAGATGCGCTAAATTTACAAATACTATTTCTGGCCAAACAGATAAAACAATTTTCCAGACTTTCAAACGGCATGCTTGACAGAGGATATATATTGATATTGAAGTACCTTGAACTTTATCAAATGAACAATTTAGCAATACCACCCCAAAAACACAGGTATCAGCATCGTTGAAAATCGGGAAATTTTATATTTTCCTTTCACAAAATATTTTTTTTTCGTTTCCAAATTGTCTTTATCAATGATAAAGTTACCTGTGCCAAAAAAAACCTAGAAATTGTTTGTCTCGGGGTCTTTTCGTCCCGATTTCTGTACCATCTGCCAAGTGCCTATGATGGTCTGGATAATTGTCTTATACAGACAGTCAGTGTATTCAGTTATATGCCCTGTCACTCCCACAACCTCCAAAAATTCATGAGCATGTTGACTCCTCTATGTACAATGTTTGTAGCGTTAGAGCCCTCTGTTTCCTCTGGTTTGTCCTTAGCTGTATCACAATAATCATCCGGTATAGTTGCTTTCTCATTGTTATCAGACCTTTGTGCTACAGTTGATTTAACATCGCCACCAGACGTTTCACCTTTGGGTTTCATAACATAGGTATCAGACGCATATTGGGCGTTGCTTGTGTGTTCAGGAGTTTGGGTGATGTTTGCCTCTGAAATAGAGTTGTTTGGCAACATTGTCTGTATAGCATTATCATGTATTGGACCTTTACAAAATAAGAAGAGAAAATGGCATACATTTAATTAAGTCAGTTAAATTTCGTGGATTTCGTGGTTCACCTTCAACCACGAAATCAAATCCCATCAAACAGTAATTTTGATAATTGTACTTATAAACTGAAAAGCAAAATCCATCGAAATTGTCTTATTCATCAAAACGACGAAATTTCAACCCAGCCAAATTAAATGATTTAACAGAAGTAAGAAGAGAACACAGGGGTAAACATTCAACTGCAGATCAGACAGAACGTTATAATACAAGTGTGCTTATAGGAAACTTGTCATGCATTACAAAATATAATAACATGAATTGTATTTCAATAATAATAAGAAGATGCAAGTATTAAAATTTCAATTATGTGTCTTCCAAAATCATTGGTATGGTCTCAAAATGACCAAAGATGTTCAGATATGCAAGGACATTATTTTATGTGCGTGTGCAGCTTACAACAACGACACTAAACCCCAATATTAAAGTTATACAGACGGTAGAACTTACGTTGGGAAGCCATCGTCGATGATTGCAGATCGTAAAACAAGTGGGGAGCGTGATCTACATCTAAATCATCATCGTTTAGTTCGTCGGTATTATTTGTAGAAGCACCTCTCTCATCAAGCAATCCTGAAACAACATTAGACGCAGTGTGTACGTTTCCGGATGCACAGGCAATCAGTAGTGGAGTTTGAGAAGAGTTGTATCCTGGCAGGGAACTTGGTGAAAAAGTAGGAGCATTATCAAGTACTAGTATACCAGATATCTCCTCGCCATCAGGCAGTCCCCGGTGTACATTGCTGTCAGAGGTAAATGTACCAGCAACATTAGTAGCTTCATTAGTCTGGTGTCCGTCCATCGGTCGTTCAGATCGCATGTTAGTGCTCATTGATCTATTCAGTGATGTGTCGTCAGAACGAGGTCCATCCATGCTTACACCAGTTGAATGGTCGTCATTGTGTGGTTCTCGGGTGTAAAGAACCTCTCCAGTAATGTTGAGACTTTCCATGGATGGTATTGGTGGTTCAGGAATAGGCAGTCCATCGCCCAAAACAACATCAGGATTCAAAGCTTCATTACTAGCAACAGTTATACCTTGACTTCCAACGCTAGTATCTGCAAAGAAAAAACAAACATGGCAGCAACAGTTACTATACATGGAAATAATCGAGTGCACATTTCGAAACAAACAACGTTAGGGCGAATGGCCAATCATTAAAATCCACAAAATAGAAAATACTGTTATCTGGACATCTCTAAAGATTAATATACATTAATATTTCAAGAGGTACATGATGTATATGTATACGTACCTATCGATTCGTCAAACGATGCGAGAGACGACGCTGCAGAGACGGGGCGTGTCATTATATTTTGTCGATCTGTTCTTTGTATGTTGTCCCCATTATCTGTATAAAACATACATATACAAATTAGTGAAATTACACAATTTAACTGTACACGAACCATGTTTATACAGTTGTCTATTATCGACTCCTTGTTAAGCGGAAATACATAACACTAAACTATAGAAGATAATTGTATGCACGAGTACAATGTATGTACCGTTGCTTCAGCTATTGGTTCGTGATATTAACGTGGGTGTTTTAATTATTTAATACTTGGACTCGTTTGGAAGAGATATTGTTTACAATGTACACCAATCCATCATGTACATGGTACTTTTCGCAGAGATATAGATCTACTCCATAAATTCCCCTCTGAACGTTATTAATATTAGTCAAAGTGATCATTTAACAATACATGTATACACTTTGATATTTATACCTTGGATTGGTTGGGTCACGTGTGGTTCATCAAGATGTTCTTGTCCATCAAACTTCTGTAAAACATGAATTTTATAGATCAACTAGTATATGTTAATATTTTACAAACCAAATGGACAATCTGTGAAGCACTAACAGATATTTTGTTAAACGAGGTTGAACTGACGGGAGGACCGACAGTGTCAGGGGGTCCCAATTGCAATTACATTTTGTACATTACCGATTGAAGTTCATGACGAAGACAAAACATGTTTACACTTCAACTAGTATTTAATACTTTGTTTTAAATGCTTACTTGTTTCAACCTTTGCCATTTGCCGTCATCTTGCCATGAATTTTCATCAGGGAAAAACAGTGGCCAGTTAACATCCAATTCTCGTAACTCTCTGGTATGAAGCCCTATTGGAATTAATCTGTGCCTTTCCCCTTGGCGTGTGAGAAAATTGAAAGCAGCTTCGTTCTTATAATCCGACCAATAATCGTTGAAAAATTCAGGTGTAACAATGATAACTGTAAAGTCAGTTTCCTTAACCATCCGAGTATGTTCTTTTATCATAGAAGTTATTGGCAGGACCTCACAATCAAGCTGGCAGGACTGATTATTCGCTACAACAACAACAACCAATCAAAATGCAGAACATTAACACGTGACTCATGTGTACTAGTAGTCGGATATAATATGTATGTGCAGGTAATATATTTCTTTATTTATCCATTTTTTGAGAACAATAAAGCGTGGCAGTGCAGCGTCCATCTACTTGAACATGAGTAGAATGTTTTCGTACATTGCAAGTGTGGTTTTGAAGCAGTTTCAACATAATAGAATGTTTTTTCTTAAAACGAAAGTGAAAGTACAATTCTCTGGTCTTGTCTTTGCTGTACCGTTTTTCCGTGCATGTCTGTCTGTGAAGCCTTAATGCAATCTTAATATTGTGTTTGTGTGCAATTGCGGGCAGCTTACTCAGCCAGGTATAAAGCCAGTACGGCAGACGTGTGAATTATGAATAGGAAACATTATTGTTGTTGCCATAGGAATTTTAATGTGTCCGTGTATTATACAATTGAACCTGCGCAATTGACCATTACGGACCATTATCATGTTATTTAATGTAATAGGTCGTGGAACTCTTTGAGTTCCGCCTTTATCCCAATATGCTATATAGTTGTTGAACTGCAGTAGATCTATTCTATAATCATAATGCACATGTAGCTTTGATAGCCTCTGTCCATAATATAAATTGCACTGCACTTTAATATACAATGGTCTTGGTTCCCTACGGTCCTGCCTTTATCCAATGTATTTGTTTGCACTGCATTATGATAAAATGACACTAACCAGCACCCTGAGGTCCTGCTTTATCCAACATTATTTTATACTGTAGAATGATAGAATGGCATTGATACCCTGAGGTCCTGCCTTTATCCAACTGTATTTGGTACTGTAATGTGATAGAATGGCGTTGGTACCCTGAGGTCGTGCCTTTATCCAACTTTATTTGGTACTGTAATGTGATAGAATGACATTGGTACCCTGAGGTCCTCTGCCAATATCCAACTTTATTTTTTTGCACTATAGACTGGTAGAATGACATTGGTACCCTGAGGTCCTGCCAATATCCAACTATATTTTTCACTGTAGACTGGTAGAATGACATTGGTACCCTGAGGTCCTGCCAATAGCCAACTATATTTTGGACTGTAGACTGATAGAATGGCATTGGTACCCTGAGGTCCTGCCAATATCCAACTATATTTTATACTGTAGACTGATAGAATGGCGTTGGTACCCTGAGGTCCTGCCAATATCCAACTATATTTTATACTGTAGACTGATAGAATGGCATTGGTACCCTGAGGTCCTGCCAATATCCAACTATATTTTATACTGTAGACTGATAGAATGGCATTGGTACCCTGAGGTCCTGCCAATATCCAACTATATTTTATACTGTAGACTGATAGAATGGCATTGGTACCCTGAGGTCCTGCCAATATCCAACTATATTTTATACTGTAGACTGATAGAATGACGTTGGTACCCTGAGGTCCTGCCAATATCCAACTTTATTTTGTACTGTAATGTGGTAGAATGACATTGGTACCCTGAGGTCCTGCCAATATCCAACTTTATTTTGTACTGTAATGTGGTAGAATGACATTGGTACCCTGAGGTCCTGCCAATATCCAACTTTATTTAGTACGGTAGACTGATAGAATGGCATTGGTACCCTGAGGTCCTGCTAATATCCAACTTTATTTAGTATGGTAGACTGATAGAATGACATTGGTACCCTGAGGTCCTGCCAATATCCAACTTTATTTAGTACGGTAGAATGGTAGAATGACATTGGTACCCTGAGGTCCTGCCAATATCCAGCTTTATTTTGTACTGTAATGTGGTAGAATGACATTGGTACCCTGAGGTCCTGCCAATATCCAACTTTATTTTGTACTGTAATGTGGTAGAATGACATTGGTACCCTGAGGTCCTGCCAATATCCATCAATATTTTGTACTGTTATGTGGTAGAATGACATTGGTACCCTGAGGTCCTGCCAATATCCATCAATATTTTGTACGGTAGACTGGTAGAATGACATTGGTACCCTGAGGTCCTGCCAATATCCTACTATATTTTGTACTGTAGACTGATAGAATGACATTGGTACCCTGAGGTCCTGCCAATATCCATCAATATTTTGTACTGTAATGTGGTAGAATGGCATTGATACCGTGAGGTCCTGCCAATATCCTACTATATTTTGTACTGTAGACTGATAGAATGACATTGGTACCCTGAGGTCCTGCCAATATCCTACTATATTTTGTACTGTAGACTGATAGAATGACATTGGTACCCTGAGGTCCTGCCAATAGCCAACGATATTTTGTACTGTAGACTGATAGAATGACATTGGTACCATGAGGTCCTGCCAATATCCTACTATATTTTGTACTGTAGACTGATAGAATGACATTGGTACCCTGAGGTCCTGCCAATATCCTACTATATTTTGTACTGTAGACTGATAGAATGACATTGGTACCCTGAGGTCCTGCCAATAGCCTACTATATTTTGTACTGTAGACTGATAAAATGACATTGGTACCCTGAGGTCGTGCCAATATCCAACAATATTTTGTACTGTAATGTGGTAGAATGACATTGGTACCCTGAGGTCCTGCCAATATCCAACAATATTTTGTACTGTAATGTGGTAGAAAGTCATTGGTACCCTGAGGTCCTGCCAATATCCAACTATATTTTGTCCTGTAGACTGATAGAATGACATTGGTACCCTGAGGTCCTGCCAATATCCAACTATATTTTGTACTGTAATGTGGTAGAATGGCATTGGTACCCTGAGGTCCTGCCAATAGCCTACGATATTTTGTACGGTAGAATGGTAGAATGGCATTGGTACCCTGAGGTCCTGCCAATATCCTACTATATTTTGTACTGTAGACTGATAGAATGACATTGGTACCCTGAGGTCCTGCCAATATCCATCAATATTTTGTACGGTAGACTGGTAGAATTACATTGGTACCCTGAGGTCCTGCCAATATCCAACAATATTTTGTACGGTAGAATGGTAGAATGACATTGGTACCCTGAGGTCCTGCCAATATCCATCAATATTTTGTACGGTAGACTGGTAGAATGACATAAGTACCCTGAGGTCCTGCCAATATCCATCAATATTTTGTACGGTAGACTAGTAGAATGACATTGGTACCCTGAGGTCCTGCCAATATCCAACTATATTTTGTACAGTAGAATGGTAGAATGACATTGGTACCCTGAGGTCCTGCCAATATCCAACTATATTTTGCACGGTAGACTGGTAGAATGACATTGGTACCCTGAGGTCCTGCCAATATCCAACTATATTTTGCACGGTAGACTGGTAGAATGACATTGGTACCCTGAGGTCCTGCCAAAAGCCAACTATATTTTGTACTGTAGACTGATAGAATGACATTGGTACCCTGAGGTCCTGCCAATATCCAACTATATTTTATACTGTAGACTGATAGAATGGCGTTGGTACCCTGAGGTCCTGCCAATAGCCAACTATATTTTGTACTATAATGTGGTAGAATGACATTGGTACCCTGAGGTCCTGCCAATATCCAACTTTATTTTGTACTGTAGAATGGTAGAGTAACATTGGTACCCTGAGGTCCTGCCAATATCCAACAATATTTCATACTGTAGACTGATAGAATGACGTTGGTACCCTGAGGTCCTGCCAATAGTCAACTATATTTTGTACTACAATGTGGTAGAATGACATTGGTACCCTGAGGTCCTGCCAATAGCCAACTATATTTTGTACTGTAATGTGGTAGAATGGCATTGGTACCCTGAGGTCCTGCCAATATCCATCAATATTTTGTACTGTAATGTGGTAGAATGGCATTGGTACCCTGAGGTCCTGCCAATAGCCAACTATATTTTGTACTGTAAAATGGTAGAGTAACATTGGTACCCTGAGGTCCTGCCAATATCCATCAATATTTTGTAATGTAATGTGGTAGAATGGCATTGGTACCCTGAGGTCCTGCCAATAGCCAACTATATTTTGTACTGTAGACTGATAGAATGACATTGGTACCCTGAGGTCCTGTCAATAGCCAACTATATTTTGTACTGCAGACTGGTAGAATGACATTGGTACCCTGAGGTCCTGCCAACTATATTTTGTACTGTAGACTGATAGAATGACATTGGTACCCTGAGGTCCTGTCAATAGCCAACTATATTTTGTACTGCAGACTGGTAGAATGACATTGGTACCCTGAGGTCCTGCCAACTTTATTTTATACTGTAAAATGGTAGAATGACATTGGCACCCTGAGGTCCTGTCAATAGCCAACTATATTTTGTACTGTAGACCGATAGAATGACATTGGTACCCTGAGGTCCTGTCAATAGCCAACTATATTTTGTACTGCAGACTGGTAGAATGACATTGGTACCCTGAGGTCCTGCCAATATCCAACTATATTTTATACTGTATAACGATAGAATGGCGTTGGTACCCTGAGGTCCTGCCAATAGCCAACTATATTTTGTACTATAATGTGGTAGAATGGCATTGGTACCCTGAGGTCCTGCCAATATCCAACAATATTTTGTAATGTAGACTGATAGAATGGCGTTGGTACCCTGAGGTCCTGCCAATATCCAACTATATTTTGTACTATAATGTGGTAGAATGGCATTGGTACCCTGAGGTCCTGCCAATATCCAACAATATTTTGTAATGTAGACTGATAGAATGGCGTTGGTACCCTGAGGTCCTGCCAATATCCAACAATATTTTGTACTCTAATGTGGTAGAATGACATTGGTACCCTGAGGTCCTGCCAATATCCAACTTTATTTTATACTGTAAAATGGTAGAATGACATTGGTACCCTGAGGTCCTGCCAATATCTATCAATATTTTGTACTGTAATGTGGTAGAATGGCATTGGTACACTGAGGTACTCTACTGCCAATAGCCAACTATATTTTGTACTGTAGACTGATAGAATGACATAAGTACCCTGAGGTCCTGCCACTAGCCAACTATATTTTGTACTGTAGAATGGTAGAAAGACATTGGTACCCTGAGCTCCTGCCAATATCCATCAATATTTTGTACTGTAATGTGGTAGAATGGCATTGGTACCCTGAGGTCCTGCCAATAGCCAACTATATTTTGTACTGTAGACTGATAGAATGACGTTGGTACCCTGAGCTCCTGCCAATATCCATCAATATTTTGTACTGTAATGTGGAAGAATGGCATTGGTAGCCTGAGGTCCTGCCAATATCCATCAATATTTTGTACTGTAATGTGGTAGAATGGCATTGGTACCCTGAGGTCCTGCCAATAGCCAACTATATTTTGTACTGTAGACTGATAGAATGACATTGGTACCCTGAGGTCCTGCCAATAGCCAACTATATTTTGTACTGTAGACTGATAGAATGACATTGGTACCCTGAGGTCCTGCCAATAGCCAACTATATTTTGTACTGTAGACTGATAGAATGACATTGGTACCCTGAGGTCCTGCCAATAGCCAACTATATTTTGTACTGTAGACTGATAGAATGGCGTTGGTACCCTGAGGTCCTGCCAATATCCAACTATATTTTGTACTGTAGACTGATAGAATGGCGTTGGTACCCTGAGGTCCTGCCAATAGCCAACTATATTTTGTACTGTAGACTGATAGAATGGCGTTGGTACCCTGAGGTCCTGCCAATATCCAACTATATTTTATACGGTAGACTGATAGAATGGCGTTGGTACCCGGAGGTCCTGCCAATATCCAACTATATTTTGTACTGAAGACTGATAGAATGGCGTTGGTACCCTTTGGTACTGCCAATATCCAACTATATTTTATACGGTAGACTGATAGAATGGCGTTGGTACCCTGAGGTCCTGCCAATAGCCAACTATATTTTGTACTGTAGACTGATAGAATGGCGTTGGTACCCTGAGGTCCTGCCAATAGCCAACTATATTTTGTACTGTAGACTGATAGAATGACGTTGGTACCCTGAGCTCCTGCCAATATCCATCAATATTTTGTACTGTAATGTGGTAGAATGGCATTGGTAGCCTGAGGTCCTGCCAATATCCATCAATATTTTGTACTGTAATGTGGTAGAATGGCATTGGTACCCTGAGGTCCTGCCAATAGCCAACTATATTTTGTACTGTAGACTGATAGAATGACATTGGTACCCTGAGGTCCTGCCAATAGCCAACTATATTTTGTACTGTAGACTGATAGAATGGCGTTGGTACCCTGAGGTCCTGCCAATATCCAACTATATTTTGTACTGTAGACTGATAGAATGGCGTTGGTACCCTGAGGTCCTGCCAATAGCCAACTATATTTTGTACTGTTGACTGATAGAATGGCGTTGGTACCCTGAGGTCCTGCCAATATCCAACTATATTTTGTACTGTAGACTGATAGAATGGCGTTGGTACCCTGAGGTCCTGCCATTATCCAACTATATTTTATACGGTAGACTGATAGAATGGCGTTGGTACCCTGAGGTCCTGCCAATAGCCAACTATATTTTGTACTGTAGACTGATAGAATGGCATTGGTACCCTGAGGTCCTGCCAATATCCAACTATATTTTATACTGTAGACTGATAGAATGGCGTTGGTACCCTGAGGTCCTGCCAATAGCCAACTATATTTTTTTGCACTATAGACTGGTAGAATGACATTGGTACCCTGAGGTCCTGCCAATATCCAACAATATTTTTTTGCACTGTAGACTGGTAGAATGACATTGGTACCCTGAGGTCCTGCCAATAGCCCATTATATTTTTTTGCACTATAGACTGGTAGAATGACATTGGTACCCTGAGGTCCTGCCAATAGCCAACTATATTTTTTTGCACTATAGACTGGTAGAATGACATTGGTCCCCTGAGGTCCTGCCAATATCCAACTTTATTTAGTACAGTAGAATGGTAGAATGACATTGGTACCCTGAGGTCCTGCCAATATCCAACTTTATTTAGTACGGTAGAATGGTAGAATGACATTGGTACCCTGAGGTCCTGCCAATATCCAACTTTATTTAGTACGGTAGAATGGTAGAATGACATTGGTACCCTGAGGTGCTGCCAATATCCAACTTTATTTAGTACGGTAGAATGGTAGAATGACATTGGTACCCTGAGGTTCTGCCAATATCCAACTTTATTTAGTACGGTAGAATGGTAGAATGACATTGGTACCCTGAGGTCCTGCCAATATCCAACTTTATTTAGTACGGTAGAATGGTAGAATGACATTGGTACCCTGAGGTCCTGCCAATATCCAACTTTATTTAGTACGGTAGAATGGTAGAATGACATTGGTACCCTGAGGTCCTGCCAATATCCAACTTTATTTAGTACGGTAGAATGGTAGAATGACATTGGTACCCTGAGATCCTGCCAATATCCAACTTTATTTAGTACGGTAGAATGGTAGAATGACATTGGTACCCTGAGGTCCTGCCAATATCCAACTTTATTTAGTACGGTAGAATGGTAGAATGACATTGGTACCCTGAGGTCCTGCCAATATCCAACTTTATTTAGTACGGTAGAATGGTAGAATGACATTGGTACCCTGAGGTTCTGCCAATATCCAACTTTATTTAGTACGGTAGAATGGTAGAATGACATTGGTACCCTGAGGTCCTGCCAATATCCAACTTTATTTAGTACGGTAGAATGGTAGAATGACATTGGTACCCTGAGGTCCTGCCAATATCCAACTTTATTTAGTACGGTAGAATGGTAGAATGACATTGGTACCCTGAGGTCCTGCCAATATCCAACTTTATTTAGTACGGTAGAATGGTAGAATGACATTGGTACCCTGAGATCCTGCCAATATCCAACTTTATTTAGTACGGTAGAATGGTAGAATGACATTGGTACCCTGAGGTCCTGCCAATATCCAACTTTATTTAGTACGGTAGAATGGTAGAATGACATTGGTACCCTGAGGTCCTGCCAATATCCAACTATATTTCGCACCGTGACTTGAAGAATGACATTGGTACCCTGAGGTCCTGCCAATATCCAACTATATTTTATACTGCAGACTGATAGAATGGCGTTGGTACCCTGAGGTCCTGCCAATAGCCTACGATATTTTGTACTGTAGAATGGTAGAATGACATTGGTACCCTGAGGTCCTGCCAATATCCAACTTTATTTAGTACGGTAGAATGGTAGAATGACATTGGTACCCTGAAGTCCTGCCAATATCCAACTTTATTTAGTACGGTAGAATGGTAGAATGACATTGGTACCCTGAGGTCCTGCCAATATCCAACTATATTTTGCACGGTAGACTTGTAGAATGACATTGGTACCCTGAGGTCCTGCCAATATCCAACTATATTTTATACTGTAGACTGATAGAATGGCGTTGGTACCCTGAGGTCCTGCCAATAGCCAACTATATTTTGTACTATAATGTGGTAGAATGACATTGGTACCCTGAGGTCCTGCCAATATCCAACTTTATTTTTTACTGTAGAATAGTAGAGTACCATTGGTACCCTGAGGTCCTGCCAATATCCAACAATATTTTTCACTGTAGACTGGTAGAATGACATTGGTACCCTGAGGTCCTGCCAATATCCAACTATATTTCATACTGTAGACTGATAGAATGGCGTTGGTACCCTGAGGTCCTGCCAATAGTCAACTATATTTTGTACTACAATGTGGTAGAATGACATTGGTACCCTGAGGTCCTGCCAATAGCCAACTATATTTTGTACTGTAATGTGGTAGAATGGCATTGGTATCCTGAGGTCCTGCCCATATCCATCAATATCTTGTACTGTAATGTGGTAGAATGGCATTGGTACCCTGAGGTCCTGCCAATAGCCAACTACTAGTATATTTTGTACTGTAATGTGGTATAATGGCATTGGTACCCTGAAGTCCTGCCAATATCCGTCAATATTTTGTACTGTAATGTGGTAGAATGGCATTGGTATCCTGAGGTCCTGCCCATATCCATCAATATCTTGTACTGTAATGTGGTAGAATGGCATTGGTACCCTGAGGTCCTGCCAATAGCCAACTACTAGTATATTTTGTACTGTAATGTGGTATAATGGCATTGGTACCCTGAAGTCCTGCCAATATCCGTCAATATTTTGTACTGTAATGTGGTAGAATGGCATTGGTACCCTGAGGTTCTGCCAATATCCAACTATTTTTTGTACTGTAGACTGATAGAATGACATTGATACCCTGAGGTCCTGCCAATATCCAACAATATTAAATATTGTAGAATGGTAGAATGACATTGGTACCCTGAGGTCCTGACAATATCCAACAATATTTTGTACTGTAGATTGTAGAATGGCATTGGTACCCTGAGGTCCTGCTAATATCAAACAATTTTTTGTACTGTAGAATGATAGAATGGCATTGGTACCCTGAGGTCCTGCCAATAACTAACAATATTATATACTGTATACTGATAGAATGACATTGGTATCCTGAGGTTCTGCCAATATCCAACAATATTTTGGACTGTAGACTGATAGAATGACATTGGTATCCTGAGGTTCTGCCAATATCCAACAATATTTTGGACTGTAGACTGATAGAATGGCATTAGTACCCTGAGGTCCTGCCAATATCCAACAATATTAAATACTGTAGAATGATAGAACGGCATTGGTACCCTGAGGTCCTGCCAATATCCAACTATATTTTGTACTGTAGAATGATAGAATGGCATTGGTACCCTGAGGTCCTGCCAATATCCAACTATATTTTTTACTGTGGAATGATAGAATGGCATTGGTACCCTGAGGTCCTGCCAATATCCAACAATATCTTGGATTGTAGACTGATAGAATGGCATTGGTACCCTGAGGTCCTGCTAATATCCAACAATATTAAATACTGTAGAATAGTGGAATGGCATTGGTACCCTGAAGTCCTGCCAATATCCAACAATATTAAATATTGTAGAATGGTAGGTTGACATTGGTACCCTGAGGTCCGGCCAATATCCAACAATATTTTGTACTGTAGATTGTAGAATGGCATTAGTACCCTGAGGTCCTGCTAATATCCAACAATATTTTGTACTGTAGAATGATAGAATGGCATTGGTACCCTGAGGTCCTGTCTTTATCCAACTATATTTTATTCTGTAATGTGATAGAATGTCATTGATACTGTTCGGTCATGTTATAATCCTGCTATTTTGTGTACTGTAGAATGATAAAATGGCGTTGGTAATCTGGGGTCCTGCCTTTATCTGTATATATGTAATTATTTAAACCTCTCGGTCAAGGATAATCCATGAAAGTGCAAGCACTTATTTCCAATGGGGTCCTGTGTTTTTAATGAAGGGACAGCAGGTGGAAGAGATAGTGGTGTGATACAAGGTATCCGGGCGAGATGCCCTAGCTCTTTCCGAAGAGACACCTTGGTTCTTTAACATGCCCGGTGTATAGCACCGATACACGCGAGACTACCTCTGGGTTGCTAACCAGTTCATCTCTAGTTAGGTGGGAAACACAGAAAAGCGTTTCAGAAATGATCAAGTGCCCCGGCCGAGGATCGAACCCGGGACCTCTCGATCAGCAGTCAAGCAGGCTATCCGCTCGACCACCGTACCACCTTTATCTAACTACATATCGTTTATAGTGTCAACTCATTACGGACTGAACCAAATATTTGATGACTGAATAGAACATTTTTGTCAACTCTTTACTGTTATAACGAAACACTTGTTGAATGAATAAACCACTCACTGACTGAATGAATTCCGCATAGACTGACTGAAACACTTATTGAATGGATATAACACGTGTTGAATGAATGAACCACTCACTAACTAAATGAAACACTCATTGACTGAATGTAACACTCATATACTAAATAAATCACTCAAAGAATGAATCAAACACTTCCAGACTAAATGAATCACTTGTTGAATGAATGTAACATCTGTTGAATGAATAAACCTCTCATTGAGTAAATGAAACACTCACAGACTGCATGATAGACATTTTGAATGCGCGAAACACTTGTTAACCAAATGAATCACTCAAATACTGAATAAATCAATCATAGACTGAATGAAACACTAACAGACAGAATGAAACACTTACAGACTGAATGTAACACTCATAGACTGAATGAAACTCACATGCTGAACTACTCACAGACTGAATTTAACACTCACGGACTGAATGAATTACTCACTAAATGAATGAAACATTTGCTGACCAAATTAATCATTCACTGCCTGACTGAAACACTTACTTAATGAATGAATCACTTGCTGACCAAATGAATAACTCACTGACTGAATGGAAAACTCACAGACTGGATGTAACCATCACAGACCGAATGAAACACTCTCAGACTAAATGAAACACTCTCAGACTGAATGAACCACACGTGCTGTCCAAATGAACTACACATATACTGAATGAAACACTCACATACTGAATGAATCATTTGTTGAATAAATATTACACTTGTTGAATGAATAAACCACTCGCTGACTTATTGAAACACTCACAGACTAAATGAAACAATCACATACTGAATGAATCACGTGTTGAAGGAATGAACCACTCACTGACTGAATGAACCTCTTACTTACTTAATGAGACACTAACAGACAGCATAAAACACTTGTTGACCAAATGAATCACTCACATAATGAATTGATCACTCACATACTGAATGTTACACTCAAAGACTGAATAAATCACTCACTAAATGAATGGAACAGTTGCTTACCAAATGAATCACTCACCAACTGAATAAATTTCTCACTGACTGAATGGAAGACTCACAATCACTAATGAAACACTCACAGACTAAATGAAACACACATAGACTGAATGAATCACTCACTAAATGAATGAAACACACGTGTCGACCAAATGAACTGCTCACCGATTGAATGAAACACTCAAATGCTTAATGTTTTACACACAGTCTGAATGAATCACTCACTAAATGAATGAAACACACGTGTCGACCAAATGAACTGCTCACCGATTGAATGAAACACTCAAATGCTTAATGTTTTACACACAGCCTGAATGCATCACTCACTAAATGAATGAATTACTTTTTGACTGAATGAAATACTTGCTCACTCATTACTGACTGACTAAAACACTTGCTGACCGAATGAAAAACTAGCTGACGGAATGAAACACTTGCTGACACGTTACTGACTGAATGAAACATTTGCTGACCAAATGAAACACTTGCTGACTGAATTAAACTCTTGCTGACTGAATCAAAGACTTGCTGGATGTATGAACCATATGCTGACTTATAACTGTTTGGATAAAACACTTGCTGACAGAATGAAATGCATTTGACCCATTTCTGACTGCATGAAAAACTAACTGACGGAATAAAACACTTCCTGACACATTACTGATTGAATGAAACATTTGCTGACTGAATGAAACACTTGCTGACTAATTTCTGACTTACTGCAAACTGACTGACTGACTGAATGAAACCCTTGCTGACCTATTAATGACTGAATGAAACACTTGCTGACTCATTTCTGACTGATTGACAAACTAACTGACTGAATCCAACACTTCCTGATTCATTACTGATTGAATGAAATACTTGCTGACTGAATAAAACAATTGCTGACTCCTCATTACTGACTGAATGTAACACTTGCTGAATGAATGTATCACTTGCTGGCTCATAACTGACTTGAGGAAACGCTTGTTGACTCATTACTGACTGACCATAACACTTACTGACTGAATGAAGCACTTGCTGACTCATTACTGACTAAATAAAACACTTGCTGGCTGTATGAAACAAATGATGACTCATAACTGACTGAATTAAATACTTGTTGACTGTATGAAACTCTTGATGACCCAGTACTGTCTGAATGAAAGACTTGTTGACTGAATGAAACATTTAATAACAGAATGAAACACTTGCTGACTGTATGAAGCACTAACTGACTCATTATGGACTTAATTAAACATTAGATGACTGAATTAAACACTTTTTGACTGAATGTAACTTTTGTTGACTGAATGAAACACTTGCTGACTGTACGAAAGACATGTTTACTCATTACTGAATCATTACTGACTGAATGAAATACTTGTTGACTGTATGAATCACTTGTTGAATGTATGGTCACTTGTTAACTGTATGAAACACTTGTTGACTCATTACTGACTGAATGTAACACTTATTGCCTGCATGAGACACTTGTTGACTCATTATTGACTGAATGTAACACTTATTGCCTGCATGAAACACTTATTGACTTATTACTGACCTATTGTAACGCTTATTGACTGTATAAAACACTTGTTGCCTCATTACTGACTGAATGTAACAGTTGCCCGACTGAATGAAACACTTGTGGACTGTATGAAACACTTGTTGACTCATTACTGACTGAATGTAACACTTGTTGACTGTATGAAACACTTGTTCACACATAAATGACTGAATGAAACACTTGCTGACTTAATATAACATTTGTTGACTGTATGAAACACTTGTTGACTCATGACTGGCTGAATGTAACACTTGTTGACTGTATAAAACACTTGCTGACTCATTACTTAGCGCATTAAACCCTTTCTGACTGATTCAAATACTTGTTGACTGTATTAAACACTTGCTGACTGCATTAAACACTTGCTGAATGTATGACACACCTGCTGAATGTATGAAACACTTGCTAACTAATTACTGACTGAGGTAAACACGTGATGACTGTATGAAACACTTGCTGACTCATTACTGATTGAATCGAACACTTGCTGACTGAACAAAACACTTGCTGACTGTATTAAACACTTGCTGACCCATTACTGTCTGAATTAAACACTTGCTGACTCAGTAACGACTGAACTAAACACTTGCTGACGTATTACTGACTATACGAAACGCTTGTTGACTGAATGAAACACTTGCTGACTCATTACTGGTTTAATTAAACACTTGTTGTTGGCTGTATGAAAAATGTGTTTACTGTATGATACATTTGTTGCCAGTATGAAACACTTGGGGACTAATAACTGATTTAACTAAACACTCATTGTAACTAAATGTAACACTTGCTGACTTATTATTGCCTGCATTAAACATGTGCTGACATATAACTGACTGTACAAAACACATATTGACTGAATGAAACACTTGTTGACTGTATGAACACTTGCTGACACATTACTGACTGAATGTAACACTTGCTGAATGAATGGAACACTTGCTGACTGTATGGCACACTTGCTAACTCATTACTGACTGAGGTTAACACGTGAAGACTGCATGAAACAATTGCTGACTCAATACTGACTGAATCAAACACTTGTTGACTGAATAAAACACTTTCTGACTGTACGAAACACGTGCGGACTCATTACTGACTAAATTAAGCACTTGCTGACTCATTACCGACTGAATTAAACGCTTACTGACACATACCTTACTGAACAAAACTCTTTTTGACTGATAAAACATATGCTGATCGTATGAAACACTTGCTGACTCATTACTGACTTAATAAAGCACTTGTTGACTGTATGAAACATTTGTTGACTGTATGAAACACTTGTTGCCAGTATGAAGTACTTGCTGACTCATTACTGACTTAATTAAACATTTGCTGAAGGAATATAACACTTGCTGACTGAATATAACACTTGCTGACTTAATGAAACACTTGTTGACGGACTGAAACACTTGTTGCCTGAATGATACATGTGCTGACTGTATGAAACACTTGTTGGCTGTATAAAACACTTGCTTACTCATTACTGACTGAATGTAACACTTGCTGACTTAATGAAATTCTTGCTGACACAATACTGACGAAATGAAGCACTTGCTAACTGAATGAAAACATTGCTGACTATTTGAAAGACATGCTGAATCATTACTGACTGTATGAAATACTTGCTGATTGTATGAAACAATTGCTGACTGAATCAAACACTTGCTGACAGAATCAAACATTTGCTGACTCATTACTGAGTGTATTAAATTCATGTTGACTGAATGAAATACTTGTTGACTGAATGAAATACTTGTTGACTGAATAAAACACTTTCTGACCCAAAACTGACTGAATGAAACACTTGCTGATTCATTACTGACTGAATTAAACACTTACTGACTGTTTGAAACACTTGCTGACTCCTTACTGATTGAATGAAACACTTGCTGACTGAATGAAACACTTGCTAAGTCATTACTTACTTAATCAAACACTTGTTGACTGTATGAAACACTTGTTGCCAGTATAAAATACTTGCTGACCTATTACTGACTTAATTAAACACTTGCTGACTGAATGTAACACTTGCTGACTGAATGAAACACTTGTTGGATGATTGAAACACTTCTTGACTGAATGAAACACGTGCTGACTGTATGAAACATTTGTTGACTGTATAAAACATTTGCTTACTTATTACTGACTGAATGTAATACTTGCTAACTGAATGAAACACTTGCTGACCCAATACTGACGAAATTAAACACTTGCTAACTGAATGGAAAAAATGCTGACTGTATGAAATACTTGCTGAATCATTATTGACTGTATGAAAGACTTGATGATTGTATATAACACTTGCTGACTGAATTAAACATTTGCTAACTTATTTCTGACTGTATTAATTACATGTTAACTTCATGAAATACTTGTTTACTTCATGATATACTTGTTGACTGAATAAAACACTGTCTGACCAATAACTGACTGAATCATACACTTGCTGATTCATTACTGACTGAATTAAACACTTACTGTCTGTTTGAAACACTTGCTGACTCCTTACTGACTGAATGAAGCACCAGCTGACTGTATGAAACACTTGCTGAGTCATTACTGACTTAATTAAACACTTGTTGACTGTATGAAACACTTGTTGAATGTATGAAACACTTGTTGCCAGTATGAAATACTTGCTGACCTATTACTGACTTAATTAAACACTTGCTGACTGAATGTAACACTTGCTGACTGAATGACAAACTTGTTGGATGATTGAAACACTTCTTGCCTGCATGAAACACGTGTTGACTGTATGAAACACTTGTTGACTGTATGAAACATTTGCTTACTCATTACTGATGGAATGTAACACTTGCTTACTGAATGAAACACTTGCTGACTCAATACTGACGAAATTAAACACTTGCTAACTGTATGAAAACATTGCTGACTGTATGAAATACTTGCTGAATCATTATTAACTGTATGAAAGACTTGCTGATTGTATGAAACAATTGCGGACTGAATCAAACACTTGCTGACTGAATTAAACATTTGCGGACTCAGTACTGACTGTATTAAATACATGTTGACTTCATGAAATACTTGTTGACTTCATGATATACTTGTTGACTGAATAAAACACTTTCTGACCAATAACTGACTGAATGAAACACTTGCTGACTCCTTACTGTCTGAATGTAATACTTGCTGACTAAATGAAACACTTGCTGACCCAATACAGACTGAATGTAATACATCCTGACTGAATGTAATACTTGCTGACTGAATAAAACACTTGTTGACTGAATGCAACACGTGTTGACTGAATTAAACACTTGTTGACTGTATGAAACACTTGTTGACTCATTACTGGCTGAATGTAACAATTGCTGACTGAATGAAACAGTTACTGACCCAATACAGACTGAATGAAACACTTGCTGACTGAATGAAACACTTGTAGTCTCATTACTGACTATATCAAACGATTGCTAACTGTATCAAACACTTGCTGACTGTATGAAACAATTGCTGACTGAATCAAACATTTGCTGACTCATTACTGACAGTTAAAACACATGTTGACTGAATGAAATACTTGTTGACTAAATGAAATACTCGTTGACTGAATGAAACACTTGCTGACTCATTACTGACTCATTGAAACACGTGTTGACGGAATGAAACACTTGCTGACTGATCAAATATTTTCTGACTCAATGCTGACTGTATTAAGCATATGTTGACTTCATGAAATACTTGTTGACTGATTGAAGCACTTTCTGACCGATTACTGACTAAATTAAACATTTCTGACCAATTACTGACTGAATGAAACACTTGCCGACTTATTACTGACTCAATGGAACGTTTGTTGACTGCATGAAACACGTGTTTACTTCATTAAATAATTGTTGACTGAATGAAACACTTGTTGCCTCATTTATGACAGGATGAAACACTTTCTGACTGAATGAAACACTTGTTGTCTGCATGAAACACTTGCTGGCTCATTACTGACTGTAACACTTGCTGACTGAATGAAACACGTGCTGACCCAATACAGACTGAATGAAACACTTGCTGATTGAATGAAACACTTGCTGACTGAATGACAAAATTGCTGACTGATTGAACCACGTTTGGCTGAATGAAATACTTGCTGACTCATTACTGCCTGAATCAAACACTTGCTGACTGAACAAAACATGTGCTGACTAAATGAAATACTTGTTGACTGAATGAAACAAGTCTGGACTCATTTATGACAGAATGAAACACTTGCTGACTGGAGGAAATAGTTGTTAATTTAATGAGACACTTGCTGACTCATTAATGACTGTATGAAACACTTGCTGACTATGTGAAACACTTGCTGACTAATTACTGGCAGAATTAAACACTTGCTGACTGTTTTAAACACTTGCTGACTAATAACTGAATGAATCAAACACTTATTGGCTGCATGAAACACTTGCTAACTACTTTCTGATTGAATATAACACTTGCTGACTTCATTAAACACTTGTTGGCTGAATGAAACACTTACTGACCCATTTTGATTGTATTAAACACGTGTCGACTGAATAAACAATTGTGGATTGAATGTAATACTTTCTGACTAAATCAAATACTTGCTGACTGAATCAAGCACTTGCTGACTCATTGCTGATTGAATGTAACACTTGCTGACTCATTATGGACATAATTAAACACTCGCTGACTTATTACTGACTGCATTCAACACTTGTTGATTGAATGAAACAATTGGTTTTTAAATGAAACACTTGTTGACTAATTCAAACACTTGCTGACTGATTCAAACATATGCTGACTGATTCAAACACTTGCTGATTCATTGCTGACTCAATTAAACACTTATTGACTGAATAAACAATTGTGGATTGGATGTAACACTTTCTGACTAAATCAAATACTTGCTGACTGAATCAAGCACTTGCTGACTCATTGCTGATTGAATGTAACACCTGCTGACTCATTATGGACATAATTAAACACTCGCTGACTTATTACTGACTGCATTCAACACTTGTTGATTGAATGAAACAATTGGTGTTTAAATGAAACACTTGTTGACTAATTCAAACACTTGCTGACTGATTCAAACACATGCTGACTGATTCAAACACTTGCTGATTCATTGCTGACTTAATTAAACACTTGTTGACTGAATACAACACTTGTTGACAAAACAAAATACTCATTAATGACTAAATTAAACACTTCCTGACTGTATTAAACAATCGGTGACTGAATGAAACACTTGGTGACTCATAACTGACTGATTGAAAAACTTGCTGACTGATTGAAACACTTGTTGCCTGAATGAAACTCTTGCTGACTCATTACTAACTGAATAAAACACTTGCTGTCTGTATGAAACATTTGGGAACTGCATGAAACACTTGCTGACTCATTACTGACTGATTAAAAAACTTTCTGACTGACTGAAGCACGTGTTGACCGACTGTAACACACACTGACTCAATGGAGAATACATTGATGAAACACAAACTGACTCAATGAAACACACACTGACTAAATAAAACATACACTGACTAAATGAAACACTTCTGACTTAATAAAACATACACTGACTCAATGAAATATACACTGACTCAATGAAACATACACTGACTCTATGAAACGTTCACTGACTCAATGAAACATACACTGTCTCTATGAAACATACACTGACTCTATGAAACATACAATGTCTCTATGAAACATACACTGTCTGTATGAAACATACACTGTCTCTATGAAACATACACTGACTCTATGAAACATACACTGTCTCTATGAAACATACACTGACTCTATGAAACATACACTATCTCTATGAAACATACACTGACTCAATGAAACATACACTGACTCTATGAAACATACACTGTCTCTATGAAACATACACTGACTCAATGGAACATACACTGACTCAATGAAACATACACTGACTCTATGAAACATACACTGACTCAATGAAACATACACTGACTCTATGAAACATACACTGACTCAATGAAACATACACTGACTCTATGAAACATACACCGACTCAATGAAACATACACTGACTCAATGAAACATACACTGACTCTATGAAACATACACTGACTCAATAAGACATACACTGACTCTATGAAACATACACTGACTCTATGAAACAAACACTGACTCTATGAAACATACACTGTCTCTATGAAACATACACTGACTCAATGGAACATACACTGACTCAATGAAACATACACTGACTCTATGAAACATACACTGACTCAATGAAACATACACTATCTCTATGAAACATACACTGACTCAATGAAACATACACTGACTCTATGAAACATACACTGTCTCTATGAAACATACACTGACTCAATGGAACATACACTGACTCAATGAAACATACACTGACTCTATGAAACATACAATGTCTCTATAAAACATACACTGACTCAATGAGACATACATGTACATTGACTCTATGCAACACACACTGTCTCTATGAAACATACACTGACTCAATGAGACATACAATGACTCAATGAGACATACACTGACTCTATGAAACATACACTGACTCTATGAAACAAACACTGACTCTATGAAACATACACTGACTCAATGAAACATACACTGACTCTATGAAACATACACTGTCTCTATGAAACATACACTGACTCAATGGAACATACACTGACTCAATGAAACATACACTGACTCTATGAAACATACACTGACTCAATGAGACATACACTGACTCTATGAAACATACACTGACTCTATGAAACAAACACTGACTCTATGAAACATACACTGTCTCTATGAAACATACACTGACTCAATGGAACATACACTGACTCAATGAAACATACACTGACTCTATGAAACATACACTGACTCAATGAAACATACACTATCTCTATGAAACATACACTGACTCAATGAAACATACACTGACTCTATGAAACATACACTGTCTCTATGAAACATACACTGACTCAATGGAACATACACTGACTCAATGAAACATACACTGACTCTATGAAACATACAATGTCTCTATGAAACATACACTGACTCAATTAAACATACAATGACTCTATAAAACATACACTGACTCAATGAGACATACATGTACATTGACTCTATGCAACACACACTGTCTCTATGAAATATACACTGACTCAATGAGACATACAATGACTCAATGAGACATACACTGACTCTATGAAACATACACTGACTCTATGAAACAAACACTGACTCTATGAAACATACACTGACTCAATGAAACGTAAACTGACTCTATGCAACACACACTGACTCAATGAAACATACACTGACTCAATGAAACGTACACTGACTCAATGACTTAATTAACTGACCAACGGTTAACACGTTCAACATCTCTGAAACAATTTAAGGGACCAATACGCAGCCTCCTTATTAAGGTGCCATTTGCTTCAATCGTTTACTGGAGCATATCGTGTGTGCTTTTTCGGTGTGATAAAACTGATTTCGTTTAAAGGGAAGACTGTCCATTCAATACAACATCATTGTCATTAAAATCATCTGACGAATTTAAGATTTTTAAAGTTTTAGTATTGTTGTTATATTTATTTTACATAGTATACATTGACACAATGGAGCATACACTGACTCCTTTAGCTCTCAATTAAACACACTTTCTTTACTTACTCAATGAAACACACATTTACTCAATGAAGCACTCTATTGATTTAATGAAACACATTGACTCGGTGGAACACACATTGACTCCTTACTCAGTAGAGTGAATCAATCATACGCTGTTTTCCCTACTGGCAGCATGAAATTCTGACTAAAAGGAACACACATTTGGCTGAAGAAACATGCACTGAGTCCATTCTGGCAAAATAAAACACATACTAGCTGAATGAAGCATGCACTGATGTTTTACTCATTGATTGAAACTCTCACTGAATGATTAAAACTCTCAGTGAATGAATGGGAAGGATGCCTAACTGAAGGACTCCATGTGAAATTAAATGTGAAGAGAATGTTAAATATTTACTGAGTCAAACTAATGTAGTGTAGAAGTCTTTCTCCTTATCTGTACTTTCCAATGTTTATTGATCTCTGTTAATGCATATATTGATACATTTTTATTGTTATAATAAATTTATTGCGAAATTCCCGGTACCGATAGCTGCAGTACATGGTATAATATCATTGACTCAGTAATAATTCTTACAATTTAACTGTTTTTCAGACAAAGTTATGCCAATGAGTGGAATAAGGATTATCACTATGGATTTCATAAAAGTCTTTAGTACAAGGAAATTCCAGATCAGCGTTCGATCCAGAGAGGAGATTTAAATAGTCTTTAACAGTGACTATACAAATGACAATGGGCCAGTGATAGAAAAAAAGAAGAAACAAATTTCACAGCACAAACAAAACAAAACGGGCAGAATTAGAAGAAATTGTTTGATAATCCTAACAGAGTTCTGAATAACAGCAGGCTGCATGCCAATTTGACCACTTACAACCCGTTTGGCCGGCTGGAAATGTGAAATTTATATACATTTTGAAGAAAATAATTGCAATAAGGACCTTATCAGGCCTGTTGGTTAAGCATTTCGTTTGCTATATTAAAATTTAATCCTGTTGTGCTTTGTTATAACAGAACAGAAACACAATTATTCAATGGGACACAGAAATCATTAAGTTATAGCCGATTTTTAGCTATAACAGACTTCCTTATGAGGGAGTGGTAGAACATTGAAATAAAGAAGGACGAAGTCGGGGATTAGTTCATTCGCTTTCAAGCAAGTTCCATTGTATGTGACAAATTTAGTCTGCCAATAACTATTCAAATGGCTAGAAATGCGCTATTTGGTTTATCCAATTTCTCAATAGCTAATTGGAGATATTGGCTTGAAATGCATGATAAAAATTAATTTACCTTCCTGTAATTTAACCTTACTAACTTTGACACCATTTACCAATTGCAACAAAACAAGTGTTGAAGACCAATTCCTACTACACACAGACACAGTATTTAGTCAAAAGATGTAGGTTTTTTCTGGCACTAGTTTGAAAATTGAACTCAATAGCCGTATTTTGTCTGTGGCATCATTTTGTCGTAATTGTCGACGTTGTTACAATGTTTGTACCTCTGATGTTTTCTGTCGTGTACAGATTCTTTAAAAGTGTTGATTACATGTCACAAATGTCTAAACTGATTGTACACTGTATATACATGATGTGTCGCATGAGCATGGGTATGCTCGTTGGCTATAAATTGGCTATTCTCTAGCGATTTAGATAGACAAATAGAAAGAAGTAAAATACATTCTGTTATTTGCCTTTGTTTAGCAAATTCATTTCTGAACTCTGCTGCAAATCTTCTGTTTTGAATGGTTCATGCAAGTGGAGCCAGATTCGCATGGTGTTAGATGAATAGCACGAAAAATTTGGTTCAAAATTATTTCTAGGAAATATCACTGCGGTGTTATGCCAACAGGTTGGATGTTGTACATTTGCAGAGTTTTGTGGTGCAATATGTTAGATCAAGCGTTTGATCGATACCCAATGTACTTTACTGCTCATTAATTGAAATTTACGTGTAGCATATCGCTGGCTTAGAATAAAAAGGTATTACTTATATGCCTGATGCATATTTAAAATCAGCATCACAATGTGCTTCTTATGAACCTACTTCATGAAAATCGGAACTTCTCATGTTGACCAAGCTGAAGATGAAGCAGCTTGTTAAACCATAAGTAAAGAGTAATTTCCCAACAGTCTTTCCTTGTGTTCTCAACATGGAGATTTTTTGCTTGCAAACGTCTAATTATAAGTCAGCGATATATGAAGGAGACACTTGGGATTGCATGCAGAGTTGATGACAAATCACTGTATGTCTTATCGGAATCCTATAAAATTCATCTTGTATCATTTATTGCTATTGAAAGTGCATGTAAAATCTAAATACCTAAATTCCAATTACAATCTGATCTATGTACTCATTATTGCAGTACTCTATACTTCAACGTGTACTCATCATTGCAATCGCCAGACATCGGCTTATTTATACACAGTCGTAACAGCTAACTTGAAAACCATGGTTTGGCTGAATTTCTATGTGTTGTTATAACATTTTTGTAATTCTATAAATAAACCTGTACTTATATATATGTTGTCTTGTCTTTTAAATACATGTAGTTGTACGCGTATGTTAACTATATGGCACTCTTCGACCATAGATCTCAGTATAGTCGGTATGCCAAGTACCAAAAAGTGGCCTAACCCAAAAATTTAGTACGCAACAAATTTTTTTGCATAAAATAGTTATTTAACATGTCCTTTCATAGAAAACAAGTGATGCAACCTTGTCATCATTGAGCATTTTGATAGGACGTCAGTGTACCAATGTTATTTTACCATTCTACAGTACAAAATATTGTTTGATATTGGCTGGACCTCAGGGTACCAATGTCATTCTACCTCATTACACTACAAAATATGGTTGGCTATTGGCAGGATCTCAGGGTACCAACGCCATTCAATCATTCTACAGTACAAAATATAGTAGGATATTGGCAGGACCTCAGGGTACCAATGTCATTCTACCACATTACAGTACGAAAAATTGTTGGATATTGGCAGGACCTCAGGGTACCAATGTCATTCTACCACATTACAGTACAAAATATCATTGGCTATTGGCAGGACCTCAGGGTACCAATGTCATTCTATCAGTCTACAGTTCAAAATATAGTTGGCTATTGGCAGGACCTCAGGGTACCAATGCCATTGCATCCGTCTAAAGTACAAAATATAGTTGGATATTGGCAGGACCTCAGGGTACCAATGTCTTTCTACCACATTACACTACAAAATATGATTGGCTATTGGCAGGACCTCAGGGTACCAATGTCATTCTATCAGTCTACAGTGCAAAATATAGTTGGCTACTGGCAGGACCTCAGGGTACCAATGTCTTTCTACCATTCTACAGTACAAAATATAGTTGGCTATTGGCAGGACCTCAGGGTACCAATGCCATTCTTTCAGTCTACAGTACAAAATATTGTTGGATATTGGCAGTACCTCAGGGTACCAATGTCATTCTATCATTCTACAGTACAAAATATAGTAGGATATTGGCAGGACCTCAGGGTACCAATGTCATTCTACCACATTACAGAACAAAATATTGTTGGATATTGGCAGGACCTCAGGGTACCTATATCAATCTACCACATTACAGTGCAAAATAATGTTGGATATTGGCAGGACTTCAGGGTACCAATGTCATTCTAGCACATTACATTACAAAGTATAGTTGGATATTGGCAGGACCTCAGGGTACCAATGTCATTCTACCATTCTACAGTACAAAATATTGTCGGATATTGGCAGGACCTCAGGGTACCAATGACTTTCTACCACATATTACACTACAAAATATCGTTGGCTATTGGCAGGACCTCAGGGTACCAATGTCATTCTATCAGTCTACAGTACAAAATATAGTTGGCCTTTGGCAGGACCTCAGGGTACCAATGTCATTCTACCACATTACAGTACAAAATATGGTTGGCTATTAGCAGGACCTCAGGGTACCAACGCCATCCTATCAGTCTACAGTACAAAATATTGTTGGATATTGGCAGGACCTCAGGGTACCAATGTCATTCTACCATTCTACAGTACAAAATATAGTAGGATATTGGCAGGACCTCAGGGTACCAATGACTTTCTACCACATTACACTACAAAATATCGTTGGCTATTGGCAGGACCTCATGGTACCAATGTCATTCTATCAGTCTGCAGTACAAAATATAGTTGGCCATTGGCAGGACCTCAGGGTACCAATGTCTTTTTACCATTCTAAAGTACAAAATATAGTTGGCTATTGGCAGGACCTCAGGGTACCAATGTCATTCTACCACATTACAGTACAAAATATGGTTGGCTATTGGCAGGACCTCAGGGTACCAATGACTTTCTATCAGTCAACAGTACAACATATTGTGGGATATTGGCAGGATCTCAGGGTACCAGTGTCATCCTATCATTCTACAGTACAAAATATTGTTGGATATTGGCAGGACCTCAGGGTACCAATGTCGTCCTACCATTCTACAGTACAAAATATTGTTGGATATTGGCAGGACCTCAGGGTACCAATGTCATCCTATCATTCTACAGTACAAAATATGGTTGGCTATTGGCAGGACCTCAGGGTACCAACGCCATTCTATCAGTCTACAGTACAAAATATTGTTGGATATTGGCAGGACCTCAGGGTACCAGTGTCATCTTATCATTCTACAGTACAAAATATTGTTGGATATTGGCAGGACCTCAGGGTACCAATGTCATCCTATCATTCTACAGTACAAAGTATAGTAGGATATTGGCAGGACCTCAGGGTACCAATGTCATTCTACGACATTACAGTACAAAATATTGTTAGTTATTGGCAGGACCTCAGGGTACCAATGTCATTCTACCACATTACAGTACAAAATATCGTTGGCTATTGGCAGAACCTCAGGGTACCAATGTCATTCTATCAGTCTACAGTTCAAAATATAGTTGGCTATTGGCAGGACCTCAGGGTTCCAATGCCATTGTATCTGTCTAAAGTACAAAATATAGTTGGATATTGGCAGGACCTCAGGGTACCAATGACTTTCTACCACATTACACTACAAAATATCGTTGGCTATTGGCAGGACCTCAGGGTACCAATGTCATTCTATCAGTGTACAGTACAAAATATAGTTGGCTATTGGCAGGACCTCAGGGTACCAATGACTTTCTACCACATTACACTACAAAATATCGTTGGCTATTGGCAGGACCTCAGGGTACCAATGTCATTCTATCAGTGTACAGTACAAAATATAGTTGGCTATTGCCAGGACCTCAGGGTACCAATGTCTTTCTACCATTCTACAGTACAAAATATAGTTGGCTATTGGCAGGACCTCAGGGTACCAATGTCATTCTACCACATTACAGTGCAAAATATGGTTGGCTATTGGCAGGACCTCAGGGTACCAACGCCATTCTATCAGTCTACAGTACAAAATATTGTTGGATATTGGCAGGACCTCAGGGTACCAATGTCATCTTATCATTCTACAGTACAAAATATAGTAGGATATTGGCAGGACCTCAGGGTACCAATGTCATTCTACCACATTACAGTACAAAATATTGTTGGATATTGGCAGGACCTCAGGGTACCAATGTCTTTCTACCACATTACAGTACAAAATAGTGTTGGATATTGGCAGGACCTCAGGGTACCAATGTCATTCTACCACATTACAGTACAAAATATCGTTGGCTATTGGCAGGACCTCAGGGTACCAATGTCATTCTATCAGTCTACAGTTCAAAATATAGTTGGATATTGGCAGGACCTCAGGGTACCAATGACTTTCTACCACATTACACTACAAAATATTGTTGGCTATTGGCAGGACCTCAGGGTACCAACGCCATTCTATCAGTCTACAGTACAAAATATTGTTGGATATTGGCAGGACCTCAGGGTACCAGTGTCATCCTATCATTCTACAGTACAAAATATTGTTGGATATTGGCAGGACCTCAGGCTACCAATGTCATCCTATCATTCTACAGTACAAAGTATAGTAGGATATTGGCAGGACCTCAGGGTACCAATGTCATTCTACGACATTACAGTACAAAATATTGTTAGTTATTGGCAGGACCTCAGGGTACCAATGTCATTCTACCACATTACAGTACAAAATATCGTTGGCTATTGGCAGAACCTCAGGGTACCAATGTCATTCTATAGGTCTACAGTTTAAAATATAGTTGGCTATTGGCAGGACCTCAGGGTACCAATGCCATTGTATCTGTCTAAAGTACAAAATATAGTTGGATATTGGCAGGACCTCAGGGTACCAATGACTTTCTACCACATTACACTACAAAATATCGTTGGCTATTGGCAGGACCTCAGGGTACCAATGTCATTCTATCAGTGTACAGTACAAAATATAGTTGGCTATTGGCAGGACCTCAGGGTACCAATGACTTTCTACCACATTACACTACAAAATATCGTTGGCTATTGGCAGGACCTCAGGGTACCAATGTCATTCTATCAGTGTACAGTACAAAATATAGTTGGCTTTTGCCAGGACCTCAGGGTACCAATGTCTTTCTACCATTCTACAGTACAAAATATAGTTGGCTATTGGCAGGACCTCAGGGTACCAATGTCATTCTACCACATTACAGTGCAAAATATGGTTGGCTATTGGCAGGACCTAAGGGTACCAACGCCATTCTATCAGTCTACAGTACAAAATATTGTTGGATATTGGCAGGACCTCAGGGTACCAATGTCATCTTATCATTCTACAGTGCAAAATATAGTAGGATATTGGCAGGACCTCAGGGTACCAATGTCATTCTACCACATTACAGTACAAAATATTGTTGGATATTGGCAGGACCTCAGGGTACCAATGTCTTTCTACCACATTACAGTACAAAATAGTGTTGGATATTGGCAGGACCTCAGGGTACCAATGTCATTCTACCACATTACAGTACAAAATATCGTTGGCTATTGGCAGGACCTCAGGGTACCAATGTCATTCTATCAGTCTACAGTTCAAAATATAGTTGGATATTGGCAGGACCTCAGGGTACCAATGACTTTCTACCACATTACACTACAAAATATTGTTGGCTATTGGCAGGACCTCAGGGTACCAACGCCATTCTATCAGTCTACAGTACAAAATATTGTTGGATATTGGCAGGACCTCAGGGTACCAGTGTCATCCTATCATTCTACAGTACAAAATATTGTTGGATATTGGCAGGACCTCAGGGTACCAATGTCATCCTATCATTCTACAGTACAAAGTATAGTAGGATATTGGCAGGACCTCAGGGTACCAATGTCATTCTACGACATTACAGTACAAAATATTGTTAGTTATTGGCAGGACCTCAGGGTACCAATGTCATTCTACCACATTACAGTACAAAATATCGTTGGCTATTGGCAGAACCTCAGGGTACCAATGTCATTCTATCAGTCTACAGTTCAAAATATAGTTGGCTATTGGCAGGACCTCATGGTACCAATGTCATTCTATCAGTCTACAGTACAAAATATAGTTGGCTATTGGCAGGACCTCAGGGTATTTGTCATTCTACCACATTACAGTACAAAATATAGTAGGATATTGGCAGGACCTCAGGGTATTTGTCATTCTACCACATTACAGTACAAAATATAGTAGGATATTGGCAGGACCTCAGGGTACCAATGTCATTCTACCACATTACACTACAAAATATCGTTGGCTATTGGCAGGACCTCATGGTACCAATGTCATTCTATCAGTCTACAGTACAAAATATAGTTGGCTATTGGCAGGACCTCAGGGTATTTGTCATTCTACCACATTACAGTACAAAATATAGTAGGATATTGGCAGGACCTCAGGGTACCAATGACTTTCTACCACATTACACTACAAAATATCGTTGGCTATTGGCAGGACCTCATGGTACCAATGTCATTCTATCAGTCTACAGTACAAAATATAGTTGGCTATTGGCAGGACCTCAGGGTACCAATGTCATTCTACCACATTACACTACAAAATATGGTTGGCTATTGGCAGGACCTCAGGGTACCAATGTCATTCTATCAGTCTACAGTGCAAAATATAGTTGGCTACTGGCAGGACCTCAGGGTACCAATGTCTTTCTACCATTCTACAGTACAAAATATAGTTGGCTATTGGCAGGACCTCAGGGTACCAATGCCATTCTTTCAGTCTACAGTACAAAATATTGTTGGATATTGGCAGTACCTCAGGGTACCAATGTCATTCTATCATTCTACAGTACAAAATATAGTAGGATATTGGCAGGACCTCAGGGTACCAATGTCATTCTACCACATTACAGAACAAAATATTGTTGGATATTGGCAGGACCTCAGGGTACCTATATCAATCTACCACATTACAGTGCAAAATAATGTTGGATATTGGCAGGACTTCAGGGTAGCAATGTCATTCTAGCACATTACATTACAAAGTATAGTTGGATATTGGCAGGACCTCAGGGTACCAATGTCATTCTACCATTCTACAGTACAAAATATTGTCGGATATTGGCAGGACCTCAGGGTACCAATGACTTTCTACCACATATTACACTACAAAATATCGTTGGCTATTGGCAGGACCTCAGGGTACCAATGTCATTCTATCAGTCTACAGTACAAAATATAGTTGGCCTTTGGCAGGACCTCAGGGTACCAATGTCATTCTACCACATTACAGTACAAAATATGGTTGGCTATTAGCAGGACCTCAGGGTACCAACGCCATCCTATCAGTCTACAGTACAAAATATTGTTGGATATTGGCAGGACCTCAGGGTACCAATGTCATTCTACCATGCTACAGTACAAAATATTGTTGGATATTGGCAGGACCTCAGGGTACCAATGTCATCCTACCATTCTACAGTACAAAATATTGTTGGATATTGGCAGGACCTCAGGGTATTTGTCATCCTACCATTCTACAGTACAAAATATAGTAGGATATTGGCAGGACCTCAGGGTACCAATGACTTTCTACCACATTACACTACAAAATATCGTTGACTATTGGCAGGACCTCATGGTACCAATGTCATTCTATCAGTCTGCAGTACAAAATATAGTTGGCCATTGGCAGGACCTGAGGGTACCAATGTCTTTTTACCATTCTAAAGTACAAAATATAGTTGGCTATTGGCAGGACCTCAGGGTACCAATGTCATTCTACCACATTACAGTACGAAATATGGTTGGCTATTGGCAGGACCTCAGGGTACCAATGACTTTCTATCAGTCAACAGTACAACATATTGTGGGATATTGGCAGGACCTCAGGGTACCAGTGTCATCCTATCATTCTACAGTACAAAATATTGTTGGATATTGGCAGGACCTCAGGGTACCAATGTCGTCCTACCATTCTACAGTACAAAATATTGTTGGATATTGGCAGGACCTCAGGGTACCAATGTCATCCTATCATTCTACAGTACAAAATATGGTTGGCTATTGGCAGGACCTCAGGGTACCAACGCCATTCTATCAGTCTACAGTACAAAATATTGTTGGATATTGGCAGGACCTCAGGGTACCAGTGTCATCTTATCATTCTACAGTACAAAATATTGTTGGATATTGGCAGGACCTCAGGGTACAAATGTCATCCTATCATTCTACAGTACAAAGTATAGTAGGATATTGGCAGGACCTCAGGGTACCAATGTCATTCTACGACATTACAGTACAAAATATTGTTAGTTATTGGCAGGACCTCAGGGTACCAATTTCATTCTACCACATTACAGTACAAAATATCGTTGGCTATTGGCAGAACCTCAGGGTACCAATGTCATTCTATCAGTCTACAGTTCAAAATATAGTTGGCTATTGGCAGGACCTCAGGGTACCAATGCCATTGTATCTGTCTAAAGTACAAAATATAGTTGGATATTGGCAGGACCTCAGGGTACCAATGACTTTCTACCACATTACACTACAAAATATCGTTGGCTATTGGCAGGACCTCAGGGTACCAATGTCATTCTATCAGTGTACAGTACAAAATATAGTTGGCTATTGCCAGGACCTCAGGGTACCAATGTCTTTCTACCATTCTACAGTACAAAATATAGTTGGCTATTGGCAGGACCTCAGGGTACCAATGTCATTCTACCACATTACAGTGCAAAATATGGTTGGCTATTGGCAGGACCTCAGGGTACCAACGCCATTCTATCAGTCTACAGTACAAAATATTGTTGGATATTGGCAGGACCTCAGGGTACCAATGTCATCTTATCATTCTACAGTACAAAATATAGTAGGATATTGGCAGGACCTCAGGGTACCAATGTCATTCTACCACATTACAGTACAAAATATTGTTGGATATTGGCAGGACCTCAGGGTACCAATGTCTTTCTACCACATTACAGTACAAAATAGTGTTGGATATTGGCAGGACCTCAGGGTACCAATGTCATTCTACCACATTACAGTACAAAATATCGTTGGCTATTGGCAGGACCTCAGGGTACCAATGTCATTCTATCAGTCTACAGTTCAAAATATAGTTGGATATTGGCAGGACCTCAGGGTACCAATGACTTTCTACCACATTACACTACAAAATATTGTTGGCTATTGGCAGGACCTCAGGGTACCAACGCCATTCTATCAGTCTACAGTACAAAATATTGTTGGATATTGGCAGGACCTCAGGGTACCAGTGTCATCCAATCATTCTACAGTACAAAATATTGTTGGATATTGGCAAGACCTCAGGGTACCAATGTCATCCTATCATTCTACAGTACAAAGTATAGTAGGATATTGGCAGGACCTCAGGGTACCAATGTCATTCTACGACATTACAGTACAAAATATTGTTAGTTATTGGCAGGACCTCAGGGTACCAATGTCATTCTACCACATTACAGTACAAAATATCGTTGGCTATTGGCAGAACCTCAGGGTACCAATGTCATTCTATCAGTCTACAGTTCAAAATATAGTTGGCTATTGGCAGGACCTCAGGGTACCAATGCCATTGAATCTGTCTAAAGTACAAAATATAGTTGGATATTGGCAGGACCTCAGGGTACCAATGACTTTCGACCACATTACACTACAAAATATCGTTGGCTATTGGCAGGACCTCAGTGTACCAATGTCATTCTTTCAGTGTTCAGTACAAAATATAGTTGGCTATTGGCAGGACCTCAGGGTACCAATGACTTTCTACCACATTACACTACAAAATATCGTTGGCTATTGGCAGGACCTCAGGGTACCAATGTCATCCTACCATTCTACAGTACAAAATATTGTTGGATATTGGCAGGACCTCAGGGTACCAATGTCATTCTACCATTCTACAGTACAAAATATAGTAGGATATTGGCAGGACCTCAGGGTACCAATGACTTTCTACCACATTACACTACAAAATATCGTTGGCTATTGGCAGGACCTCATGGTACCAATGTCATTCTATCAGTCTACAGTACAAAATATAGTTGGCCATTGGCAGGACCTCAGGGTACCAATGTCTTTTTACCATTCTACAGTACAAAATATAGTTGGCTATTGGCAGGACCTCAGGGTACCAATGTCATTCTACCACATTACAGTACAAAATATTGTTGGATATTGGCAGGACCTCAGGGTACCAATGTCTTTCTACCACATTACAGTACAAAATAGTGTTGGATATTGGCAGGACCTCAGGGTAGCAATGCTATTGTATCTGTCTAAAGTACAAAATATTGTTGGATATTGGCAGGACCTCAGGGTACCAATGACTTTCTACCACATTACACTACAAAATATGGTTGGCTATTTGCAGGACCTCAGGGTACCAATGTCATTCTATCAGTGTACAGTACAAAATATAGTTGGCTATTGGCAGGACCTCAGGGTACCAATGTCTTTCTACCACATTACAGTACAAAATAGTGTTGGATATTGGCAGAACCTCAGGGTACCAATGTCATTCTATCAGTCTACAGTACAAAATATAGTTGGCTATTGGCAGGACCTCAGGGTACCAATGTCATTCCACCACATTACAGTACAAAATATGGTTAGCTATTGGCAGGACCTCAGGGTACCAACGCCATTCTATCAGTCAACAGTACAAAATAAAGTTGGATATTGGCAGGACCTCAGGGTACCAATGTCATTCTATCATTCTACAGTACAAAATATAGTAGGATATAGGCAGGACCACAGGGTACCAATGTCATTCTACCACATTACAGTACAAAATATTGATGGATATTGGCAGGACCTCAGTGTACCTATGTAATTCTACCACATTACATTACAAAGTATAGTTGGATATTTGCAGGACCTCAGGGTACCAATGTCATTCTACCATTCTATAGTACAAAATAATGTCGGATATTGGCAGGACCTCAGGGTACCAATGTCATTCTACCAGATTGCAATATAAAATATTGATGGATATTGGCAGGACCTCAGGGTACCAATGTCATTCTAGCACATTACATTACAAAGTATAGTTGGATATTGGCAGGACCTCAGGGTACCAATGTCATTCTGCCATTCTACAGTACAAAATATTGTCGGATATTGGCAGGACCTCAGGGTACCAATGTCATTCTACCACATTACAGTACAAAATATAGTTGGATATTGGCAGGACCACAAGGTACCAACGCCATTCTGTCAGTCTACAGTACAAAATATTGTTTGGTATTGGCAGGACCTCAGGGTACCAATGCCATTCTACCACATTGCAATACAAAATATTGATGGATATTGGCAGGACCTCAGGGTACCAATGTCATTCTATCATTCTACAGTATAAAATTTAGTTGGTTAAACGCTGGACCTCATGGCACTGATGCTATTCTATCATAGTGAAGATCTAGATACAATCTTATAGATTAATATAAAGTATTTATCCATATTTTACTCGTTGAAATGATCAGTCCTGCCTTTAACCATTAAATAATAGGTTAAAGGCAGGACTGAATGATTAGTCCTGCCTTCAAACCGATGACTGTTCGGATTTTGGCAGGACTAAATATCAGTCCTGCCAATAAACGATTTTATAAGATCGGTCCTGCCAATAACTCTTACCTTCTTTTATTACACTTTTTCCAAGTACCGCGTGTTTATCGGGATTATATCCTTTGTAGCCACGATGTTTCATTTCATCTTCCAATTTATTAGCAAACGCAGTCGCCAGTCTCGTGTCACCCGAAGAGTTTTTCCGGCTTTGTTCGGCAGAATTAAAGATAATATTATATTTATAAGACATAATTTCACGTGAATCAGCAGTTAACATGTGTACTTTCGGTTTCGATTTCATACGGACCCAAAGTACGAAAAGTGAAGTAAGTCATAAAAGTTTACGTCGCGTTATGCGGTATACGAGTATATGCAGATATACTTCGACTTCGTGTAAACTAGAACATAAAATATAAAAATAGCGTGTTCCATCTTCATTTTTGAAAAAGAATGGTTGCAACAATGCATGGTTCGTGTGTTTGTTACCCTATACATTATGATAACACATTTTATCAAAGTTGTGTTCGATATATTTACATTATACGCGATATAATGTCAATGTAAAACTGATGACATGATTTATATGAGTCAGTCTCCAAAAAACCTGTTATGTTGACCTGTTATTATGTTATTGACTAATTTCGGAAGGGTAACTATAATTGACAATAATGGGAAGATACATAACAAACTAATTTTCGTGAACGGCCCTCTATAGCAACCTCCCTGCAACAACACTTCCAAAACTTCCCTAAGCATGCTTATAATGTGGAACTGGTGCTCACTACTGCCAGATGATGGGTCATGGGACACAATTACGTCAATATCTCAAAAGTCAAGGTCACATTCGGAGTTCAAATGTCAAAATGGTGCCTTAATTTAGCTTGTCCAAAGCATAACTTAGTCGTTTTCTCATGTTTCTGCGGTATTTAAAAATTGAGAGGCTCAAATATTCTTTTATTGTCCGACCAGATTAAACTGAGACTCCAAGTTTGCATAATTCGTTCAAGTCCGGGAAATTCCTAAGTTTTAAAACATATACATTTTACTTACATTTACAATTATATATGGCATTATATGTACGGTACAAAGTAAATTAACACTAATCGAATAAACCGAATATAGCCAGACAAGCTTCCGGACTTTGATGAGTCTCGATTTAATCTGGTCAAGCCATACAAACAAGTTAGTCATCATAGTTCAAAACAGTTAAAAGTATTGGGCAGGTATAAAACATGGCGCCCCTCTAGATTTTAGTACAAAAAGAAGGAAAACATGGCGCCCCCTATTAACTTTTTTGTTTCTGGTTGGATATTTTATTTATTTATATCATATTAAAGCTAACGCTATGTTGTTTTAGAATATGATATTAATTATTTAAATCCGTTTTGTTTTGATGCACTTATAACTGGTTAAAAATGGGTCAAAAATGAAAAAAAAATATCATAGAATTTTGTGTTCGGAAAACATGGCGCCCCCTCTTAACTTTTTTATTTCAAAATATATTTTTTATAAATTTACACTGTAGAAAAGCTATCGCTCTCTAGTTTTCAAAACGGTAACTGTAACTGAAATTGAATAAGTAAAACGTTTTTTATCGCATGTTAAATTCGACTCATGTTTTTATTTTTTTACCGTGCGTAAAATTTGGTTCGAAAAACATGCCCCCCCCCCCTTTTATATTTTTTATAATGCGTTTTTATAATATATTTTGAAAATTAAAACATATGTCTAGTTCTTAACCGAGATATCATTTTGAACGGAACGTTGATGTCATGAATTGATCAAACCCTATATTTATGAAAAATAAGTGTTACAGTAGTTACGTCGAATATCGTTTGAATGATGTTCTTGAGCAATGTCACGAAAGGAAAGAAGACTCCAAACAGGTAGTCTGGTTCCCGGATTTTGCTGATTACAAAGCTGTTAACGTAGTGGTAAGGGAAGAAACTCCAGACTATCCAAACAGGCTCTTTAAACGCACATTTTTTAATTAAAACAGTCCATGCCAATTAGCAAAGAGGTCTTTTGGTCTTTGGACCTCTTTGCAATTATCTTACGTGTATGAATGTGGATATGCGAAACAATGGAATTAAAACTGGATAGAGAAGCAGCATTCGATAGACTCGAGAAGAAAGGCCCAAAAAATGTATGAGGAAACCAGACAGGGAATGTAGCACTCAACCTAACCAACCGAGCACAGAAATCAGAAACACCACTACACTGAGCAATGCTCACACATGAGTCAAAGAAACAATTAAAAATCCAAGCCCCTGCCAAAAATGCAGGATGACCCAATTCCACAAAGAAATTATAGACTAGCGCACAAGCATGTACCATACAACCACCTACATGCACAAAAACGAACACAACAAATGCAATTGAACTCTTCATTCGATATTTTGCATTTTCGCTACATGCAGTACAAAGAATGCGATGCTTTCAACAAAGCCAATTTAATTATATTTTGTGACTCGGCATTTAAATCACTTTATAAATCACTTTAGAAGTATTGAGCACTACGTAAGTGTAAGTTAAATAATTTGAAATCAGCTTAATTTTTACTCATATGAAGAGAGCCGTCTTTCTTTCATAATGGTTAAATAAAACTGAATGAATATCATATTTCTGCATAGTTTCTATTTTCATATGATAACCCAGATATATTAAGCTTTTGAATATATGTTTGCTATGGCAAGAGAAACACCGACAATTTTAATAGAATAACAATTTTATTACTCACCAGACGTGCATGTCATTAATTGACAATGGATTTATCAAAATTGGAAACATGGATTTTTGCACATTTTAGAAAATAGCGAAACGGTTGCCATAGCAACAGAAATATAATTTTTGAATCGTTGCGTTGAAGCGGGGAGGTATATAAATATATATGTATTTAAATCCTTGATAAATAAATCCTTGGTTAAAGCAATACATTCTTAAGTTCATGTCCTTCAATTATTGCTGCTTCGTTTAAATTGAAGAAATGCATATTGGTGCATATTGTAGTGATTAAAATGAGTCTAAAAATAAAGCCTACGTGCATTCCAAAGACATATCTATTAAAATAATTTAAAAATATGTATACATTCACGTGCATTTCAACCACTCACGCATTTATGTTTGGTAATTTTCTCGATTTGTTTTACCATTCAAAAACAAAGAAAAATAATCCCCCAAACGAATAGAATTTAAATTCATCAATCGAGATAAATGTGGATAATTTTTTACGGGACGGTCCGGATATTGATCTTTAGTATTTCGTGTGGTTCGGCAAACCTTTGCGTTTATCCCTACGTTATTTGTCCAAGAAGTCTGATTGGGCAGTTTCCATAAACGCTTGCATTACCTCGCATAGCAACACATAAAATCGTGATGAATTAACTTGTTTAGTGTCCTGCATTTAAAAAACACAATATGGATCAAATAGGGAACCTTGAACTCTCGTAAGACACCACATTTAAATACCTTTTATTAGTTTTATGCGCATTTTTTCGTCGCATCGTCGTTGCTCAACTAAAAATGAACTTGTCAAATTGTTTACTAAACACTAAACCAGCAGATGCCTTTCATTTTCACTGTTTCGTTGTTATTTTAGTGAAATTATGTTGTATTACAGTTATGGTTTCACTTGTTTTCTACTTGAAATATTGCTGACTTTTTAACGTGTTATCCATTTTGATGTTTTGTTAAATTTGTTGACATATCTTTGTCACGAAAATTGACAGGTCACTGTGACTTTCAACAGTGTTGTTTTCTGATTTTGTACGTCGAAGATACCAGTCCAGGTATACACCGGTCGATGCAAAAGTAAAAAACTAAATGCAACGTTATCGGTAGCCGTTTGGCCGAGGTTAGTTAAATAAAATATAGGGCTACTGGCAAAGAAGTGACGACCGCACACAATTGGCATAAAGTATGTCGTATGAACTTAAAAATCGACTTTTCCGCAAAAAAAATTGTGTTGGCACATACCTGTGTTCAAGGCCGTTGCTAAAAATAGATCACCCAAAAATATGACGTCACGTGAAATGCCAAATTCGGGGCCGAAACGTGTACTTTTGGCACTTTCTTCAACGATGTACAGAAGTAATGACCGGACAGTCTGTTACGAATATTTCTCGATTAATATTTTGAAAATATTACCAGGAATGTTTAGAACAGTGTCCTTACTTCACATGCATGCAAAAATATTCATGATTTACGATAAAACAACACGTGACACACAATGTTTTCCTGCTAGGGGGCGTTCTGAGACAGGCTAAAATCAATAATATACCGGACCGTGTTAATTGACCAAAATATCGAGAAAAATATTTTCAAACGACTTGAAAGTCTTCAAAAAGTATGGACAGGATACTAAAAATTTTTAATTATCCGATATCCGAGAACACACTTTACTAATTGCGGTAAAATTAGTGTTGGATAAAAAAAAAAATCAGCAACCGAGGAGATTCGATCCCGGGGCCTTCAAAAGTTAAATTTGGAAAAAATTTCCAACGTCGTTAACCACTCGGCCACGGTATCAACATTTAATATTAAGTTTAATAATTTGACAATAGAAAATCATTGGCGCACGCGCTATTTCGCGCATTTGCACACAGGAAATTCTTTCCCCGGCGCTGCTAATGTCAACATCGCAGCAGCGGACTATATTTTTGAGAAATAAGTAATACTTTGTTGATTTTGATAATTTCTTTTCTACCAGAATCCTTTTAAACATGCTTGTGAGTGATTTGATACAAATATTTACGATTTATTACACTAAACAAAGCGAGGAGACCGTTTGTCTGGCCATTACTGGCGGCCAGTCATCACTTCTTTGCCAATAGGCTGAATTGTAAAATGGACTTCATTAATTTCCAATTTGCGGCGACGATTACGTCAGGCATTTTGGGCTGACGGTTCCAAACGCTTCGCAGGCCTGACTTGCTCGCTTGTCGGAATTGTCCGTCGGGTCCGACGGTTATCGCCATGACTGGGATAATGCTCTTGACCATTGATCAAGAGGTCCTCGGTTGGATTTTCAGACATGGCACTGGGTCATTTCTGACCGGACTAGAGACAAACTGGGTCAAAGGTAGGCTTGAGGCGTTTATCCATGCTATTCACCTGGCGCGTTAAAAAGGAACTAAAATAACTATTTAAAAGGAATCAGTTCATAAAGAGGTGGTGTAGGGCACCAAGATTCCTTGTATCACACCCTCTGTCTCTTCATTGATTAAATGAAACCTGCATAAAATAGACGGTAAGTAACTGTGGGCAGTACAAAGTTGACATCTTCTTGTGCATACAATTATAAGCTATGTATTATATTTTCAGCTGGGCACAAGGTTACAATGGAGGGAAAGCTACCTATATTGACAAGGACGTTATCTGTTACTTGTGTGGAAACAACATCAAATTTATTGCCGAAGATGGAGCAGAGACCGTGTTTAATTTCCCGGGTGAAGGGATTGGGCCATTTGCAGCACATAGTCTCAGTAGATGTTTTGCTGTTGCGGAACAATGCTTGAACCCAAAGATTTATTTGTTTGTCTATCCAACATTCCGTCAGATGACAATTCTAGAGAGTAAGTATTAAATAACAAAACATGGTAACAAAAAAACTGAAAGCTTTTTTAAAAAATAAATACTTCTACTTCGGTACTTGTTAACATCCGCTTGGCAGACATGTAAATATGATTAGATATGCTTATATTGGGCATCTGAAAATTGTATTTGAATTTATTAAATCCTTTTTGTGATCACTGTTCACATTACTAGCTAAAAAATCCGTAAGTACGACCATTGTGATGAAAATACAACTAATAACATCTCTCAATGTGTTGTAGCTGACAATTATATATTTACAAACTGTAATTGCAAAATACTGTATTAGTAGTGAAAGTTTATTTGATTGATACACTACAGTACTATTTTTTTATCAACAGTGTCTTCTTACCAAGCTTAATAGTACAGTTCTGTAAGAACGTACAACATAATTATATGAGGGCAGGCTATATAAGTGTTTCTGTTTCCGTTGACATATATATATATACCCAGATGAACGTTGGAAACTACTGGAGTTTGTTTTGTATTCTTTTACGCCAGAATATACAGACACATACATGTAGATATAATTATGATAAGAAACACTTGACCAGACCTTTTTATGTTGATGATATCCTAAGACTTAAAGTATTATTCTACTTTTTCAGAGGGGGCTCAGCTAGAATATAGTCAGTTGTTTTTCTCAAGCAGTGATTATTTATGCAGCTTATCGGGAATTCCAGAATTTGAGCTAACACTATGGTAAAGTTATTATTTATTGATGTCTTCATTATTACCCAAAATGTTTTCCTTTCTTGTGTGTTTCTGGCGCTAGTTTAGGATCTAACATTGGCTCGCACAAGTCTTTATGGGAGTCATGAGTTAATCTTACCTTTATTCATTGATACATGTAATTATTGTTTCTGACAACTTTAAAGTTACTTGTAAGTTTGAGTTTTTCAATAATTCCCTTGCTCAGCATAAAACGTGAATCTGGCATCTCTTATACACTTATGATGAAGTACACCATCAGAAATGAGGTGTTGAGAATGATTAACGTAAGTTGCAAAAATTGTTTCATAATAATGAATCTAAAATAAATAAGATAAATTAGTATAAACTTACAAAAATCCAAGTAGGCTGTAAAATCATTTAATTTCAATTTCAATGGGATGAAATTTTGTGGTTTTGGTAAAAAAGACCATTTCGATGGGACATTAATTTGTGGATGTTGCATTTCTGTTAATAGATACAAGGGTCAAAGTTATTGTTCGATTGGGATTTAATTTTGTGGTAGAAGGCAAACCATGAAATACACAAACTTAAATCCCCCACTAAAATTAATGATTTTACAGTATGCTGTTGGACAATTTGCAGCATATCAATGTATTAATGTAAGATTGAATAATTGTGAAATGTTTCTTTAAATGCAGGAACTTTGTGGAAGGTACAAAGTTGAGTACCTTTGCTCTCTCGCGGGCAAACATACCAACCAGTTTATCATTCAACCCAGCAAACTGGAGACAGTTATGTATCTCCTCCGAGAAGAATATCACAATGTTAAACATTGAACAAAGTGACAAATACTACGTAATGCAGCCAACGTAAGTATGCATGTGTTTTAATGAACATTGATGTTTTTTTCTAACATCCTATGAGAAGTGTTTATTTAATGGTTCCCCACTAGTGCTCAAGACTTGCATCTTATTTTCTTTATTGGGGATTATGCCTCAGTAGGACCCCTGATGAAGATATATGTAAATACAAGCAGGCCTTTTTCAACTGTAGGGGAAGGGGTCTTTTCTTTAAATTTGGGAAAAAGTAGCAGCTATTTTTTGCAAAAGGGAAGAAAAATCTTGATGTACATTGGATTTTAGGGGAAAAACTGCATGATGTAAAAGAATTTTCCTGAGGGGAAGGGGCCTGTAAACCTGCTATAGAAGGAGAAAAAGCCCTGACTAGCATTACTAGCCTGGTCTGGGACTACATTATTTAGTTGTTACTAGAGAGAGATACTTAGTGTGTTTAAAACAATTAAATCACTTGATTCACTGTCATTTAGTGGTTTATAAACATGCATGTCAAGTTTCTCAGAAATCTTTGTCGGAGCTTATTGATGGAAGTGTGTGAGACTTCAATACATATTACATTACAGGAACTTTTCCTTGCTTAAACTTTTGACAAATCAGAATGAAGTTGTTCTTATTTTACTTGCTTGACAATTTATCATTCATGATTTATGATGTCATTTAAACCAATATTTGGTATTATTTTCATAATTTTAAAAAGTCAAATGTCAAGTAACAAACTTTCAGTATGACCTTGAAATGTGTGAGATTTGAGTCATTGGCGCCATGAGAGTGCGTGACTAGCAGCGTGAGTTGAGACTAAAATTCATGAGACTCGCGCATGATACTGGCATTCTGGCATTTATGTATAGAATAAATAAGATGAGCAGTTCAGCGCATGATTACAATGAAGTAGTTAAAGCATTTAATAAAGAATGATTCTTTCAGCGTGGTTCAATTTGGAAAGTTTAATTGGTCTCATACTAGGTAAGACATCGGGCACATATACACATTGTCACACGACACGTAGCATTGTTTATAGACATCCAGAGAAATACATGTAACACTGTGGTACCATTTTATTTTGCCGACTTTTATTTCAAATGTGCATTGTCCAGGTTGCTGTACAAAACTGGTCATTCTGCACGCAGTTAAGCAAATGCCAGTGTCACCATTTGACAAGTTTTTCTGAGCCTATCATCAAATATCATTGAACTATTAGTCACAGCACATGTATTTGTGCACTTAGAGGTTCTAGATTAGGGGTTTCAGATTGGGGGTTTTAGATTGGGGGTTTTAGATTGGGGGTTTAAGATTCGGCCAGTATGAGCATGCAGAGTTATAATCCTTGCATGGTCAATGGCAGTAAATGGCAGTAGGGGACATCAATGTCCTATGGACTGCCTTTTTCAAAATTAAAAATAATTATAGTTTAAATTTGTACCACAGTAATAAATTGTATAGTTTTACTTGAATTTCGTATAATCTTATGCACAACAACATATTTTGCATTTATTCCATGAGCCTGTTTGTGTATGCTTTTTTACCATACATTCCTGCATATTAGGCAACCTGGGCTATAAAATGCTTTAGGGTGATATTCAATATTGATCTTGTTTAATTGAAGAATAAGGATAGCCAGCCATATAGCCTGTTTCCGACCAAGAGTTTTATATGGTGTTTTCTGATTGGTTGTTCTTATCCTTAAGTCAAGTAAGATCAATATTGAATACCACCTCTGGACTATGCATATATGCTTTTTGTCCTATAAATGGGAATGTATGGTACAAATGCTGCATTGTTTTCATTAGTTTAAATTATATTATTATTATATAAACAGAATTTTTCTATTTTGTTGTACTCTATGATTTTCAGCTAATACTTCTGTCGCATAGAAAATCAGTTTGCACTTTCACGCTTAAATTATTTTGACAGTTTGATGCTGAAAATATTGAAAGATTATTCGACCATAGACAGCTTACTTACAGCTATATATATCCATATTGTTTATCTCAGATTTAATGCCCCCCCCCTCTTTATCACAGGAAAGACACCGACTATTAGAGAATTTATATGTTACAGTACATACATGTAACAGGCTTGTTTTATTGCAAACAATTGAAATGTGAATAGATTGACACTATTTGATAATTATTGCTTTACACTTTCAAATCCATTTTGTAATAAAGTTGTAAAATACTATAAAGTTCATGTATTTAAAAATCAAAAGGGAAAGACATGATAGCTTCTGCCTCATTGACAGTTCAGTTACATTTAAAAGTCGCACTGAGTGAATGGTCTGCATGTAATTGTTTGTATTTGTATTGAAATTGTTTGGGCACGCAAATTTAATTGTTTCAAATGTTTTGTAGATAGGCAAGTTCAAACTGTCTTATTTATATGTTTACACATGCACATGTTACAATGTACATATTTAAAGGGACTAAACTCAATTTCAATGATAACAACACATTTTGTAGATGTTTAAATCACAAAACTATGTTTTACACATACATTAAGTATTCCTACAACTTACGTTATGATGAAAGACGCTATTGATGAAAACTCACAAACATGTTTTACTGTCCGTTAAGGCTTTTCTCGGTATTTATACCAAACTAAGCATTAACAACGTTGGATTATATATTTTACTGCGTTAGTCATGCAATAGATTTTAAGTGTTTAAAAGGTAATAAACCAATTTTTTATGCGATTTTTTTTCTTCTAGATAAGTCCAGATTCGTATATAAATGTATGAGGTTGGTCAAGCCAAAAAATGAAATTTTAAGAGAGTTTTTTTGATAAATTTTGCAATTTACCAACTGGAGTTGAGTCCCTTTAATGTAGCAGATATATGTTGATTCAATTTGATTGGTTTTACAGTAGATTGGTCACATATATGTATATACATGTAGTTCACTTTAGAGTAGAAAATCACTTATATAGTGTAGCTCATTGTAAAGCTTTTGTTCTTACTTAGCTTGTAGCTTTTACAATTGTCATTTCTCAAGATAATATATAGCTAACCAGTGACAGTCTGTGCGTTCAGGAGGCCGTTGCTTAGCCAAGCTGCTATCCAGCGCTTTTTGGTAGCGCTTAATTACATTAAGGCAACGACATGCTATCAGCGAACATGCTTGCCGATAGCAAAATTGTTTCTTAACACTTTGCTAGGCAAGCGATACCGCTTCGGTTCTGTTCAGTAGTGCTTCGCTACGCAACGGTATGCTAACAGCAAGTACTTGTCGCTAGTCGAGTATTGTTTCGTTTGGAAGGGCTTTTTTTGAAGCATGCCGTTCCTTCTATGAAGTGCTCGATATTGCCTTGCCTGTGCAACGGCCTCCAAGATAAATACCTGTCCAAATCACCGCAAATTTAATACCGGTAGTTTTCCATTATATCCTTATTGATAACTACTAGAGAAGTTACTCTGTGTCCGAATAAATTATTGCTTGTCCCAGTGAAGTACTCATTTCGTAGACTTTCGCTTTGCTATATTATTGTTTGTCTTCGATGATTTCTTGAAGTGCTTTTTACACCATGGGCTTTATGATAGTCTACTAGCATTGATAAATGTCAATTTCTACTTTTTTTATAAACATGTTTATGCACCAGTCCGTTGCATCCACTCCCCCCCCTTCCAGTATCTGATAAAAGTTTGGCTTAAACTTTTAAAATTATGGCACATTTTAGAATCATATTCTTATTTCAATAAAACGTGTCCACTTAACCTTTCTTTTCCTAGATATGAGTACTTTCTAGAAACTGATTGTGTAAATGTAAACCTTGTTTTACAGAAGGGTACGTTTACCACCACTGACCCAGATTGTGTAAATGTAAACCTTGTTTTACAGACGAGTATTTTTACCGCTTACTGACCCAGATTTTTTAAATGTAAACCTTGTTTTACAGACGAGTACGTTTACCGCCTACTGACCCAGATTTTGAAGAGCCCGAGGAGAGAGATGATATTCCGACTCGTGCGTCAACACGTATGACACGATACACAGTAGATGTTCCTAAAGCTGCTAAAGCAGGACTGGTGGGTGATATGGCAGAAAGTTTAGATGATGTACAAGATGAGACTGATCGTGTGAAACCTGTATCTCAAGTATGGACACCCATAGGTGACCTCTACTTTGGCTGTAAGGGTGGACAACTTATTAAGGTAAATTGACGTTTTTTTTCGGTCGAAACAGACATTCAGGTTTAGTGCACCAAGGATAACGTGATGTTTATAAACATTGACAAGATTGGTCTACTGTTACAAAATTGGTTGCTTAAATAAACATGTATGGTTTACTGTTTACTGCAATAACAGTGATTAATCGTGCACACATGCTTTTTCCACCTATACGGACGATACCACGTTTCTCGTTATCCTGGGTGCTCTGTACCTGTAACATATAACAATGATGATTAGTTACATGTTTATTGAATTGAATCTACACAGACTTAAAGTATTCCTTGAGTTTCAACTTTCAATAACCAAAGTTAGAAAGGAGATTTACATTTGTACACAAAATTATGATGTTCCATTCTGGTCTGGTAGCTTGTGTGGAGACCTTGCTTGTGATTTAAGGTCTCAGACAGGTCCCTATTATAATTTATAGAAAATAAGTTTTCACTCAATAACTTTATAAATAGCAATGGATTATTGTGATGTAACTTGTTTTATAACCAAAGAACGTAGCTTGTATGAAGACCAAATGGGATCATTTGTTGTTTGTTCAAATAAATTTGATTTGACAGCATGACAAGTTTTTAAATGACCATACTTTCAGGTTGATGGAGAATCAATGAAAGGACGTGTGATATATTATCCACCTAAACCACCACAAACACCGGGATCCAGGATGTCTAGTGCCGGTATCCAGCGGGAATCTATGGTTGATATACAACAACAAGGTATAACTGATTGTCTTGTTTCCTTGTCACGTTGTGTCATTACTCTTATAAAACTTCAAAATGACTTTTACTTCCATTCAAAACAATTTTCATAAAAAAATTAGAATGACGATAAGCTTTTGACAATCTGTCTTCTTTAATGAGCCCCATCTACTAATATATTTCTTTGCTGTCTGCTTAATAAATATAGTCCCCGTGTCATATGGTCCCTGTGTGATTTGGTTGTCCCCATGTGATATGGTCGTCCCCGTGTGATATGGTCGTCCCCGTGTGATATGGTCGTCCCCGTGTGATATGGTTGTCCCCATGTGATATGGTCCCTGTGTGATATGGTCCATGTGTGAGGGATATCTTAAACAGTGTTTATGTGGTGCCTCTATGTAGGTGTGTTATATATATTTTAGATGAAGATGTTAGTCACATGTTACTGGATGGCAGTGTGGATTGTATCGGCTTACACAAGAGAGGACTTTACTGTGCTGGAAAGGTAAGTCCTCCCTTCCATTTCTTCTTCTTCTTCCTAGATTTTGTAACCATTCCACTATCTCCACACTCTGATTTACCTTAATTGACAGTTTTGGTTACTTAGGTCACTAAATATAGTAAAATATCTGGTTTTGTACAAGGTATGAAACTGTTCTTCATGAAATGCTAAAGTGAATGACCTTTTTCAGCTTAAAGATTTTTTTTGGCCATTTCCTCTTGCCTATAGAAGATATCCTTTAAATCTGAACACTTGTTTTAGTGTTTGATTGATTGCCAAGTTGAGCAAGAGCACTATCAAGTATGTGAAAGCCAAACATCTACCCAGCCACCATAAGTACTCTTGTTTTCGAGACTTTTCGAAGCAAAAAAGTCTAGGTATTGTCGTGGTGTGATCCTCTGCATGTGTGTTGGTTTATTGCCAGAGTCACTTTCTAAAAAAACTGTCAAAGATATCCACTTGAAACTCAACATAGTTGTTTACAACTTGACAAGGGGAGTCTATACTGACAAAGCTGATGACCCTTTGACCTATTATATTTATTGAGCTATCTACCCTTGTTACTTGTTACTTTTCACTCACTATCCAGGACGAAAAAGTTGAGTGTCTAGCTTTTGTTTTAAATTTACGGTTCGACTACCTGCTTCAAGGAGACCAAACTTCTACAGACATGTTATACTGTTTATACTTATAATGATGTATGAAGTTGTCTTTATCCTGATGAAGGTCTATGTTGATAGAAACCAGGTGCATGAACTGGTAGATAAATAAAATAAGTGAATCTTTTCTGTTGTTTTGATATGTTGTTTCCTGTATACCATATTTGTGATTCGATGCTTGAATTAATTAACTGTAATTGTATTTCTAGGATGGTACCCTTCGATTGATTGATGTGAAGTCACGAGATGTGAGTGTTATAGAACAGTGTAACATCGGTGTACCTGTCACCTCTCTCAACTTCTCACCAAGTTATAGAAGGGTCGCTATTGGTTCAAGCCATGTAAGTATACAGGTTTCAGTAGTCACAAATCGAAGGCCTAGTGTCTTCTATTCCAATCTGATTCTGTGAATATTGTTGTGTAATAAAAACGGCATGTATTCATATCTATATTTGGGAATAGATATGTTTAAATTAAGTATCTTAAATCACACCATTATTGTGTCATAGTTGCAACAAGGTAACTGAAGGGGAGGAGCCGACTGGAGTAGACGGTATCTACTAAGCAGTTAATGCTCTTGTGTTTTCTTTTTCTTCCAATTGGTTTGCAGGGCCCACTTTTGGGTATTTTCATAAATGATTGAACTAAAAGTTCAAACAAATAAAGAAACAAAAGCTGAGGTTATCTGCCTCTTGGCCAAATTTTCTTTTGTTCTATCTCACGATTAAATATCTATTAAAATGACAGTTAGTTATTTATTAATAATAGTTAAAGTTACCGGAAAAGATGTCGTTCTCACCACATTTCTAGGGAAATTCTTCTGTTTCAGGGTACCCTACATTTGTACGAGCCTGGCGTGTCAGAGAGTTTGAAACTACTGAAGGATTTACATCATGGTGAATTTGTTGGTATATCCATACTTCCAGGAAACGAACACTGTGTGGTAGGTACCAATATTTTACTCTTTTTTTCTGATTTGGAATTTGTCATTCTTTTTCATCAGCATATTCTTCACCCCATTGGGATGTTTGGTACTTGGATGAACCACTGATGTATGCGTAAGGAATTTGTAAAAGCTTTGATAATTTAAATTTTGTGGATTTCGTGGTTCACCTTCTACCACGAAATAAAATCCCATCTAAAAATAATTTAGACCCTTGAATTTATTATCTGAAATGCAAATTCCACAAATTAACTTCCCATCCAAATTGGGTTTTTTCCAAAAAGAACGAAATTTTGTCCCATTGAAATTAAATGATTTTACAGAAGTTACTATAATTCTGGATTCAAACTTATTTATTTTGTTATTATAGACTGCACGAGAAGATGGTGAGGTCCAAGTATGGACCATTGACAAGGGAGCTATGGTCTCCAGTTTCTCTGTTGGTGTACCAGTAAGTTTTATGTTTCTGTAAAATACTCCATATTCCTGTGAACCTTATTTTATGAATTTCAGTAAATGAACTCATAATTTCCTGGTTTTATGAATTTCTAGTAGATGGTTCTAGGACAAGTTTTCAGGTAAAGATAGAATATTTACACAGATTTATGAATTCACAAAGAACTCAATTTGCAAAAAGATCGAAAATTTATAAAATTATAATTTCTGCATAAAAAATTATATATGCTGATATACAGTTAAAGGGAGCAAAAATTATCACAAATTCTGCATATTCTTACAGGTATTTTCTGTGGCTTGTAGTCCAATGTTGAATGTATGTGCTGTGGGATCAGCTGGTGGGTATGTTTACTATCTGGACATGAATAACGTAGAACAACCACGGATAGTACAGAGAGTACGGGTATATGAAGGACCGGTTAATCAACTCGTGTAAGTAGGAGAAACTTCTCACAGCTAGCTTCTTCCATTCCATGTGTAAAATGATGATACAAAAAATTTAACCAATGACAAAGCTGTATTATGATGAAACGACCAATAACATTTATGGATTATTAGAAATCAACCAATGGCTGCTGCTGAATTGACCAAGAAAAGGCTGTATTTTGACAAATTTGTCAACCAAGCCAATGACAAAGCTTTGTTCTGTGAAATTGGCAACTGGCTAAGTTATATTCTGATAAATTAACCAATGGCTGCAGTCTGACAAATTTACCTATGGCAAAGTTGTATTCTGATAAATTGACCAATGACAAAGTAGTACCTTTTCTGACAAATTAGCCAATGACAAGGCTGTATTCTAACTATCAACCATTGGCAAGTCATTATTCTTAAAATTTGTCTAAATTGACCAATGACAATGCTGTTTACTAACAAATACTGGTGCAACATACAGGTGCACCATACATTCTGATAATCAATGAAAAGGTTGCATTTTCTAAATTTAACCAATCACAATGCTGCTGTTTGACAAATTAACCAATCACACGGTTGTATTCTAAGACAGGTTTCAGGAGTCTTTCAATGTTACATATGAATATTATATTATAGGTATGAGGATGAGGGGACCTATCTTCTGTCAGCGTCTGATGATGGACAGGTGTTTATCATTGATGGACGTTCTACGGCTGCTTTCAAACCTCTCGCACACACAGGTATGCTTGATTATATGTACGGGTCAATATATAATGAAATGAGACCTTCGTATTTAATTAGCTGGAATAAACTGGAATCGCAGATTTAAGGTCAAAGTTTGTTTGTGTTTGTCTTAAAGGTGAAATTGCAGTAAAAATTGATAAACAAAGTTTGACCTGTAGTCTTTCAGATGCTTCATTGATTAGGCTAGTTTAAGTTAAAAGGTGAAAAAGAACAACAGAAACTGGCCTACCTGGATATGAATTTAATGTTTGCTCTACTATTTTGACCACCAATATGTGGGCTCGCTTTTTACTGTTTTGTCTTTTAAAGAACCAAAATCTTTTTGAAAAAGAAACATTTCTTCGCCCCAAAGTAACTTGTTGCACATGTTCCAATACACCATGTGTATGTCACTGAATAAATGCAAACGTTTATTAAAAAAGTAAAGCAAGCAGTAACAAGTTGGTTTGAGTTTATTAAATGTTTTCTTCATGAATAAGAACCTTTGTGTTTTTTTGATAACCTTCGCTCACTTAATAACAATATAATGAAAAAAATTGAGTCGGAATACATTTACAACAACAAAACATTAGCTATGTATAGCTATTAGCAGACATAATAATTAATCTAATTAATAAAAGGATTTTTTTGTGTAGACTCCCCTAACCTAATCGTTGCACAAAAATTGATCTGTTTGCCTTTCACCTTTTAACATGTTTGTTGCATATATTAGATTTGATATATTTTTATTCAACTTTGCTAGTTATATCATAGACTTATTGCTTAGTTATGATGGCAGACATTGATAATGTCTCTTGTGTTTAGAGAATCTATCACGGTTTGTCAATTGATATAGACTTATATTAAACAAGTTTGGGAAATTTTATTGAGCGAGCCTTTGGTAAGCTTATTAATGTTTCCTTAACGAGTTTAATATAAGTTTATATCAATTGGCAACCAGTATTATATTCTTTATATCACAGGACTCTAATAAAATGGAAAAAAACACATTAGTCAGCTGAAAAAACGACTCCGTTACATAAACGACGCTAAATGCAACCTCATTTTCAGCGCAAAATGCCTTAAATTAGGAGATAAAATTACATCATTTAAATGTTATACTACACTTATTACGTATAATGTTATATGTACTGGTGATACTAACCCGTATAGTAGGAGATTCATGTGATATAATGTTTGATTATCTATACTACATGTAGTAGAGATTATGTACACAGTATATTGTGTGTAGATTTTTAAATCAATCAGAATACTTCCTATTAATCTATTTAAACAGTTTTTTGTTTGTAGAAGAATTTACTTCTGAACTATTGTCAATCCATACCAAACTTTGCTAACATGTAGTATGTTTGCTTATGTACCCTAGAAGTTGTCAGGCTTTCAAGTGGCCCTTAATGATTAGGGGTGGAGGCTGGAGCATTTATACGGGAGCATGGTAGTTTTCCATTCACCAAAAATAAGCAAGAGACTAGATGTTAACTCCGACATTAACAATTACTTTGTAGCAGGTTTCGTAAAAATATAGCCCAAGGTTTTACCAAAACAGTCCTAGATATTTTGCTAGAATAGCCCAAATGTTAGCCCTTATTTTTGGCTAATTAGTGCTTGAAAGTTTGAAGTATGCTAAAGTTATGGATTGGAACCCAACTTAGGATGGATACATGTATCTAAACATCTGGGCCGGTATTCACAAATCATCTTAAGGGAAAACTTAAATATTTTGACTTAAGTTAAAAAATTGAACTTGAAATATTTAGCAAGAACCTAAGAATAGCTCATAATTTCTTGGTTATTATTGAGGCGCTTTACATAATGCTTCAAAACAATGAAAATGTTGATTGTCTTATTTTTTCCTGTTTAGCTGTCACACTTAAGGAAATTGTAAGATTTGGAGGAAATTCTAAGTTTTCACTCAAGATTCTTTGTGAATACCACCCCTGGGCCCTGGGATACTATCATGTAGTGTAATAGTGTTTATTATATTGATAAAACATTTACAGAAACTCAGACTCCAGGTGATTATAAATTGAACTTTTATTTACATTTTAGTTATTACGTGTAGTTTCTTCTTTATAGTTTTGGGTTCTCTTTCTGCATATTATTAACTTGATATTTTGAGTAACAAGTTCAATTTTCATGCTCAATCTTTCTCTTAACCTAGAACTGATAAATGTGTGCTGCAGTCAGTTCAAAATTAAATGATAACAGTTATAAACATTGGCTCATCCGTCAGGTAAACTATTCTTATCTAGGTTACCGGGATGTAACTTGCAGTGTTTTTTTAACAGAAAGTCTGTTGACTTGAACAAGATAATTTTTAACAAATCGGACTGGGAAGGCCCCTCTCATTAGAATCAGCAGTGCATGAAAGGCAATAAAAGAAGTGAACAAATTGCTACCCGTCTCTATGTGGTGAACTTGAAGTATAATGCAGTGATTATGGAGTAAATTTTAAGGATTAAAAGCGAGTATGAAAATTGAACTTCTCACTTTATTGTCTTAAAATGTTCCTGTTATAGTGTAGCTTATAGTTTAACACGGCATATGTCAAAGTTGACATTATATAGTCTTATTATTTGTGTGGTGTATGCTTTCTTGTTTTTCAGCAAACAAGTTTTTAAAAATTATCAAAAGATCAGAGAATTTAATTTTAAAAGATGAATTTTAAAACAAGGGCTTGCCAACTACGTAAATTCAAATTTAAAAAAAGAATTAATTGCTTAATTTGAAACAAGTACCCGTTGCCTGTGTACATTTAATTGAAAAAATAATTGATTTTTTTATTTTGAAAAGTGCTTGCCACTTATTTGCCATCCTGGAATTGTGTTAATCACTACTTAAATTACAATACTAATATTTCTATTAGTCAAGACTGAGTGTATGTCTTTCTCAATAATGTAGTTATTTCTCACAGCTTATATATGACAATTATCATATGCCTTCCAAACAGGCACCATTGGCTTTGTTAAATTTGTGCTTTATTAAAAATCAAAATTAAGGAGGCGTTCCCTATAACTTTTATTGTTTTAATGGATTCAGGAATATTATATATTAAATGAGAATCATTGATGCTTACACTCCTCACATTTTCAACAAAAAGCTCCAACTAATTGCCGAGAAAAAAATGAAAACATATTTCCGTAACATGGTTTGTACATTTAGCTCACTAAATGTGATAGTAGAGAAAAATGCTAGTTATAGGGAATGCCTCTTTAACTTATAGATAATATTTTGAAACCTTGTTTTACATGTGACAACTTATTATAGCATTCATGTTTGACACTGTGTGAGAGCATGGTGTTTCTAAGTGTACCTATGCACGGATCCAGAAGGACCTGGGAGTGGGGAGGGGTGCTTAATTGTGAGCAAACCTGGATTTTTTGTAAAAATAATCCTTTTCTTGTACATTTACTCAAGCTTGTCATGAGCATAGAGTCTGACCAGGACAACATAGGAGAAAAATAGCTGGTCCCCTTCATGAGAAAAATAGCTGGTCCCCTTCATGAGAAATAATATTGGTCTGACCCACAGAGGAAATGTCCTGGTTCCGTGCATGAGCTGTGTGTAACATAATCAACTTCTTGGTGGTGAAAATTGTATTCATAATGCATGTATAATAATAGGCATGATGTTACATGTGCTTGAATACCATGTACAATGTTTGAAGTGAGAATTTCTGTTTGGGATAAGAAACATGAACGTTATGGGTATTGTTTATCAAGAGAATAGATTCATGCAATGGCGGCTAATTATTGGTCATGTTTGGATGAAAGTCATCTATTCTAAACAAAACAAATAGTAAAGATACATATATAGAATTAAATCTTTTATTCAAACAATTTTGAAATACAAAATTCTTACCTGGGTATGGCCAATTTTGATAAGTGCCTGAAGTGTCTAAGCAAGGGCAGTAACTAATGCAGCATGACTAAAACCGGGACATCCAGTATGCATGCTATCGAGTGATTTTCATTAGGGGCTTGGTTAGGCAACAGGCTCCAGTTTTTGCTTATTTATTTCACAAAAGCATTTAGCAGCCAATTATGGAAGGTATTATTTCTACTTCATGTACAAAGTCTTTGAAAGAGGTATAAGGAAAGCCTCATACTGTAAAATCATTTAATTTTGATGGGAAAATTTTTTGTGGTGTTGGTAAAAAAGACAATTTCGATGGGACGTTATTTTGTGGATTTTATTTTACAGGTGATAATTACAAGAGTCAATATGATCATTCAACAGGATTTGAATTGGTGGTTAAAGGTGAACCACGAAATCCATGTAATTTAATCCCCCAAGAAAATTAATTATTTTACAGTATTTCCAATTCAGGATGATACATCTATTGTTTTGAGCATGTTCTGAAGATTGTTTATAATGTAATTTTTCAGATGCTAAAGGAGAGATCCATGCACTATCAGCTTTCACAGATTCCAAGAACACGGTACATGTTGTGGTTACCCATAATACGTCTGGGAATAAACGTATGGGAGCTAACTATCTTACATCATTTGAAGTGACAGAAGACACTATGAAAGGTAGGCACTTTGTACACGGAACGAAATATTTGCTTGTGTTTACAAATGTTTAATGTTGATAAAGCCTTAGCAGCCATGTTCCAATGGTTAGTGCACTGGATTTATAACTTAGTGATCCAGGTTTGATTCCCGGTTGCCGCAGGTCAAACACATCCATAAAAATTGAACAACAGAGTGGATTTTCCTCCACATATTGCTGGTTGATTGTGGGCAGGTAAGTAAGTACTGGTTTTGGAATAATCCAGGCAAAGGTTTAATGATTTGACCACCATATATAACTGAAAAATTTGTGAGAAAAAACTTAACCAAGTTACAAACATCAAAATCACAATTAAATTGAAATTTTCAAATTTATATGCTTAAAGAATTTAGTTTTTGGTTATTTGACAACTATGTACTGTAAATACTCAGCCATAAGTCGGGCGAAAACAGTCCCAAAAAAAGTAAAAAAGTCACCCCGCGACTTATGGAAGAGTTTACTACACTATTACCGATTTTGTCAAAAAATCATTTCATTACTCCTGACTTTATCTGAAACTGACCACATCTCCCTGACTTTATCTGAAAATGACCAAATTCCCATCAACTTTGATGGAAAATTACTACACTCCTCCATATTCTGTCTGAAAATCACCACATTCCTCCCAATTTTAGCTGAAAATGACCACATTTCCTTCGACACTTGACACTGAGCACATGATTTCAGCTTTCACAAAAATGGAAAACTATACATGCGACCTATGAAAGGGTTTAGACAAAAACCTTGATTTTTTATTCAAAAGTCCCCCTGCGACTTATGGCTGCATGCGACTTATGGCTGAGTATTTACGGTAAGTATGGTATGTCTATATGAGCCAAGGTAGTGGTCCAGTGCACGGAATTTGTAAACTGCGTTTCAAAGTTAGATTCTGGGATTGGGCATGTCAGATAGGTCAGACAAACTGTTGACGGACAGTGTTTAAACCAAATAAACGTAACATGTTATTCTATATTTGATGTACACACTTTGATGTACACATAAATTTGTTTTACATTTGATTATATAAAGAGGCATACATTATATTTGTTTATTTCTTGCAAAATGTGGAAAAAAATAAATGGTAAGTAAATATGGACGATGTTAGTGTTGTTATTAAGTGTTACTTTGAATGTTGTTGTTATCACTTACTGGTGTTCTCTTGATTAGTTCTTGTTGTTTATGTGTGAGCAACAGTCATAAGTGCATGGTCCTTAAGTTTTTTGCCTGCCAGAATGGCCAATGACAAATGATTCACGAGTTAAGAGACATTTGTGTGATGCAAAGACTCCAGGACTGATTCCCTAGCTCTTTCTGAATCAACTTGATTTAATAGTTCTTTATCTTGCAATACGACCTCTGGACTACCAGCCAAATCATCTCTAGTAAGGATTAGGACTTGAACTCTGCAGCTGAAAAGCGATGCAGAAAAACTAAGTGCCGCGACTGAGAAACGAACCATTTAGCTTCAGACCTGCACAGTCTATATCTAAATTTGATATTTTATGTTCTGTTCTGTTTATAGTTGAAGTTCATCCACCCCATTTTTCCTATAGTGTGATACATAATTTTTTTTAAAAATTCAGGGGTAGACACTAACTATTTTGATCACTGGTCCAACAATAAGGAAGCGTAACTTTTGTAAAGGAAACATTTACTGGTCTTTCTATATTTTCCCTTGCATCTGGCCAGACGACCAGTGTTAGTGTTGAGCCGTTCAAATTATGGCTGTTTTCATACAGCAGATTTTCTTTCAGTCCAAATACTCAGAAACTTTACTTGCTTCACCTGGTGTACAGCCCACTTTGCGTTCTCGGCCTTTGTACATTGTTAATATAATACTCGCCTGCACTTATCCTCTGATATTTCTATATACTCAAGGGCTTAACCCATACCTGCCAAGCTAGTTAATCCAAAATAGGAGTGATAAAGCAAAACATGTCACAAGATGCACTTAAATGTGATTTAAAAGGGATTTAGATGCATAAAAAAGGAATGTATTAATTCTATTGGTTATAAATATGGGACAGAAGATCATAAAATAAATCAAATCTACCTTTGATCAAAGTTAAGATAACTTGGAAAACCAGAAAGTAACAACGTAAAATAGGAGTAACTCCACTTTAATAGGAGTACTTGGCAGATATGGCCTAACCAATAATCTGCTCCATGTTATTGTAATGATTTATGTTCGTCATTTATGCACCTTGTAAGGTAACCATAGTAACGAACATGTTCATTCTTCTATTACAGATTTGAGATTTAACTGTCACAGTTTGAAATATGATTTCAAAGATAAGTCCATCAAGAAGGTCTCACTCAAACTTGCTGTGCCGGCGTATGGATGTGCTGTGGCTGAATCCTCCACTGTATACACCTTGGCCCAGAATAACCGCAGTGTACAACAACATACATTACCCGCACCAGAGGAATTACCCAAGGTACTGTAAACCAATTTACTTTCAGAGTACTAACTCTTGCATTTTTCCAATTGTCGGCTTTTTCGCAACTACAAACTTTAACGGTTTTAAGTCTAATGCAATGTACTTATTAATGTTTGGCACACTTTTGGGACTACTTAATTTAAAAACTTTTCTACCACTCGCAAATTCATCAAAATTAAATTGTGCTAAATAATTTCTTGATTTACAGTAACTAACTACCTGCTTTAGAGTAAAATAGGAATAGAGGCATTGATTTTTGCTATATTTGCGAATTGATAAGTTCACCAAAATTAATGTTTGTGAAAATTAACCATGATAGTATCTCGCACAAAGGAGTTTTGGCTTGATACTTCACTCAAAAAGTAGACAGGAGTTGTAGCTTTTAAAAGTATGTAACATTGTCATTGTATGTTATAGTTTGTTCAAATTTTCAGAAACAGTTCATAAGAGTCTGGTATTTATATTGCTATTACAGTGATTTCCATAATTTTGTCACGAAGCCTGGTTTTTCTGGGGAACTGCTTGAAATGTATTGAAACAAAATTTTAAAAAATGTTGTTGTTTTACACATTCAGGACCTGAAGCAGTTCAAGCTTGAGTGCATGTCAGAGTTTGCCGGGCACCAGCTACCAGGTGGTCGTGTTCTGTTATCTCCTCATCATAAATGGCTCGCATCATACGGTACTGATGGCTCTATCATGCTGCGTACTATCGGACAAATGGTTTGTTTCTTCTTTCATTCATTGTTTGTATTGTAAAACCGTTTGAAATGGTAGAATTTTGAACTGTCTAAGGTCTAAGGTGCCATCAGAACTGATGTGTTGAGAGGGATTTGTAACATGAACGTAGATGTATTATATTCAATTTAATTGTCACAGCAGAGCATACACATCGTCTGCAGGAACTTTATTCTAGAAAGATAGTCTGCTGTGCGACACGGCCAGCTTTATTGGTATATTTATCATAAATTTATATTTATTTTAGGATAAGACTGTGACAATCACACCACATGACTACAGACAAGGTGGTGTTAAGGTGATGGCATTTGCTGAGGATAGTCAGAACATATTCACCACTGGACATGATGGCACACTGGCTTGTTATTCCTGGAAGTAAGTTCAATATTTAAACATTTCTTTATTTAATGTTTTAGACCATGTTCTGTAAGTGAGTGGATATTTAGTGGTTTCTTTACAAATTGTGGTCAACTTTCTAGAGGAAAATGGGACAGGAAAGGCAGCGCTCAATTAAACCGCCAAGCAAAGAAAAAATTGAAATTCAATGTCCCTGTTATCCAAAGGCTGATGATTGCTGGCTTAGAAAGGGAAGGTCAAAATCAGTATTTTGAAGAAAAAAAACTGTCCGAAAATTACTCTTTACGTATTGTGAAACAAGCTGTTTCTACTTCTGTTTTTTCAACATGACAAGTTTGGATTTTCTTGAAAATAGACTCATAAGAAGTGTTGGTGATTTTAAATATGAATCAGTTATATAAGGTCTTTACTAGTACTAATGTCCTTCTCATTCTAAGCCAGCAATATCTGCTGGATGAGCTTCCCTCGTCATATCTTCTCCAGAAACCACTGAATGTCATGCTCATGAATGAAAATTATACTTGGTTTTATTGTATTTTTGGGGTCTTGAATAAATAACTGTGTTGCCAAGTAGAAACAATGTACTGTTTGTAGAATAGTTAGTGTGGGTGATGGCTGGTTTAGGGAAGATTGTATATTTAGATAGTTTTTTTCAAAACTTGTAATAATAATATAAATAATTTAGTATTACATGTAAATTAATTTTTTTTTTTAAAAGGCTTCAGCCCAATTGTTAGTATCTTAATACAATAAAAACAATATGTGTATGTATTGTTGAATTTGCATCATTATGTAATTATATTTTTATATACAAAGAATGCATGTTTCAATAATTTAATATATAAACCCCTCAAAATTATTGGGCTTCGTTTAAGAGGCTTACAGCTTGTTTATACTCTTGTAGTCTTTATAAATACTAGAATATTGAGTTGAAATACGTAAGTGATATCTTTGTAGTTATTTTAGCCGTAATATGTTTTTTTACACAAATCAATCTATATTGTGCTATTTTTTTATACTGGAGTCCAATTGAATGAGGATTTTTCATATTATAATTTTTTTGACAAAAAAACTTGTTTCTATTGAAAAATGATCCTCTTCTATGTTTGTACCAGTCTTTATTCTTCAATCCTTATTTTGCTGGTGTCTAATTGAATGAGCTAGGATTTTGATATTATATTATTGAAAAAAATTACTGCATGGCCTACTTTTAATATAAGCCTATCACATTTGCACCTACTTATATGACATGCTATGTATGTAATTGTTAGTCCACCGCTGCCACAATCTGAGAGAAGGTAAGATTTGCAAGGTTGTGAAAACTGCTTCAGTTTGAATGATTTCAGCTGCTGTTTTATGATACTGTCCACCATGCTAGCTTCTGTCTTCATTTGTCTGTCCGCAGTGCCACTCATTGATTAATAATTAAACGCAGAATAAACAAAACATAAACTAAGTTTCTTATCTTCATCTTTGTTTCATACTTCATGTAAAGATTGGCACTTATAAGTCGATGATGTGACGGCACATTTGTCCAGTAGATAATGCCTCTTGACATCAGATCAAGAGGTCCCTGATTCAATTCTTGACCGAGGCACTTGGTCATTTCTGAAACACTTCAGTTTTTACCCCCCCCCCCTCAACTGGAGATAAACTGGTTGGATACCCAGAGGTATACTAAAGAGTATACATATATCTTGTATCAAACAAAATGTTTCTTCTACTCCCCGATGTTATCGTCCATTTTGTCTGGAAGGTCATGGACAACAGTTACTGTGTCATTAAAATGCAAACATTACACATGAAGATATTTATCATCCAGTCAGTGGACACAAACATACTATGTTAATATTCCCATGATTAATAGAATTTATAATAGCTGATTTCTTTGACTGAATAACTGCATGATTTGACATGGTACTAAATGCTGTCAGCTTGCTATTCTCTTAATTACTGATACAACTTGTTCATTCTAGAATTATTTTAACAAATTTATTATTATCATCATTACAAACTAAGGACTAAATCTAAATTCTTACTTCAAATTTCTTTCTGACCAGGTCTGTATATTCTAATGATGACACCGTATGTGTTGGTATCCAACTAATAATTAGGTCCAACCTATTTAATGCTGTAATTTTTAATTGGCAGACTTTTTTTTAATTACTGATGTACAATTATTAATGAATCACTGATGCTTATAATTATGCCGACTGTAGTATAGATAAACTAGTTTAGCTTGTTAACTTCTAACTGCTTTATGCTTGCTTAATTACGCAAAATCCTGAACTTATTTTTGTTATGTTTGGTTTTATTTTGTCATGCGCATTTAACAATACTGAAAATGTATGTATAACAATTATCAGTTGTTGCTGAATTTGATACTTTCTGTTAATTATTTAGCTGCCCTCAAGTTGAGTTGTGTTATGATAATGGCACCCAGCATAGATTTGCATCTTATGTTTAAGATTGAGCATTTTATAATGCCTCAGTAGGACCCCAGCAGTATAATTATAAATTTATAATGATTAAGACTTTATTTAATGAGGCAACACAGTTGGCAAAGCCAGTGTTACTTGTTAGCCTCAATATGTAAATGTTGCTTAGTCTGTTCAAAGTGTGATATGATCATGTATTAGAATAGTCTCCCTTAGTTAGAAAACAAGAATCCCTAAATGTACTGTAATGTCCCCACTTATATGGTGACCTAGATTTAAAGAGACAATAGGACAAACGACCATTATGCATACCTGTAGGCCCCCCCCCACATGAGTGAGTGAGCCAGTCGTCTTATAAGTGATAGTAGAGCAAGTTTTTATCACCTTTGCTTTTGATCCCAGCAACTTTATATTTTGGAGCTGAGACTATAGTCTGTTTATTTGATAACCCAGCATTTTTAGCTTGACTACACCCATAGGCATCGCTCTTGTTTGTGCAACCTTTTGTTACTGTCACATTTACATCATAAAATTAGAAATACAAACATAAAAATGAACAAAAAGAATAACTGGGCATTTACATCCTTTTTTGAAGCTGCTAAGACTGATATAGTTACAGCATGGCCCGATCTCCTAAAACATCTGGATATGAGCTAAATCTCATCTCAAATATTACCATGTGACATTTACATGATTTCTTTGTGATACTAGATGCAAAAGTTGCATCACAAAACAAGAAACTCTATTTTTAGTTAATTACAGAATAAAATAAAGAGCTCCAGGACTTCAGATCTATCTCAAATTCTTACTCTGATTTAAGCAAAATCTCAATTTGAGATGAGATTTCTGCTTGAGATTCTTCAGGATATCTGGGCCTGGCTTTAATAAATATACAATACGATCTCTCCATAGCAACTCTCTTTAGAGCAATAACCTATAAATATTACCTCTTTGAACAGCCGCGATCTCTAAACAACAATCAGTATTTCAGGCTCCCAAATGGAACTGTAGTTGTCGCAATTGAATAAATTCAATTTAGCTATATTCGTAATTATTAGTTGCTCCAAATTTGGTCAAACTTTCCTGTAAAGATGGCCGACCATTCAAACAAGGGAGACAATATTGTTGATATGTGGATTTGTAAAATGTTAACACATGTATATATTGTATGTTATAGTTACACACCTACTGGTATTGGTAAAGCTAAGTCTGCTATGGAAGCAGCACGTGCCAAGAAATCACGTATGATGTCATCACAGAAAGAGGAGAATGAGCATCTAGCAAGTCTTCCTGATTGGACACCTGAGGAGTATGGTAGACCAATATCAGAACAAATACCACCAGTTAGTCGTGAAAATAAGGTAGCTTCACTCAATTACCTCAATATATTATCTGACACACTTAGACTCCAAGCCTATGATAGGTTCCAGTTTGACAAATCAGTTTTCTGTAAAATTATTAATTTTTGTGGGGGATTAAATTTCGTGGATTTCATGGTTCACCGTCAATCAGAAAATGAAATACCATCAATCAATAATTTTGACCCTTGTATTTATTACCTGAAATTCAAAATCCATGAATTTACATGCCATGGAAATGGTCTTTTATACCACGAAATTTTGTTACATTGAAATTAAATGACTTTACAGTATCAGAAAATGTTTTATAGGCGTGTACCAGAACTGTAAAATCATATATTTAATTAGGCTCAATTTTAGCAAATTTTGTTCTCAGCAATTATAGTGTGTGCAAGGCTAAATGTTGGTTAATTTAAGCTCAAGAAAAAAACTATTTTGATCAGTTTAGTGAAGTTCTCTAGTATAAGACTTAGTGACAAGCATGACTTCGAAAATTTAACAAAATCTGGATTAGGGCCATTGTCTCTCTTTATTTCTCTATTTTTACATCTGATTGAATATTTATAGGAAAAGGTGAAAAGAGACGAAGCTTTGGAACGCGATGAGATCTATAAGACACCCACACCGACACCTGAGGCTGATGCTACATGGCTACAAGTTCAAGAACTTGAGGTAACACATTATATACTCCGGGACTCCCTTAACTTGCAATATTTCTTCTGATTCTTCATTCTAATGAATTTCATATAAAAAACTTTTTATCAAGATTATCACTTTTTGTAAAATAGTAATTTCTACACCAAACATTTCAGCATCTTGTAATTTTCATAATGGTTATTTTTTCACAATTTCAAATTTGATGGCACCTTTTATGATGTCATAATTTTTATACTATTCATGACATCATATATTTATGATGTTGTTAAATTATTATAGTATCTGATGAAGAGGTGATGATTATGGCAAAATATTGAAAGAAAATGATTTTTGTTTTTTCGGAAACTTTTGCAAAAGATCAATTTAGCTGTTCTGTACTTGTAAAATAGTTACAATGAAAAATTGAATATGTATACATTTTAATACCAAACTTACAGCAAATAATTTTACACTGTATGACAGGGATAATACCCCCCCCTCCAAAATAAAAAGATGTTAAATAATTTCTTGTATAGCTTTTACTGTTTTTGCATAACTTCGACTTGTTTCACATATGATTTAACTTTCACTCTATACTTTAGAATCCACATAAAATTTCACCCGAATATTTCTCACTTGTAAGTAGTAGGGAGCATTGAGTCATGTGACAATCATGTGACAGTGTAGATAGTGTATTTTGTCAGTCTGTGAACTATTGACGATGTTCTACTGTCAAGTAACGTGTGTGTACTTATGTACGTACTGTGGCTGTTGTTGCAAAGGGGTCAGACCCCTTTGTATTGTTGTTGTTGTTCTACAAATTTCGCAAAGTCTTTGCACAGTTTTACATAGTATTATATTAATCCTATTTACAGAGTCAACTTGAATCTAACATGTCTTAATGTACTCCAATGAACAATGATGAAAATCCTTCCAGTTAATTATGCCCCCATCTTTGATGAGGGAGTGTATTGCGTTGTACATGTCGGCCGATCGGTCTGTCAGTAAACCAAAATGTTTTTTTGTTCAATAACTCAAGAACACTTAGCCCCTAGGATCTTCAATCTTTACAGATGACCTAGAACCTAGATGACCCCTATTGGTTTTGAGGTGTCACCTTTACAATTTTCAACAATTTTAATAGTCTGCCATGATGGCTTGTTTGTTTACAAATATTGCTCCGTTTTCCAAGGATTTGTTAAATGTATTGTCTAGTTTTCGATAATGTACAGGTAGTATTGGTTGCTTATTTTTAAGAATTGAAAAAATTGTTTGTCTGAATAAGATTTAAAATGTATGTCTAAAGAGGCTATAAATGATCTTATAAAATAATTCAAAGGTATGTTAAATGAATATTGTACATATTTTATATTGTTACATGATCTATGATTTTGCCCTATGTATAGATGTATAAACAGATACACCAAGATTGTAATGTGACACAGGTAAACAACAAAGTAGCGTATGTGTATACTCGCAAAATAACACCGGCTTCAGAATATACCTAAAAATTCTGAGTTAGATATTTTCAAGTTTTGTAATTGTGTGCCTCTGTAGCTCAGTGCGCTTGCCGTTTAATCTGGCAACCCGGGTTCAAATCCGGGTGGAGGCACTCATATATCTGCCTGCCATATTTCAGCAGAAAGCTGACTGGCAAATAAAGGCTATGCTTGGTAATAAGTAAGCATAATCATAATAAATCGAAAGGCCTTGAGACGTTTGTGCTGCCACCACGAAGGTACTATAAACATGCTGCTGTTTAGTATTATTTTCTTGCAATTTTGCATAATTTTGATATATGAAAGAATTTATTCTTTAAGCTTCTGCTTTCATACAAGTTGTTATACCTTAAAACTGCTGATAATTTTATGTTATATAATGGCTTAAATTGCTTCTGTATTTATGAAGATCTTGTTTTAATGTTGATCTCCCACTTAAAGTTGGGAAGACAATCTTTTTATTAGCTCGTCTTTTCGAAGAAAAACAGAGCTATTGTTTGTGTGTGTGTTAGTTAAGCTTATATTGTCTGAGTCATTTTCTCAAAGACTATCAAAGGTATCCACGGGAAACTTAGCGTATTTATTCACCATCACAAGAGGAGTCCATACTGACGAGGCTGTTAACCCTATGACATATAATTATTGAGTCATTTGCCCTTGTTACTGTCAAAAATGAGAAAGTCGGACATCCAGCACTCGTATGAAGTGCTCTTGTTTATATTCTATGCTTGACATCTGGATAGATGTCTAAAAGTTAATTGGCACATGTTCACCTCAACCATTGGTCTGATTTCAATGATTGGTCATATGGATTTTTGTCATAGTTAAGGCCCTTAATGCCAAACATGCATTTTTGTGTCAAACACCTTTCTAGTTTAACTTGTAAGCTATACTTATTACAACTAAAAGAGAGTAAGAATTTTGTGAATGCATTAAGTTGAAATATAACTGTTAAGATTTACATTCAAATGTATAAATACAAGAAAGGAAATAAAAGTTTTATATGAGCTTTTTCAGACAGTTTCATGTCAAATGTGACCAAACCATATATACATGTACATTGTTAAGTAATTAGGTGGATCTTGGGTCAGTGGACACCATGTCAATAAAATATTGTCATTGTCAATTCACACGGAAGTTGATTATTTCAGTCGTTCAAAGAAGAAGATAAACAATACGCTGATGTGAAGAAGAATTTGAGAGTTTCTATCAGAGACATGAGGAGAACAGTAAGTATAGGAATCACAGGTCGCTGCAAGTCATAGCCTTTTATTACAATTTTTGTCCTCCTTTTATCCCCATGAAGTGTGCACTTGTACTGAAAGTGGAAAAACCCAAATGATTTCCAGTCAATAATTCAAGTCAAGTGATAAATGAGTAATAATGATGGAACTTACAGTACAGGTAGCTTGGATTGACTGTATTCATCATCTTTAGAGATTCTTAATATAATCAGGAGCCTTCAGCCGGTAGGTGGAATTCGAACCCTACGTCTCTAGAGCCTAGCACTGATTGAGAAGTAATGCAATCAGAAGATCATTCATAGAGGCAGCTACAAAAAAATGATGCTTAAGATAAGGCATTTGTTACTGCACTATATGGGTATCTTTATTTTCTTGTTTTCAGTTGCAAAGCATGTTACGTAACAATGCAACACTTCCTGAAATAGAACAGCTGAATCGTCATGAATTTGACCTTGACATTGAGGAACAGTTGAGGTTACAAGCTGAGGCCGACCAAGAAGTAGAAAGGGTGAGAAATATTTGTTAAAACACATTGCTCGTATAGCCATAGGTTCATGCTTCAAATATCCTGTTCACAATTATGTTTATTTGAAATGACAAAGTGCCCTGGCCAAGACTTGAACCAGGGACATATCGTTCTGTAGTCCAAGAGCATTTGTCAAAAAGACATCGAAACTAAGCATTTGTCAAATAGGCATCAAAACTGATCATTCATCAATTACATGCAGAAATTTCTGTACTTTTCTTTATAAGTCTTTACTGCTCTGCTGCTGCTGTAGTGTGATGCCTGACAGCTTGTTTTCATTGTGTTTGTTTTCTAGGTGAGAGAAGAGATAGAGTTTGAGAATCTAGCCAAGATGTATCTACGTGAAATGATCAAACGTGAATGTTGGGATGATATGGTCGTCAAGGGCCGAGCTGTACAGGTATATAAATCTCTTACACTTTATCAATTCTCATTTCTCAATCATATCGTTTGTCTCCATGTAAATATTTTTTAAAATTAATCAAATTTCAGAGAAGACCGTTGTTGTGGGCCCATGGTTAGTGCAATTGACATTACAACAGTTGTCTATCAATACACATTTAATCAATTTTAACAGTAAATTATAATCACATGGACCAATGGATTAACTTGAAAACTTTCGCCAAGCAACCTTCGACAAACAACCATGTGGAGCGATCTATGGTCTGGCGTAATGTCAAATGATGTGTAACTCTACAAACTTGATTCCTAGCTGGTTGTGACAGATCATACTCTTCCATAAAAATGTGATAACAGAGACAATTTTCCCCGTGTTCCTTCTTGTTACTGTTACCTTAAATAGAAGGACAATTAAGTTAGTACTGGTTTGGATACAGTCTGGAAACAACAATAAATTCCCCAGTGTTTGTGAAAAGTTACAGTAAATTCCTAAATCTGTTTTTCTGCAGCCCATTCTTTAACATAGTGTTTATGCCCCTGTCACACTCTACCTTCATATCTTCAGTGGTCTGTTTTAGTGTTTATTCCACTGTTTTATATTTACAGGCCTTCAATTCTAACTTGGAAGTAAGCAATTTCCCAATGAGGGAGCGACCACAAGCTTTCATTAAAATGCTGGAGACTGTCAAGAAGAGGCGTACTATAGAAATCGCAGAAGTCAAGGTATGCAAATATTTTCATTATTTTTTGTTTCATTTTATTAATTGTAAATGATGTAGCAGTAAAAAGAAAAACAAATCTGTGAAGGTTAAAAATCACAAACATTTAAAAACTTTACAAACTGCTCCAGATTAACACATTTTAATGTCACAAAAAATTGTGATTTTCTTTATGTCATAAGGACCCACTGAGCATTTTTGCCACTGCGATGTACTCCTGATTAAATAAATGGGCATCGCACTGCATCGAAAAAAGGGTCCTCATGGTCTAGGGGAAGCTTTGAGGAAATCCTTAGAAAAATTTGTGGAATACCTGTTCTCGATGCCTAATTTATTGAAATCGGTAGAACATCGCCCAGGCAAAAAATGCTAAGTTGAACCTAGGCTTTAGACTTTCAATGTTGTGATATGATGTAGTGTTTGTAGTGACAATATGCTTGTGAATCACACTTAGAGGGTCAACCTGCACTATCTTGCACTGTTATTAGTATTATACACCAGTGTAACAATACCATGTGACTTTGGGCTACAACCCCAAGAAGGCATTTTCTTCACCTCGAAAACAAAAATAGCTGTAAGTATTTTATTTCACATTTAATTATTCAGCAAATTTCTGCTTGGGTTTGTAGTCCAAAGTCACGGGTATTGCTGCACTGTACACTACATAGACAGAGCTATATGCTCTCTCACCATTAGCTTCGGTCAATTCATGCTTTTGTTGATATTAGTTGCTGCTGTGGGTCTATTGCCTTTATCTAGCTGGCATGTATGCAATTCAAATATTTTTGTTTTACACATTATCAGATTTTGGGTTTAGTATGACTGACGATAAAAATGCTACTTTTCACCTAAAAAATAGCAAATGCTTAAACTTGTTTAAAACAGAAATACTATAAGAATATGTTAATGCATTTACTGTGACCAACTTGAGTCTAAAATCATATAAGAAAAGCTATTGATGATTGTCTGTGATAAATCAAATCAGAAAACAAATATTGTTTCTTCAACTTATTTTTGACCCAGCAATGGCCATTTTAAATATTCTTATTAAAATGTAGCACTATATTCTAGAACCACCATATCTATGTAGAATTATTCACTTTTGTATGATTTTGTACTTTATATATGATACATTATAAAACTCAGATCAGTCATTTGTTTATGCAGCTTTGTGGACATAAACATTGCAATTTCTTTAATTTATATTTCATTTTGATACATATCATATTTATTATTCTAACACGATTCGCGGATTAATCCAACACACAAAGAACGAACCGAATCATGTTTTATTGCCCCCATAAAACATACCTATCAAATTGGCTGTTTCTATTTACGCCCAGTATCACTTGACATATTTATGAATGAACGTAAACTTTATAGTAAAATTTACTACGAGTCACGATGACAAGGCGAGTTGCACGAGAATCCAGTGTTACATCTTTTAAAAACTCCAACCAAGATTTATTAAAGCTTCTGATATCAATCCATTTATATTTTTCATTTTATGAAATAGATACCATATACTCGTGTTATTAAAATTGTTTCAATGTTTGAATTGTGGTATTTCCTTCAGAAAATTACGAAGGTCGTTTTCATTAACGAGGGAGGTAATTGTACCAGCTAATAAGCCACTCAATTTCTTCGTGGAATTATGTTCAATGTCAAATGGGTGAAAATGGAATGCGCGCAGTTAAATAGTGCGGGATATTATCGTATTTAGAATCGAAATAAAAACTCAGTTCTTGTATATTGTCGGTGAATAAAACACGGGCACTCGTTCGGATGCGGAAAATTAAATCACTCGTGCTATGCACTCGTGATTTAATTTTTACGCATCCGAACTCCTGCCCGTGTTTTATTCACCGACAATAAACGCGAACAGATTTTTATTTCTTAAGTATGTTGTTTAGTCAATATTATAAAGATATTGGTTTTTCTCTGACCTTTTCTCTGATTTAAATTTTGAAGGAATGAAAAAAAAACAATGTAATGATATTGCAATGTTAAATTTTCAAGTGATAGACCAGGAGCCTGTTGCATAAGTAAAGTACTACATAGTGCTTTCCACAGGAGATAATCTGTGCCATCTATATTTAATTAAATGGGAGGTAACTGAATAAAGGAGGTCGGTAGCGCTTTGCTTATGCAAAGGATGCGTCAGTAAAAGGACTGCAGTTGATGAAATGTCCATATTATATACCAACTTCTATGTATTCATACAAAACCTTATTTTATTTTAAATTATATTTTATTGTTTTATTATTGACACCAGGCTTTGGATGATAGAGTTTTACCTTTGCCTAAAAGAAAGGTACAAAAAATCTCTGTGTTTGAAAAACTGGAAAATGTGGCTTCTTACAATAAATGCTCTCACTAATTTAGTATGGCTGTGTACTTTTGATTGGCTTCATTATTAGTTTTGAAACCTGCATATTGTTTAAATATTCTTCAGTATAGAGTTAAAGTTCGCCTGCAAAAATGTTTGAATTTTTTTCTTTATTTAGTTTAACACATTACGGCACTTTAAATTGGTAAAAGTAGTTTTAGCACATCTAGGAATTAGTTTTAAATTGACACTTGAACATGTTAAAAGAGCTTGTATATAAGGTTAAATAATTTATGAACATTTATAAAAGTTCATTTTCTCTACTGGCAGTAATAATTTTATTGATTGATTCTGATGAAAATGTTTAAATGCCAACAATATGGACATGTAGTGCATGATTGTCTGATCAAAAATACACGCCAACTTATTCTGTGACTTCCCTAACCAGATTGTAGATTAGTATAATAATATTGTTGTTAGAAACATGATCACATGACGAAGTTACTGGTACCCAGTTGTGTAGGTTATCTCACATGACAACTATATTGTTGCTGGTGCCCGGTTTTGTATGTCATGTTATTTAGCGTATATTGCTAACATTTTGTAAATATAGTCTGCTTTATATCTCTAGTTCATAAGTCGCTTCATCTGCTTTAGTTCATGGGGAGTTCATGAATTACTTAATCTGCTTTAGTTCATGGGGAGTTCATGAATTACTTAATCTGCTCTAGTTCATGGGCAGTTCATGAATTACTTAATCTGCTCTAGCTCATGGGGAGTTCATGAATTACTTAATCTGCTCTAGCTCATGGGGAGTTCATGAATTACTTAATCTGCTCTAGTTCATGGGGGAGTTCATGAATCACTTAATCTGCTCTAGTTCATGGGGAGTTCATGAGTCACTTAATCTGCTCTAGTTCATGGGGGGTTCATAAATCACTTAATCTGCTCTAGTTCATGGGCAGTTCATGAATCACTTAATCTGATCTAGCTCATGGGGAGTTCATGAGTCACTTAACCTGCTCTAGTTCATTGGGTGTTTGTGAGTTACTTAACTTGCTCTAGTTCATGGGGGAGTTCACGAGTCGCTTAATCTGTTCTAGCTCATTGGGAGAAATGAGTCACTTATTCTGCTCTAGTTTATTGGGAGTTCATGAGTCGTTTAATCTGCTCTAGTTCATGGGGAGTTCATAAGTTGCTTAATCTGCTCCAGTTCATGAGTAACTTAATCTGCTGTAGTAGAAGCTAGTTAGTTGCAATCAGTATTGTAATAAAGAAAAATGGTATTACATTAATTAACGGTGGTAAGTTTATTTATTAAATTACTATGAAGCAAGTTGCTTTGATAATAAAAAAATTTTCAATGTCTTATAAGAAAGCTTTATTTTAATCCTTAATCAAAGTGCATATTGTTATCTCTGGAAACAATCTCATTATAATCATCTCCTTCGATGGCTTTGTTGTAGGCTTAACATAGGAATATCATCGTACATTAGTCAGATTGCTCTGGAAGAAATTTTGATTGCATTGTACCACATTTAAGAATTTCTTTACATTTCGGTGAGAGTTTTAAAAACATAAGTGAAGATTTTTTCTCGAAGGCGGTTGGCCTGCTACTTTTTCATTTAAGGTCTGAGAAGCTATTTTTAGCATTTAGCCAGGACATACTCATCTGCAAATATAAAGTAACCCCGTTTTTATCAAAATTCCAAAGTGACTGCCGGTGCTCACCTCTGGATTCATCTAAGTATTAATACTTACTTCTTAAATTAAATCAGGCCTGGATTTTTTCAGACTTGTGTCTGATTTCAGGTTCATGAATCCTAAAATTTTCTTATTAGTCTATAAGGAAAAGTGGAATTTCAAGCTTTGAAACCAGGATTTTCAGGCTTTGAAACCAGGATTTTCAGGCTTTGAAACCAGGATTTTCAGGCTTGAGAATGGTTGTTAATAACCAGGCATATTACTGCAGTGTTACTATGATAAAAAACGCCCATATCTTGTTAATATCTTGTTATTACCTGATAATTGTATAAATTTCCTTTATTATTTTATGGAACAAAATGCTACATGGGTGGAATGAGCATAACGCATAACTGATTGTGGTATTTTCGTTGTTGTTTCTCTGGTGATCATTATTGTTGCTGATTGTTTGTTTGTTTGTTTGTTTGTATGCATGTTTTAATTAATTATTAATTAACTATTAATTAATGTGTGTATTAACTGTTTGGCTTCTACTAATGTTTTATAGGTTAAAAAGGAATTGATAGAAGTTCCACAAAAACCTGCACAAACTACTGCGGTATGTATAAATATTATTAATATTATTATTGTATTGTTTGGTTTGACAACAATGGAAGGAGTATCAGTAGCCTAAACTTAAGGGTACCTCTAGCATAATCAATTGTTATATAAAATGAACCTGAACATAAGTTGAAGCTTTATATTTGAAATTTCAGGATATTTAGTAGGAATGCTTTATACATATGTCATGTGAATCTTTATTTGAATCTATAACATAAGGTTCATTATGCCTCCATCTATAATGTTGGTTATAATGCACTTACAAAATCTTAAACTTGCTTTCAATTTTAAATTTCTTAAAGTGCTTTTGCAACTTCAAATACATGTATGGCGCAGATACAGTTTGAAGAAGTTAAGAAACCAAGTCATTGTTAATCCATTTCCCACAATATGTAGTTGTTAAAAAAAAAGAATTATAAATAACCTAAATTGGAATGTAATTTTATGTAATTGCTTTGATAAAACAGTACCATGGTGATTACCGAGTATATCTTGAGCATAGTGCCATAAATCTTGAGCATAGCTTGTATGCTATTTATCACATAACCTGGGGTCTGGGAGAGCGAGGAAAGCTATATCGTAAATGTCGTAAATATCCTTCAGCACTCCCTGCAGACTGTTAATAAATACTTAAATCAGCTTTATTACCTAAGCCAATCCATGTCTTGATCAGCCGATGATGTCAGGAAAATACAAAGTCATGACTTCGCACTCATTGTACCGGTAAATCTTGAATGAAACCTATGTTGCATGTGTCATCATTTTGGACGGTAATTTTCTAAGGTTGTGTAATAAATAAAATCTTACTTACAAGTTTTATTAATTAACACACATGCAAGATCCTCTATTCGACGTAATTAATTGTTGTAAGTTGATTGCTTATAATAAAGACTTTACTCTTAAATATCATTTTCAGTTATTTTTAAGTATGTTAGCTCAAAAGCGCTATGGATTTGTAAGTGTAAACTGTTCAAAGTTGAAATTTGTGTTGAAGTTATTTTTGGTTTGTTATATATATATTTTACTTGATCATTAAAATATTACATTTTGTTTAATTTACCATTTTTTCTTGGGTGTATTTGGGTGCCTTTTCCTCCAAAACATGCTTATTTTGGTCAATTCACTGAGGCAAGTGCTTTCATGTGCCTCTACCATAAGGGTCACTTTATTTTTATGCCCTGGCATCCAACGTTCTTTCATTCATCTGTCTGTTTCATTTTTCAGTTACTTGTATTAAATTTTGTCATTGTGTCAATATTGCCAATTTCTTATTTCTTATAGTTTTATTTGTACATCATGATAACATGTTACTATGGTTACATATGTTGCTATGGTTACACCTGTTGTTGTTATGATTACACGTGTTGTTGCTATGATTACACATGTTGTTGCTATGGTTACACATGCTGTTGCTATGGTTACACATGTTGTTGCTATGGTTACACATGTTGTTGCTATGGTTACACATGTTGTTACTATGGTAACACATGTTGTTACTATGGTTACACATGTTGTTGCTATGGTTACCCATGTTGCTATGGTTACACATGTTATTGCTATGGTTACACATGTTGTTGCTATGGTTACACATGTTGTTTCTATGGTTACACATGTTGTTGCTATGGTTACACATGTAACTATGGTTACAAATGTTGTTACTATGGTTACACATGTTGTTGCTATGGTTACCCATGTTGCTATGGTTACCCATGTTGTTGCTATAGTTACACATGTTGTTGCTATGGTTACACATGTTGTTGCAATGGTTACACATGTTGTTGCTATGGTTACGCATGTTGTCGCTATGGTTACACATGTTGTTGCTATGGTTACACATGTTACTATGGTTACACATGTTGTTGCTATGGTTACACATGTTACTATGGTTACACAAGTTGTTACTATGGTTACACATGTTGTTGCTATGGTTACACATGTTACTATGGTTACACAAGTTGTTACTATGGTAACACATGTTGTTGCTATGGTTACACATGTTACTATGGTTACCCATGTTGCTATGGTTACACTTGTTGTTACTATGGTTACCCATGTTGCTATGGTAACGTATGTTGTTACTATGGTTGCAGGATGATGAAGCTGAGGGTGATGATGATGAGGGGAAGGAACAGCCATCCACTACCGGCAGTCTGGGTAGGTTATATATCTATATCAATCTATATATATCATTGCAGTGTTAAAAAGCAGATTCACTATTTTATGCTACTCTTGGATGTTACATGTATAATGTTTTACTGTTTTGAATTAGTACTCAGAGTGTGTGATCTTTAAATCATCTTCAGATAGTTAGCAATGCATGAAGTGTTTCACAGAATTACATATTGTCCAATAATCATCATACTCTGCGACATCTCTAGAGCAGTACCCTTTGTGAACTGCAATATTGCTGTCAGTAAAATTAGAATTTGAAACTACTTGCCCAAATTGGTTAAATTTAATACTTTCCTTATACTTTACTGCAAAATTGTCTTGCCCGACTGCAAAAGTTATTTGCCCGAATCTAAAATTACTTGGCCCGGACAAGTGCTAATTTCGCAGACTGATATGTGCTGCTGAACAGAGGTGGTTGCTTTACAGACATTTAATTGATAGTACATATCACCTTAGGAAGATTTCAATGCCATGTTTAGGAGAGTTTGTTGCCCAATCCAGAGGGCCACTCTTTGTATTGTTCTGTGAAATATTAAATGTGGAGCAAACTTCCTAGATATATGTGTGACGCTTGTGTAAATTTTAAATGCAAAAGTAGATTTATTTTTATTTCATTATTTTAAAAGATAATTCTTGCATATATCTTGTTCGACTTTATATGTTATATCATAGAATATTTGTGTGACAATTTTAAGTTACTATTTCCTGAAAATTTGAATATAGTTATGTAGCCTACATGTATAATTCTCAATCTACTTTGAATCTTGACTTGTTGATAGCTTCGGATCTTATTGGTAAAGAGACTTACTATTTAAAATATTATTTCCCTGTTAAAACTACACTCCCCCCTTGTTTATAAAATAATACATTTGTATGATTTATAACATAATATAATATGTCTTTTGGAAAATATAACAAATTTTCACTTGTAAATATACTGAAGGGCCACTTGTTATTTTTTTCATTCCTTCCCCAGACAGGAAATAATTTTCACAAAAATCCTGTAAACTTAAAAGTTAAAAAATGGCCCATAACATGTCTTTATATTTCATAAGTCTGTTACACAATGTTTAAAAGCCTATTTTAATTATCACATCAACACATAAAATGTTTCACTTTAATCAGTTTTTAAATTAATTATGATCACTAAAAGGCATAATAACAAATTGTTTGTTTCGGGTACCTGTTAAAAGTTAGATAAAAATATTTTTAACATCAGCCAGTCCCCTCCAGAAAGCAACATGTAACAATTTAGATATCAAATTTTCCTTGACATCAATGCCGTTAACAATTTAGGGTTATGGCAATTTAGGGTTATGGCTATTTGTAAGGGTACCTCAGGATTCTAGAAACAAACAATTAACTTATTCAAGCCTTACATGATGTTTATCACTAAATAAAAAAAAAGTAAATATGAATTATATTTCTTTTTTAATTGTTTTAATACTATGTTGATCACCATTATGACAATGTGTCCACTTCTTTGTTGGTTTATTAACATGAATTAATTTGGACTTTCACAAAGAATTGAAAACTTCAACTCCTTTTAAGAAGAGTTTTTTTTTATATAAAATCATCTTTCGTCACAAATCCATAATATCACTGTCTGATGATGGCCCAGCATACATTTAAGCTTATCAGGTGTGACGCGTATGTTGCCTAAGCAGGTGCTACATAATGCTTTTCACAGGAGGTTATCCATGCTATCTATTTTCAATTGAATGGGAGGTAACTGAATGAAGACGCTATGTAGCACTAAGCCTAGGCAATGGACATCCGGCCTTACTTAGGTTTTATCTTGGATACAGTAGCTTTTTGCCCAACTGTTCACATACAACTTGTAAGTTTTATAGCTGATATAACTTACAATGATTGTTTCAGCTAATTGTACTTGTTAATTTGTATTGCACATATTGATTGATTTTTGTGCTGGACATCTGTCCGTTTGGACGTCTTGCTCAATGCTGGATGGATGAACTGATGTGCCTACGCTAGTTCTCCTAAACACTTTCAATGAAACTTTGCATGAACATTTAGTACCAAGCCCAGTTATGTATAACGCTGAGAATTTTAAATCTGTTGATTTATGCTGGAGTTATGGCCCTTTGTGAGAGATGTACGTTTTTTGTTAAACACTGTTCTAATATTATCCTATCTTGTCTTATTGTAATTGTTTTTACCTTCATGTCCAGGTTATGATATATCAGTGAAAGATATTCTGGGTATGACAAGAAAAAATCCATATTCTTTATTTCTTTTAAACTCATATTGGACCTTCAAATATTCTACATGACCCTTAATTGGACAATAAACTGATCTTATCTATCAAAGAAAACACTGAAAGTAAATTTAGTATTTTTATTTTTTTATATATATTTTACTAGTTAATATTTACATAGTATTACTCAGTTTGTTCTATTTCCGAAAACTGCAGCCAGTTCCAGTAAGTATCTATGGTCAGCCAATGAAATATATACATGTATCATTAATATGTTGACCAAAAGACGTAATAGTAGACGATAATAAAACCAATTTTAGTGCTTAGTGCAAAACTATGGTAAATGCCTCAATAATTGATGTAGTTACCATAGTTTTGCACTGAGCGCTCAATATAGGATATTATAGAACACTTCTAAACAAAATCAATGACAATCAGCTATATTTATTTAACTAATAGTATGTATAATCATTTAGTGTATATTCAACAAAAAAGAAATATTATGTGTGAATATGCTTATATTTTAAGTGCTGTTTATCTGCCATGCTAACACATAATCATTATATCACATTGTGTCATTTTGTAAAACCTTAAACTATAATAAATATCATAATTCTAGTCATGCACACCAGTCAAATGAAACAACCCCCAACCCAGGGAAGGGCGGGGATAGAGGGGAACAGTACTGCATTTTTACCGGACATGTGAGTGTGGGGTTTCTTGTGTCCAGCCAAAATAGTGGGGGGGGGGTGATAGCTGTAACTGCATCACTAGCTTAGGGCCGGGGAAATATATCTTTGTTTTACCATCTGTGTGGCCCTTGTTGGGGGTGGGGGGAGGCAGGGATTGTACCCGGGGTTGGAAAAAGCAAAACTAAAAATCCCGCCATTCTCCAGGGTTGGGGGGGGGGGTCATTTGACTGGTGCACATTACTTTGAAACTTCAGTCTTTATTAGTTTGTACCATGATATCATCAGATCAGTATCTCTTTGGAAATTTACACCAATTATTGTCATCACCATTAATGTTGAAGGTCCAATACGCTGCATCATTCTATTTATAGTAACATAACGTATCTCCCCTGGTATAAAGCATGGTGATTGGTTTCCACTATATATCTATACCCAAGTATATTCCATTTCAGGATTGCTCAGGTCTAGTATTTAACACATCATACTTGAATTTCTTGCTGTAGACTACATATTTAAGTTTGAACTCACCAGGTTCAAGCCAGTTATAGGAAGGGAGTAACAGCATTGCAATTTCAGAGTAGAGGGTAACAACTTGTCTGTTTTGGGTTGGGGTAACACCTGGGCTGTTTGGGCATGGGGGTAATGGCGAAGCTGATCGGGCTGTCTCAGACTGAGAAAGGGCAACAACTGGATGGGCCTTCAATTACTTCTAACAACTTGGCCGATTTGCCAAAGGGCTCATTTTGCTCCCTGAAGAGCTTTTGTTGATTGCTGAGCTATATCAAGAAATCCAGTATGGTTGTTGAATACTAGACCTTGTATTTTTCCTATGTTCTGTCCAGTATCAAACTTATATATTTTTCAAGCTTTCACCATCTTCTGTTTTATATCTTATCATTTTGTAATTATATGAATGATTGTTCTTTTATTATATGAATGATTCTTCTTTTATTATATGAATGATTGTTCTTTTATTATATGAATGATTCTTCTTTTATTTTAATTCTATTTACGAAATCCTATGTCTTAAATTTGTTAACCAACAGATTATGATGCCATACAGCGATACTTACCACAACAATTTAACAGAATTTTTCCCTTTGGCATAACAAGGCTGTATCTTGATGGCTTAGAATTAGAAGGTCGTAAGTGCCACTTACGACCTTTTAAGATTCATACATATTTGGAATAAACATCACTTCTTATGAGCCCATTTTCATAAAAATCTGAACTTGTCATGTTGACCAAAATGAAGTTGTAAAAGTTTGTTTTACCATAAGTAAAGAGTAAATGTCAGACAGTTTTTCCGTGTTTTCTCAAAATATCGATTTGGTAGTTACGACCTTCTAATTCTAAGCCATCGATCTCTCTATATATGCTATAGATACAATCTTGTTGGGTTAATTAAATACAACCTTGTTGCATCAAATGGACAAATCGTGACTCAAATTATGAATTACTCTTTAAGCCTGCTTTCACTTCTGAAAATAATAACATTATCACTGCTTTTCTGAATAATGTTTGAACCTTCTTGGAAATGTCAAGAAGAGCTGAATTGTTTATTCCAAGGATGTCATTATTATCTCAGAAATACTAACACTACATATTCATACATTCATGTATATATGTACCGTCTATTAATAATTTAAAGTGTATAGAGCTATATTCTAACAGTCATTTAATATCAAAGTAATTATTTGCAACATGATTAGTATGATACTAGACTACCTTAATTGCAAATTAAAACTTTGGATGGGTTCCGTGTACTTTGATTCAATCGTCGAAAATAGACGATTCTTATAATTTCTTAGGGTGTTCTAGAACACTTTCATGTGAAAAAGGACTATTCCCGTGTCCAATAAATCTCAGAGAGAGTTTCTGTTCAAACTAAGGCGAAAAAGTATCTATTGGATATGAAAGCATAATTGTTTTTCAGTTTTTGAAACTTTTTTTAAAAAAATCGTCCGATATAGCTCTATACACTTTAAGTAACAAAAAGTCGATTAAAAAATTTCGAGAAATTGTTCTTTGATATTGTCTGACTTCACTTAAAGCCGGAACGTAACATTGAATGACCTTGAAAGACTGGATTGAGAGACTTTGGTATTCAAAATGTTTTCTGATATCACGCAACGTGCATGCCCCTTGCGTTCGTCAGCATAACCTCTTTGTGAAAAAACCCCCACTTCATTGTTTTCAATGGTAGATAAGACTTTCAAAATCAAGATCACTGATTGGTTGAAAAAGAAGAGCAACCACTAAATCTATGGTGATTGGGTAGATTTTAGAATTAAGAATTTATCTTGTTATTTCATTGTTTAACCTTTTCCATTCATAGTTACCTAATGTGTAGTGCAAATGCATGTAGACTGGGACTACCATAGGGTGAAAGGTGCTTCAAAATCCTGTTGGTAGATTATAGTCTTCGATATTAATTTTATTACGTAAACCACTCTGTCTGTATACCAGTATAAGGCATGAGACCCCAACTCTCTTATAGTGGCATGAGACTTTTAGATTTTATCTTCTGGTGGTATGGTTTAGTTTACAATATGCATGTTTCAAAAATAATCAAATAATCCCAAATATACTGTATACCAAATAATTGCATGAATTTCGTTTGTAATGCAAAGCGAGAACAGTTTAGTTTACATTCATAATTATTATGACTTTTAGAGTAACTAACTAATTCATCTTTAGCGCTTTTAAAATATGATAAATTTTGCTTGTATTACTATGGAAAATGATCAAGTTTGTTAAAAGTTAGTGACCTTCTGTAGTAAACATTAGTTGATACTTTTATATGACAAGTTCTGCTGTGAGTCTAGGTGTTTGTACTTTGCATGTACTGAAACGTCACTTAATTTCAATAAGACGTACATTCGTGGATTTTGCATTTCAGGTAATAAATACAAGGGTCAAATTAAATATTAGATGGGATTAAACACGCAACAGAAATACACAGCACAATGCCCAGGGAAGGCTGTAAGGTTAAGCAGAATCATGCCCCCATCATATTGCCGACACATTGTTAGTTTGTCCAGTATAGTGTTGGTTTTAGGCGCATGTGCACTAACTATATATCATCATTTTCAAATATTTTTAAAATTTGAGGGAACATTATTTATTTGTCCTTAGAAACATTCTAATTTCACTTTGATGTTGTATTGTAGGTGCTCAGTATGGCGGAGGTAGTGAACTCTTCTACAGTCAGTTTGAACTCAACTCCAGAGAACAGAAAATTAACCAGATCGTTCTGTTAGAGGTAAATCTTGCTATAGCTTTGCCAATTTTCACGAGCCTGACCTATTGATTAGCATAATTTAACAGTCGATATATAATGCCTACATTTACATCACCGAGTGTATGTTATCATAATCGGGAAGTATCACAAAGACGCTCGAGATGTTATACAAACATAAATTTGAAATACCAATATAGTACGATTTACTTGCGGAAATTGATACATTCAAAGCAAGAACCTTGTAATATATTCTTGCATAAAGGTCAGGCTCAGGTCAAAATAGCCAAGCTATATATACAGGCTAAAACAAGTCTTTATCAAAGATTTTATGATAATCTTGAATTTCCTGTTTAGCTGATACACTTAAGATTTTAAGAAAAAGATTTCCATCAATTGTGAATACCAGCTGTTTTGTACTATGTACCAACACCTATAATTTCTCTACAGGATGCTATATACAGGATAAAACAAGTGTTTAACAAAGATTTTGATGAGATCTTCATTAAGAAGGAGCAGGAGATAGGAAAGATAAAGGAGAAGAATAAGAGAATCAGGAAGATCATCTCCGACCTCGATGTCGTGGAAGACGTCATGGAACCAAGTATGGGCGTTGCCGAAAAACCTGAGACTCTCCTTACAGTCGAGGACCATGAGGTAAGAAGTGGTTGAATGGATGAAAACTTTTTGAAAAGTGATAACTTGAACAACCCTGTACCGTAAAGTGAAGATACATAATGTGATGTTTTAAAGTTAATTCTTGTTCGGCCATAAATAATGCAGTATGCGAGATATCAATTTGAAACTTTATTGTTAAATAGATCTCATGACTCTCTTTTCGCATATTTGTCGAGCCCAGCGGTGAGCTCGACATAGTCGCCACAATGGCCGTTGCATGTCTGTACGTTAGTTAGTGAGTTAGTGTGTCCGTTCAGATCCTTGTCCGAGCTGTATATCCCTTATGCAATGACACTTTTTTTTTAAATAACTTGGCATAATTGTTAAACACCATGAGGCAGTGTGCAGTGCACAAGATCCAGGTCTCTAGCTCAAAGGTCAAGGTCACACTTAGAGGTCAAACGTCAAAAATGACCATTATTGACCTTGTCCGGGCTGTATCTCACTCATGCATTGACCAATCTTTCTTATATTTTGCATGAATGTTCACCTTCATGAGACTAAGGGTAATGTCAGACCCTAGGTTCCTACCTCAAAGGTCAAGGTCACAGTTGAAGGTCAAATTGAAGCTTGTCCAGACCATAACTTTGTCGTGCATTGACCAATCTTTCTTATATTTGGTATGAATGTTCTCCTCTATAAGCTGGAGCGTCATGCTCAATTTTCAGGTTCCTATCTCAAAGCTCAAGGTCACAATTAAATGTCAAATTGAAGTTTGAAGGGATCATTTCTTCTTTATGCATGCTGGCATTATATGTAACTTGGCACATTTAAGTTAGTGCATGTTTTTCAATGTGCGCCAAGGTTCGACCTAAATTGCCCGATGGCACAAATTTCTAGTTTTGGATAAGTTTTCCAATGAGAAACACCCTATGGGGAGCATTGACAATCTTTTCCAGCTCTCGTTGCCTGAGTTACGGCACTTACATACCGTCGTAGACATACATTTTGTGTAAAAAACTAGTTTATTTTGTCATATATGATGTGAGAAACATGTTTAAAAAATGTACAATACATAATTTGATTGCGACTGACGTTGTTTATAGGTCAAGGTTGAGAAGTATTTTACACCTGAACAGAAGAAAGCCTTGGAGAAACAACAGAAAGAAGAAGAAGATAGACGTGCACGTGAACGCGGTGATAATGCACGAGAACGTGCTCTCAATCAAATGATGGGTGGAGTCCTGGAAATCAAGAAAGAAGATGAACTGAAGAAGGTTTGTTCTTTTGTCTGTTCTTTTGTCTGTTGCTTTATATGTCGCCAACTTAGCTATAAATAAATGTTGAGCCCAGGAAGCAAAACGGGGGAGCTAAACAGGGGGGGATTTAATATACAAACACTTTTGGTAAAAGTGTTACATGAAAATGCATGATTTAACTAAAAATTCTGTTCTTATCTTCCGACTCCATTATAAAGATCAATCTTTAGGCCAGTAAAAACTGCTGTTCTTTTAGGGTAGGCTTTAATATTGTGGTTGAATCAAGCTTCTAGAGATCAAAAAGTGAAATTTAGATCTAAAATTTAATTCTTAATGTTAAGGTTGTAATTGAGGTTTAAAAGTATGTGACGATATTAAACTATATAAACATGATAAAAATATGTATTACTGGAAACTCTTGGTCAGTTACAGGCAATGTGATTGGCTATCCTTATTCTCGCATTAAATAAGATCAATACTGGAACTCTCGGTCAGTAACAGTTACAGGCGATATGATTGGCTATCCTTATTCTACAATTAAATTAGATCAATACTGAATATCATCCGTGTTATATATTTTAGGATATTCCGAAACCAGCTTTCATGACACAGAAAGCGGAAGGTGACTGGAACGAGGAAGAACAGAAAACAGCCAAAGAATATGAAAGAAAAGTGAAGGAGTTAGTCGAAGAAAGAGAAAAGTTCAGAAAGGTGGGTACTGCTTCATCTCTTTAAAGGCAACTTATTGTACCCAGTGTAAGGCCCAAATAAATTATTTCCTAAAATATGCCATGATAGCTGCCTGTTCCTTATTTCACATTCTGTTCATATTGTAAAATAAAAAAATAATTGTTTTTAAAATGGACAGATTCTACAATTTTTGCGACAAGAATGTCCCAATAGTTGATATCCGGAACTCTGTGCAAGGTGGTTTTCCCCTTAATTTACATGTAGGTACAAACAAATCTGGCCTAGTTAGACTGGTTTTGTATTCATATGCAAACACAACTGACCCCCACTCTATTGTCCAGATATGAATATTCATGACTCAAAAGGATTATAAGGTAAAACTTTATTTGTACCTACAGATTAGTGGAGATCCGGAGTAGGTCTATTATAGAATTATTCCAAAGTTTTAAACCATGATCGAAGTGTCATACATGTACTTGATCAGGCCGCTCAAAATGTGTGAAGAAAGGGTTTTAAACCTGAATGAATGAAACTTGTTCCGGAATTTGCCGTAAGGATTCTATGCATTTTTAAAGGGAAATAATCCCTTTATAAGACTGGTTATAGTAGGCATGAAACATGGCATGTATGTACATGACGGTTATATGTTTACAGCAACTAGAGACAGAGTTGAGAAAGAACCAGAGTCTGATACAGGATGGTATGGCAGGGTTTGATGAAATGTTGAATACTGTATTTATGAAGAAGATTAAAGTTATGATGGTCATCTATCAGGTAAGTTGTACAGTCTGCCACGCAGTGTTTTTGTCATTGTCTTGAGTGCTGCCTTTCGTGTCCAATTTTCAATTGTCTTTTAGCTACAGTCATCAAACTTCATTGAAATATAATTCTTCAGAAGTTGACTTGTTGTGTACCTAGACTAGTATTTTCATTCAGATTTGTCTACTTGTAGCAAGGTTTTGGTCCTTGAAATGATGAAATGATGTTTGTTGTGCTAAAATTTTAAAATTGTATGAGCTATGGACGCTTTTAATAGAAATATATCATTGAATTTGCTTTATACATATTGCAATGGGTCTTTTCATATGATTTTAGGAAGAATTGAAGATTTTACGTTTACGTTACTCACTGTTGGTGGAAGAAGAATTGGAGACGAGAGAAAGTGAACTCAACCGTCTTGTCGAACACAAGAAACACCTCAAGGTATTTAACTCAGAATTCTTTTGTTGGTCCAATTTCGAATGCATGCATTTGTTGATCAAAATTTCTTGCACTGCTACTGTCGATTCAATAAGTATTACTAATGAGGGAACTTTACTATTCGAAAGAATAGCGGGATTACAATTAACTCAGTTAGTGAGTTACACCCAGTTAAATCTAGATAAACATAGTTTACCTGATGGAGGAGCCAATGTTTATTACCGTTATCATTTAACTTTGAACAGACTGTATAAGGAGCGGCCATCATGTGTCTGACTCTGTGGCTAGAACCTGGTATACTGGATTTGTAACTTGGCTATCTAGTTCAGTTCTAAGGTTCAGTTCTTGAACAGGTCATAGCCTTTCACAGAAATTATGACATCAATGTTGATATTCTTCCACTTGCGAAGAAGTTGCTGGTTCCTTGGTTTGGCCCAGGATCTTTAAACTTTAAAGAGAGGTTCATTTAACTATCAGTAGTTGACCCATATTGATTTTTAGGTCAGTAGGTCAAAGTGACCATCACCTGTAACTTCATTGACTATTGGGATGACATGGGGGCATATATGTGTTAAAAAAATGCAAACATCTCTTGTTCTAGCAAACACTTTGAACCTTTACTACAAAATAAATATTGTGTTTGAACTTTTATCAAGACAATAGTGTTTCAAATTTAAAAAGAAGCAGCCTACTATGGTATGTCCAAAAATAAAACTATTTTATGTTTATATTACAGCAACTTGCGGCCCAGGCTGTGATGGAAGCACGTAAGAACGTAGATGCGTACAGAGAACAGTACGATATATTACTGGCCGAGGACAAGGTGATGGATAAAGCATTTAAACGAGAATTTAACGATGTGTCGGCAGTACAACAAGATCAACTGTATCGTCTGTTCAAGAGAAGACCAAGGTACGGTGTAACCGTGTGCTATATAAACTTTCGTAGTCCTGCATTGTTACTATGACTAGTAATGCTAATATTTCGCTAAACCTGTTTCTATTGGTGTTCTGAATAATCTCTCTATGTTTTTTATTGGTGCAGGGACAAGTTATAACTACTTCAAAGGTTATTGTTTCAGCAAGTTGTGTTTTGATACAAGCCTCGATGCTGTAAAATCCAAAAAAATATGAGGGATTAATTTTTCGATAAAATTCATGCATATTTTTTAACTTGAAAAAGTATTATTTCTGAATTTAAAAAATCACCAACATTTAACCTGGCAAACTTTACTTTTGAATAACACATTTTCGTAAATTTAACTTGCAAAAATTTCTGATTGTATGGTATTGCTCAAAACGTGACCACCAGCATTTTGATACGCCCCTTGAAAAATGGGACGTATTATGTGAACACCCTTGGCGGGGGGGGGGGGTGCGGGCAGGTGGCGGCGTCCAGTATTTGTCTGTACTCTAACTAAAACAGATTTTCTCTGATTGTTTCAAACTTGTTGACAATGCTTATTGGTGTAATATCTAGGCCAAGTTCGATTATAGGCCAATTCAGTGCAGGCCTTCTTGGGTTATGGTCCTTCATTTACCAAAAAATGTGAAATTGGTCTTTTATTTCATAATCAATATTTTTTGTCACTAGCGCAACCAAGATGGGAATATTTTGTGACATTTTGGCACTCTTGTGTAATTTAGGATTTTCTTACAGTGCTTCTTTATTTCACAATAATATGGATTAATAAACACCAAATTTGCTACATGGTTTAAGTCAGTGACGATAGTTACAAAGTTTTGAAATTACCATGATAAACTTTTATTTTAGGGGATTATTTTTGGAAAAGGTGCGCAGATATTCCAAGTCTGAGGTTCAGCTTGAACCAAACATGTTTATGAGGTACCATATATGTGACATTGTTGTATTCACTTACAAGTACACAAAATGAACACTGATTTATGTAATATAGTCATTCTTAATGCCAGTTTAAAAGCTAAAACACTGGAAATACACTGTTCTAGAATCAGGGTGATCAAGAAAAACTGCTGGATATGTGCATGCTGCATGCTTGAATAAACACTGCAACTGACCACCACTTTGTTAAAATGGCATATGATTTGATCATTCTTAGATATTTAATGCTAGAACCAGCATCACCTTTCTCTTATCTCTACAACACTGGTGTCAGAAGTGGGAATATCTGAACAATTTATAAAATTATCGAGATAAATGAAGTTTAGCACTAAACAATTCTTTCTTATGAAGTTTATACATTTGTAGTTCTATGTAGGATTCTATTTATCATGTGACCATCGTTAACAGGTCAAAACAATACTAGAAAACAAATTTAAGCCGATGAAGTTATGTTTTACGCACCAAAATCACTGGTGATGTCAATATTTGTCATCTGACACAAGTTTGTTGACAGTTTTATTCGATTTGTTATCACAAAGAAGATAAGGATATTCATGTGATGAAATATCTTATATACGTGGGTATATCCAAAAGTAATGTCACTCCTCCCGTGGTTTATTTGTTTATAGGCCGATATGCAAAAATATAATATCAAAATGTTAAACAATTCAATTCTGATTAATATATAACGTGCTGCATTATTCAATTTTCATAACTGGATTGTACGAACATTTAAAATATACCTATGACGTCATATCGCCGCACACGAAAATTACGATTGTTTTTCATTATCATAACAATTTTCTTGTATGCGTTTTTATAAAAAAATAATTCTCGAAAGCAGACAATATTTTCGTGACTTGATGAAACAAAAGTGTTGTGTCTGCTGCTAAAAAATCATTAAGGTCACTCTACTTGGAAACTCGCAATATATTTTCAACGCATTGATTACTTAGCTAAAACACGGCATATTTGTGACTAAAAGACGCTGCGCTTAATAATGCACTTTTCCCTTAAAGTCATGAAGGTCAACTACTGAAACTTTAATTACATAAGGCGGCAACATAGGCTCGTGTGTATGTAGTATAAGCCTTTAAGGGGGCATGGATCACCAAATCATTATCGATAGAGAGTTATATGAACGGATTTTGGTAGATCCGAAAAGAACACCAATAGTATTTTTAACGCTGTCAATTAAATTCGACGTTCAAAACTGCAATCATTATGTGGTGAGTTAAAAGTTTTTCTGTGGGACTATCTAGAGGACACTTAAACATAATTTGATTTCGCAGAGAGTAAGTGTCGCGTGGGTTACACATTTTTTAAAGGTCTTGGAAATGTCTGCATGGTTTATGAGTCGTTAGAAATCGCCAGGGATGAACTTCTGCTGGATGAGTAGGTGTCAGCAAGTAACGTCATTGTGACGTCGTTGACGTTGGACTTGCGGCGATGTTCGTAAGTATGTCTCAAGTAAATATTCATATCTCAAGAACTATTCTGTTCATTGTTGTGAAATTTGGTCATCATATTCAAATTAGACTGAAGTTACGGTGTGAAAAATATTGTGGTTTTACTGACATTATACACGATTTTATAGCATCAGTGACATTACTTTTGGATATACCCTCGTACAATTAGGTGATTCTGAACATTTCAACAAAGATGTATTGCTAACACTGTTTACCCATTTTTTGTTAGGAGTGAATTATACGAGTCGTTTATGGGTGTATCGGCACATTCATTTTTTCTCACAACATGGAGGTATACCATTGTGTAAATCTGATTGTAATATTATTGCAATATTGTTGTCAATATGTTCTATGTAATAAAACTGTATTTGATAATTTTTTCATTTATATTAGGAAATGTTAATTTAATGATTCTTAAATGTCGGACAATAGCTTAACGTAGCTGAATTGTTATGATGTTGTAAATATAATCCGACTTAAAATAAAGATTGTATTGTATTGATTCTTGGTTTTTTCATGGTTCAATATATTTTAAGTATAAATATTGGTATAGTAAAGAATTAATTAATACTAGTTGTTGGTTTGCTAATAGATCATTTCTCTTTGCCACTCATTTAATTAAGTCAACTCCTGTTGCATTGCTTTTGACTGAACTTTATGCAGTCTTTATTGAAAAGACTATCAATTTTAAAGACCAATGAGTAGTGTTATTGACTAAATGAGTAGCGTATATCGTTCTGTTACTGATATTTTAAATATTATTGTTGTTTATGTTGTTCTGTACATGGAAGAGTATTTGTTTGCTGTTGTTACCACAGGTCCGTGAAAAGTGTCCTAGGGCATCCTTATATACATAATATAATATATTATGTATATAAGGATGCCCTAGGACACTTTTCACGGACCTGTGGTTGTTACTATACAAATATGAATTGCTACAAATAAGATTTTTTATGAAATTTCATATTGAAATCTTTTCTATGTAATTGTTTAGACCTATGTTTAGTTTAATTCAATTAAATAATTTCCTGTGTATAGTTACCCCATTCCCGTTTAAATTTTCCATCCATTATATGACTATTTGTGGCTTTGGTTGAATCACTGATTCTGAGATATACAATTCTTGTAAATCCTTATTATGTTGTATCACATTATAAAATATCTACCGGTATAAGAACCAACGGTAGGTATAATGGAATGTCATGCTTCTTGGATTTTCCTGTTATAACTTGCAAACGTAACCACTGTATAAACTTACGGTGTAGGTATAATATTTGATATAGCTTGGCTATTTTGACCTGAGCCTGACCTTTATGCAAGAATATATTACAAGGTTCTTGATTTGAATATATCAATTTCCGCAAGCAAATCGTGCTATATCGATATTTCAAATTTGTGTTTCTATTACAAGTCTTCGTGATACTCCCCGATTATGAAAACATACAATCGGTGTTATAAACGTAGATAATATATTGACTGTTAAATTATGCTAATCAATAGGTCAGGTTCAGGTCAATGTGGGCAAGCTATAACAACAAAAACATTCGAAATAATTTTGTCGCATATTTACTATGTTTGCTAAGGTGTCTTATTATTTATCCTCTTTATGATAAATTTCAGCCTACAAAGAACACTCCAAAGAAATAGGAGGTTATTTCCACATGCTTAATGCCTGGAATTAGAAATGTTCCTGCTGCATGATCAACATGCCGAAATATTCTTTTATACAGTATTTTCATTCTAACAAATGAGTTCTCCCTGTAATACTTGAATGCGAATATTATTTCAGAGCTCTGAAACTTACAAGAGCTGACGGAGACAACATGCTACCTAATCCATTCGCTGACCGACCATCTACAGCCAGACAGAATGCACAGTCCAAAGCTTTTTCTGACGGTGCTATGGATGATCTTGATAAAGAGTCTAATTGTCCTGAAGGTGTGGAACCACAGATCTGGCAGAGGTTGTGTATGTATCGACGACAAAAAGTCGAGAATGAAAACCTGGTAAGCCCCTAGCAGTGTTTTTTTCGAACGAAATTGACAACTGTACATCCTTTGATCCTGGGTTGTGTTCGTAACGCAGTGTTCTGTGTTCCAGAACACAGAACAGCATTACAAACACTCCGGAACAGTGTGCAGGACATGTTCCGTCTGTTCCAGTGAACGAGGTGGTGCAGGCAGAACAGGTCACGTGATTTAACAGCAACAACAAGACAACCGGAAACTTCACAAAATGTGTTATTCTGATCACCTTGGCAATAGTATGTCAAGGGGATAAAACTGAAATGATCGAACTTTTACAATGGGAAATTTTCTAGTGGCATTTTTCTTCCACCAACGGCTGAAACTAACAATATCGGCCACCTTAAAAGTTTTATTTCTTAACATTATTTTGTTAACATTATTTTTATTATTGTTACTTCCTGTTCTGTTCCTGTTCCGTTTTGTTTGTAAGTCGTTTGGAGTGGAACACTGTTTGGGAACAGTTTTATTCTGTTCGTAAGTACTTGGAACAGGAACAGTTTGGACAGTGTTCTGCACAGCACTTACGAACACACCCCTGGTAAATACAGTAGTCAACCATTGTACTCATCTTGCTCTTATAATCCCAATCTTGTTGTGTAATTATTGGTATTTAGATAAGAAACATTATCATGCACTGAGGGTAATGTGTTATTCTTCTTGTCAGATTTCTGTAGAAAATTGTAATCTGTCATTCTTAATTTCTAAAAGCTGCCCTTTGATGTTTTGCACCAATATGTTTCTTGTATGCAAATACTGGCAGTCTGTTTTGGCAGATGTGTGTTATAATATTTGAGCATATTTGCAGGTGAAAGTGAGAGCTTCCACATTAGCAGAAATGCAACAATTCCAACAGAAACGTATTGAAGAGGATGAGACATTGAGAAACGATATTGATGAAATCTCAGAAAAACTTAGCAAGTATGTTGTTGACTTCTTATTACAAAACTTAATGAAAAATAGTTCAAAGTGTATCTACTTCTAACATATTCCTCCTGAAACCCATTTATTTTTCGATTTATCACATTCCACAAAATTCAATATTGACAAACAATAGTGAGCTTAAAGTACTGAAATGTTGTTTTTTTCCTATGCTTTATTTACAACAAATAACATATACTGAAGTACTGAAATGGTAATAGGTCAGTGAAATGCGAAAACTTTGTATCTATAAAATATGCAGACTGTGCTAGATATTAAATGAAAAAAATATTCTCATTTTGTTCTGTCAGAGACGTTTTACAACTAGCTTTCTGTGATGTTTTCATGACTCGTAATAATGCTTCCATGAATATATAAAATAGTATTTCCTGAGTTACAAACATCAACAAGGAATTCATCCTCATAAGTGAGTGGTTAGTCAAGACTCCAGTCTAAAATTTCAGATGAAGAATATGCTGGTTGAATGAGAATGCAAGGAATTACGCTTCAACAATATTAAAACATTGCATATTTCAGATTACGTGATGATCATGCAAGGTTCACATTGAAATGTTATATATTTCAGATTACCTGATCATCATGCAAGGTTCACATTGAAATGTTATATATTTCAGATTACGTGATGATCATGCTAGATTCACATTGAAATGTTATATATTTCAGATTACGTGATGATCATGCATGGTTCACATTGAAATGTTATATATTTCAGATTACGTGATGATCATGCGAGGTTCACATTGAAATGTTATATATTTCAGATTACGTGATGATCATGCGAGGTTCACGTTGAATCTAGAAGTACAGTTATTATTGAAACAAGGACAGGTTGAAGTGGATGCTGGATCATTTATACATGAATACAAGGATAGTGCTCTCATACATAGAAGTGTCGTCGAAGATCTCAATGGAACTATAAAGGTAATTCTTCTTTTCATTTACTACCGGTATTTACATTGCCAACCCAGTCATAATGATAAAGAAAACAGTCCACTTCAGGGGCCCTTCAAGTGTAAGAGGTCACAGGTTTGATTCTAGGTTGCAACATATCAAAGTCATTAAAAATGGCACTGGTATATATTTCCATTGCTTGATTGCTTAGTTAGCTCTTGGTTAAGTTAAAGTTAAGTTACCAATTTTCTTAAGGGCTCTTTTCAGCTGTTAGGCCGCTCAAGCACCCTTTGACATTTAACTTCCGCTGGTCATTAGGCTACCTATGGAAACCTACACTTGTGTCTCCCTGGGGAGACTATTTCTCTCCTGTGGGTGTGGCGTCCAACATCCATGTGCAGCCCCCAGGAATAGACTGCCCTCACAGGTACCATTTTACACCATGGTGGAGTGGAGCATGTGGGTCTTGCTCAGAGAAATTAACAGTGGTCCAGAGGGGGATTGAACCCGGGATCTCTTATCCTGAAGCGTGCGCCTTACCTCTATGCCACCACTCCCCAAATCCCATTTTACTCACTTTCAGGATGAAGTGACTGGGTTCTCAATATCACTGAAATACTGTAAACCAGTGGGACTTAAAATAAGTTAAAATATTAAGGTTATGGTAGGTTGTTCATGTTTGATAGAATAGTTGATGATACTATGTATGATTATTTCAGCAACTGGGTGAGAGTAAGATAGCTAGCATGGTGGAGAGTAAGGACTTCAGAAAAGGAATTATACAACTCGAATGGTAAGTCTGGACAAGAATTCATCCTTAGTCTCAGGAACACGCCCTCTACACCCAGGATACTGTAAAATCATTAATTTTCGTGGGGGATTTAATTTCGTGGATTTCGTGGTTCACCTCAACCACGAACTTTTATCCCAACGAACATTAATTTTGACCCTTGTTTTATTACCTGAAATGCAAATTCCATGAATTCAAGTCCCAACGAAATTGTCTTTTACCAAAACCACGAAATTTCGTCCCAACGAAAATTAAATGATTTTACAGTATGTTTTTTTTATTTCTGTAAAGCCACACACCACACACTTCAGGAAGTGTAAATATTTCATTGTCATTGTTAAATTTAAGGTATTGTTATTATAGAGGGGATGTTGTGCTACAGAAGGCTGCTCTAAAGGAGTCCTACAAATTCTAAATTCAGGATATCGTTACTTTTCTGCATAAAAGGAAACATATTTGCAACTCATTTTCAGTAGGACCCCTGACTGTATGTATAAGTGATGCCCTATCAAAGGAACCACATTAAGCAATGCTTCATGTCTCTGGTGTCTTTGTTATTGTTTCAAACTAAGTAACATGTACTGTAGCATGATGGAAATCACTCTTGATTGTCAACTGAGAGGCACCTGGTTCTCTTGTGTTGCTGAATTATTCAATTGGAGTTGATTAAGTGACGATTCTGTTTTGCGAACATTTTGTCACGTCTACATTGATTCAATTTTCAGGGAGCATAAAAAGATGTTGATGGTTATAGAAGATTTACAAAATAAAATGAAGGACGTTCAGTTTATGAAAGTCACTCGAGAAATTCAATTGGTAAGTATATCAGGGTGCATCAAATTTTAGATCAACAAATCACGTTTTAACGGTAATTAAGTGTCACAGGCTTCCTAATTTGAAATTTAACTATCCTTCTAGAAAATTTAAAAAATGTGAAATTTGCAGCAATGTTCAACAAAATATAAAATATCTGTATGGAAATATGGTTGTCTGTTGTCATGAAGAATTTTTATGGAAAACTGATGTTTGTGCTATAGAGACCCCAGATATTTGTTTGATGAAAAGTGTACAAAGTGTATAAAGCCTGTGTCCTGGATAAGCTGTTACTATTGGTGCATATATTCATGAACTAAGTATATCATATGTATTTTCAGTTCTTGAACTCTCCGGATTATGAAGGTAGAAAATCTGAGGAAGTAGGAAAACTAGAACTCACAATATTACAACAGAAAAAGGTTAGTGTTGTTTTGTAATTATTTTGTTGAGGTCCAAGAGTCAGACACAAAATTTAATGACATACTCTGGAACACAACTCAAAAACAAGAAAATATCAATTTTTAGTATGTGTCCTGATTCTGATTATGTTATATTTCCTGTTCTTCTGATGGGTGAACGGTAGAGTTTAATTCTCTGAAGTGGCAGGTCATACCCTTCCATGAAATTTGACAACACTGAATGTTCCTCCACAGGCTGGCTCATTGTGGAAGGGCGAGTTAATACTGGGTAGGTAACAGTCCAGGAAAACGGGTAATATGACTTATGTAAAGTTGTTGAGGAAGGGCAATGAAGCTGCAGTACCAATAGACAAACTGGTACTGTTACATTACTAGGTCCATTGGTATATTATGCTGTGGTATATTTACAGATACATGAAAAGACGCTAGATGAAAAGAAGAAAACCATACGTGATCTGGATAGGTCGTCCAAACAGAAAGAATCGGAAAATGAACAATTATTGCATGAACTTGAGGATCTGAATGTGTCTGTACATGAAAGAAATCATATAGAACAAGTTAATGGTATGTTGGCAGGGTTTTTATATCTTCCTCATAAAAACTTTTTTATAGGATGAGAGGCAATATGACAGTTTATCATTTTAGGATTTGGAATTACTTGCCTAAATCACCAAAATTGAATAGTTTTCCTACCGGTATATACTCTATATATAATTGCTACAATGTCTGATTAAACAACGACTTACAACAACCGGACAAGTGCTAATTTCACAGGCAGTAATTTTATGCTGAATGTCTCAAAGTTTGTCTATGTTTTGTTCTCCTTAACCATTGATTTGTTTTCAATGAAACTTCATTTTAATAATTTGTACCAAAGCCTAGTTGTACATAAATTTCAGCAACTTTAGGTGGAATGACTTTTGCTAGAGTTATGGCCCTTTGTGGGATATTTGTTTTTGTGCCACAAATTCTTCTCGTCTGTCACGGCTGTGTTTCTGCATTAAAAATGCCGAGCATAGCCTTTATTTACCAGTTAGCTTTTATGCTGAAAAAACAGCAGGCATATGTATGTGCCTCCACCAGGATTTGAACCCAAGTCGCCAGATTAGACGACAAGCGCACTAACCACTTAGCTACAGAGGCACATAAAGTTTTTCACATCAACAGAGCCCCGTATAAAAATGCTATACAGAATGGCATGAGAATGCACAAATGTTTATCATATCGGAATCTATAACACAAATATTACCATTCACTTTCAGCTGATCGTCGATCGGATTCAGGAGCGGATAAACGATATCAAGAAATAGTGCAAAGACGAAAACTTGTTGATTTAGCGAAGGCTCAAGCACAGGAAGTGGCGGTGTTACGTGCTGAGGTGGAGCGACTCCGTATGAGGACCTTCCCTGCACTCGTACAAGTTGAACACTAATACAATAAAAAAAATGGACTTTAAACATCAGTGATCTTTTTCATTTATTTTGTTTTTGTGAAGAAATAACTGCCATTATAAAGTGAACTATTCTTTTGTCAGTGTTAAACTTTTATTTTGTGTGCAAAATTCATCATGTATTAGTTTACAATGTATTACGACTCGATGTAAAGAAAAATGTTGTTATAGTTTTGATGTTTGTTGTATTGCTATGTAACACTGTAATATCATAGTACTGCACACATTTTGTACTATAAAATTGGCATTGTTAAAATCTTTGGCATGTAACATGTAAAATTGTTTTTATTGCATTTTGAAGCAAATATTTGATTTATTATATCAGGCTATTTCTTTTATTCCTGATTATTTGTTATAATGGACACCATTACTACATGCATCAAATGTGTATTCAATTTCTAATGTAACAAACTATTCTAACGTGACCTATGATTTTGTCTATGTAGACAAAGGGCAGGAATTCTGTGGTATTTAAAATTACAGTATACCACATTTATGACATCATTCAAGTCAACAAATAACATGCTTCTGCAAAGTAACAGGCTTAAGATAAAGTCATATAAGAATCGAAACTTAATATATGTAAAAACCAGTTTACATTTTATTAAACAACTGTGAGGTTCTGGTACATTGGTACTCGTAGTGGTAGGCTTCATTGTTAATTGTCAAGCATGTTTGTGCACAATTAATGTGCTTGCTGCATGTGAACTATACATTCAGTTATCATGATACAACTTTTACTTATTCCGTCCTTTCTATGATCTTTGATGCCGTCCACTTTTTGATTTTGTGATGATACTGTGTTATATACATGTCTGTGATATATTTTGTGAATACATGTACTCTTCAATTGTGAAGATAAATTGACATGCAATGTATAAGCTATACTTTAGTGTGAGAGCAAACTAACATCTGTGAGATAAACCTCGTGTAAGCAGTTATACCTCCAGGATAACCACAGGTACCATGAACATTCCTTGATCCCAAAACATTTTCTTTCAAAATCCCACTTCTATTATTTATGCCCATAAAAATCTGAGACAATGCAAATTTTCTTTTTTTCAACTTTTCAATGTGTCTGGCACCTGTGGGTTTGACTTCCTTCGAGCTTGAGGTTTGTCATGGTGAAAATCTCACCTGTCAAGGTCAAAATTTTCAACAGTTGTTCAAATCATTGTAAAAACTCAAGAATATTGCTCGATTTGTGATCTTTATTTTATGATATTGTTGAATATAAGTAGAGAAATTGCATCTTTGATTGGATAAATCTATGTACAAGATTTAAAAAATGGTTTCATGTATTTTGGACAGTTATTATGGATATGTACTTTTTGACCAGCCTATTTATGAAATTCTATTACAAATGTATATCTATATTGTTATTAATTAAAACGCTTGATCTATACATAGAAAGTATTATAATATTATGCGGTATTCAATAAAATCATGAATACTTAATTATCCAATGTTTTGTTGTTCTTGATTATCCACATGTCTGTTGTTGAAAAATGGACAGCGTCCAACCTTAATGAGCCAAAATGAATCCTGACTCTCAATCATAAGGTCATCAAAAAATACTGTACAGGAGTTGCCAGTCCCTGTGGAAGGGTAAGTTAGTACTGGTTTGGATACAGTCCAGAAAAAAAAGTGAATTGGCTTCCATAACTAAAAAATACCAATTTTCAAGGGCTAGCTGTTATTGGCAGTCATTCCATTCAGCCACCCTTTGACATTTTAACTTCCCCTGGTCTGACATTGAAAAAACCTGTGCTTTAGTCTCCATGGGGAAACTATTTCTCATCTTGTTGGAGTGCAAACATACCCTCACCTTGAGGTACATGTACCAATTTACACCTTGGTCAAATGGAGCATGTGAATTATTTTTGTTCAGAGAGTCTTCTGTACCTTATCACGCAGAGTGATGGAAACCTTGCTCTACCGGATGTGTACCTTTGTACACAGAATAAAAGTTGCTGTATACAGGATCTGCACCTTTGTACACAAATTAAAGGTTGTTGTATACAGGATCTGTGCCTTTGTACACGAAATAAAGGTTGCTGTATTCAGTATCTGCACCTTTGTACACGGAATAAAGGATGCTGTATACAGGATGTATACCTTTATACACGGAATAAAGGCTGCTGTATACAGGATGTGCACCTTTGTACACGGAATAAAGGATGCTGTATAAAGGATGTGCACCTTTGTACATGGAATAAAGGATGCTGTATACAGGATGTGCACCTTTGTACACGGAATGAAGGTTGATGTATACAAGATCTGTACCTTTGTGCACAGAATAAAGGTTGCTGTATACAGGATGTGCACCTTATGTGCACAGAATAAAGGTTGCTGTATACAGGATGTGCACCTTTGTACACGGAATAAAGGTTGCTGTATACAGGATGTGCACCTTTGTACACGGAATAAAGGTTGCTGTATACAGGATGTGCACCTTTGTACACAGAATAAAGGTTGCTGTATACAGGATGTGCACCTTTGTACACGGAATAAAGGTTGCTGTATACAGGATGTGCACCTTTGTACACAGAATAAAGGTTGCTGTATACAGGATGTGCACCTTTGTGTACACACGAAATGAAGGTTGCTGTATACAGGATGTGCACCTTTGTATACGGAATAAAGGTTGCTGTATACAGGATGTGCACCTTTGTATACGGAAAAAAGGTTGCTGTATACAGGATGTGCACCTTTGTATACGGAATAAAGGCTGCTGTATACAGGATGTGCACCTTTGTACACATAATAAAGGTTGCTGTATACAGGATGTGCACCTTTGTACACGGAATAAAGGCTGCTGTATGCAGAATGATGTGCACCTTTGTACACAGAATGAAGGTTTCTGTACATAGGATGTGCACCTCTGTACATAGCATAAAGGTTGCTGTATACAGGATGTGCACCTTTGTACACAGAATGAAGGTTGCTGTATACAGGATGTGCACCTCTGTACATAGCATAAAGGTTGCTGTATACAGGATGTGCACCTTTGTACACGGAATAAAGGTTGCTGTATGCAGAATGATGTGCACCTTTGTACACGGAATAAAGGTTGCTGTATGCAGAATGATGTTCACCTTTGTACACAGAATGAAGGCTGCTGTATACAGGATGTGCACCCTTGTACACAGAATGAAGGCTGCTGTACAGGATATGCACCTTTGTACACGGAATAAAGGCTGCATGCTGTATACAGGATGTGCACCTTTGTACACAGAATAAAGGTTGCTGTATACAGGATGTGCACCTTTGTACACGGAATAAAGGTTGCTATATACAGGATGTGCCCCTTTGTACACAGAATGCAGGTTGCTGTACAGGATATGCACCTTTGTACACGGAATAAAGGCTGCTGTATACAGGATGTGCACCTTTGTACACAGAATGAAGGTTGCTGTACAGGATATGCACCTTTGTACACGGAATAAAGGCTGCTGTATACAGGATGTGCACCTTTGTACACAGAATAAAGGCTGCTGTATACAGGATGTGCACCTTTGTACACGGAATAAAGGTTGCTGTATGCAGAATGATGTGCACCTTTGTACACAGAATAAAGGCTGCTGTATACAGGATGTGCACCTTTGTACACAGAATGAAGGCTGCTGTATACAGGATGTGCACCTTTGTACACAGAATGAAGGTTGCTGTACAGGATGTGCACCTTTGTACACGGAATAAAGGTTGCTGTATACAGGATATGCATCTCTGAACATGGAATAAAGGTTGCTGTATACAGGATGTGCACCTTTGTACACGGAATAAAGGCTGCTGTATACTGGATATGCACCTTTGTACACGGAATAAAGGTTGCTGTATACAGGATGTGCACCTTTGTACACGGAATAAAGGTTGCTGTATACAGGATGTGCACCTTTGTACATGGAATAAAGGTTGCTGTATACTGGATATGCATCTCTGTACATGGAATAAAGGTTGCTGTATACAGGATGTGCACCTTTGTACACGGAATAAAGGTTGCTGTATACAGGATGTGCACCTTTGTACACGGAATAAAGGTTGCTGTATACTGGATATGCACCTTTGTACACGGAATAAAGGTTGCTGTATACAGGATGTGCACCTTTGTACACGGAATAAAGGTTGCTGTATACTGGATATGCACCTTTGTAAACATAATAAAGGTTGCTGTATACAGGATGTGCACCTTTGTACACGGAATAAAGGCTGCTGTATACTGGATATGCACCTTTGTAAACATAATAAAGGTTGCTGTATACAGGATGTGCACCTTTGTACACGGAATAAAGGCTGCTGTATACAGGATGTGCACCTTTGTACACAGAATGAAGGTTGCTGTACAGGATGTGCACCTTTGTACACAGAATAAAGGCTGCTGTATACAGGATGTGCACCTTTGTACACGGAATAAAGGTTGCTGTATGCAGAATGATGTGCACCTTTGTACACAGAATAAAGGCTGCTGTATACAGGATGTGCACCTTTGTACACAGAATGAAGGCTGCTGTATACAGGATGTGCACCTTTGTACACAGAATGAAGGTTGCTGTACAGGATATGCACCTTTGTACACGGAATAAGGGTTGCTGTATACAGGATATGCATCTCTGTACATGGAATAAAGGTTGCTGTATACAGGATGTGCACCTTTGTACACGGAATAAAGGCTGCTGTATACTGGATATGCACCTTTGTACACAGAATAAAGGTTGCTGTATACAGGATATGCACCTTCGTACACGGAATAAAGGCTGCTGTATACAGGATGTGTACCTTTGTACACAGAATGAAGGTTGCTGTACAGGATGTGCACCTTTGTACACAGAATAAAGGCTGCTGTATACAGGATGTGCACCTTTGTACACGGAATAAAGGTTGCTGTATGCAGAATGATGTGCACCTTTGTACACAGAATAAAGGCTGCTGTACACAGGATGTGCACCTTTGTACACAGAATGAAGGCTGCTGTATACAGGATGTGCACCTTTGTACACAGAATGAAGGTTGCTGTACAGGATATGCACCTTTGTACACGGAATAAGGGTTGCTGTATACAGGGTATGCATCTCTGTACATGGAATAAAGGTTGCTGTATACAGGATGTGCACCTTTGTACACGGAATAAAGGCTGCTGTATACTGGATATGCACCTTTGTACACGGAATAAAGGTTGCTGTATACAGGATGTGCACCTTTGTACACGGAATAAAGGTTGCTGTATACAGGATGTGCACCTTTGTACACGGAATAAAGGTTGCTGTATATAGGATGTGCACCTATGTACACGGAATAAAGGTTGCTGTATATAGGATGTGCACCTATGTACACGGAATAAAGGTTGCTGTATACAGGATGTGCACCTATGTACACGGAATAAAGGTTGCTGTATACAGGATGTTCATCTTTGTACACGGAATGAAGGTTGCTGTATACAGGATGTGCACCTTTGTACTCGGAATAAAGGTTGCTGTATACAGGATGTGCATCTCTGTACACGGAATAAAGGCTGCTGTATACAGGATGTGCATCTCTGTACATGGAATAAAGGTTGCTGTATACAGGATCTGTACCTTTGTACATGGAATAAAGGTTGCTGTATACTGGATGTGCATCTCTGTACACGGAATAAAGGCTGCTGTATACAGGATGTGCATCTCTGTACATGGAATAAAGGTTGCTGTATACAGGATCTGTACCTTTGTACATGGAATAAAGGTTGCTGTATACTGGATGTGCATCTCTGTACACGGAATAAAGGCTGCTGTATACAGGATGTGCATCTCTGTACACGGAATAAAGGTTGCTGTATACAGGATGTGCATCTCTGTACACGGAATAAAGGCTGCTGTATACAGGATGTGCATCTCTGTACACGGAATAAAGGCTGCTGTATACAGGATGTGCATCTCTGTACACGGAATAAAGGCTGCTGTATACAGGATGTGCATCTCTGTACATGGAATAAAGGCTGCTGTATACAGGATGTGCATCTCTGTACATGGAATAAAGGCTGCTGTATACAGGATGTGCATCTCTGTACATGGAATAAAGGCTGCTGTATACAGGATGTGCATCTCTGTACATGGAATAAAGGTTGTTGTATACAGGATCAGAGTCTTTGTACATGGAATAAAGGTTGCTGTATACAGGATGTGCATCTCTGTACATGGAATAAAGGTTGCTGTATACAGGATCAGAGTCTTTGTACACATAAGAAAGGTTGCTGTTCACATGTATGGAGATATATGCACCTTGGTGTCGTTTCAGATATATTTTTGTCCATTGTGATACTTTGTGTGCTTTGGGGAAATTATTCAACCGGCATGGATTGCGTCCCCTTTCAATATGGCCGCCGGTGACACTGCGCTCTGGCTGCACAATAAATTAGGATCAACTGACGATTTGTGGTCTGGGAAAACAATATGCTCTCAGCTGTCTCAGGACAAACTGCAGAATATTCATTCATGTTTTCACACGCTTCAACCTCACGTGAAGGCGAAGCTGATGCTGTCGTTCTTGCATATTCCGCGAAGGAATGTCGATTTGGTAAACATTGTTCAAATTTATGTTTGTCATTCGAATTGTGACCTTATTGATGTACTTAAGATGTAAATTTAACTGTATAGCATAAGCGCATATTATGTTTTCAATGTTAAATCGGAAAATGTATCTCAAATTGTTCAATTAAAGTGAAAAATCGGTTGTAAATAATACGGATTCGTACTCGCGCCATTTCGTACCCACACATATTTTGTTATATTTTAAACCGTTTTTAGCACAGCGGTACCTTTTAAAAATGCCTGTTAATTAATTTACATTCTTATTTTATTAAGTGACATTTTTACTGAAGCATACATTAATGCTTAATGATAATTTCCAAAAAAAAATTTGTGAAGGCGAAGGAATTTGCACTGCGATTATTTTTGCCGGAATTAACTTCATTTATAGCCCTTTGCCGACAGAGGGTATGTTTAGTCTGCTGAATGTCGACAGCTCTAGTTTGAAGTAGTTTCCAACACTACTTTAACTTAGTATGCCATTTTTCGGAGATTTCACACTCTGAAGAAGATAGACGTCTTGCTCTTATCATGAATGCTAGTTCTGGGTACCATAACTAAATGATCTTTTTATTGACTAACGTCGATCTTTAGTTATGGAACTGTCCTCTGTAAAAGTCAACTGTTAACAGTTTAAGATAAATGCTCGGAATGCAAGTTCACTGTACGAAATTCGCCAAAAAATAGCACATTCGTATAAAAGTAATATCAATCAAATATTTTGTCAAAAAGTTATCAATATATCACCTACTTATAACCATCCCACACCCGATGTTTCAATTCACTTCCGTGTTTACACTAACCGAGCCGCCATTGTAAATATTTACATGTGTTGCAGGTGCGCGCATGTGCGCTTTCGAAAATATGATTTTTTATGAAACATGGTTGAAATTGCGTCTTCATTGAAACAATCCTCTAAATAGACATCTACATAATAAATAAACACGTTATTTTCAAAAACAAACTTTAAACTTAAATTTGCACTAAAAATTAGTGCCATTTTCGCAGAAGACAATCTATGGTAACACCGGGAAACCCCGGGATTTCCCAAAATGAATCATGTGGTTTGCTTCGGAACACTTTTGTTATTATCGCTTTTCAAATAATGGCAATTTGCAACAGAAACTGTGAAATCCATAGGGTTGAAACAATCGACAGAATTGAATTATGATACATTTTGTTTTTTGGTGCACGTTGGTAGAATAGGGTTCAATTCATAGGAAGACGATGTTTATTTTGTTGAAAACATGCGTTTTGTCATAAAACGAACGCGACTCAATCTGAGTCGTCCACCTGTTAGGTTTTAAAGAAGAAACGTCTTAGACGATGAATTGGAATAATCACTGAAATGGAATAATCATCGTCTAAGAAGCTTGGACTACATGAATGCTTGCATGAACATATCTTGTCTTTGCTTTTAACCATTGTGATGATTTAACTTGCCTGTGATGAGTAAGCCCTGGGTAATATCAACATTGAAGTAGAACTACTGGAAGTATGGGTATCATTGATGCAGACAGCTGGTGTCTGTCGTCTGTCTGTAATGGTAAACTAGAGCTTTGGGAACGTGAGTGGGCTATGGAGTTCAACCCCGACAAGTGTGAGGTACTCCGAATCTCCAGTAAAAAGAACCCAATCATATTTCCCTACACTCTCCATAACAAAATACTGAACACTACAGACAATGCAAAATACCTTGGAGTAACTATCTCTAAAGATCTAAACTGGACCCCCCACATAAACAACATAACCTCCAAGGCCAAAAATTCACTCAGATTCATTCAAACTTGAAAGAAATATCAAAACACAAAACAAAAAGGTCAAAGAATCTGCATACACAACATACGTAAGGCCCCAACTAGAATACTGCTCCGTCATTTGGCACCCCTGGCAGAAACATCTCATAAATAAGGTTGAAGGTGTCCAGAGAGCTGCAGCTTGGTACGTCTGTGGGAACTATGACTATCAGAGCAGTGTCACCACTATGCTAAACGATCTTGGCTGAGCGACACTGCAACAACGAAGACTGCAATCATCCTTAATCTTTCTATATAAAGTCCAACATAGCCTAGTCTTCGTTGATCATAATCATCTCATCCCAACCCACAATCAGAACTTTCTAATACCGCAGTCAAATACCCAATATCATATCAACTCCTTTTTCCCGAGAACAATAAGACTTTGGAACAGTCTCCCATCCCAGGTCAAATCGAGTCCCAGCCTAGACATCTATTCTAACAGGCTGGCGACGGTCACATTCTAGCCTGTACTATTCTTTTTTTATCCTGCACCCTTTCACCTATGATCTTTGATCTTATTAACCTTTAATTTGAGCACATACCACAATTTTTAAACTATTTATAACACTGTTTTCCAGACAACGCGCCTCCCAATCATAATCGAGTTCGATTGTTCGGGAGTATAATGTAGATGTAGATAGATGGTCCGTAGACCGAATGGTCTCCAGGAGGTCAATTCAAACTCAAGATTTCTTCCCTCTTTTCTAAGATCACAAAACTTGGTATGCAGCCATACTGGCAAAGGAGATGGTTCAGGACAGAAATCACTTAAAAAGCTTTCCCTGGAGTTAAAAACAGATTTTTTTGTGTTTACAAATACCTTAGTTCAGTATCTCGAAAAATGACGTCACGTGAACAGCAAAATATTGGGGCCTGAAAAGGGGCACTTTTGTGCTATTTTCAACGATATTACCATAGATATACCGGACAGTCTGCTTCGAATATTTCACGACGAATATTTAGAAACATATTACCAGGAAATATTTAGAACAGGGTTTCTTCTTCACAATCATGCAAAAATATGTCAATATTTACGACATGACAACATGTGACGCACATGTTTTCAACCCAGGGGGCGCTCGTGACAGGTTAAATTCCAACCCAGACCGTATCTTGTTTACCGGCAGAAAATTGAAACAAAATGTGGAAAAAGATTTTTCAGATTTATTGACAAGATATCAAAAAAAAATTCTCAACAGATAATGAGGACAAATTTCGTCTATTGCGCTAAATTAAGTGCTGGACGAAAAAATAATAATTATAAAAATATGAAAACTTAGGAGCTACCGTGATTCGATCGCTGGACCTGAGCATCAGAAAATTCCTAAGCGAGCTGCTTAACCACTTGGCCACGATCTCGTTACAGGATATTGAATTAAATAATTGAACATAATAAAATCATTTATGCTCGCGCTATATTGCGCATGCGCACTAAATTTGTTTACCCCCTGTCGGTGCTGATGTCAAAATCACAACAGCAGATGATATTTTCGGTATATGAGTAATTATTTGTTGATTTTGATTTTTTTTCTTCCAGATTTTCTTTAAATACGCCCTGAGTGATTTGATACCAACATCACTGAATCATTTAACTAAATAAACCGTCTTGATCGTTTGTCCGGAAGCTTCTCCTGTCCGGAATTATCTCCCTTGGCAGTACTATTATTACTAATGAAGGTTTGGCACACAACCTTAAGCTGATCCTTGTTATAGTTTTTTATCAGTATTTAAAAGAAAGGTCATGGTCAGTGCCTCAGTGGTCATAGAAAGATTGTGACAATTGTGTTGAACTTGATCAATTCTACACACACTCTATTAATTTCAAATTCTTAAGCTTGCTGCATGATTTTAAACATTGTTAATTTTTCTTTCCTTACAGTGGAAGAGTCAATTAGAGGAGATACTGATGGCAGCGATACATGACACAGATCAGTGGGTATCTATGGTGGGTGAAATACTCCGTACATACCCAGCAACTGGTGCTCTAAATCTAGAACTGGAAGATAACAATGGTACTTTTGCCGAGGTGCTGTCAGATCTGAAAAAACTGGGTAAGTTTTCTGTTAAAAAAATGTTTAAAATCACACCCTAGATTTTTCTTAATTTATAAATCACTTAATGCTCTGAAGGAAATTAAACTCAGTTTATTAATAGTAAACATGTGACCATTGAAATATTTTCAATCAAATTATAATATAAAAAAAGAATAATATAGTTCATTAATTGCACTTCAAGACAATATATATGGAAATTATTTTGGGTTAACAGAATTTTGGTGGAGGCACTGTAGACATTGAAAAGGTTTCAAAATTTTTATGGATATCAACACAAATTATTCAAAGGATGAAGAAAGAAGGTATACTTATAGGGGCTCAAGGACTCTTGGCTGAGTGTTACTGTATAAGTAAATTAGTTGTTTTCATGCAATTTTTCTTGTGTCTTCTTCTTAAAAACCCTGAGTGCCAATTAATACTCAGATAAAATTTGATTAAAAACTTTTGTTTTTGTAGTGAAGCGGTCGGTTGACTTGAAGATGTTACCTATGGAGTGTCAATTTTTAAACAAGACTGCTCTGGTGGCTACGACAGGACAACAACCACAACCAACTAAACACTTTGCCCTGAAAAGAAAGCCTAAATCAGCAACACTTCGAGCAGAGTTATTACAGAAATGTTAGTTCAGGATTTATTAAGAGTTTTTAGCTCACCTGCTTCTTGCTCAAGGTGAGCTATTGTGATCACTCTTTGTCCGTCACCTTTTGTCCGTGATCAACAATTTGATTGTTCACTCTCTTGATGGTCATATTTTGTCATTCATTAGCATCAAACTTTGTCACAATGTCTGTTTCTCAAAACTCTGTTGATATTGAGTGACTTGGTGACAATAACTTGGCCACTAGACCAAATCAAAGTTCCCATGGTCAGGTGCAAAGTCATGGAACCATCTGAGAAATTTGAATTCGGTAAAGGAAATTTAAAAAATTGGCATACTATGATAGTCATGAAAAGTGCTCAGAATTGAAGGGTCTTCACACTTGGTATCAATTTGTAAGAGGAACAAAATTGTTTAATATTTAATTTTTAAAAACCTCCAAGTGTGATGCTCTGTTTGATGTACAACGATTTTTTGTATAGTTTATTTACTGAGAGAATGTTTATGTAACCCAACCATTGTTTCAGCATCGGAAGTGGCTATGAACAAAAAGAGAAATGGATCTGATTACCTTCCGATAAAAGTGAGAAGTTTTGCTAAAAAGATGGACGATTCAAGTAAGTTTAAACAATTTATTTTCAGTTTTTTTTTGTTGAGGTATACAATCTTAGATATTACCCCAGGCCAGAGCAAAGATCAGTAAAATCACTCTGTGTTAGTGTTTGTTAAAAGTTGCTTGGTGAAGGCTGTTCATTTGACCATTTGCTATAGTTTAGAGTTACCATAATGATATGTTACTAAGTACTTGATTTGCAACTGGCGTAGTGTTTTGGCAAGGTTGGTGGGCTTGTATTGTTGGATGGATGGATCTTCTTACCCATGTGACGGCCCGTCACGGCCGGGCCCTTTATGGGAGCCATACATTGTGTAAAAAAACATCCCAACTTAATCTGTGCGTGTTACTATTTCAGCAACTATGAAAGGAAAAAATTCATCGGGAGGATTCTTGAGTCCTAATTCTATCGGTAGAAAGTCAAGTTTGATGGGTTGTACCGGTACATCTATAGGTGGTACACCAAATAGAATGAATACTCTGAAGAAAGAAGGAGGGATTAAGGTAGGGTTGTTAGCATCTCACCTAAATCCAACCCATATTAGTTCCAATATTTTACACTGAATATAGGATCTAATGACTCTCCATATGGGGTCGTGTCAATATGAACTTTACATCATCCAATCAAATTGCTGCTTCACAAATCTGAAAGTGAAGAGAATCTCTGCTAAACAAATAAGAGAAATATTTCAACCCAATATTTATACATAAAGCGCTCAGGTAGACTGACTTCATAGTACACTCTCTAAACATACAGGTGAATGGCCGTAATATAACATCACTTGAGAGGTCATTTGAATGTGACCTCTTATGTAGTGTATTCAGGTCTAACTAACAAGGGCTCATACAAATCTGTAATAATCTGGATACATCCAGATTTAATTGCACTAGAAAGAATGATCTTCCCTTGCATTTTTGTTCGACACATTCACATATTCCTTATGACACATTTAATGATTAACATATTCATTGCAGGATATATTTGCATATTCATTGTTTGAAAAAGGAACATATTCGTTGCCAAACATATTTACATATTCATTGTTTAACATATTTGCATATTCATTGATTGACACTTTTACATTACTTTTCATATTCATGATTTGACAAAAGAACATATTCATTTACATATTCATTGTTTGACACATGTTACAGTTACTGGAGATTGGAGATCAACCATTGGCACCCAAAGAAGCTAAAAGAAGAAAGCGTCAAGCTGGTGTGTATTATGGAAATTATCTGACATTTGGACTGACAACTTCAACCGTTATGTAGCATATCTAAAGCATTGAAACTATTGCTGAGCAAACATATGCCAAGCAAAGCATTTATTTGCCAGTACGCTCTCTACTGGAATATGGCTGGCATATGTTTAACTCCACACTTTTTGAATTCTGGAGGCCCAATTAGAGGCCTAGCACACTAACCATTAAGCTACGGAACCACACATGTTTATCTGCTTAGCTTATGCTGTTATGCACACAAATTGAGATTTTATCATTCTTTAACAACTACAAATTATTTGGAAGAGGGATGTACTTCAGTTAGCGGATTTCTATGAGCCAGATCTACTAAGATATATAAGATATGATATAATATCCCTTATTATAAATGTAAATGCTGTGGTTCATTTTGGGAGATAGCCCGCTTAGCTCAGTCGGTAGAGCGCGAGACAAGTAGTCACTACTGATCTAAGGGTTGTGGGTTCGAATCCTGGGCTGGCCATCTAAAATTACTGATAGTCTTTCGGATGAGACTTTAAACATACACCTGGCATGTAAAAGAGCCAGGGATGCTTCTGGAATTGGGGCATCTTCTGTGTCATGCACTATCCCCCAAAAACAAAAGTACTAAACCTCTTCTGGGGCCTCACCCGTATGGATTATTCAGTGGCAAGGATAAATAAGACCATTAAATTAAATAGAATCATTTTTGAGTCCTTGACTCATAAAATTGGCTTGAGAATGATTAAATTTGGGAAGTGATTTATCTTTACATACTGGAATGCATTTAATTTTTAAGCACTGTAAATGTTGCTAGATATTACACACATTGTATTGATGACTATTGTTGGATACTTACAGAAATGGAAGCGCTTGAACAATCAAAGAAAGAGAGAGACGCGGAGAAAGCGGCCGCTGCAGCTAGTGCTGGTACTGATACTGCACCGTATACACCAGATTATGCTGCAGGTCTCCTCGCACCCGCTACATCAGTAAGTTAATATGTTCTCATACCCTCTGTCTGTGAATTTAGAATTTTAAAACTAGTTGCCAAATAAAAGTTTCCCTATATACTCTGTACAGTCGTTTCGGGTAATTCTGCCATCGGGTAATTCTGCCCACCCTTACTTTTGATTTTTTACAGACTTTGCTGGGTCGTTTTCCTTCGGTCCTCCAGTGTTTTTGTAGATGTAGGTTACTTAAGTAAAGTTTTATAATCACATCAACAAAATCGGAAAAGTATTTCTACGAAAAATTTACCAAAATGCGTATCAACAGCGATTTTTGTTAAAATTTGACACACCATGTGACACATAAATTGGATAAAAGCACTTTTGTAATGGATGATGACTTTTCCTTTTTTGTCAACATTGTCTTTATGACTTATTCTTTCTATACTGTGATAAATTTCTTGTAAAACAAATCTTTGAAACAGACTATACAAACAAACAATCCCACCTGCGCAGAATTAGCCGAAAACATTTACGTCATGAAAACCGGCAGCCATTTTGTTTAGTGACGACTTTTGACCTAGTTCAGCGAAGATTTGATGTTTTGAATTGTTTACATTTGTCAATAAATGTTGTTTCTATCCAAACATCACAATAATTTATTCTAAAAATAAAATTATCTCAAATGTAGAAAACCAATACCTGTAAGGTTAGTCCAGTCATTGAAGCTAAAAAATATGGTCAACCTCAAACAAATTGCAAAACAGAGTTTCTTTGCATTTTCATCATCTACAGACTAGTATCGACTACAGACAAAACGTCAAATATGCGAGTTCAGTGGGGAAAATAAAAAAAAATCGACATGTTTAAGGTCACTTTTGGTAGCAATTTCAGCATTTTCCTTACTTCATACTACATGGGGAATTTTAAGTTCTAATAATTCCCGTGTAAGTCTTTAATATTTACTAATTGCACCTTAAAGCTTATATTTTCTGAAAGATACAACCTTCTTCTATCGAATACAAATATTGATTTTATCATCAGACAATTTTCTTTTCATATATATGCCAGTCCACGTGTTGGTATACTACCCATTCAAATGTCGACAAAATGACTCAAAATAGCACTTGGAAGGGGAAACAAAAGTTTTATTCATTTCTTTAATATTAATCCAATTTGTTTAAAATTTACACATATCATGTGTTGTATACATGTGTGTCTTATGGGAAAAGGATATTTGTGTTTGGACAGTATACAATACAGACAATATACAAAATGTACACGAATCTATCGATTCTGGAGAAATAGTGATTTTTCTCTTTGGCTGTTCGTCCACAATTGCATTTGTATTCACAATTTTGACTCTATGATTATGAAACTTGGTCAGAGTGATCATCTGAACAAAATTTAGGCCAAGGTAGAAAATGGATGATCAAGGGTAAAAAACTAGGTCAATAGGTCAAATTGTTGCAAAACCTTGTGTAGTTACTAGAGGTCATAATGTTGACCTTATATTTATGAAACTTGGTCACAATAATAATATCAACAAAATATATGTCAAAGTTATAAATTGGGTCATCCGGGGTCAAAAAGTAGGTCGCTAGTTAAAATCAAAGGTAAACATTGTGTAGGTACAAAATTCATAATTTTGATCTAATATTTATGCAACTTGGTCACAATGCTCATATCAAAACATCTAGGACAAGTATGTTACTGAGTTATTTGGGTCAAAATTAGGTCAATCGGTTAAAATAATTGATGCGACTTTTTGGCGCATGAAGGTTTGTCTATTATTTGACCTAGTGACCTAGTTTTAACTCATGATAAGTAAATATTGAATTTGACCTACATTTTGTCTTCATGATCCATGTGACAAAGTTTCATAAAGATTAGGTAAAAAGGGTGCATTCTAAGGATTTGTTCTATAATTTGGCCTAGTGACCTAGTTTTTAACTCAGGTTAATCCAATTTTATACATGACCTTGATTTTTGTAAGGTGATCAATGTGACTAAACATCACAAGTGTAAGGTCGAAATTGCGACCCCTGGTGACTATATCTTGTTTTTTCTATGTTTTGACCTAGTGACCTAGATTTTGGCTCCGGTTAACTCAAAATTTTATTTTACCTAGATTAGCTTACGATGATCATTGCTGCCAAGTTTCATAAAAATCAGACCACTATAGTGACCTCTAAGCACGATGTAAAAATAAGTTACTGGTACAAGTCAAGATTTATTTACATCAAAAGTGACAAATATCGCGAAAACATGTGACAATTGAATGTATTTGTAAATATCTCAAAAAGTCCCACAAATATACAATTAGGACATTTTGTACATTGCTAAGGATAGCTTTACGCACCATATTAACACAAAACTGTTTGTTTTGCAATTAGTTTGAGGTTAAAAGTTAAAATGACTGGACTAGGTGCGCAGAATTACCCGACAACACTGTATATAATTACTGCTAAAGTAACTTGCCCAACTGCAAAAGTTGCTTGCCCATGTCAACATTCCCTTGTCCTGGACTGTATAATGGAACACTAAACACTACTCTGGAAGTCAATAAAGAAAAAGGTTGAGTTGTTTCCCTTGGATATGTTGGCTAGGTTACCTGGGTACTGTTTTATCAAAATACGAAATTCTTAAACTTATATTCCAATTTAAATTATTTTTCCTTCTTTTATAGTTACAGAGTGGAGTAAATGGATCTGTTATACTAATTATGATTCAGTTGATGACCTCCTACATACCATATCTGTCCCCAATCTGCAATTGTTAAATAGTTAGAAATAATTTAAATTTGAGCATAAGTTTAGGATTTCTATAAGTTAAAGTGTATAGAGCTATATTTGACGATATTTTTTTTAAAAAAATTAAAAACTGAAAAACAGTTAGGCTTTTATATCCATTAGATCATTTTTCGCTTCAGTCTCTTCAGACATGCAAATTGTCCCTTTTCATACGAAAGTGTTCTAGAACACCCTATGAAATTATAAGAAACATTTATTTTTCGACGATTGAATCAAAGTGCACGGAACCCATCCAAAGTTTTAATTTGCAATTAAGGTAGTCTAGTATCATACTTAAAACAATGCAAGTAATTATTTTGACATTAAATGACTGTTAAATATATATAGCTCCATACACTTTAAAGTACGACTTAGTATGTTGATAAAACAGTACCCTGATGTGTATATATTGTATATTTCAGAAAGTTGTTGGTATTACAGTATCAACGACCATATCATCATTACCACAAACACAGACTGTATCTTACGTTCCAACTACAACAACTAGAGTATTAAACCCCGCCTCTACAGGTATGTGGTATTTCACTGACTTAGAATGAGAAGGTCGTAACTACTTCTTACAACCTTATAAGACTGATACATATTTGAAATCTGCATCATAAGGCTCTTCTTTATGAGCCTATTTTTATGAAAATCAGAAAATGAAGTTATAAAAGTAAAGAGTAAATTTTGGACAGTTTTTTCTTGGTTTCTCAAAATATGGATTTTGTACTTACAACCTTCTCATTCTAAGCCAACAATTTATCTTGTTCACAATGCTGTAGGTTAGTGAAGTGGAATGGTGGCCTAGTAGTAAGTGCTCTCCACTACCAATCTGATAGTCCCTGGTTTGAATCTTAGCCAGGCCACTGGAAATTTCAGAAATTAATAAATTTTAGTGTTCCCCATCCAACTAGAGATTAATTAATTCGAAACCTCGAGGTTGTTTTTCATGTGTTTGAGCTATACACCAGTCATGTTAAAGAGGGAGACTATTAAGATTGTATCACACTCACTTTCTGTCTCTTTCATCTATGCATAAGGGTATTGGCCAACAAGGCAGGGATAAAACAGAATGTCCATGCACTACGACTGTACCAGTCTTAACGTAATAAAGTGGCGGTGGAAACATTCCTGCAAAAGAAAAATCTTTGTCTCTTTGAATAGGACAAATTGTCTCCATTCTTATTTTCTACTAAATGAATTCAAGAAATATTATCTACCTTGAACTGTTATGAGGTGCCACATCATTACAAGGTTATATGTATACAATACTGTGACAGCCTGAGGCAACGTCCGAAATCTGAATTTATCCGGGACCGTGCCAGTTTTACCTGTCAGTCGTGATTTGCATCACTAGCGATTATATCGCCGTTATTATCATATTACATGTATAAGAATAATATAGGAGTGCATAGTTAAGTAACTTTTATTAAGGCCAGTGTTTCTTAAGTCTATATTATTATAAGGTCTATATATCTGACAGTGCTTGCTGCGGCTCACCTTCCCCCACCCCCCACCTTTTAGTTGTTATTGTCGTGTTGACTCTTTTCCTGACTTGTTGTTAGTGTGTATATATGTATGATTTGTAAATCCTTATAGATACGGGATAAAGACCGATCCTGTCCATTAAACTTATGTCCCCTTAAAAACTGTTGTTTGTTTATTTAATTTGTAATTTGGTTTTACACTGTATAGACCTAGTGAGAAGTGGCTCACAATACTATAGTCTGATATGGCTTTTAGGTTTTGACCATATTTGGCAGAATTATTGTACTTTAGTTAGTTTTCATGTATAATATAATAATATCAATATAGACTGTATAACGTGTATATTTTCAGATTCTTCTATATCAGCCAACACACAGACAGCGCGAGACAACTTACAGCAACAATTACAACAACAACTTGGCCAATCACAAGTCAGGACTACCACAGTGTTACCATCTATAGGTCAAACATTTCAACACGCTACTACCAATCTGGCTACACCATCTACTGGTCAGCCCTTACAACCTATACAAACACAACCACAGAGCAATGTTCAACAACCCCTCCCTGGTACACAACAACAACAACAACAGCCTAAAAAGGGATTATCACTTACGGTAAGTGATCTGGGCTTAGATTTATTTGATCTATTTAATGAAAATTATCAAAATATTGACTATGTGTGCTCATTTTAAATTTTGTTTGTTGATTCTGAACTATGGAGTTGTGTTATATTATATACAATGTGGCTGTTAAACTATGTCACTGTTTTAATATCACTGTATTATTATTACACTATTTTATGATGTTACTGTTTTACTGTTTCAGCGGGAACAAATGGTAGAAGCACAAGAAATGTTTAAAAATTCAAATAAAGTCACAAGACCCGAGAAAGCTTTAATACTTGGCTTTATGGCCGGTTCACGAGGTAAGATGTTAGACTTTAATCACTTTCAATGTCATCTTTAGATCTATAATATAATAGGTATTTTGTTTGAAGTTTACACGTATCGAGGTGTCACACCAGTAAAATTTCTCCCTATCGAAACTATGTAAAATGATTCCATTTTTCACATCTCACTGGATTACACTGATGTTCCAAATGATTTTCTGTGGCTGTTTCCATATAGTGCATTCACTGTCATTTAAAATGAGCTAGGGAATGGCATGATGAACGATTTCTTTTCGTGTTATCACAGAGCTTCCGGCTTTACTATGCTATTGTCCATGCCTCAAAAGCTGACTCTACCAAAGCACCCATACAGTGTCAGTCTTCATCCAGGAAAAGATAATCCTGAAAAATATCAAATTTTTTAAAATTAAAATTACATATTACAAGTCGTATCCAACCTTTATGTATTCATTTTCTTTAATTTTTCCAGAAAACCCATGTCCACAACAAGGAAATATTTTAAGTATAAGACTGAGTGAAGCGCGAGAAATGGTTACAATGCCAGATCAAACACAAAAACAGATGTTGGTTGATACATTCTTCCAAATGAACTATCTTACTGGTGAATGGAAACGTGTGAAAAAGTTTCGTGAAATAGAAGAAGGCTGATGCAGCGGAAATGGACTATTTCTGGCTTATAAGTACGATAAAAATGTGGACGTGTGGACTACTAGCCTGAGTGAGGCCGTGCCAGTGTCAGGCTGTGGCAGCGGCACTGTATGTGAGACAGGGTGTACCTCACATGGTATATCTACTGTACCTGCCGTAGGGGATTACATGGCTGGTCTGGTTCCAGCTTATTGACAGATGTTGGGTGGATCAAACGTCATACTACTCTGTAATAATCCAGAGATGCTACTGGGTAAAGTATGACAGAGCATTATGCCTCAGGAGGAAGGCCGTGGGAGTATCATGGTGTAGCATACTTAGTGATGACTGATTGATTCATACTTCAGGGTACTGTTTTATCATAGTACTTACACAAATCTTAAACTTACGCTCAAATTTAAATTCCTTATAAAGTTTTTGCATCTTCAAATGGAAAAAAAAGATGTTGTTTGATATCATAGAGATACTGAATTAATTATTTATTGATATCACATATCGGTTTACCAGTATTCGTAGAAGTTGAAGAATTATAAAGAATTCAAATTTGAGCGTAGGTTTACGATTACCGTAAAGGCTTTGATAAAACAGTACCCAGAAGTGTAGAAATGTTTTCATGTAGCCTGTTTATCGTCAAAAAAGGCGGTTGGTTTGAAATCTTACTTACCTTACATAAACAAAGAAAAAAATGACGAATATTTGTAGCTAACAAGCATGTAAAAATAGCTCATTTCTACATCATGTTCCCGTCAGCGCTTTAGGGTCAATGACCCTTTTCTAGTTAGGGGACTAATAGTACAGTTGTGACTATGAATACATTGATGTTGTGTTGGACATTATTGAATCAAACACTAAGAGATTGAATTAACTTACTGATGGAAAAACTTACTTCTTGCACTTTGAAGGATGAGTTTATGTATGATGTGTTATCCTAGTGATGAGGATTGTAAAATAATGACCCTGTACTGTCAAAATAGTTTTCGCACAGAGTAGAACAAGATTATTATGTATTTGTATAAATGTACTATGTTATAACATTGATACAGTGTGGCAAAAAAGTATTAGAAAATCAGACAGGGAAGGCAGTACTCAACCTAACCTGCTGAGCACAGAAATCAGTAACACCACAATATAACTCCACTGTGTCACATATAAGTCAAAGAAACAAAAGTCCAAGTCCCTGCAAAAAAAAGCAGGATGACCCAATTTTGCAAAAAAACATTCTTATGGTATTATATGTATTATTAGCTCACCTGACCACAAAGTGGTCATGGTGAGGTTTTGTCATACCGAGATGTCCGTCGTCCGTCGTGCGGCGTGCGGCGTGCGTCGTGCGGCGTGCGTCGTGCGTCCGTCAACAATTTCTTCAAACGACTTCTCCTCCTAAACCGCTTGGCCAAATTTGATAAAACTTAACAGGAATGTTCCTTGGGTGGACCTCTACCAAAGTTGTTAAAAAATTTCCGGTCTGTCGCATAACTAGGTCACACAGGCTAAAAATAGATTTTCAAAAAGGAAACTTTAAAAATCTTCTTCTCTGAAACCGTAAGGCCTAGAGCTTTCATATTTGTTATGTAGCACCACCTTGGGGTCCTCTACAAAGATTGTTCAAATTATGTCCCTGTGGTCAAAATTGGCCCCATCCCGGGGGCCCTTAGTTTTACATAGAGTTATATAGGGGAAACCTTAAAAAATCTTCTTCTCCGAAACCGCATGGCCCAGGGCTTTCATATTTGGTATGTAGACTCAGCTAGAGGTCCTCTACAAAGATTGTTCAAATTATGCCCCTGGGGTCAAAATTGGCCCGGCCCCGGGGGCCCTTAGTTTTACATAGAATTATATAGAGAAAACCTTAAAAAATCTTCTTCTCCGAAATTGCTTGGCCCAGGGCTTTCATATTTGGTATGTAGACTCAACTAGAGGTCCTCTACAAAGATTGTTCAAATTATGTCCCTGGGGTCAAAATTGGCCCCGCCCCGGGGGCCCTTAGTTTTACATAGAGTTATATAGGGGAAACCTTTAAAAATCTTCTTCTCCGAATCCGCTTGGCCCAGGGCTTTTATATTTGGTATGTAGACTCAGCTAGAGGTCCTCTACAAAGATTGTTCAAATTATGCCCCTGGGGTCAAAATTGGCCCCGCCCCGGGGGCCCTCAGTTTTACATAGAGTTATATAGAGAAAACCTTAAAAAAATCTTCTTCTCCGAAATTGCTTGGCCCAGGGCTTTCATATTTGGTATGTAGACTCAACTAGAGGTCCTCTACAAAGATTGTTCAAATTATTCCCCTCGGGTCAAAATTGGCCCTACCCTGGGGGTCACCATTTTACTTAGACTTATATAGGGAAAACATATAAATATCTTCTTGTCTAAAACTACAATGCCTAAGAGCTTTGATATTTGATATGTAGCATCATCTAGTGGTCCCCTACCAAGATTGTGCAAATTATGCCCCTGGGGTCAAATTGGCCCAGCCCCGGGGTCACCGTTTTACATAGACTTATATAGGGAAAACATATAAAAATCTTCTTGTCTAAAACTACACTGCATAGAGCTTTGATATTTGGTATGTAGCATCATCTAGTGGTCCTCTACCAAGATTTTTCAAATTATGCCCCTGGGGTCAAAATGGCCCCACTCGGGGGTCACCGTTTTACATAGACTTATATAGGGAAAACATATTAATATCTTCTTGCCTAAAACTACACTGCCTAGAGTTTTGATAATTGGTATGTAGCATCATCTTGTGGTTTTCTACCTAGATGTTCAAATTATTCCTTTGGGTGAAAATTGTGCAGGGTTTATAATCAGGTGAGCGATATTGGGCCATCATGGCCCTCTTGTTTATTGTTAAGTTACCAGTTTTCAAGTGTCACTTTCAGCTATATTCAGCTATTCAAACACTGTTTGACATTTTAACGTTAATATGGTGCAATAAAGAAAATGTCACGAGTTAAACTAGTTCAATTGTGTAGTTGCAAGCTAGACCAACAAAATCAGTTTCCCTTGTCACAAAACTATGAATACGGTTTCCCTAAATAAAGATCTACGACATTGAAAGATAGCACAGGAAAGGAGTAGATATGATTAAACATGATTACATGATGCCATATGTTGATATTGGATATATGTCTACATGTTGTTCTGTGCTAGAGTGTATGTGTACAATGTTGTGATTATATTGTTGTTCTGAGTGCTGCTGTCCCCTTGCACATTTGTCCAACATGCCTGTACGGCACATTTGCCAGGGGTGTAGCTGGGCATACGCAAATATGCACTTGCGTACGCTGTTTGAAAAACTGACAAAATTAAAGTGATATAAAAATGCAATATAATGCAATGCCTAACCCTAGTGAGGCATATTTTCCATGTGGTAAGATGTAATTTGTATATTCAAAACTCAATTAAAAGTGTCTTGAATTGATTTTTTTCAGACTCAATGTGCTCGCAAAATAACTTAGTGGTTAAAATACGAAATTAACCATGTATAATATGGTCTGAAACAACCCCAGAATGCACATACAGCTTCATAGAAATAAAAAAAAACCAAGGGAAGCATGCCCTGGAGCCCCCTTGTAACGCTGCATTTATCATGTGTGTACACTGAAAATATGTCCAGCTACGCCCCTGTTTTCATATACTTTTCTTGTTCTCTGTCGTTCATGTTGGCATTCAATGTTATCAGTACAGGTTGTGTATGTAGATAATGTACAGAAAATATCTGTTGAAGATATACAAATATATAGATGAATCTGCATACATGTATTTATATATGTTATTTATTTTGAGTGATAAAATAAAGTTACACTGGTATGTAAACAATGTGTCTGTGTTTGTTCTATTATTTGTCATTCCACGTTAGCAAGTTTATGACATTCAATTTAAAGGCAAAGTTTCCTTGTACTGAATCATAGAAAAGGTTACTGTCTTTTCGGGTCAGTGCCACTAGACATTGTGGGTATTATATTAGACCTGCTATGTCCCCCATACACACGAAATTGATGTTTCTGCATCTGTCTGAGAGAAATTTATCTGCCAGTTGAAGCAGTAGTTTTGCGGAAATTGCCAAAAGGCAGTGATAAAACCGAATGACCATGCACTACGACTGTACCAGTCAAGCGTAAAAAAGGAAAGTGCAACATTCCCGCAAAATGTAAAATCTCTGTCACATTGAATGTGAAGTCTCCTTGATGCAAATTGTCCCCCTTCACAGTATAAACAACATGGATTATTGTCTCCCTCGATGGTTCTCTTTGGCGACATATTATCTCCCTTTATTTTTTGTACATAATGGATTCAAGAAATAATATATCTCCCTATATTTTGTGTACATAATGGATTCCAGCAATATTGTCTCCCTATATTTTGTGTACATAATGGATTCCAGAAATATAATCTCCCTTTATTTTGTGTACATAATGGATTCCAAAAATATTATCTCCCTTTATGTTACAGAATGGATTCCAGAAATATTATCTCCCTTTATGTAACAGAATGGATTCCAGAAATATCATCTCCCTTTATTTTGCGTACAGAATGGATTCCATAAATATTATCTCGCTTTATTTTGCGTACAGAATGGATTCCAGAAATATTATCTCCCTTTATTTTGTCTACAGAATGGGTTCAAGAAATATTCTTTATTTTGCGTACATAATGGATTCCATAAATATTATCTCCCTTTATTTTGCGTACAAAATGGATTCCAGAAATATTATCTCCCTTTATTTTGTTTACATAATGGATTCAAGAAATATTATCTCCCTTTACTTTGTCATTCTCATGAATTAGTGTATACAAAGACCTAAATTACACAGATTGGACACTCCATTGAAAATTTAGAGAACACGCAAAATAACAGGCAGCAGATTCAGTTATTGTGCATAAAACTTTTTTTAGTCATCCAATTTTAATGGACAATGCATCATGTTGAAGAGCTAAGATTCTTTTTCTACAGGAAGTAACTCAGTTTTGTCTACCTATTATAAAATACAGAAAATTAGGATTTGAATGAGGCTAATCAGGTATTTTCTGAAAAACTTGGAATTTACATTAATTTGATAAAAATGAGAGTAGGTCTGGCTCTTCGGGGTCTATTGTTTTATTACTTGAGCTATTTCAATAAATGAGGTATCATTTGAAAGGTGAATAATAAATCTATTGCATAGACTTATTAGTTTTTTCGTAAGTATATTAGAACTGGAGATATAAGGTATTAAAAACGGACGAGATTTTGCGAGATTTCAGAGACCTGCCACGAGATATCGTGAGAGTTGGTACGTGTTTCCAATCTGTGTAATTTAGGTCTTTGGTGTATACTACATGTTTGAAATTGTTGTATAGACAAGTCCCTAGACTATTTTACGGATGAAAAACACGCTGGTTGAACGAGAATGTACTTTGTCTACAGAATGTATTAAAGCAATATTATCTCCCTTGAACTATAATGAGCTGCCACTGAATGATTACAGTACAGTATTGTTAATCTGCAACTGTCGTCTGGTGATAATGAGATGCAGACGTGTTGTTAACTATTGATTTATATTCAGTACAGCACAGACTGAATTTCAGTAGAATAGAGCATTGTCATACACCTCGAGTTTCGGCGGTAACCAACGATAACAGACGATGCAAAAATCGTTCGATAAAGCACGCTATGCACTGACAGAACATATGATAGGTGGTGAGATTATGATAAACACACACTGTGACGTAATGTTATCTACACTTGAGATTTAATTGATTAACGTGCAGCACGTGCTTGTGATATATATTGTGTCAACGCCTGTGATACGGGTAAGAATGGTATTTAGCACTGTCTAACTTTCGGTTTGATCTTGTGTTTACGGGTATGGGGTCATGACCTTTTACATCGATAGATTATATGCACACAGTCCGACAGTATCCGGGCATGTATTCAGATAGTATTTAGCCGGCGTGTTGTGTAGTGGATTAACGATAGAAGATCATATACATTATACCAAAATAGTGGGTAAGTTGTATATTTATACAGTATTGAGATTTTATATTCAGATATTTTACTAAATACATTCAAGATTATAAAAGGCTTTGGTTTTGAACACGATCTACTGTATGTTCTATTTCTTGAACATTTGTTGTACATTTATTATTCATTTGTTTATTCCCTTTATATGATTGAAATAGCCAATTATCATAACGTCACAGGTATATTTTAGGTCTTTAGAATAGCTGATCAGTGAACCTAACCTCTATTTATTTATGCATTGTACATTTAATATGTGTTGCTACATGTAAGTCCAAGCTCTCTGACGAAAATCATTCGATTTCATGTTTTAATTAGCATCAACATGTTTAATTCACATGCTACAATTAACACAAAAAACATTTATAGCATCATCAACATGTTACAATTAACACTAGCATGTTACAATTATTATCAGCATGTTACAATTAACACTAGCATGTTACAATTAACACCAGCATGTTACCATTAACACCAGCATGTTACAATTATTATCAGCATGTTACAATTAACACTAGCATGTTACAATTATTATCAGCATGTTACAATTAACATTAGCATGTTACAATTATTATCAGCATGTTACAATTAACACTAGCATGTTACAATTATTATCAGCATGTTACAATTAACACTAGCATGTTACAATTATTATCAGCATGTTACAATTAACACTAGCATGTTACAATTAACACCAGCATGTTACCATTAACACCAGCATGTTACAATTATTATCAGCACGTTACAATTAACACCAGCATGTTACAATTATTATCAGCATGTTACAATGAACACCAACATGTTACAATGAACACCAGCATGTTACAGTGAACACCGACATGTTACAATGAACATCAACATGTTACAATGAACACCAGCATGTTCCAATTATTATCAGCATGTTACAATTAGCACCAGCATGTCACAATTAACACCAGCATGTTACCATTAACACCAGCATGTTACAATTATTATCAGCATGTTACAATTAACATCCAACATGTTACAATAAACACACAGCATGTTACAATTAACACCCGTCATGTTGTAATTAACATCAGCATGTTACAATTAACGTCAGCATGTTATTAATAACATCAACTTGTTACAATTAATTCCCAACATGTTACAATTAACACCAGCATGTTACAATTTACATCACTATGTAACAATTTACATCCAACATGTTTCGATTAACATACAACATGTTGCAATTAAAACCATCATATACAATAAACAATCAGCATGTTACAATTATCAACAGCATGTTTCAATTGTCATCCACATGTTTCAATTAACATCAACATATTACAATTAACAGCAACAATTTTCAATTTTTTAGATATCAAGAATATTGTTACAACGTCACTACATGTTAAAATTGACATCAACATATATAGCTAAATCAACATGTTACAATTAACAGCAACATCAACATTTATAGCAACGTTGACATGTTACAATTAACATTGCCAGGACAATTGTATGCATGTTTGTTTGTATACCAGGCTAGTGTTTAGTCTGGATAACCTGCCCCTTATCACTTCGTAAAATACTATAGTACCACGGGAACCAGACTAGGCTAGTGTTATCATCAGCCAGTTCTATGTTTGTACAGATTTATGATAAATATAACATGAATGTTGATTATATCAGTTGCTCTCTGCTTTGTATCTATGTATACATTCACAAACTGACCCAAGCTATACAATGTATACATGCCAAAAATAAACGAGAACCAGGCTTATAGTCAATTCAATAAGTGATACCAACGAGGGAACCATCCCATTCCAAAGAATAGCGGTGACTACCGTTTACTCTGGTTTACACAGTTGAACCTAGTACATAGATAAACATAGCTTACCTGACGACTCAATGTTTACAAACTGTTCTCATTTAACTTTGAAAGGACTGTACTACAGACTACAGTATGAACAAATTAACCTGATTCTCCATCATTCTGCATGAATATATTACAACTGACCAGCTTCTTTTGTGGAATATTATAAATTTCCAGGAGATATATATAGGATCCTTCATGAGTTGTATTTCCTAAAGGTGTCTAGAAAACAAATGCTATTAAGCGGCCCTAAAAATATGATATGTTGTTGTGACAAGTTTAAGAAATGTTGATCACCAAAGACAACTCATGACAACAAGTGGCGGATTCTTTTTAAGATGTTACCATAGTTACCAATTATGACATTGTCAGAAATAACAAATCTAAGCCGTTGCATAACTTTACGATTTCGGGCCGAAACGCTGGGGACGTCACGTTTTGTTATCACACATGTTGAAGAACATTGTTCTGTCATTTGCTCTCACATGGAATATCACATAATTTTTGTGATAAATAATCATGCCTTGTCGATTATTAATTGTTTTATTAAGCATCTTGCTCATGTTCATAATGATGCTGATAGGATGTTCCAGGACCAGGTTCATTTGCCGGTCATGTAGATTACAAAGCAGCTCATGCTGGTCATGTCAGCAACAGTACACAAACAGATGTCAGAACTTATATGCTTGATTGAGCTAGCTAACACCAGAAGGCTTATCAGATTAAATTACCAATCATTTCCTGTATGTTTCAGTAATTTGGTAAATGTAATGTATTAGTCAGGGACTAGCCACTTGTCTCACCCATTTCCCTCATATGCTGTAAAATCGTTTAATACCGATGGAACAAAATTTTGTGGTTTTGGTAACAAAGACCATTTCGATGGGACCCTAGTTTGTAGCTTTTGCTTTTCAAGTAATAAATACATGGGCGAAAATTATTGTTTGATGGGATTTGATTTTTTAAAGGTGAGCCACGAAATCCACAAAATTTAATATGTCTTGAAAATTAATGATTTTACAGTATGCTGTAAAACAAAATAGCCTTTGTTCAACTCTATAAAGAGAGTTGCCCCATTTATATTTGAACAGTGATGAATGTCCGATATCTTCCGTCTAACCGATATAAATGAAAGATCTCTTTTGCACAGTGAGAAGTAATGTGTCAGGCATCATATACAATAATCGTTTCCACTCCTACGCATAAGTGTCAGAATTTCCTCAGTTCTGAGGAAGCCTGTACAGTTAGATCTAGAATTACCATGAACTCGTTAATTCATTGAAGTGGTCAGTGGTCAGCAGGCAGCCTAATTTATAACCCATTACCATCTGATAAGCCAGTTAACACAATCAAAGAGTAATTCAGTACTATTATATCCTGAGAAAGAAGAACCATTATAATGTTTCAGAAAGTTTATTTCAGCAGAAGTTTTTTGTTTTAATTTTGTACTGTGTATACCATTCACTATAAAGTGGCTATCAAAATGTATCATAATGACTCAGTACATTAAAAGTATGTCTGTTCACAAAATAAGAACAGTTAATTAATTTTAAAAGAAATATTGAATACACTCTTTAATTATTGTAAATGAAGTTTTGATTATTGTGACCAGATTCAGTATGTATCTAGTGATTATAGTGTTAGTAAGAAAGAACAGTTTTCAAATACATTTGGTCGCATGGCTATTGAATTAGTTTTATTTGATCAATGCATACTCATACAATAGATCATAATAGATATCTATTTTAGTGTTAATTTGTATTTAATGTGCTTTTATCAAACTTAACTTTCCGTTAATTGTTAAACACTTCATTGTCTGAAGGCTATCCTTTTCAACAATTACATGTATTGTCTATACAAACTTTTTATTGTGCTATAAATTTTCTTCTGCAAAATTTGTATAGTTTATTCAATTGTTTAATCTCTATAAAATGAATTAAACAATGTAAAAAAATAATGTGACTTTACAAATAACATTACTTATGTCATTTTCAAATGGTAAAAAAGTGATCTGGAGCCAGAATCACAACCAAAATTTTAACTCGGCACTCGGCACTCGGCACTCTGCACTTACATATTGAATACTTATATAATGAGTCTTTTTAAATTGTTCTAGATTAAACTAAATTAAACTAGGAGTCAGCCAACATAACTTCTTGCTCTTACAAGAAAATATCATTATGTTAATATCTGAGTGTTGAGTGTAAGTATTGGTTATAATTTCGGACCAAGGTTTTATCAGTTCATGCAATATATGAAGACTGCTGAATTTACTTGCAAACACACAGACCATTGCTGACCAACATCTGGTTTCAATTAGATAAGGATCAGATCAGTAACACACCATGAAGGATTTTAGGGTCTGACTAGGGTAATGATAATAAACCATGAGGTGTTACAAATTGATGTACAGTTACATTTTCTAGGGGATTTTGGAGAGAACAGGCACTTATGCGTAGGAGTGTTTCGGATATTTGCAAAACGGTTCCAACCGAAATTGCCAATTCTGTAGAGGATGTTGCTTTTGGCTTTTTGAAGGCCAAACACTCCCATCGAATTGCCAAGATGAAGTTGTAGAATCATTGTCGTACCGTTTTTGTGAAGATAATCCGTATTACTCGTCACTAGAAGAGTGGTTTTTGTCATGTTGCGCCCATAAATGAAATAACACAAAATATTAAAAAATGCAAAAATAACGATTTTTGTTTGATAATCATACTCATTGGGTGTATGATGACTAGGATCGACAAAATAACTAAAATGTTGTTTTCAACTAAGGTAAGAGTATCCATTGTAACTACCAAAACAGAAATTTCGCAAATATTACATGCCAAACTTCGAAAATATTGGTGTTCACAAGCGCATATTAAGTATTTCATTTTCCTGTACTCTACCGCATTTTAACCAAGATCAACGAAACCACAAAAATGTGTCTTTAATATTTAACAGCAAAGAATGCACAAATGTTAAGTGAATTACTGATCTGCATTTTGATGACTTAGAACGTGACTTGAAATATAAGTACAATAAAAAACTAATTAAAAAAAAACACAATAGATTAAATTTGAATCGGACATCAATGTAGATGTTAGAAGTAGCCCAGTATTCTAAATTGTGCTTAATAGAATTTATATTAATTTGAAGAATACAAAAATATAATTGTCTTTAGTTTTATACAATATAGAGCATATAAGCATTATAATTTCATAGTTTCCTATTATAACATACATGTATAATACTAGTTTTTACACAAAACACTCACAGTATAGGTAGGCTCTTCAATTTGAAATGGGCCTTATTTTCTCATTTCAACATTTACTCATTTCAAAATTCAAAATACCAAAAAGGCATATCAGCTTATAAATATATCGTTGAATGCACCTTATTTTCTTCATTTCAATGTTTATACATCTCAGAATTTTTTTAGATAAAGCCAGTTAACTCTTCTACCTAAGACTCTTATCATTTTAGTGAATATGCAGAAAAATAACTTTATCTAATTGCTATTTAAATACAGGCTGCACTTAGCATTAATATTAATGGGTCTATTTGCATTTCCAATAAAATGCACCCAAATATATAACATCAAAGAAAAACGCTGTTTACCATATAACTCCTAAAATATATCCCCTGGGCATTAAAATTTCTGAAATTTGGCGTGCTGATTCAGATCCAAAATTTTCAGGGTCAGAATTCAGGGATCTCCACTAGTTTTCCACTATTATGACTATTTATTAATGTGACTGAACATTTTGAATATTGTGTTAGTTTCAAGTCTATCAGTTGTAGAGCTTATTGTGCCCCCTTACTTATTTATAAGCTATAGCATTGGTGCTGTCCATCTGTCTGTACATACCACCAATCTTGTGGGTAGAACTCCTCTCAAGCTGCTGGGCCGGAATTTCTTCAAACTTTCACAGATTAAGAACCTTGATGTGTAGTTGACCGGAATGGATGGAATTTTTTCTACAGCAATTTTTACCAGAGTTGTAGCCCTTTGTTACTTTTACAATATATCCCATGTCAGCACCCATGTTGATAAACACATTTTTAGTTTATTATGAATTACCTGTACATCTATAACTACAACTGCAGTTAAATTTGGATTACCTGAAATTTCAGATTTTATGTCCTTTTTTATAAAAAATGTTTTTTATTGGACTAGGTGCATTTATTATAAAGTTTATGGTTAAAGTTCTTTTTCTTCAGAAATTCATCTGTGGAATCAATCAACAGCACATGCCCACCTGTTGTACTGAGTGCACTGGCATATATTTATCAAATATCACTTATATCTAGAGTTCTTGATGATGGCTGGAACAATTTGGTAGAGTCGGAAATTGGATTTTAATGCTGGTCTCTCTGACATTTTGTTAGTGGTGCATTAGTGCATTAAGCCAATTACTCATACACGCTATCATGTGTTGGCATCGTATGATGCATGTATCTGATGATGCAATGTTTATAACCTATGGTGCTTCAATTCTCCAGCTCTATACTGCATCACTGCTACATACATGTACACAAGTGTTAAACAACATTTTTGCACATACTGCAAAATCATTTGATTTCGATGGGACAAAATTTAGTGGTATTGGTAAAAAAGACCATTTCAATGAAACTTTAATTCGCGGATTTTGCATTTCAGGTAAGAAATACAATGGTCAAAATTGTGGTTTGATGGGATTTAATTTTATGACCTCGATGAACCACAAAATTCTATCCCCCATGAAAAGGATTTTTTTACAGAATTCTTGTCGACGAGAAAAATGTTGTTTTTAGTGGCTTATCATGAAACTTTTGTGTTTCTGCTTTCTCGTCAATAAGATAAATGGTTATAACTTTGGCATAATAACATCTGGCCAATCATAGAATAATGGCGATTTCTGTTTTCTCTAGTATTCAATTTTTATTGCAATACCTAAAGACTGGTGGGTAAATGTTTCATTTTTTGTTTTCCATGATTAATAAAAAATATTTTGCCGATTTGTAACCCATTGAAATTTCATTTTGTAAAAATCTGCAAAATAAAATGCCCACTAAAATAATGGATTTTGCAGCATGTGATTAGGATTGGAGTTCAAATGCCACAGCGTTGTGGAATAAAGTTTTTGGGGTGAAAGTTCCAGGAAATCCTCATACATGTACAATGTGCCTTTATAGTTAATGTTACCCTGCTTCGGTTATTATATAATTTACATACATAATAAATCATATCTTTAATCATAATGATATCATAAAAGAGGGCTTGTTTAAGTTCCCCTTGCTGCGTATATTACGTTACACAGCAATAAAGCACCATTCATGGCTAATGAAACCCGATTCTAACACACATATCAAAGTTACAAGGTAAATCATTAAAACAAGCCATTCATTATAATACAAGTAGAACCTCACTGTTCCAAACACTGCAGTATGTCTGTGGAACCTGCAATAAAATAAATTACCAGCAGTTGGCAGCATGGCGAGAGACAGGAAATGCTTCTGCTCCATAAATCTTGTAAACTTGATGTGATCAGCAGGATATTTTGTTTCCAATGGCAGGATATTTTGTTTCCGCTCAACGATCTTGTGGGACATCATTGAACTTTTATTTACCATTAATGACTTCTTCGTTCCTAATCTTTATCTCTGTAGTGTTATAAATGTGTGTGCTATTAAAACTGCCCCTAAATTCTCCTGTTCAACAACCATACATCGGGCAATATCTTAAAAGCTTCTATTGGTATTACTAACACTTCCCTCCCCCCCCCCTAGTGCTTATGTTAGACCCTAAGTATGTTTCACGGTATGTTGCACTATGTTTCATTAACTAGGAAATTGATACCGCGACAGATATATCGATAGCTTAGAATCGGTTGCAACTATAAAATCAATATCTTGAGAAAACAAGAACAAGCTATCTGAAATCACTCTTTACTTATGATAAAACAAACTTTTACAACATCAGTTTGGTCAACATGACAAGTTCCGATTTTCAAGCTCATAAGAAGCGCCTGGTAATGTATATTTAAAATATGCATTAATCTTATAAGGAGGTAAGTGGCACTTACGACCTTCTCATTCTAAGCCAGCGATATCTGAGTTTTAGGCTAGAACTACCCCCTCCCCTCTCTGTTATAAATGTATATTTCAGTACGGTTTATTAATTAGTTGTTATATAGTTTATCATTATTGAGATATGGAAATATTGGTGGAATTTGTAAATTTTGGCCAGTAAAAAAAGAGCAACATTGCTACCAAAATAATTATCCTAAATTTGCTAATTTATTGACTTCCTGAATATCAACTTTATACAGTATTACTATATTGCATGTACATAATTATGTTTATGGTTATAAGTACTGCGATGGTTGTCTATAAGATGTTCCTGTTTGGCTCTTGTTTAAAACACTTCCCTGTATACCAGGAATAAGTATCTAATCCAAGATTTATCATGTATACTATAGCTTAGCCACATTGACACGAGCCTGACCTATTGATTAGCATAATTTAACAGTCAATATATTGTCTACGTTTATAACACCGATTGTATGTTTTCATAATCGCAGAGTATCACGAAGAAAAAAGACACTCGAGATGTAATACAAACACAAAAATGAAATACCGATAGTGCACGATTTGCTTGCGGAAATTGATATATTCAAAGCAAGAACCTTGTAATATATTCTTGCATAAAGGTCAGCCTCAGGTCAAAATAGCCAAGTTATACCATGGTATCATGTGGAGAATAAAATCAAAGTTTAGTACTGGCTTTGCAGGCTCTCTCATACAAATGTTTTTGCTGAGATTTTATTGATCATAAAAACAGATGCTTGCTGTATAGATTGACCTTTGAACTGATTAGTTTCCCTTGGTGAACATCTTAAAGCTTAATTCAAAACAGATTCGGACTTCACTCCAGACTCTAGTAAATGTGGGAATATTTGGTAGACACTGTAGGTGTACATGGATATGGGAAATCTGCATGTTGAACATTGTGAGAAACTGTTACCACTCAGAACCATGAAACTATATACTCTATACCTTACAATGTTTAAGGGCATAGCCTGTATCTATTTAATATTTAAGAGCATAGCCTGTACCTATTTAATATTTAAGAGCATAGCCTGTACCTATATAATATTCAAGAGCATAACCTGTACCTATACAATATTCAAGAGCATAACCTGTACCTATATAATATTCAAGAGCATAACCTGTACCTATATAATATTCAAGAGCATAACCTGTACCTATACAATATTCAAGAGCATAACCTGTACCTATATAATATTTAAGAGCATATAGCTTGTACCTAAATAATATTTAAGGGCATAACCTGTACCTATACAATATTCAAGAGCATAGCCTGTACCTAAATAATATTTAAGGGCATAACCTGTACCTATACAATATTCAAGAGCATAGCCTGTACCTATATAATATTTAAGAGCATATAGCCTGTACCTAAATAATATTTAAGGGCATAACCTGTATCTATACAATATTTAAGAGCATAGCCTGTACCTTCAAAAGGGAATTCAAAAATATAATCTTGACATGAAATTTCAAAATAATATAAATAAATCAGTAAAGAACAGAAACTCCTTTAGTCCAACCTACCATACTTTATCATTCTGAATGTGTTCTGGAGAGATAAGATGTAGGGTGGTTTGATACTGTATATTTGTTTGTCCATGTTTTCCATTTATCAATCACTCAATCTTAATTCTGTTCTTTGTTCAGTTTATTCTTTGCTATGTTTACTTTTAAACTGGGTGTTATCACAGGTAACTGTATCATTGATAATTTGTTAAAAAGAAAAAATGTTGCGTTTGAAAGACCATTTCAATGAAACGTAAATTTGTCGTTTTTGCATTTCAGGTAATAAATACAGTATAATTATGTGTTGCAAGCTAATTTGGCATGTTCCATTCCCAACTAGGTTAATTTTACCTTAAATAATATCTATATATTTATGATACATGTACATTGTCATCAACCTCATCATCTTCAGTCATTGCATCAGTCAACTTGAGTATACTCGCAATTTGGTTAAAAACTATTTATACATGTGCGTCTGACTATTTCAACTTGGCTCCAAGTAAAAGTGTCTAGGCCGTATGCATATTCACCTACGCATTCTGCATGGTGCTGAGTTATACTGTATTAATATTTTGGGTGGACTCTTTGATTAAACATTTCTTTCATCAGAGACCAGGTTCTTTGATCTTAATAAATACAGTGCTGGCAAAACCTATGAAAATCAATTACTGTAAAATCTGTTTTATTTGTGGATCTTTTTTTTTTGACTTTTTGGATGAAATTTTAACTTAACCACATATTCAAATTTCTGTAATAAAAATCATTTTGACTTCACAATCTGGATCAACATATTCTACTTCCATCTGTTTAAATATGAAAAAAAATCATCTTAGAATTTATTCCCTTTTCGTTTTGGATCTATTGCGTTTGTGAATTTACAACCCATTAAAATGGCATTTTAACAAAATAGCTAAAAAAAGTTGCATTGCAGCAAGAAGTTGTAATTTCACAGTATACATCAACAGGTTTATTGTTTGGCCTAACATTTCATATTTTCCCAGCTGCTTGATCAATGATTTGGTTTAAGGCTAAATTAAAATTACTTGTGGTTCACTGACCCTATAGATGTAATAGATCTTCAATAAAGAGAGAGAGCTATACCCTCATTTTTAATGTTGTTTTTTGTTTGAAGAAAAATGTTGTTTCTGTTCCGGTCACATGAATATGGCGGACATGAAAATTTGAAGAAAATAAAAAAAATATCATTTTAAACTACAGCCACAAAAGATCAAACAAGAAAGTTACAGATAAATTGCTCGAACAATTTAATTCCAGTACTAAATAAATAATTATATTTTGAGTATCAAATATTATTAATTAATTGTCTAAAATGGCATTGTCACTTTTCCTGATGAAAATAATTATAAATGAAAATATTTAATATTATTATTAAACTACATTAATCTGAGGCTTGGCAGACTGAATGAGAATTATATAAGACTCAGTTAAATGTGGTCACATTATACTTGATTTGAGAATAAGGATAGCTAATCATATCGCCCGTTACATACCAATAGTTTAATATGGTGTGATCTGATTGGTTGTCATTATCCTTAATAAGTAAGATCAATATTGAATTCCAGGACTGAGAACCACACATACATGTATGTATCTATATTTGGCCTAGCTTGGTGTTGTTGTTCCCACATTGTGAATGAATGGATATTGCTTTCAAAGGATGATATCAAAATACCAACAGTTGGTTAAACTTTAGATGTTCCAGGGTTAGTTAGTGTAGACATATGGTTTACTGCCTTACGTTACAAGTGGCTTATAGGTTTAATTGCTGTGGATTATTGTTGTGCTTTTCGATTTGGGATTATTTAGATCTTCTGTAAGTATAATATTAATTTATTAATTTTACTGTGAATATGGTTACTTTAAGGATAAAATCTCATAAATGTAGCATAATTCATCATAGATTGACGCCTAATTAATAATGCTGAAAATTATTCATAACAGACATTAATAAGGAATTCAGCTAAAATAAAATTGATTGAATTATTAATTATCTGTTTAATAATATGAACTTCAAACTTTCTTTGTTAAAAAGTTACTAGTAGCAGACTTTATCATAGATAATTTGATATTAAGGTGTTTCACCGGTGTTGGATTTTTCTGTACAAGGTATATTAAACCTGTTAAATTTATAAAGAACACATTTACGACAATCATTCTGGAAAATCAGTTTTGCTCGGCTAGCTTTTAAGATATTACAGGATTTTGGGGACAACCCCTAAAAACTGATAATTGTAATTTGCCGAAAAAGTTTTGCTTTAATCCTCATAAAATTTGGTAAACATGAAATTTCGTATATAAGGAATTAAACAGTAAATTTTATGTTATACGTGGGACGTTAAAAAAGTACTAGGATTATTGTCATAAAACCCGCATTGTTTAATACAAAAAATAAATTTTATATCATATGAAATTTCAAACCTTATCCTATTCACAGCGCAATTATGAAGGTAAATGAATAAGCGGTTCGATAGTTGCAGGTGTTTAAACTTAGACACGTACCTCTACCCGGCGCATAAAATGACGTCCCACTTTTTTATACATCGTAAGTGTCACTCATAGGGCTATGAAATACGCTGTTTTTAATGATAATGGTGATAAATACATGCTTGTAAAACACAGAACTATATACACGAATATCGTTTATGAGAATCGAATGTATTTTTCCGAATTTTATATCGAATATCGGGGCGAGAATCCGCACAATAAAATGTTGATATGTTGAAAATGTCACGGTAACTGACATCACTATTTTTTATATTCTCTATTACTTACATGTCTTTTACGCTAGAACAACCATCTTTAATATCTATGCGACATTCTAAAACTGTAGAAATAACTGCAGAAATATGTCCTATTGTAGTTACGATACTTACTATTTCGAGCGCATATAAATTTACTGTTGACGGAACCTGTTATTTGTCAGTTTTTCGTTACGTTCCGTTGACGTCACTTTTGCGTTCCGAAGTTGTCCATCATAGAGTTCAAATTCTCTCTATTTCAGTATTTAAAGTTCAAATATCGTCATTTTTGCAGACAAAGTCCAACATACAACAAGTTATGTTTTGGCGATGTTTCAGATCTAACGATAGGATAGTATCAAAGATACTGCTCATTACGTAGTTCATATCAGTGGTTATTGATAGGCTGCCCCGGGTGCGAGTTACTATGGTTTCAAAATGGACGATTACGGACAGTCATGACAGAATTACGCGATACAACGGATATAACTTTTTCGCAACTGAATTCCGATTAAATATTATGTATTAATATTTGTATAATTTTCAAAACTGTATCCGTCAGGGCTCCAGTCCTAGTACTTTTTGAACGTCCCTCGTACTGTGCATGTTATTTGATTTTTAAATTATATTTTAAAATGGGTAATTTTTTGTTTGGACTTTAACGTGAAAAATCGTTGAACAACATGCTGTTTTCATGCATGCAAAACATAGAGTTACAAATATTGAAGTTTCATGCAAAATTTCATGACAATCGCACGGCTAGTTTATTTTAATTGCACTTTTAGTGCTTTCAGAAATGCTGAAAACAGGGGAGGTAACAAAATTAATCACATTTTGCATCCGTTTTATTCAGATTTCGCGATCATTATATTTTTAAAAACATAGTGCATTATTCAAGGTGCTTACAGTTTTAATTCAGGTTCTTTTGCATGTATTAGTTTTATATTCTTTAGGAATAAATGCAAAAGAACCGTCCTCTAAAGTGTTCGGGATACTGTTCAAAACTATTGAATGTTTTTGATATGGGCGCATAGAACCACGTTTTAAAAACGTTGTAACCAATTCGCCAGATCAGGTGTTTAATATCATTTGTAATAAATCATTCGTATGGATGGAGCTAAGGGTGTTTCTGTATTTTCATTAAAAGTATATAATCGTATTAACTATTCATTACAATCGCAATTATTAGACATGGGAAGATGTTGAAAAATCAATATTAAGGATTTTGTATTATTTGATCTCAGTTGTCAGACGCTCACAATACACCTAAGTGACTGTGATTTTTAAACTTCCGCCAAACTCAAAAGCGGTGAAACACCTTAAGCTGCTTGACTGTAGGGTACAACTTATACTGTAGAGCTACAGTCCCTTTGGTACAGTACTGCTCTCGCGACTTTTGCCAAAATCGCGACGCATCTGTTGACAATTTTCTACTTGCATAGACAATCGCCGTGATTTCAGAGCGATTGTCCACTGTAAAACCCCTGGCGAAACGCGAGGACGGCGGTGGCGATCGCGAGAAAGCGCTGGTCGTTAAAAACACTATAATCGGGCGTTTATCACGATCAAAGTAAAAGCGATAAACGCCGTGATTTTGTCCTCGCTCAATCAGCAGGATTACAAGGAAAGCGCGAAGAAAGTTTCACGGCAATTTCACAGCTATCGATCCCCTGGCAATGTCAATGATTAGTGTGACTCCCGTGCTATTCCACTTTGACAGTAATTGCACAAACGCGCGACTTTTGCCTAAAGCTGTACTGTATTTGTGAACTTTGTTAAGAGGTGGTTGCTTTACAAAGATTAAGTTATATTAAATAGTGGTTTTGAAGTTGTTGTTTAACAGAGCTCTATAGAGGGCTGCTCTGGTGAGGTTTAAGAACATTTATTTTTATTGTGCTCATAATTGTAGTAATATTGTTATAACTGTTGAAATGCATATTTTATGGCTGTTCTGGATGTTTATATGCTGTAAAATGCAATCCTCCTTCCATTATTATGTAATTATGTAAATAAATCATACATATGTGCCAACTGCATTAAAGTAAATAATCAAGCCTGATTTAGTGTAAATAATGTGCCATGTGGATATTCTGTGAGTACACTCCATTCAAAGTTAAATGATAATGGTTAGAAACATTAGCTGGTCCATCAGGTAAATAAACTATGTTTATCTAGGTTTAACCAGGTGTGACTGAGTTAACAGTAGTGACCACTTTTCTTTCGAATGGGATAGTTCCCTCATTAGTGGAACCGACAGTAGGTGTTTATGAAATTCATTTAATTTAATCTTTTTAAAAGTTTTATCATGGCAGTTCCAATGTCGAGCCTGTGGTTTCATATATGCTAAACAACGCAAATTCAATATTCTATTTTTCCCTGTTAAAAAGTAACCTGACAAAAATAAAATAATTAGATATGAAAGGCATAAACTGACTTAATTAATTGCCTAGCTCTTTATAAACAACTGTGAGGTTAAGGTGTAACTGAAGATTGTGATATGATGTCATATGAACTGTGTGCTGTATAAAATTGGATGGGTATGTGATAATGAACACTAATCTATGAATTTGGTGAAAAGTTTGCAAATATACCACAGAAAAGTGTTGTATAAAAAAATTGATGGGATTTATTCAACACTTTTACTGCTCGTTGATTGGTCAGTTACAGTAAGCTGTGGTCTAATTTTTTATTTTGTCAAAATCAATTTTTTTAGAGTAAATTCAAAATGAAATGCCACATACCATGCCACATATATTTTTCATTTAAGAGCAGAAATTAGGATCATAAATTTAGCAATTTATTTATGATGGCCTAATGTATATAACAGGTATTTGCCACATGCGGGGTGTGAGGTCATGTTGGGTTGAAGGGGTTGGGTTGGTAGAGACATTTTATTACTTCTACTTATGTTTTATTAGAAGGTGTTAAACATGTGTGTTTCATTTAGTGTTTTTCGACTGCAGCAACAAATGATGCATGTACAATATACTGGGTACTATTTATTGTTTGCTAAGTGTTTCTACAGTAGCAGTAGATGTAATATTATTATTAATTAAGCTGTAAGTTGAGTCTCGGAAAAAACTTGCTTGGGTGGCATTATTTATGGTGCGTTAAAAGTGCTTCATTCAGGTCTAACCCCTATGTATGCATGTATGAATAATCATTAACATTTTACAAGCCTTTTACGTGGTTTTGGCCTCTTAGGTCGAAAACAGAATTGTTTGTGTTGATAGATCTAGACGGTTTTGTAGTTTGTAGTCCTGCCAAAAGTATAGAGTAGGAAAATATCAATAACATTTTGCCATTGCCAAAGCAAAATCTTATACAGTAGGATCACATTAAGTTTTGGGTAGGTAAGGTTACTGGACACAAAAAATAAGTTAATGCCTTACTTATATTTTAGCCCTTTTAAGAAATGAGGAAATCGGACAGGGAAGGCAGCTCTGAACTTTTTTTTTTTAACCATTTTTATTGAATTTTATTTATTATTGAATTTTATTTATCGTCCCCCGAATTCAAATCAAGCATGGGTAGATTTATACAATTCACAGCTGGAATTAGCTGACATGTGTAATTTAGAGTATCATACTCTTGGTGACATAAACATCAAATATGAGAATTTGCACAGACATTTTGATAACTCAGCTCTGAACTTAACCAGCTGAGCACAGAAAACAGTAACGTCACAACACAACTACGTGGAGCAATGCCCAAACACAACCCAATGAAATCATTAATTAGGGTTTCACATTGTATACTTACCATAAATTACCTTTACCTAATGAATACAAATTGTATAGGACAGTTGCTGAGACTGGTTCAAATTAATGGCCATTCTACAGGATACATCTTGGCGTATACACCTTAAGATGTACATTATACACTTGGTACATCTTGGGTAACTACACGGTAAGTCATGACCTATAAGACAAATACAATTTTTCCCTCCAAAAATTGTAAACAATGGCAATATTTGAAAACGACTTTTTGATAGGGCTGTGTTAAATGATCATTTCTGTTGATTTTGAACAAAATAGAATAATTTGAAACACATGTAGACACCAAAATTATATAACTTTGTCTAAATCTATTTTCAACAGCACTGTATTGTTTCAATAACAATTCATGAAAAAATCATACTTTACAATATAGTATACTGCAACAAATAATTTGATCCAATGTTCCGTATTATTATTATTTCAAGCCACTGTGTTTAAGACACAGGGGAAAATGAGTAAATATTGTGTGAACATCCACTAATTGGCTTGAATTTCATTCAAATCTGCTGTTATCAGGAAAATAAATTACTGGTACTTCTTCACGGTCGGTCTGTACCACAAGACTTACGAATATAGAACATGTTCTATCCTGTACATCTCCAAAAAGTGTGTGGTAGGGATGTACTATTCACATCTACACGATACATTTTGACCCCATAAGTCGAAACTTATACACCAAGATGTATCGTGTAGAAAGGCCATAAGTGATGTCCTTATATTACCGACTGTATGACCTGAGTCTCCATAAGTGTTAATATTTGAACCAAACAATAATGTTATTGTTAATCATTATTCATTCATGATTTATTTTGTGTATGGGAAGTATGCAATGAAGTGCCTATTATTGTACTTAGTAACCTATTGTGTGTCACATACAGTTCACTTATGATTACAAGTGGATATTTCACAGGGTTGAAAAGTTCACGAATTTGCATTTCTGACAATTAGAAAAACATTGTGAATATAAGACCAAATGTACAGTCCGTTTAATGTTAAATGAGAACAGTTGTAAACATAAGCTTGCCCATAGGTAAACCTCAATAATGTTCATCTAGATTTAACTGGGTGTAACTGAGTTAACTAGTTCCAGCTATTCTCTCGAGTGGGATAATGCCCTCATAAGTATTACATATTGAATTGACAGTACTGTATTATATTTGACATTTACTTTATCGTTTCAGATGAGATGGTAACTTCCATACAGTAGTGGAGAGGTTGGTTGTGGAGTGTAACCAAACAATAACCACGCCAGTAGTTAGGTTGGCATGTGAATGGAGTGGTCGTGTCTCTATGGAAGATGACATATGGTCCAATATTAAAATGGCGATTTCCATGTCCGGAATGGGTTCAATGTATAAAGCCAACATTCAGAACTGTTTTTCTCTTCCTGTGTGCGGTGCTATCAGTTGTGTTCATTCTATTCCAATATTATTCCACTTCGCCGGTTCATAGCCTGGGTAACAACAAAAATAATGCTCAAACATACATACTAAACAATGGACTAGTTAGGTTTCCTATAATACAAAATAAATCTGCTTTGCTTCGTGATAGAATTGAAGACACTGTTGAGATAAGTCAGGATATATTCATAGAAAGATTTACAAATAAGTTGGAAATTACTGAGGAAGTTAAACATGTTGAAATAAGTGAAACAACATTGAACAGTGAAGACTCTGGACTTGTGAGACTAGATCAGGAAAGTCCTGACTCTGTTGGAATAGACAAAGAATGGTCTCAACCTGTGGAAGTTGATCAAGAAATTCCTGAAAATGTGGCAATAAACCATGAAATTCCTGATTCTGTGGGAATAGACCAAGAAAGTCCAGAACCTGTGGAAGTTGATCAGGAAAGTGAAGAAGAAGATGAAGATTATGAGGATTCGCAGGAGTATTCCGAGGAAGTTGTTAGTGAACCTCCAAGACTGGTCAACATATCACCTTACAGAGGAGATTCACAGCTAACAGGCTTCCAGTGGAATGATACTAGGCTCGACATCCTTCATATGGTAAACTCAAGTTTTATGTGTTATTTAACAGGCCCCCGGCATCATCATAAAATAGTATTTCTTAATGAAATTTTCTTGAACTTAAGTAAAATTATCTTAGAACAGTTCATCAACAGGGTAACATATTCATTAAGTGGACTAAGCAAACAATTTCATTTCACAATAAAATAAATCGCAAACTTTTATCATACAAAAATGTTTTACAGAGTCATATAGTGAAGTTTTCCCTGAAATGACACCTGTTCAATATATCATACTGGTGTGTCGTTGAGACACCTGTTGTTTATATCCTATTGGATGTCGTTCAGACTCGTAACCACTCTTGTTGTAACACATACCGTAGGCCAGGGTGTCGTTGAGATGCAACTCTTGTTTTAAAACAAGAGTTTTACTAGACCGCTCTTAGGACACTGCTCATCTATCTCATTATAAGAACATGACCATCCGAACGTTCGAGGAATATTCCTATAGGGTGCCATTGCGTCACACAACTCATTTGTTACATAAGAGCAATGTATGGTACTGCTAATGAATCTCATATTTAAAGAACAAAGCTTTGTACTGGACTGTTGTTAACATGAAATATATCAACATTGGAATGTTTTATGTCCAAACAATTACAAATACTAGCTCTCCAAAACATCACATAATTTACCTGAGTGAGCGATGAAATATTCTGTTTATGATAAAGTTGGCACATACTTCTGAAACCTGGAATTTGCTGTTTGCTTATTTCATGGCAATATGAACATTGGTCTAGTTCTCTGTTTATTTGAACATTTGATCTATGGACAGATGTTTGCTTTATAGTATAGGATTGTAGGCTACTGTTTGCTTTGTTTTATTTAAACTGGAAAGATATTTCCTATTCGTTTTTAACATTTATATTTTGCACATCAAATACTTTTTGTTCATTTTTTTGTACCTGTTGATTTTAATGTATGAAACTGCCTAGTTTGAACATAAAGTATTTGGAGCAAGGACACAGTGGTGCATTGACAATAAAGACAAAATTACTCAAACATTTTGCTATATCTTTACCATTGATTGTCTAATACTTTTGTTTAACATCTACTCGTGACCACCTACTTCTTAGATAAGGTACTAGTTTTGTACTGAAAGTCACTCAATTATTTGTTCTGATAAATGCTAATTGTTGATCTTTTGGTTCCAATTATTGCTAATTGGTATTTTTTTCGTTCCAATTAATGCCGATTGTTATTTTTTTCTTTCCAATTCATGCTAATTGTTTTTATTTGCTAGCATAAACCAGAGTATGATACAAAGTTCAAGAATCCATGTTGGTATGAACGTCTGGAGACGTCTACACCGTATGAGAACAATGTATATGCTACAATATCACCATCAGCTAAACGTGTACTGGGTAGATTGACGGAGCTCTGGAATGATGAATACACCAAGGATGAACCTATGTACAGACTCAGATGCCTGCCGTACTTCATGATCATCGGTCAGCCTAAATGTGGAACCACTGATCTGTTCTGGAAGATTGCCAAACATCCGGACATCCTTACCCCACCCATCAAAGAATTACACTGGTGGTCTAGAAGTCGACAAGGTAAATGCTTTAAGTTTTTGTACTAACCTTCTTCTTCTGCCAATACTGAACAAATTCCTCTATGGGGTATTGTTCAAGAACCTGCTTGATAACCTAATCATGCTCACTCTAAGCATCTGCCTAGTCTCAGTACCGAGTAATTTATCCCAGCTCACATCATTCCAAAACTTAATAAAAATTGTACAGTGTGTTCTTGATAATGTGAAAGGTGGTAAAATTTGGTATAGGCCATAGAGGTGGATTACTCAAATGTGCTCGATTTTTCAGTGTTATTTTAGTACACAATTTACCGATTTTACATCAGTAGGCTAAACCGGTCAATGTTATATATCCTGGGCGCACTATACCAGTAATTTCCTTGCTAGATGCTCTGTATCAACGGGAAAGCTGGCCTGTCTCTCAAACACTTGTGGCAGTGGATACCATCAAGTAAATTTCAGTTGTAAAAACAAAATAAATTATCAAATATTTATGATATTATTGATATTTTTGTGTTTCAACTATAACACCACTTGTACTTGCAAATCCAAGTTTTTCCTACTCAAAAACAATTCCATAAAAATTCTCGAATATTAGTGATATTGTTGAGATATTGCTGCATATATCAGCAGGTATTGACTATAATATTACTTGTACTTTCAGGTCGACGTTTTTCCTACTCTAAAATCTTTCAATAAAAATTCTATAATAGTACTTGTACCGCTTTCAGGTCGACGTTTTTCCTACTCTAAAATCATTCCATTTGAGGATTATGTAGACATGTTTGATGATGCAGGTGTCACTATAGAACAAAGTTTACTTCATACGACGGACAATGCCGGTAACCATGACAACCTAGAACAAGTTGATGCTACAGATATAGATGATACACAAGCTGTTACAGGTAGGATTTTGTGCCAGTGACTTGACCTAACAGCGTTACACTTATATCTTTCAATGGGGGGGTCTGACAAACTAATTTGTATCAGTGAAGGTCGGACCAGCTATTATATACACAGTTGTAAACTGGATGTATTATATGAACTTCGTTGGCGAGCCGTCGTGGTGGCGACCCTACAGGTGTTGTCCAGGAATTCTTTATGAAGAAAAAAGGGCCACAAATTGACCCTATGTCTAGAAAATATTTGCATAGGCACTTTTTGTCATTGGATATGATGCTACTGGTAATTGTTGGAGAGGGCCGATATCTAATGTTGAAATAACTTGTGGCCTGATCCTTTTGTAATGAATATAAAATTGTTAAAGTTTCTATGGTTTACATTTATGATATGCTTCTATTTGTTGTAATTAATTGTATCTATGCAAACATTTGTAAAAAATTCATGCAATAAAATATAATTAAACTAAATACTGGTATAGTTGATTCAAAGATCTCTGTCACAACCACGTAAACAAACATTCACCCCCTTCGATTATTAAAGGTGTGTCAGGATTGAATTCTACCATCAATGATACGCTTAAATGATTAAAAAGCTGATGGTCCAATAGCGTAGTGATTATACCTGCTGCAATTAGCTTTTCAGAAATGGAACATTATTGCGGTTTTGACAGACATCTTTGAATCGACAATAATTGTTTGTATACCGGTATTTACAGGTGAAGCGAGTGTATCGTTGTTTTGGGATAATGGAGAATGGATGAAATACCCAGAGAACTGGGGCCAATCAGAACCTACCTACATAGTACCTCATTATATCCACCATATCATACCAAATGTTAAAATGATTCTAATGTTGAGGGACCCTGTTGAAAGGTAGGATATATTCAACATTTTGCTGGTAACTTCTGAAGAAATAAATACATACGTCTGGCCCGGATCTTCAAAAGTATCTCACGTACAAGCCAATGTTTGAGATAAGGTTGCGCTCAGATTAAAATGTTTCGGGAGATCGGGGCCTGATGTATCGTATGGTCACCTGTTCTTTCCTTTGTTATACAGCCAATATTCATAGAGAATCGTACGAGTGCTCATTACATACAACTTAGATTAAATGAGTGGACAAAATAAGACAAAAAAAAACCCATGTCATATATTTTTTGTCAACATGTTTAATGTTACATAAACCTCAGAGAACGCGTATTATTTTTCAAAATGAAGATGTACGCTACATAGGTTTCAACCAAAATTTAGCGGTACATGGGGCACGATGCCCATTGACTTCATAAAGCCTGAACAATATCAACAGCACACCCTTGCGGCACTGCTGGACTGCAGCTTGTCTTATAAAAAGGATACAACACTGCTACCAAAACTCAATTTACATATTATTCAACAGACAGGAATCCTGAATGAATGCTCGCCAAATGCTTAAAACCCTGTCTCATAATGTTGCCAAATGCATAAAACCCCGTCTCATCAGGTTGCCAAATGCATAAAACCCCGTCTCATCAGGTTGCCAAATGCATAAAACCCCGTCTCATAATGTTGCCAAATGCATAAAACCCCGTCTCATCAGGTTGCCAAATGCATAAAACCCCATCTCATAATGTTGCCAAATGCATAAAAACCCATCTCATCATGTTGCCAAATGCGTAAAACCCGCCTGACATCAGGTGAAAAATGTTTGTGCTTGTATACATAACTAAAATAGTATTATAAACAATTGATACATGTATTTTGTTTCTTTTTCAGAATGTATTCAGATTATTTATATTTCCATTCCACAAACAAGTCGGCCGAGGACTTCCATCTGGCTGTTGTGTTTGCTGTTGATTTATATACCAAATGTATGGCCACATATAGTGTTCGAAAATGTATTTATGATACTAGTCTAGCTAACAAAGTCAGGGTAAGCAGATTTTGTATAGTTACATAATTCATATATATAGTTGAATAGACCTACTCTGGATCTCCGCTAATCCGTAGGTACAAACAGATTTTTACCGTTCTAATTCTTGTGTCACTTGAATAATTATATATGAACAATAGAGTTGGGATCAGTTGTGTTAGCATATGAATACAAAACCAGTCTAACTAGGCCAGATTTGGTTGTACCTACATGTAAACTAAGGGAAAAACCACCTTGAACAGAGTTTCGGATTTCAACTATTAGAGACATATTATCAGCCATTATATACCTATAAATATGTATTTTGCCCTTGTAGATGAATGAGGTGACATGCTTATAAACTTTTACGCTCAGTCACAACATAGTTCAGACATAACAGAGGCAATACATGGTCTGTATATGACGTGTGTCACATCACAACTGCTAGTTTTTTGTGTGTCTAATTCACAATCCTAGTACCACACGTTGATTTTGGGTCCACAAAGTTTGTCCATCCTTGTTCTCCTTACCATTGAATGGAGTTCAACAAAATATCAAGCAGATGATAATTGACACCAAGCTTAATTAGTTGTGCATATTGTCAAAAATTTTAAGGTGAATTACTTTTGCCAGAGTTATGGCCCTTAATTTAAACCATTTTTTAAGGTTGATTTTGAAACAAGTTTTTTCATCTTCAATTAAACACTCTCGACACCTCATTTCTGATGTTATCAGTCACCAGGAGGGTATGAAAGAGTTACGGCCCTTTGTGAGAGATAAGTTTTTGTGAGAAAAATCTGAAATAGAAAATTTTGTTAAACCTAGTCATGACTTAATTATTCAGATCTATCCTCTTTATATAAATAACTAAAGAAGATGAGTATTTATGATGCATCATCGTATGATTGCAGGTACGGTTAAGGGTGGGTATGTACAGTGCCTATCTGAAAGATTGGTTGAAGCTTTTCCCAGTGGAACAATTTTACACATTGCGACTTGAAGATTATTCCAGAAATCCAGTGGAGCATATTGAACATATATATGACTTCTTACAAATGAGTAAGTATTGGTTATCCTGCATTAAATTCCTTTCATAACATCAATAAAACATTTCTTAAAGTCGATAAAGACCACTTTAATAACTTAAGACCACCTCAAAGTTTCAGTCCATAATAAGAAAAATTTGTTTGTTTGCGTTTGAGACAGTAATGTTGTAAGTTTATGATTATTTAGTTCCTGTCCTGAATGGTCGATCAGCCTCTGACTGTGAGGGACGAGATTGTAATGTGATACAGTGAATCCAATTGCAATACCATAGCTCTTTCTCGCTAGACTTCTTGGTGTAACTCTCAAATATCTGCTTTCAAAGGCAGGATTGATCGTAACTACTCGGGTAATTCCATGATGAATCAGGAAGCTCCCTCGGATGCACACAGTGTAGGAACCATCGAAAATTTCCACACGAGTAATGTGGTCACACACATGCGTGATGCAGTTTACAAGATAATAGACCAAAACATACCCTCGCATATGTAGGCTATGACGTTGTAAAGAATATAAATATACAAAATATGTATAATACTATAAAATCATTTAATTTGGAAATTTCGGGGTTTTGGTAAAAAAGGCAATTTCGTTGGCACTAGAATTTGTGGTTTTAGGTACAAAACAAGGGTTAAAATCCACGTTCGTTGGGATTAAAGTTCTTGGTTGAAGTGAACCACGAAATCCACGAAATTTAATCCCCCACGAAAATTAATGATTTTACAGTAAAATAATATAAGTTAAGAGTATATCTATGTCCAAGATGTTTAATCAGTGCCACAAGTTACATTTTTAACCTGTTTACAAAACCGTTCTGACTTCACTAAAACCTGTTAAGAACCGTTTAAATAATGTTTTTGTGTCTATTTATGTCTGAGAGATGATTCGTCTTAGAATTGTCTGAAGTGCGCTGATTAATGCAGGATGTAACATCTTCTCCAAATGGGTGTTATATTCAAGCTTCCTGTTGTTGGACGGGAAAAGATAAAAAGCATTTCAAAAATGACTCGATTGAGAATCGAAGCAAGGACTACCTGATCCATTGTCAAGAGTGTTATCCACTTGACCATTGTACCACCCTGTAAAAAAACTCTTAAAATTGATAAAAGTAAAAAAAGAGAGATAACTCAGACAGTCTCATTTGCTTTTGTGTATGATTACCTCCCTTTGTACAAAAAATATTTTCTACTTCATTTGATTAACCAGCAGACTGTAGCTGGGGCAATCATACGTTTCGTTGACCAGTACTAGGTATATGAATGTGTGGTAAATTATGACACATGTTTTCATAGTTAATTTAACGTCAAGTGAATTCAATCTTCAAACTTAAGAGCTTACTTCCCCTATACTATTAAAAAATAATAAGAAATGTTTATGTAAACAGTTTCTAAGAAAGCTTACAGATATTGTTTCCATGAAAGCTTACAGATATTGTTTCCATGAAAGTTTATGGATACTGTTTCCTGGATTGTCTTCTTGGATTTGTTAACATTCCTGATGTAATGAATCAGGACCGATATTTATAAAGCATCTTAGTGGAAAACTTCAATATTTCGACTGAAGTTCAAAACTTATGCACATATTTCCTGCAAATAGAGAAATGATCCATGTTTGCTTAGTGATTATGGCAGCTCTCTACACAATGCTTAATAATATTGTATGCAATCAATAAGTTTGGGTGCCTTATTTAACTGAGACACTTAGACAAATTTTAATACTTCAAGAAAATTATAAGTTTCCAACTAAGATGCTTTATAAATACCAACCTATTTTAACATGTATTTTAGGGTCACTGACGTCGGACGAACAACAAGATATCTTGGTGTCCCCAGTTTCCAACGTAAGAAAAGCGGAAGATAAACAACTTGGTGGCATGCTGGAAAAAACACGAACGATACTGACCATGTTTTATAAACCTTTCAATATTGAATTATCAGAATTACTACAAGATAAAAAATATTTATGGGCCGATGCACTTTAAGACCTCACTTTATAATAATGACAAAAATAATAATAATAATAGTGATAAGTCTTTATTTTCTATGGAAACAAACATAACCAATTGGTAAACAAATTGTCATTGTTTTCATTACTTTAAAGCCACTTCAATTTGTTCAGGTTTGTTTTTGCAGGAAAAAGGTTTCAGCAGAGTTGTTGCTCTTGTTTGGAAACTTTTTCGTTGAATTTCAATGTTTCTTTGTCGTGATTTTAGATTGTTCTTCTGCCTATATTGTTCACATTTAAGCCTCATTCCCATATTTTATACAACATTTATATCGTCTATCTGTGATTGGCTTTAATTCTCTTGTGATATTTTCATCAATTTTTGTTCATCATTTTTGAAATCTCCTAATGCAGCTTTAGTTGTTTTCTGAATGACCATGCATATACTGGAGTTTCAAATACATTAGGGAGATTTTTCTGAAGTCTTTGCATCCAATGTAGCCTATTGTTTAGAATAACAGATAATTACCATTGGGAATGATTGCTAATTAAAAGGTTGAACTTTGAAACATTAGCATATTACACCCTAGGAAGGACAAATAGGTTCTTCAATCCCATCATGATGATGTACTGTACATGCCTCGAACTGGTAGATGCCTCATAATATTTTCCCAGTCTGAAAACAGTTCTAGGCACAGGTAACTACTGTAAAATCATATAATTTCGTTGGTAAAAAAGACGATTTCGTTGGGACTTGAATTCGTGGATTTGCATTTCAGGTAATAAATTAAGGGTCAAAATCAATGTTCGTTGGGATAAAGGTTCGTGGTTGAGGTGAACCACGAAATCCACGAAATTAAATCCCCCACGAAAATTAATGATTTTACAGTATATCACTGATAAAGACTAAAAAAAGTTTTTGTTTTTCTTTTGTTATTAATTAATGAAACAGTTACCTGTAGTTCAAGGCATCAAAATTCTACTGTTATAATGTGTGAGTCCATGGAAAAAGAATGGAACAGACTGTCAGATTAGAACTTGCATTAAATTAGTGTAAATGCTAATTCAGTATGTTTAATTATATAGACGTATGTACAGTGGCTTATTATTAATTATGTTTTATTTAATGATAATTATCTAATTCAGGGTAAAGATAATTTTGAAACTGTTGAATGTGGGTAATGTGAGACATGGGTAATATTCTTATATTTCAGTTATTATCTGCGAATATATTTGCATTTTATTAACCCTTAAAATCCCCTAGAAAAAATTTGCCTCATGCTCCGCATCTACTGATGCGGGAATCTACTGATGTAGGAGGCATATACTGATTTTCCTGTCTGTTTGTTTGTCCGTTACATGTTGAAACTCAAATATTTTTGTACCATATCAAGGTGTAAGAAATAATAAAGGTCAAGGGGACAAAAAGTGGGATCTATAACCTATAACAATACGTTTACATTGTGGTGCATGCATTATTTCTGAACAACCTTTATATTTTCATTTATAATTTTAATCTTATGAACAATGACATCAAATTTATTTCTTACTATAATTAGTATAGTGTGAACAAATTAACATGATCATACCTTCTATTAACATAATCAAACTATTGATTTAATGTTGTATAATTTTATAAATTTATTTTCTGATGCTGTTTTCAAAGTGTGGAATACAATAAATACCTAAAATGACATTGTGTATTTTAAACAATAAATTTAGATCTTAATAATTGGTAAGGCACCATTTTCTCATGAAATTGATTTAATTATTCTTTGTAAGACGCTAGCAATATATGATAATGCATAAAGTTGGAGGGTCAGGTTAATTTGTTTGCACTATATGCAAGTTTTCCTTCATTTATAATGTTTGTATCTGATCTCAATGGACTAGCATGTATATAATTGTAAAAACGTATAGTATTGCATAATATCATGTAATATTGTAAAATCCAACAATTATTGAATAAATTAACTTGCTATGTATAATGATGGTGTTTGTTAATGTTGTTGTTGATTTTATTGGTCATAGTGTTTTTGATATAATAATTGTATGTGTTTCAAATGAGTGTAGGTAAAACTCTCACTGGATATAATCCCCACTGCTTATTTTTGTCAAGATTCATAAAATCCAAGCAATGGATTTTTTTTTAGGTGGAAATTTTTTTCAACATTGGCTATTCTGTTTGTGTCTTGTTACAAATTTTACAGACCATGTGTATTATATAGGTACATACATACACAATGAAGGTCGTCCATTGGAACAGCCTACCAACCAGGGTCACCAACCTGGATAGTATAGCCTGAGCAGCTTCAAGCAGGCCGTTTAGCCAACCTTGATGATGTAAATGGAACAGAAGTATTGTACAGTGTATAAACATGACATTTTTAAATCTCACCGTTCAAAAATAATTTTTAAATTGCGCCCGAGGTAGAAAGTGCACCCCTTTCCCTCGTAATTTATGTCTGCCAAGCAGAAGTACAGAAGTAGAAGTATGTATGACATCAGGTGAACACTCTAGATTATACTGTTGTATAAGGTAAAGTAAACACAATGTCTCAGAAAAATTGTAACACCAAGGAAAGTAAAAATAACGAGACCATTTTCAGTTTTTAGATTTTATTTCCAAAAGCAAACCAAACAATGAGATAATAATGTGAGCTTTGATCAACAGGTACCAGGTGTGTGGATTGATATCAAACATCATTTTCAAATAAAGAGACTGAAACCCCAACCCAATTTTTCACAATTGTTTTGTTGACGCAAAGATGTTTGTTTGGATATATCAACATACCTGGCTCCTTTAATTAGATCACCTCTTCTCTGAATAATACTTTATATTGAATAAACTAAAAACACAAAAAGCTGTCAATAAATACTGCATTCGTATACAAGTAAATAATAGATATCCAACGGGTTGAAAATGTACCTAAAATTTATCATAATGCACAGGCCTGCAACATTGTATCACAATACAGTCCCACATCGGGCAACCGAAAGTGTCAGCCTCGTTAAATAAAGGCTCTACTTACTTACTTACTTACTTTGCCTTGCCTTGCCTTGCCTTGCCTTGCCTTGCCTTGCCTTGCCTTGCCTTGCCTCACTCACTCATTTCACCCCTTCAATAATATGAATCAGATGAACACTGTGTACTAAATTGAATGGGTGACAAATTGAAATACCATAGTAAAAACTGTAATTTCTGATATGATTTCGCAGGCCAATGCATAATGCTACTTCAGTTACAATGTACATGTATATCATTAATCTCAATTATATGATAAATCCAGTTACTGTACAATAACTAACACATTAAATATCAGATGTATAATCCTTGTGTAACATGATGATGACATCCAATGACATGGAGGGGTACAGCCATACCTGCCAAATACTCCTATTAAAGTGGAGTTACTCCTATTTTTGTTGTTAATTTCTGGTTTTCCAAGTTCACCTAACTTTATACAAAGGTACATTTGGTACATTTTATGATCTTTTTGGCCATATTTATAACCACTAGAATCTATCCATTTCTTGTTTATGCATCCAAATCCTTAAATGCATCTTGTGACATGCTTCTCATTATCTCTCCTATTTTGGATTTAACTAAAAAGTCTTGGTAGGTATGGGTACAGCTATCCTCATACGCTATGTACAAGGCAAGAATATACAATATAAATATACAACCTCTCTAGAACAACAACCATTATTAAACACTTAATATAGTTGCTTAATTGACATAAGTTGTTCCCTCTGAAAAAATAAATATGTACCGCTATAAATGTTTTTTCTGGAACAAAATGATAATATAGATATGTTTCTAATATGCATGCCATATTTCAGCAGAATGCTGACTAGCAAATAAAGGCTATTAGACTCACTATTTTAGAAAAATTCTCTGCTAAAAAAGGTTGTTGCTCTATAGAGGGCTACTCTGGAGAGGTTGCACTGTGTATATAGCAGATTAACATCATATTACTGTCATGATATATTGGGTACAAAAAAAAAGTTGAACACAAGATAGATAATACAAGTAAAATAAAACCTTTGTCCAGGGCAGGTTATTAATTGGCAGGTGTCAAACACACACAGATAGGACATGTTGTCGATGGACAGCTGTCAAGTACATATATAGGATATATATAGTGCAGGTTGTCAATGGAAAGCTGTCAAGTACATATATAGGATATATATAGGGCAGGTTGTCAATGGGCAGGTGTCAAGTACACATATATAGCGCAGGTTGTCAATGGAAAGCTGTCAAGTACATATATAGGATATATATAGGGCAGGTTGTCAATGGCCAGGTGTCAAGTACATATATAGGATATATATAGGGCAGGTTGACAATGGAAAGCTGTCAAGTACATATATAGGATATATACAGGGCAGTTTGTCAATGCGCATGTGTCAAATACACATATCGGACAGGTTGTCAATGGGCAGACGTCAAGTACATATACAGGTTGTCAATAGGCAGGTTAAGGTGAAGTAAAATATGAAAGTGAAACATTTACTTGAAGACTTTACAAGGTGTATGTACACATATACATGGACAAAATCTTTGACATTGTAAGCAGACCAAAATAGTGAAATACACACATATTGCTAGCTTAGAAAGAGAAGATTCATACATATTTGAAGTCTGCATCATAAGGTGCTTCTTATTAGCCTACTTTCATGAAAATAGGAACTTGTCACGTTTGTCAACTGAAGTTCAAAAAGTTGTACAGAGTAGTTTTTGGAAAAAAGTTTCTTGTTTTCTCACAATATTGATTTTGTACTTACAACCTTCTCATTCCAAGATAGTGATAATATATAAACAGTAAACAATTCTTCATACAATTCAATACAAATACAATATATGTACCGTAAGTCAGGCAAGATGAGTAACTGTAACTTACTGAATAGATAAGCCATAATGTAAAAACAAATACTATTTTATACATTGTAATATCAAACTAGAGATGATTGTAAAACACCTATGCCCCATGGCAGCCCATTAATCTTAAATGGTAAAGGTCATGGTGACCTTGATCTTTGACCTACCAATCTCAAAACTAATAGAGGTCATCTACTGTGTATGACCAACCTCCATGTAGAATTTGGGGATCCTAAGGTATTCTCGAGTTATTGAATGGAATCCATTTGGTCTAAAAAGGGGTAAAGGTCACAGTGACCTTGACTTATGACTTACTGACCTCAAAATCAATAGGGATCATCTACTGCTGTTGATCAACCTTCATGTAAAGTTTGAATATCCTAGGGCAAAGAGTTCTGGAGGTATTGAACAGAAACCATTTTGGTCTACAGACCAACCGACCGGCTGACAAACATGAGCAAAGCAATTTTACCTCACATCAAAGATGGGGGGGGGAATAAAAACAAAAAAACAGGGGACAGCAATCTCATATTCACTGGGACATACAATAAATATAAAAAGGGGACATTACTCGAAATATACCACGGGCGTAGCAGACTTAAATTGATGTTACACATACAAGCCTTGAAGTTGACAGTTATGGTTCCTTAAATTATGATAGTGGAAAATATTGACACCATTTTGGACATAATTATATTTTTACATTTCAAATAAATGTTTAACGAATGTGCACACGTCTGTATCGCTTGCTACACCCCTGTACACAAAGCATAAGAGTACACATGTACACAAGTATGGATGTACCACAAAATCTCATAATATAATGGCTAACAATTAAGTATAAGAAACATTGTTTCAACGATATAAATATACATGTACATATTTAGATCGTTTTGAAACTACTGCACTGGCTATAAAGTAAATATTTGGCAAATCATCAAGCATAAACATAAGAATGGCTCTCATAAATAATGACAACCTGTCTTACCCTTTCTTCAGATGTAAAAGTTTTTTCTATTCACATAAACCAAATGAAACAACAAACTTTGGCCTTAGAGAACAAACATGTTCACATTTTGTACAAACATGTAGTTTGACTGTAAAAAGGTAAACTGCATGCATACCTCATTCTAAGTTTTTAATGGAATATAAAACATTTGCAAGCACCAACAACGATACAGTGCTTGAAATAAAAATATACATATAAAGTCGGTCAACTCTTACTCAGATTTTAAAAAAAGTATATAGAGTGAGTCAACTCTAACTTGGATTTTAAAAAATATACTTTTAAAGGTAGTCATCTCTTACTAAGACTTTTAAAAGTTACATGTAAATGTAGTCAACTTTTACTTAGATTTTTAAAAGCTGCATATATAAAGGTAGTCAACTCTTACTCAGAGTTTTAAAAGATACATGTAAAGGTAGTCAACTCTTACACAGAGTTTTAATACCAGATACCATAACACTGTTATTTCTCGTATAAGGTTATTCAAGTCAGAATTTCAGACAGTTGTCATGCGATTGTTTTAAATAGCACAATTTTTTAGTAGCACAGTTGCATATGTACATGTACGTGTATGTCATGTTTTCCAAGTAGAACACTGTGGCATGACACCAAAGTCTTGCAACTCAATTCCACATCTAGAATATAAACTGACGCATGATAGCCTCATGTGCGGACGCTTTGGAGGAATCTGTCTCTGTGATTGTGTGCGGATGTGATAAGACAATATCTCCATCACTGAAATGCTGACACAAAGACCTAGAGAAATCGTCAACAATATCCAAGGAAATATGACAAAAATAAATCTCAGAAATACAAGTACGGGGAGATGTGGTTAGGAAATCTTTTACCGCGTTTACAACGACTTGTGTTGACTCTCCTTGTGGGAACTTATTAGCACCTGTACCGATAGCAGGAACAGCAATGGAGGTCAGATGCTTTCTTGAGGCTTCTTGTAAACACTTAATAACAAGTGCGTGCAGTATGTCCCTCTCTTGCTTATCACCGTCAATCCATTTCGGTCCTACTGCGTGAATGATTGTAGAAAATGGCAAGTTTCCCGCTCTTGAGCTATATATACCTCCAATAGGTATGTTCCCATTTCTGCTGACATGATTTCTACACTCTTCTTGTATTGAAGCGCCACCTTAAATCAAATAAACACATCGTCAGTTTGGACCAAATTGCCGTCTTAAAGTAGAACATTGTACCTAATCAGTTTCATGTTGTTATTTCTTTGTGATATTGGGTCATCCTGTATTTTTTGCGGAGGGGGCTTTTAATAATTTCTTTGGGTTGTGTAGTGGCATTGATCCTTGTAATTGTGTTGTGTTGTTACTGTTTTCTGTTGGGTGCAGCCTTCCCTGTCCAATTTCCTCATATCTTTTTTGGGTGTGTTTATTTTTATGTTCGCCCAATGTTTTGTAGTGTAACTCAAGTGTTCTTTATGTACCTTTCATGCTTTGTGGCTTAGAGGAACGGTAAAATGCAGTATTTAATGACATTTTTTTATCTTTATTTAGGAAAATATAATTAGTAATGTATAAAACATACTACGCAGAACTTTAGAACCACTGCACGTAAACATGAAAGAGCAAGATGGGCTAAAGTCGAATTTATAGTAAAGATAGCTACAAACTTGTTTTAATCAGGACTTACCTTTTTCTACGAGTATTTTGGACACACCGCCATTGTGTTTCAAAGTTTGATTAGCAGGGTTGATAACTGCCTCAACTGGAAGTGTAGTTATATCACCAACAACTGCAAATATAACCCGGTCATCTCCTGGCAGACACAGTGCTTTTATAGGTGTCTCTGCATCAGCTAACGCTAGTGTCATGGTTACACCAACATTGATAACGTCATTCGTTGCGTCATCGTCGCTGAAGCGTTCTTCCTCCTCCTCCTCGTCGCCCTCTGTCTCGTCATCAGAATCAAATCGTTCACCATCATCATCACCATCACCACCAGAGTTACCTTTATACCTTTTCGTCAAACCCTGGATCATTCTAACTGCATTACAAAGACCAAAACCTATTCCCTTGACGAGTATTTTGTTACCGTCTTTCCGAGTCACGGATACAAAGTATTGTGAATTACTCTCACGGATTTTTCCGAGTCTACCTTTTTGGCGCATTACGAAACCCACGACTTCTGATTGGTATTCTAGTACGACAGATTTTATCAAGTTATCTCGAAGAAATATTCGAACGGTATCACGTGCATCTTTTAAAGCAGACGTGCACGTGGCGTATATTCCAACAGAACTTGATTCATGTAACACTTCCGCTTTCACCTGAATATAATAGAAAAAACGAAAATAAAATATCAGAGCTGTAGCAAATATCACCTTTATATATAAAAAGAATAAAGTCGACATTGCTACTTGTTTGCACGATACGTTAGCTCATATTACACTCATACAGTGGTACCCTCTGCGCACATATTCAAAATACGAATTGATATGGGCATTTTTTCATGTAAATCAGAAGATTTCTTGTTGATCAAGCTGAAGTAATATTTCATAATGTAAAGAGTAGTTTTCAGATTTGTCTCTTTTCCGCCAAAAAAGCCTATATATTTCTACCTTATTCGAAATGAGACCATTAAAATAAAAAATGCAGTAAGTGTTGCTTGTTGTTTTATTTTCATCTCTGAGTGTAATGGTTAACAACATTATTTCACTACATTAGATTAGATCAATACTTAGATCAGCATGTTTTATAGTCGGTTGACGATATAACCAGTTGTCTTCACATGTTATGTTCCAGTTAAAACAGATTTATTGTTACACGAACAGTCGCAATATTTAAGCCCAAGTCAAGCCCAAGCTTATAGCTTATGTTTCTTATGTTAACCGTAATCGACGTTAAATAAAGTTTATCTTATCTTAGCCATCATTTAAAGTTGTATCGAAAGATGAGCTCGATATATTCTGCTGAATGAAACTACAACTCACCTGGTCTTTGTACTTGTTGTTGAGACGGTTGTTGACGATTTGCCATTTATCAGTGTCAACAATAATTTCAGATCCTCTCGGTAATGCAACCTTGTCTTCTAACACCGACTCTACCAGGATTTCCATGCACATCTCGGCTTCATCAAGCGTTGCACTTCTTACAGTTAACATATCACCTTCAATCACCCAACTACCACGTAACTTTAACGTCTCAAATCTCATGTTTACCATGTGTTTTACAGTCTCCGTATCAATAATATCAAGTTTACCTCGTGGTAGGCATTCTTTGACGGTTTTAACATCTTCAGTTGCCAAACATTCTTTTAAATTTCCCATCATGATGGCTGATTCTGGATTACCGCCCTGGTCGTCGAGTTCAGGAATTCCCCCAGCCGCCTCAATACGTTCATTGTTTTCCAAAGCATTTTCACTACTAAGTAGTGACTTGAGCACTTCTAGAAATGGTCCACCGTGCAGATCACAAAAGCTTGCCAGTTCATCAGACTCGGCTCGTACAACTTTGTCATCAGTTGTAGCATTGGCTTCGGTCTGATCGTCTGCAGAATCTGCAGATATAAACCATATTATTAGTAAAATAAAATACAAGTACACGACTTGTGCCTCTATTTCAATTGCGCTGACAATGTTTTCAATATTAATAGGAATAGGTCCTTATACTGATTAACTGGAAATAATAGCTAGTCGTCAACGCATCTCGGATTGACGTCACTGTTCGGAAGCAATAGCAAAAGTCTATGTTTTTTGGATCTTCCCTTGTATGCATGTATACAAATGTGATCTAACCAGTTTTCATGGAATTAAAATTATGAACCATTTTTTCTGCCAACCTCTCGACACGAGGAGTATAAAACCACATTTGTTGACATCAAATCATTTACCAACTGGTCCAATGTTAGTTAGATATAGATAAGTATAACAGAACATTATGGTACTTACCTTCGATAACAGGTGCGTGTCCACTATCATCAATAGTTCCAAGAGCATTAACGATTTTATTAAAATCATCTGCAGTACATGCTTGAACAAAATGTAAGTCGGTAGTATTCAAGGTCTTCTGAAAAACTGTCTGACTTTCTTTCATTCTTCTAATAATGGTTGATGAGTCTTTTATGAATGTTGCACTATCCGTACACTGCAACAGTACCCGCGCTTCCGACAGATTGGAACTTAGAACCTGCTTCTGATTTTCTAACATATTGACAGTGTGATCCAATTCTTTAACATTCCTAGTCGTTTTCGTGTCCGCTTCTTGGTGAAGTATTCGACATTTTGAAGCAATCGCGTCTGTGTATTGTTGGAACTGATTACTGATGATGGTCTTCAATTGTTCGCTATTTTGATTTAGTTTGATACCAATCTTGCGAAGATTTGATACACGTGAATCAATATTAACATGTTCAAGGTCGCGGATCAGATTCAACACCTCTTCTTGTTTCTTCCTAACCACATCATTAATGGCAGATACGTCGTGGTCTTTATGCTTTTGCTGGATACATTGACTACACACTGGTGTATTGCAAGTTTCACAAAATGCACCCAGCTCTTGACCTTCATGGTTTAGTTCAGTACATGTAGTACTACTAGTATGTCTCTGGTCCACTCTTGTGTCTTCTCGTATTGGGCTCATATCACGTAATGTGTGAGATTTGGTTAGTCTAACGCGTCTATGCGCTGCTGCACAGGCTTCACAGAAATGTTCTTTGCACACTTCGCAATAACAAATAGCTATAATAGACGTACCATTGTCAGCACAAGCGTCACATTTCGTTGTCTCCTTACGATTCATAATGTCCATTAACTGTCTTAATGTATTGTCCTTTGGAATATTAGCAATATCTCCGTCTTTGATCACGTGTATAGCATTACAAAGGGAACACTTCAGTTGTTTGCCAGACCGTATCAATCCATTTAAACATTTAGAACAATGTGTGTGTCTACATGGTAGTAATCGCGGTGTCCTTTCATCTTCATCATAGTTGTCATGACAGATTGGACATTCCAACAGTTCGCGTTTTATTTGTGATGTAGTCATGGATGCTACTTTCTGAAAAAAAACCAGAACACGTTCAAACTGCTTAGATATGAGCCATTGTTTATTTATTATAATCGCTAGACAGGAATTTTTTTATAGATCACCGGCGGACCTGGCGCTTTTAGGATGTTTGGTTGGGTGTAGTCTGTCTAATCGGGGTGCAATCTACTACCGGTGTATACTTAAACATGGTCAAAGGAAAGAAGGAATTATGTTTTGTGGGAAAAATTAATGTTCTATTTCTAGGGAATATCATATGCGTTATCATTCCAATATTATAGACAAAGTGGTCCGATGATATGCACCAAAACCACAAGTTTGGAACAGGTATAGAATTACTCACTGTGGCACACTCCTAACGCAACGCCTTTATTTTCAGGATTACTCAGCTATTTATCAATGGATTTGCTTCAAATTTGGCATCAACATGCATACAAATCTGATTGATGTTCATGTGATTTTTTATTAAAATCAAATCATGGCAAGATAACAATAATTTCAAATAATGAACATCACTGTAAATTGAAAGGTCACAAAAATTCTCCATGAAAAATGTTAAAATACTGGCTGTATTTTTTACTAAACATTTTCGCACAAAAAGTTATCAATTAATAAGATTCCAGCTATTATTATTTAGTATTGTATATATGCATGTCCTTTCATGCTGTGAATGCTGTATTTCATATCTGGAACTTCAATAACTCATCAATTCTTATCAATGTTTGAGAAACGTCCTTAGCTTCCTGAACAAAGACCGGTCCTGTTCTTCCACGTTTTAGGGTGACTGGTGCTCGCCTAATTGGTCGCATACGCATCTTTGTTCCCACAATTCAAAATTAATATTGAAATCCGAAGACTTTGCCGATAGTGGCATTTATCGTATATGGTACTTCTGCAGTAATGCTTGTGCTGCATGTGTTATGTGAGTCCGAGCCCCATCATGCAGTATTTGTGCAAGATGTCAGTATTGTGACTTTTCATTTCATGGCGATGCTCATTATTTTGTTTTCGTTTTATCTTTTAATTACCCTATTGACACAAACATTCCAGGAGACATTCATCAAGTATTATTTTATTTACAGTCCAAATTTGAACCACAAGTAACTAGCTGTATCATCGAAAGAGTAAACACTGGAAAATTTATGTTTTCCCAAATTTACATTAGCTTAAGCGTAAGACAAATATAAAGTTACAAAAACATTCGTTTTGTCTTATTTCAATGATACAGCTTGTCTGTGAGTTAAACCATACCCGTTCATACACTGGGTACACCAACTATTTTTAGAACTGGAAAACCCGTTACTTGGGACGGGTGATTATCAGGTAAATAGTGATTTTCTGTCTACTAACTTGGGATCCATAAACCTCAACTAGCGCAGCGTATGCCTTAAGTGTTGCCACGTTCAGGTTGTCATCAATTTAAAATAAAAAAATGGTACTGGCTATTTTGTTTGAGAATCGTTTCAAAGAAAATGATGACAACCTCTTAAGGCATACGGTGCGCTGGTTGAGGTCTATTGGTCATAAGTTGTTAGATAGAAAATCAGATATTTACATCGTCCAAACCGAAAGTCACCCGTCCCAAGTAACGGTTTTTCCAGTTCTAAAAATATAGTACCCAGTGTCATAAATAGCCGAAAAATTACTGGGAAATATAGGTGTATTCTTCAAATATAAATTTATGTTTGCTACCAACGTAATCATTGTGTTATCAATTATTTTGACTTTCGTCATAAAAACAGTTCGCAATGATATGTTTATCAAATCAAACCCGTACGGGAAAGAAAATCAAGGAAGAAAATATATTAAATTCAATTTACGAATTATTTAAGTCTAGTAATCAGTTAGTACAGATTGTTTACATATGTAAGTAACGTTATCGTGGTTATTATTGTGGCCGGACTTCGTGAACTCAAACCAAGTTCAATATTTTCCTGAGCCAGATTAATTGTCTATTTCTTGTACATTATAATACGAGAATATTAGTTCTAGGTCCCATATATGATGCTATACACCAGGCGCGTAAAATAACCAGGGATGCTTCTAGAATTGGGGCATCTTCTGTATTATGTTCTATTTTCCCAAAAACTTAAATTACTCAAACTCTTCTGTCGACTTCACCCATACATATGGTTTATCCGGTGGCGAGGATAAATATAAAAGAAATAAATAAAAAGATTGTATATAAAGAATAAGTCAAAACATACTAGTACATTGTAGTTTTTATAGCGTTATAACAATTTGAAGTCGTATAAAAAGACAGTGAAAAGCCACTAAGACACATTATTTTACCAACACTGTCTATAAATTGTATACATTAATAAGAGAAATTGCAATGTTTAACTATTTGTCTAATAAATGAGTGAGCTTGATATCCGAGTCATAAGTGTAAACGGAAGTCAGTAAAGTAGTGTTTCTTTCGTGTTACACTCTGCTTGTCTCGTGTCTCATTCTTCAATATTAAACATGTACGAGTATGAAAGTTTCTATAGCTTGGCTATTTTGACGTGGACCTGATCTTTATGCAAGAATATATTACAAGGGTCTTGCTTTGAATATATTAATACCTGCAACAAAATCTTGCAATATCGGTATTTCAAATTTGTTTGTATTACATCTTGAGCGTCTTCGTAATACTCCCGATTATGAAAACATGCTATATCGCTGTTGTATCGTAGGTAATATATCGACTGTTAAATTATGCTTATCAAAAGGTCAGGCTCATGACAAATTAGCCAAACTATACTAACGTTAGCAGTATTTCAGCGTCAATGAGTGAACTCTTTGTACACCATACATGTTACAAATGTAGACAATATGTCCTAGCCATCAATATATGCCAGCATTTGAACAAGAGTAACGTTTCCAATGGTGAGATGAACAAAACACTTTGGAATGTCCACAAGCCAACGCTTTGTAGAGGTGCGACATCCAGGTAAAATACTCATAATTACTAATACCCCAGGGGTGTAGTCAGACAAAGGTACGGTCTGGAGTCCTCTGGACCCAGTTTCTTTTTTAAATTGCTATTAATTCTTAATGGCGGCCGTGGACCGAATTGAAGATGTTTGGTTACTAAAATGGAACCAAATTCTGTGCGCAACTATAGGCCTACTTGAGTTTTTATTTAGGCCATACAACCAAATCGTTTCTACGTTTAGGCGTCCGAGGACTGGCAGGTTTGGGCATCTTGGGAAAGAAAAAACAACAATCTGTAACCGCTTATATCTTTAAAATCTATTGAGACATTGCTTTCATACTTATCATACTTATTCACCATCATTTCATCAACCCTACACAACAGTAGCTTTTACTTTAACAGGTTTTAAGTTATAATATGAGTGACAATGCTGGAAAGTTATATTTGTTAGCCATAGGCATACATGTATAATGATGAGGATAAGAGGCATTATATAACTTGTTTTTTCTCGAGTGTTTTGTTTTTGTCTCAGGATAGCTAGGTAGGGTACGTACTAGGTTTTCAAACTTGGGAAAATACGATTTGGTATGGCCTTACTCACACAAAGGCAAGGCTGTGACAAAACATCGCATGACGTGTACACTACACTAACTACGTATTAATTCGCAGAAAAATATATAATTATATCATAATATTATTTTACTTCCCCTTATGCCACCCTTGCCAGGGTTTGTAAGCCAATATTTAAAATAGATCACACTATGTGTCTTCGATTGTTAAAGTTCACTACAATGCCAATTTGCAATGAAACAGCATGGTTTTATTTTATTTACTAATATTACAATAATTTACAGCCAAAGTCGGTGGCGTATTTGTACAAATCCTACGTAGCCATGCAAATCAGTATAATTAATTTATAATAATTTATGTAAATCAGAATATAAGTATTTAACGTAGTTCATTCAATCACAGGGCTACGAACTTGTATTACAAACTACATTTTTGACTTTCCCAAAATGTTCACCCATTCAATATAAAAGACACCTCTGTAATGGGTGAACATTGGGAAAGTCAAAACTGTATTACGTAGTTTGTGATATACTGAGTAATTTCGTAGGCCTGTGATTCAATATATACAAGTTTGTTTTCATTATTAAACAAAATGAACTTACCTTATCCTCAATGTTTGAATAAATCGTATTTTCAAGTAAATAACATTAACACATTTTTAAAATCCGTGTGTACAAATCTAGATCTATCTTTCTTTCTATCAGCTTTAGTTTCGTTTAATACAAAAAAATACAATACACGTATTTTTGCATTAATTATATCTTGGAAAACCCATGACTCATTTTCTGACGAAACGGTTTACAAATTGAATGTCTAAAAATAGATCTTAATAGTTTCATATTTACAATAATACTAAAGTATGGGATTGAAGTAATATAAACGTCATATCGTATAAAGGTTAGTGTAGTGTTGAATTGATATGAGGTAGAATCTACATAACTTCTAAATGAGATATTCAACCTAAATATTCGTCTACCATGACGTGTTGTTTATAGTGGAGTATACGTCAGTGCGCGGGCGTACACACGGGGTTTGCCATTCTCTGTATCATACAGTGCATTTACGTTTTTCTCTGGTCTGCGCAGTACAGTAGCCAAATTCTCAAACCTTTTTAGCTCACCTGTCTTTGTGACAAGGTGAGCTTTTGTGATCACTCTCCGTCCGTCCGTCGTCCGTCCGTCCGTCAACACTTTGCTTGTGTTCACTCTAGAGGCAACAGTTTTGATCCAATATTCATGAAACTTGGTCAGAATGCTGTTCTCTATAAAATCTAGACCAAGGTCGAAACTGGGTCATGTGGGGTCAAAAACTAGGTCACTAGGTCAAGTCTTAGAAAAACCTTGTGTTCACTCCAAATGTCGTGGTTTTGATCCAATCATCATGAAACTTGATCAAAATGCTGTTCTCTATGAAATCTAGGCCAAGTTTGAAACTGGGTCATTTGGGGTCAAAAACTAGGTCACTAGGTCAAATCTTAGAAAAACCTAGTGTTCACACCAGTCTCATGTCACAATTTTGATCCAATCTTCATGAAACTTGGTCACAATGTTGTTCCCTATGGAATCTAGGCCAAGTTCAAAACTGGGTCATGTGGGGTCAAAAACTAGGTCAAATCTTAGAAAAACCTAGTGTTCACTCCAGAGGTCACCATTTTGATCCAATCTTCATGAAACTTGGTCAGAATGTTGTTCTTTATGAAATATAGACCTAATTTGAAACTGGGTCATGTGGGATCAAAAACTAGGTCACTAGGTCAAATCTTAGAAAAACAGAATTCACTCCAGGGGTCACTGTTTTGATCCAATCGTCATGAAATATGGTCAGAATGTAGGTTGTACCAATACCTAGACCAATGTGCAACAGGTGAGCTACCTAGGGCCTTTCGGGCCCTCTTGTTCTAAAAAACGTCTGTTTTAGTGGATTTTAATCGAACAATAACTGGAGCGTGTGATGGGGAATGACCATATTAATAGATTTAGGTAGGTATTTATGAACTGGTACCCTTTCTAGGGAAAAGATCGCCACGTCAGACTCTGTATATAGTTATTTGATCACAAAGGGACAGTCCCAGTTGAATAGCCGGGGGAAACGGCGGTGTTATTATCTTCCAATGGAACTTGTGTATACAAACGCACGTTAAACACACAGGTAACTGTATCGTTGCAAAAGAAAACAAACAAAAAAACGAAAAAAAGTTGTTTTTCCGAAAATTTATATTTTTCTATCAAGGTCAATTTGTACAGAAATCCACGAGCCGGTTCGAGAGGTGCAGTTTGTTTTTAATGAAAAAACTGCTTTATGCATACCAATTATTTATAAAAGGATGTGCGTTTACACAAACAATGTTATGGGATGAATGTAAGCCAAAAATTAACTTCATATCATAAAATCCATTGCTTAAAGGTATACTTTAACTGTGGCTGGTGTAACACATTGTGAGGGACGGCCATATGGATTTGTGTTGATTGCACCATATGAATCGGCTGTGAAACAGTATCTACATTTTATAGTATAACTTTTTAACTATTTGATCAATTCTGATAAGATCTAGCATATAACTACTTTAAACATTGCTGTATATGAATATAATTAGATTATGGAGATAATTATTGTCAAATTTTATTTTTGATAGGTTGAAATTCTGGTTCATCTAGAACAAATAAACCTTTATAGAAAAATAAAAAATTTCAAAAATTTTTTTTTTTCGTTTTTTTTTCGTTTTCAACGATACAGTTACCTGTGGTTAAACAGTGATTATAATAGAACATTTTGGCATGTTAACTTACTGCCGACTGTTCACAAATACCCAAACCCACTCTACATCCCGCTCTGCATGGCAATGTTGGTCTTGTCCTTCAAAAGCCATACACGTACCTTATTTGTTCATAAGAATAATCAAAGTGCCTTAGCATGGCTACGAGCCTTGCTTAATTGTGCGTCTATTTTAAACATTTCACAGGTGACTCCATGGTCACATGTGGGCTAATACTTCAAGTTTATTTATAAAAGTCTTGCTCAATACGACCGAGAATAATTGCAAAATACAAATACTCTGGTGTCGTATAAACATGAAAAACATTTCACTGGCTGAGAGTGAGAAGGTCGTAAGTACAAAATCGATATTTCGAAATTTTGAGAAAACAAGGGTAAAACACTGTCTGAAAAATGGAAAACCCAACTTTTTGGACTTTAAGATGACAAGTTCTAGAAGTTCCGAAGAGGCGTCTCATCATGCAGATTGCAAATACGCATATGAGTCTTTAATGATTAACGACCTTCTACATTGTAAGCAAGCTAGTGTAGTGTATAATTTGTGTTAGGATGTTGCTAGGATGTGGCATTGTTTACAGAAATAGGACTTAAATCGAACTAAATGAAACATATAAGCTATATAATGTCGTTAGACAAGGGATAACCTTATTTACAAATACAAATGTGTCTAACAAAAACACTTGGCCAATAAAAATGACGGCTATTGAACCATTGTGATTGTGCATAAATCACCATGGGAATTATGTTTTATATTCAAGTTGTAATATTTCATGGAAATGTGCTATTTTTAAACAGGGTGCTAACACTGTTTATATTCGAATACTATGTTGGATTCATGTTGTATTTCATGAGCATGTGCTAGTCTTATTTTATTCTATGGAAGTGTGTTCCTGCAACAGTATCACGACAAAAGGCAAGGCTAATAAGAGTTAATGAGAACATCGTTAGACAATTTTGCACTTAATCAATACAGTCTTGTTCTAACACGAGTATGTAACTGTGTTATAGGACAATCAGTATTTATAGGAAAGAGGCGCCATGGGCGTGGATTAACTCATTGGTTGCACGGTACTAAATATATTGGAATGCAATGTTTGTGGTTTGTCAATATTGTCTATTTAAAACGTTTCTCTGCAGACAAAGCCACCTGCAGCTATTTTACATGAAGTCGCTAATAAAAGATTAAAAGTAATTATCTATAGTTACAAGTACAAGTTGTCAACTTACTTAAATTTAGCTCATCACAGTTTACAGAAAATCCAAAATCCAGACATTTACGTCAAAACGTCATGTGAAAAAGCGATATTTATAATAACGTGAGGTTGAGCTCGAAACTGCGAGAAACATATTTTCTATCAATAAAATTGGACAGTATCGGTAATTCGATTATTTGTATTCATGTAAAAGCATTTTTTTAAAACTAATTTGTAAAAACACGTGGCCAATCAGAAATTCGTTAATGTATGCATGTATCTGACGTCATGAGCGCGTTCCACATGACTCATTCTCACAAATTATAGTGTTTTAAAAAAAGTCAATCAACAAGGAACAAATTCATACCAAATACGATACTATTCCAAGCTGTGCACGAGGCCAACGTGCAAAAAGCAATTTCGCACCAACCGCTACGCATGGATGATTCTGTATATGAATACGCCATTGTTCTGTTCTGTTGGTTGGTTCCCCCCTTTCTCTTGGAGGCCTCTCCTATCGAATAGGACGATCAGGTCAAATATTATGATGATGATGATGATGATGAATGATGAATGAATGATGAATGATCAATTCATTAAATTTCTTTCCGGAAATGGATAGATTAGTGCGTGGAATGAACAAATAGCACAGCCTAAGATTTATTGATATAATATAACAGATGATATAATGTTTTGTAGGGTGGCCAATTAGAAATTCGTTTAAGTGTACAATGCCAGTTTTTTTGTGATCACCCTTCGTACGCCGTCTGTCTGTAACCATGGGCGTAGGAGCAGGCGGGGGGGGGGCAGGCCCTCCAATGTCTGGACGGGGGGGGGGGGGGGCAACATATATTTATGACCTTGTATATCTCCTAATAGACAATTTGCCTTCAGTTTTTGGTGAAAACGTATAAAAAATTGTTTGCTCGCTTCCCTCGCAAAATCATTTCCTAATATTTCCTAATATCAAAATATGTCAACACCCATTCTTTGCAAAAAATACACTTGTGAAATAAATTGTTCTCTAAACGTCCCCCAATCCTCCTATATGACTTTGAGAGGTTGTCAATTATATATATAGCCTTTGAACCAAACGATTGTATATTAAACTTCAATCTCAAAATCGTGCGAGGTTAAATCTAAGAACTTAAATTTTCCTGTATTTATATTTAGTAATAAAACAGGTCTTTTTTTAATACCAAATAACGTATCTCTGAACGCCCAGAATGCACCAGATTGGTTCATTGCTTAGAAAAATTTCCCGGGGAAGAATGCCCCCGGCCCCCCTCTAATGAGCATACGTCTACCATTGAAATATGTTATCCACTGAAAATAAAGACAGACCTACAAACTCACACTTATTATATAGATATAGGAGGATGGGGCGTTTAAGAGTACGATTTATGCGACGAGAGTTTTGTTTTGCAAAGAGTGGCTGTTGGCATGTTTTGATATAATGAAGTTATGCGAGCGAAGCGAGCAAAAGAACTACCCCAAGTTGCCAAATGTTTGCCCCCCCCCCCCCCCCCAATGTTGAAGACGCTCCTACGCCCATGGTAACAGATATTTGTGTAGACACAAGAGGTCACAATTTTGGTCTTACCTTTATGAACCTTGGTCACAATGATCATCTCAACAAAATCTAGGTCAAGTTCCATATTGGCTGCAGGTGAGCGACATAGGGCTCATACGACATAGGGCCCTATGTACCCTATTGTTATAATGTTCCACAAGAAAGAATATCTCGTATTCTACATATACTAACTAACTAGTACATTTATTAAATTGCAGGATGTCTTGAATACCGGTATATACAGAGTGCCAGCTAAACTATGGATGGTGTGAAGATGGATGAAAGGCCTGTGATAATGCAGGAGTCTTGGAGCATGCAGGAACCATGTAAGACACACCTGTCGTATAGGGTTCCTGGAACATACTAGTATCTGTTGATGACGTACACGTACAGGATTCACTATAATAAAATTCTATACTGTAACTATCGGGATGTCTGACTATATGAACCGTGTGTCAGAGGCACTTTCTCAAGTGATGAATGACATTGGAGTTAATGAAAGACTTGTCAAGAAACGGAGGCACATGAATATGCTAAATGAAAGTATCTATAGTGTCTTGTTACATAAAACTTACTTTCATTTTGGCAGTCAAACTGATTGATCAACTACGTTTGGACTTAAGTCTGATATAGACTTGTTACGTGCTGTCGCAGGAAGTAATTTTATACAGACTATGAGTGATGTATTAGGCATGGCTAATTTTAAGATCATCGAAAATGATAACATATTCCCAGGTTGCTGCCATCTAGAGCTGGTGGAATGTAATGTATCTTGCACAGACAAGCATTATCTGGTCATAGGTAATGACGGGATTTTACTGATAAAAAATAGTTTCATGCCAAAATTGGAATTTGAAAGATATACAACACAGCATGGTCCGGCAAGAACCTGGGAAGGACTGGGGCTTTATTCATTCGATGTCGTACATTGTATTTATAATCAACAATCTGCACATCAAGTCACCGCATGGGTACAGAAACAGGAACATAGGAAGAATACATGGCCAACTAAGGAGGTATTGATACAATGTGAAAGTGCTGGTTATTGTGTGGTACCAGTCAGTAGCAGGGTTCACTCATCTGATTCAATAGAGTGCAAACTAGAGTGGAGAATCTCTACTTGTCTACAAGAGAGATATCTCATGTTCAGTTTGAATATAACACAGTTAAGCTGTTACATCTTGATGAAAATGATCTTGATAACTTACATAAATCCACATGTTGAAGATGTGCTGTCAAGTTTCATGTGTAAGAATGTGTTAATGTACTGCGTGGCTAACTCATCACATGACTGGCATACAGGAAATTTACTGTCATACTTACATTTGTGCTTGTTCATGTTAAAGGAATGTGTTAAACAAAGAAACTGTCCACATTTTATAATATCAGACAATAACTTACTGGCTGCACATATGACAGAAGGACAGAGAGAAAGACTTCTACGTATAATAGGAAACCTGTTAGAAGACAAGGACAAACTACTGTACCAAATACAAACTGATGATCTTGGTAGAAGGTTTAATACTGATGAAGTTAAACATGGAACCATACGGTACCGGCCTTCTATTGACATTAAACATGATACCATGGTGTCCACAACTTTCCTCAGAAACATTCAACTCGCAGAGAATTGCATGTGAACTAGTTTGGCGGACAGCTCAGATCCTGCAGGAAAAGTTACACATGAAGTTTCATGATAAAGCACTTACAGTAGACAATACGGCACTGAGGCAACAGTTGTTTCTAACTCTGTCAAATTTGAAACGATATGCAAGAGAAGATAATTTGCGTACAGCTTGTGAACTGCTTATACCACTAGTGAGTTCTACATTAGGTTCTGTGATGGCTAGCACAGATATAGACAATCACACAGTTATATCAGATCAGGCTTTTAACTATCTGGACGCAGGGGTAGAATCGGATGCTCTGTCAGGTAGACTGAAACTTGTCTCGGTGTTATATTGTTACGGAGATATGGTGAGTGCAGATTATGAATTAAGACATATTCAAACACATTGTGATACTGACTGGTCACAATTAGTTCAATCAGTATGTTTCTGTCATCATCAGACAACTCATGATGTGGGGAAAGCTATTATGAAAGCCTGTGATGATTATAATGCACAAGCAATTAAGACTCATGTAGCCTTCTGTACAAAGTTTCTACCAAGTGAAATGAACTGTGTTCCGTGTGAGCTTAGGTATGAACTACTGCACTATTACTTTGCTGGTGACAAAAATAGGAAAACTGTCTGGATGAAGGACGTTATAATTGTTGATTCTATCACTTACCTGTATTTTCTACAATACAAGACCTGTGCATACAAACTGGCACTGTCACAGGACTCTCACCAGACACAGCTGATCCAGAGACTTCAGAATCTACAGAGATGGTTTGAGCACCTGGCAACCGTAGCAAAGCAAGCAAGGGATCTCGGACCTCAGCTTATGTACTTGGAACCAAACGTGTTTCACATAGACACATCTTATAACTTGATTGGTCAATGTTTCGAACAAGAAAACATCCAACCAATGGCATTACATTGCTACATTCAATCACTCAAAGCATACAGGACACAAAATGCAGCTAGATTTTTATTGTGCATGCAAATGTTTAAACTATGGAAAGAATTCAATGCAGAATGAACACTGAGAAGTCTTAACAAGTGACTTTGTAGAAATAAACAGAAGCAAAATTATCATCAAATGAAATAAGATCAATTTTGAATATCACCCCAGATCCTACTTGAGATCATGCACTGTGCCTATACTGAAATCTACTAACTTTGACCCTGTGAACTGTGACTATTTAGAGCAATTTAACCAGGCATGGAGTGTAATATGTTGATATATGATTTATTTGGTAGACTAGAAACTTTACTAATTTACCCATTTCAATCATGACATGTGTAGTAAATACATGATTTATTTGTTATATGTTTTTGCGTGATTAAACCCTATAGTTAGCTCCCATTATATATCATTTGCTCCCTTTATTTAATATCTACATTATGACCAGCTGCTAGGTCTAGTATTACCCACAGGTGCTTGGCATGTTGATATGCCTCCCTCGACAACGCCAAATAAAACTTTTTTCAAATCTCTATCGATTAAGTATATAATGATCAGATTTTGTTATATTTTTGTTTTTGGGGGGGTTATATCCACATGCCAAGCACCTGTGATATTACTGCCGAGTCCATTGTCTATGCGCTTATTTTTTTTGTAAGTGCTTACATTCAAATATTTGCTTACTTTTCAGATTCAACAGTATACAGGGTTGCCAGCAACTATGGTTGAAAAATTTCCCTGACATTTCCCTGATTAATTCACACTTTTCACTGACCAGTACTGTCATAATTTATGAACTCCTCATGTAAAATTATGGTTACATATTATTTTATATTATAAATGTATAACTATCCGTACTTGGCAAATGTATTGTGTAATTAAGCAAACGATTACAACCATTTGTCAGAAGTAATAATGAAAAGAGTTTTTGATTTGTGCAAGCGTAGTGAGCAAATTAAATTGAAGACTGTCAAAGCCACAGAATATACCAAACATCGACCCAGAATTTCATTTTTCCCTGAGTTTTCTGAAAACTTACTTTTCACTGACCATTACAAAGAATTCCCTGTCCTTAAAAAAATCAAATTTCCCTGACATTTCAGGTCGCTGGCAACACTGATATATACAATGCAAGAAAATAATCCACATACAAAACAAAACACTTCAATCACTTCATACAATATAATTAACAATGTTTTTCAATAATTGTAACCAAAAAATTCATCTTACATTAACTTTGTATAGCTAGGCCACATTGACACGAGCCTGACCTTTTGATTAGCATAATTTAACAGTCGATATATTATCTACGTTTATAACATCGAGTGTATGATTTTATATTCCGGGAGTATCACGAAGATGCTCAAGATGAAATACAAACACAAATTTGAAATACCAATATTGCATGATTGGCTCGCGGAAATTGATATATTCAAAGCAAGAACCTTGTAATATATTCTTGCATAAAGGCCAGGCTCTGGACAAAATAGCCAAGCTATACATATAGTTATATCATTGAATGTTGCCGAAAAAAAAATCATTAATTGATTACATCCGAGTCTCTGCCTTAAACAAGAATCTGGCAATATTTATATCATACTGGTATCACATGAACAATACATGATACTGTTTAAAGGTTTTCTGTGAGTTCTACCTTATGCTTTCCAAGGGAGGTAACAAATGCCTTATACAGGTTCTGCAAAAGCTTGAGAACTGACAAATTTCATTTCAGAACAGAATCCTGTATTTTTCTATCAGACAAAAAGGAACATTCACTCATTTTACAATTCGGACTGACAAGTTTAAAACATTTCGCGGAGCCTGCACCTGAACAAAAGTGCCCAGTAACACGTTGCTTAGTCAAAACACATTAGTATTTGACCTTGTGATAGAATGGAAATCTACTTCACAATAACATAGCTTATACAAAGCACAACAATAAATAACATATTTAATCTGGCATTTTGCCAAGTTTCATTTTCTTATAGTCCCCTTCCTGACGTTGAAGTCCGCCCATAATTTCTTTCACTTTTCGTTTTCTTTCAAAGTCTTTATCCATGGTCTCCTTTAACTGTTGTCTCGCTAAAAATCTCGTATCTTTCTTCAGCTCCCTAACGGCCCCTTTCATCTCTTTCTTGTATTTATGCACTAGTTTTTGTTTTTCTACAAAATCTTTTGTGCCACGAATCCCCTTCTTCCGACCATCAAACCTAAACATTAAATAATGAATGTGTAATAACTTAATAAGAGCAAGTATGTAAATAAACACTTTATTTAACGAGGCTACACATTTGGTTACTCAATCTTCCATGTGGGCCTCAGAATGAGGCATTATAGATTACATATTGCACTAACTGTCAATATTTTACATACATTATGTACAGTTACGACGACATGGAATAGCACTTTGAACGTTCACATTTTGCAGATCATTGGCATAGTTGCAACTACAAATTTTTGCTTTTTTTAAAATCTTTCTCGATGTCCACATTCATAAGGTTTAAAGAACTTTTGCAGTTACAAAATATCACAAATTTCTACCACTAGCAAACAGCGCAAAATTAAATTGAGCAAAATAATTTCTTGGATAGTATGACTTACTTATCTTCCACCTTGGGTTCAAACATTTTCAATGGTTTGGGTTTCTTTTTCTGCATAACTAACGGATGTCTGCTTTTGTGAAATAATTCCTTACATGTTGATACCATCTCCTTCATAGACGTCTGTAAAATAGTGGAAACCATTAAGTTATGGATGTTCAATTTTAAGATTAACGGTAGTTCTCACGTTTTTTTCTCACAAAACACATACCTGCCAAGCTAGTTAAATCTAAAATGTCCCAAGATGCACTTAAATGTGATTTATTTAACAGGGGTTTAGATGCATAAACAAGGAATGTATTAATTATAGTGGTTATAAAAATGGGACAGAAGATTATAAAATGAACTAAATGTACCTTCGTTCAAAGATTGGTGAACTTGGAAAACCAGAAATTAACAACGAACATAGGAGTAACTCCACTTTAATAAAAGTACTTGTCAGTTATGACAAAAGGTAAAAACTGAGCCATTAATCATTTGACTAAACATTCCATGATACATGAAACTATCCAATGGCATCTGAAGTTTCACGGAAATCTTACGTTTTCACCCTAGGTCATTCTGAATACACAAGTACACACTTGGGTTATAAGCAGTGAGCAAATTCAAATAGATCTGGCCCCGATCTCCCAAAGCATCTCAAGTATAAAGTTTGGTGATTATAAGCATTATACTCCTTGCTCCAATTCATGCTCCGTACTCCAATTGGAGCATTTCTAAGTGACAAAAACTGCTGCAACTTCTTTATTACCGAATGGAAACAAATGAAATGGTTTTCATTTATTTGCTAAAAGTTGGTGTTAATTTTGATGAAAAATTCGAAAAAAAACTGTTTTTCAAGACAGAGTATTGAGTTTGAGCATGAAGTATTGAGTTTGAGCATGAGAAATGTTTATAATCATTGGGCCCCAACTTCCTCAAAGATCAACTGCTGTGTGTACATATGTCATCACTATCACTATGGTTACACCTACCTGTAAGCTTTCAGGATAATTCTGTGTAGGTAATTTATCACACATATAAGTTATAGGAGAAAACACTTCTTTGAACGTAGGTAGCTCACAGTACAACATTATGAACTCTTGTAATATTTTCATACATTGCTGTACTGCCGTCACCCTAAAGCATAAAGAACATGAACCACATATTATTATGAAGACTTGTGCAATACGTTTAGTTGGATCTTAGATGGAGTTTACCTATTTTTTCACTAGTTCAACTTCACTTAATACAAACTCTCCACAAAAATGTTCACCATAATATTTCATTCATGTTTTCACCAGGAAACAAATCAATGCAATTATTTCACTTTAAATCCGTTAACAATTTTGTATTGGTCTATAATTAAAATCTATGCATACATCGGTGAATCAATAAGTTCGTAGAATTTGACCATAACTTTTTTTTTCAGAGTTATTGTCATCATATTTATACAGAATGAATACATTGGTATTTACTTTACTTAAGACATATTTATATCGACCGGCTGATAACCGTTTTATAAATATCTTTATCTTTAATAAGTATGATTACATATACCTAAGCACATGAATAATTTTAACACACTATTTAGAAATACCCACATAAAACGGGTCTTTTTATGTCTACCCGAATATACGGAACACTGGCGTAAATTTATCTGTGTGAAACTGGGAAGTAGGTAGGGCATCAGAAACAATACATGACTTGAAATGTGCAGGTATATATCCTGATATAAATACACAATAAGTTAAAGTGTATAGAGCTATATTTTAACAGTCATTTAATGTAAAAATAATTACTTTCATCGTTTTTAGTATGATACTAGACTACCTAAATTGCAAATTAAAACTTTGGATGGGTTCCGTGTACTTTGATACAATCGCGAAAATAAACGATTCTTATAATTTCATAGGGTGTTCTAGAACACTTTTGTACGAAAATGGACAGTTTGCATGTTCAATAAATCATAGAGAGAGTTTCTGTTAAAATTGAAGCAAACAAGACTGCGTTCAATAAACGCTTATGCCCCCGTGGAAGCCATGTCCATAAAAAGCTAAGTCAATCAGGGGCCATTATTCAGTTAAAATGTTTGATAGTTTTACATGACTTTGAACTATAAGGGGCTTATGATGGTAAACGAATAATGCCACATTTGAAAGCGGTGCCTTGATCGACTTTATGTGTGATCTGGTGATACAGATGTTATGGTTCTTTGTCACTGCACTTCTCCAAGTTGCCATCTATTCATATACCAAGTTTCAAGTCAATATCTTAAACACTTTTGAAGATACACTCCTGTCAAAATTTGATTCTGAAAATACTAAAGGGGAGATATTTCAAAATTTAAGACAGACAGAGTTATGGTTCTTGGTCATTGCACTTCTCCAAGTTGCCATCTATTTATATTCCAAGTTTCAAGTCAATATGTTTAATATTTTTGAAGATATACTCAGAGCAAAATTTGACTATAAAAAAACACTAAAGGGGAGATAATTCAAAATTTAAGACAGACAGAGTTATGGTTCTTTGTCAATGCACTTCTCCAAGTTGCCATCTATTTATATTTCAAGTTTAAAGTAAATACGTTAAATAGTTTTGAAGATACGCTCCTGTCAAAATTTGATTCTGAAAATACTTAAGGGGAGATAATTCAAAATTTAAGACAGACAGAGTTATGGTTCTTGGTCATTGCACTTCTCCAAGTTGCCATCTATTTATATTCCAAGTTTCAAGTCAATATGTTTAATAGTTTTTAAGATATAATCAGAGCAAAATTTGACTATAAAAAAAACACTAAAGGGGAGATAATTCAAAATTTAAGACAGACAGAGTTATGGTTCTTTGTCAATGCACTTCTCCAAGTTGCCATCTATTTATATTTCAAGTTTCAAGTCAATACGTTAAATAGTTTTGAAGATACGCTCCTGTCAAAATTTGATTCTGAAAATACTTAAGGGGAGATAATTCAAAATTTAAGACAGACAGAGTTATGGTTCTTGGTCATTGCACTTCTCCAAGTTGCCATCTATTTATATTCCAAGTTTCAAGTCAATATGTTTAATAGTTTTGAAGATATACTCAGAGCAAAATTTGACTATAAAAAAAACACTAAAGGGGAGATAATTCAAAATTTAAGACAGACAGAGTTATGGTTCTTTGTCAATGCACTTCTCCAAGTTGCCATCTATTTATATTTCAAGTTTCAAGTCAATACGTTAAATAGTTTTGAAGATACGCTCCAGACAAAATTTTATTGTAAAAATACTAAAGGGGAGATAAGTCTAAGTCCAAAATTAGGTCAAGGTGAAGGTCAAAATTGAGTCGGGTGATACAGGCGTGTGGAGAGTGGTCATATACAACATCCATGCAAGTATGAAAGCTTTGTAACAAGCCATTTTAATGCTAGAAGAAACGGTCAATTTGGGTTAACCAAGAATTTTACCTTTCAATAAGTCTAAGTCCAAAATTAGGTCAAGGTGAAGGTCAAAATGGAGTCAGGTGATACAGGCGCGTGGAGAGTGGTCATATACAACATCAATGCAAGTTTGAAAACTTTGAAGCAAGCCATTTTAATGCTAGACGAAACGGTCAATTTGGGTTAACCTGGCCGGACGGACGAACGGACGGACGGACAGACGGACGGACGGACGGACGGACGGACGGACAGGTGAATTACTATATGCCTCCCGATCTATCGATACGGGGGCATAAAAATGATCTAATGGATATGAAAGCATAATAGTTTTTCAGTTTTTGAAACTTTTTTTTAAAAAATTGTCCGATATAGCTATATACACTTTAATAGTGGCACTGGTGATTTCGTGGAGGCCGACAAAGTCTACTTTATTTTAACTTATCTATGTTAGCCCTTACCTAAATGAATCTGTATCATACAAGGTTTCACCAGCTACAGAAGGTAACATTTCACACAATGACCAGGTATCAGGGATGTCACTGAAATATACATATTTTGTCTATAAATTATGTGACTATCAAAATTACACATTAAATAACAAGATGCCGGACTTTCTTGTTTTTGATAGAAACAAGGGCAGATAACTCAATGGATATAGATCAAAGGGTTATCAATCTTATCAATATGGACACCCCTTGTGATGGTGAATAACTATGTTGAGTTTCAAGAGAATTCTTACGACAGTTTTTGAGAAATTAAAACTTTCACCATCAGTTTATTAACCAACACTGTGACAGACGATCCTTCCACAACAATTGTCTTGCCAAAAAGTTTTATTACTGTAAAATCATTAATTTTCGTGGGGGATTAAATTTCGTGGATTTCGTGGTTCACCTCAGCTACGAACTTTAATCCCAACGAACATTAATTTTGACCCTTGTTTTATTACCTGAAATGCAAAATCCACGAATTCAAGTCCCAACGAAATTAAATGATTTTACAGTACTTGTTTTCAAACAGTTTTCGGGGATAAATCCTCATATTAGACAGTGCCTTTTAAGTTCATGTAGTACACAGAATTTGGCTTGATCCAGACATCAAGGTTCTTGCGAAAAATCTATGACTTTTCTTACGCAATCGTGCAATATATCTGTCATTTGGAGACGTGTTTGTATTACACATTGAGCATTTTTAAGCATCTCTGTGACACTCCTTGCTTATGTCAACTTACAACCAGATTTATAAATACAACCAAGATAAATTATGTTAATAAAATGTCAAGGATCGGGTCAAATTCTCCAGGGTTTTTGTCAAATTCTCAAGGATCGGGTCAAATTCTCTAGGGTTTTGGTCAAATTCTCAAGGATCTGGTCAAATTCTCTAAGGTTTTGGTCAAATTCACTAGGGTTTTGGTCAAATTCTCAAGGATCGGGTCAAATTCTCTAGGGTTTTGGTTAAATTCTCGAGGGTCTGGTCAAATTTTACTAGGATCGGGTCAAATTCTCAAGGGTCAGGTCAAATTCTTGAGGGTCAGGTCATATTCTTGAGGGAGGTCAAATTCTTGAGGGTCAGGTCAAATTCTCTAGGATCAGGTCAAATTCTCTATACTATAATATCTTACCTATTTATAGATTTGGTAACATGTAGAATATTGATATTCTTGCCGACAGGTTTAAATGGAGGTACAACCACTTCCACTGAAAATGTCACAAAATTACATATCAACTATCTAACTACTAAAGTGAGCTAACGTTTTGATCATTGTATGGCTATTGAACTCCACAAGGTATACAAGAGGGCCATGATGGCCCTATATCGCTCACCTGATTATAAATGAAGCCCTGCACAATTTAGACTAACAAAGGTAGAGCGTAAATATAGAAACTGGTGACCCCCGGGGCGGGGTCAATTTTGACCTCAGGGGCATAATTTGAACAATCTTGGTAGGGGACCACTAGATGATGCTACATACCATATATCAAAGCTCTAGGCATTGTAGTTATAGAGAAGAAGATTTTTATATGTTTTCCCTATATAAGTCTATGTAAAACGGTGACCCCCGGGGCGGGGCCAATTTTGACCTCAGGGGCATAATATGAACAATCTTTGTAGGGGACCACTAGATGATGCTACATACCAAATATCAAAGCTCTAGGCATTGTAGTTTTAGAGAAGAAGATTTTTATATGTTTTCCCTAAATAAGTCTATGTAAAACGGTAACCCCCGGGGCGGGGCCAATTTTGACCTCAGGGGCATAATATGAACAATCTTTGTAGGGGACCACTAGATGATGCTACATACCATATATCAAAGCTCTAGGCATTGTAGTTATAGAGAAGAAGATTTTTATATGTTTTCCCTATATAAGTCTATGTAAAACGGTGACCCCCGGGGCGGGGCCAATTTTGACCTCAGGGGCATAATATGAACAATCTTTGTAGGGGACCACTAGATGATGCTACATACCAAATATCAAAGCTCTAGGCATTGTAGTTTTAGAGAAGAAGATTTTTATATGTTTTCCCTAAATAAGTCTATGTAAAACGGTAACCCCCGGGGCGGGGCCAATTTTGACCCCAGGGGCATAATATGAACAATCTTGGTAGGGGACCACTAGATGATGCTACATATCAAATATCAAAGCTCTAGGCATTGTAGTTTTAGAGAAGTAGATTTTTATATGTTTTCCCTATATAAGTCTATGTAAAACGGTGACCCCCGGGGCGGGGCCAATTGTGACCCCAGGGGCATAATTTGAACAATCTTGGTAGGGGACCACTAGATGATGCTACATACCAAATATCAAAGCTGTAGGCATTGTAGTTTTAGAGAAGAAGATTTTTATATGTTTTCCCTATATAAGTCTATGTAAAACGGTGACCCCCAGGCCGGGGCCAATTTTGACCCCAGGGCCATAATTTGAGCAATCTTGGTAGGGGACCACTAGATGATGCTACATACCAAATATCAAAGCTGTAGGCATTGTAGTTTTAGAGGAGAAGATTTTTATATGTTTTCCCTATATAAGTCTATGTAAAACGGTGACCCCCGGGGCGGGGCCAATTTTGACCCCAGAGCCATAATTTGAACAATCTTGGTAGGGGACCACTAGATGATGCTACATACCAAATATCAAAGCTCTAGGCATTGTAGTTTTAGAGAAGAAGATTTTTATATGTTTGCCCTATATAAGTCTATGTAAAACGGTGACCCCGGGGGCGGGGCCAATTTTGACCCCAGGGCCATAATTTGATGTCGTTTGAAAGTGTGGACGGACAGACGGACGGACGGACGTTCTCACTGACTTGACATTGTGGGGTTTTCTTTTGTTCATCCTTTTGTTTGTAAAACTCCATAAGCAACATTTTGCACCCCGTAAGCAACGGAATGAATAGAATCTAAATATAGCCTATTGTTCCACACCTCACAACTACAAGTGGGTGAGTACGGCCATACAGACGGACGGACGGACAACGGACGGTGAGTGATCACAATAACTCACCTTGAGCACTTTGTGCTCAGGTGAGCTAAAAACTCACCGTTAACAAACAAATCGCAACAGTTTTGAGAGTATAACTGCATTCATTTGATCACGTGATTCTACACACTGATATTAGTCTGTCAAATGGCGAGAACTCTTGTGACTTAACCAGTGTACCATGCATATCGCAGAACATACCAGACAGACATCATTACCATAAATGGAAACTAATATTTTTAAAATAGTTTCAATATAGAATCATAGATCGAATACGGGTAATTGAGTCTGACAACAGCCCTTTTGCTGTCAATTCAATAAGTTATACTAATACTGGAAATATCCCATTCCAAAAAAAAAACAGAGACTACAGTTAACTCAGTTACTTCAAGTTAAACCTAGATAAAGAGAGTTTACCTGATGGACAAGCTTACGTTTACAACAGTTCTCCTTTCACTTTGAACAGATTGTGGCTATGAACTAATATTATATACTGTCGATAAGATAAGTAATGAGGGACCAATCCCATTCGAAAGAATAGCGGGGACTACCGGTTACCCAGTGAAACCTAGATAGACAGACCAGCTAATGTTTACAACCATTATCAATTAACTTTGAACAGACTGTATTGTAAATCCAAAGGTAACGATTCTGAGGTCAGATCTATACATAGCAAGATACTCAGTCATCATATCGATGGCTTAGAACCAGAAGGTCGTAACTCCTACTTACGACCTTATAAGACTCATACATATTTGAAATCTGCTTCACAAGGCGCTTCTTATGAGCCTATTTTCATAAAAATCTAAAATTGTCATGTTGACCAAAATGAAGTTTTAAAAACGTGTTTTCCCATAGTTAAAGAGAAAATTACCGACAGTTTTCTCTTGTTTTCTCAATATATCGATTTAGTAGTTACGACCTTCTTGTTCTAAGCCATCGAAATATACTGGTTGGTACTCAGATTTCAGTGGGTAATTGTAATGACTAATCAGCTTTAATTGATCAACATGCAGTAACAGCTTGTGCCATGTTAACAACTCGCCAGTACCTAAATACAGTTTATAATGTCTTAATTATACCAGAAATCTATACCTTTCATCGTTAAATGCATGTCTTTCATGTGACAGCAGTAGATATAACAGTCAAACACATTATGTTAAAACCTCATCAGAATAAACCAGCCACCTGTGTAAAGCAACCAATATCTTTCATTGAAGTTCAATTGACCAACCATTTTTTACAATTTTACATTTAGTATTACACCTGTACTATACAGTCCCCCTCATAGTAGCATGGGTAAAAGTTTAAAATGTTCAAAATACTGAAAACTACTTGACAATATACAGAACTGGATGCTTTCATATAAATAACATAGGGCAGTTATTTCTAAAAATACTGAAATCATTATATAGTCTGAAAATTGTTACCCATGTAGAAGCACAAAAGCCCTGAAAGTGATTCAATGTCTAGAAGAGTTTATTTTCATTAGTAAGGTTGCATAAGACTATAATTACAGCTTAATAATTGTTTAATAGTTTGTAAACATACAATCACTGTAAACGATGATAACCCTAATATCCACATTCTGCATTTAATTTAAATTAAAGCCTCAAAGCTGCTAACAAGTACACATTACGTAGTTCTACAACTAAAATATAGTAAGAGAGACAACTCTTACACGATCACAACCAGTATAATTACAGAGTACACTCCCTTTGATAAAATGAAAAACAAGGTTTTTCTATTACTTGACCTAGTAGCCTAACTTTTGACCTCAGATGACCCAATATCGAACTTGACCTAGATTTTGTTAAGATGATCATTGTGACCAAGTTTCATAAAGATTAGGCCAAAATTGTGACCGCTAGAGAGGACACAACCCAATTGTTGACGGACGGACAGACGGACGGACGACGGACGAAGAGTGATCACAAAAGCTCACTCTGTCACTTTGTGACAGGTGAGCTAAAAAGTGTACACAAAATCAAATATTTTTACGCACACTCAATGATATTCCTTTCTCACAGTATACAATGAAATTCATCTAAAATAAATTCATAATTTATTACATAGCTGTTATTCATAATGTGGAAAATGTGGCGCTGCAAGCATTGGTGACAATGACACCCAAATTATCATCACATTTGACCGTAGTACTAATAGGTTATCCCTGGTAAGGACTTATAAACCTAGTTAAATCTCACCAAAAATAATGTAAACCAAGAAATTATATTGCGTTGATTTAAGTTTGCGAGTAGTAGAAATTTGCCAAAGAAGCTGCAATAGCGTTAACATTAACATTGACATCACCGGAGACAAAATTGTAGTTGCGAATATGCTAAGGATGTGCAAAAGATGAAAATAAATAAGTTCTCACGAAATTAAATTGATTTACAATATACAGACTGAGAGAGATACAAGCTTATTGCACCACAGGGACACCCGACTTGTATCTACCAGATTACTCACATTTTGTTTCATCTTTATCTGCAGCCAGGAACAACAAGCCATGAAGGAAGTTCATCACTTCAGGAATATATCGCTTTGATATGGATACATACTGAAAACAAATGATTACATATCTATTAATTCAAAATCGTAATACTGGTAAATTGTTTGCAATGAAAGGGTTTATTCAACTGTTTACCAGTAACAGCATAAAGACAATAAACAATACATGCAACAAACCCACTGCTTCAGAAACATGCATTCTCGTCCAACCAGCATGTTTTTTCATCCGAAACATAGTCTTGGAACTTGACTAACCATTGATGTATGAGGCTGGAAACAGGTTGTTAAGACTATATCCACAGTTTTAACAGTACAAATTTTAAAAGCCATCATATCGTAGAAGAACATGTTTAGAGAACTTTGACTTATCATTTAAAAATGTGATATTCCATGTGATAACAAATGACGGAACAATGTCCACCAACACGTGTGATTACAAATGCGTGAAAATGCAACGTCGCCAGCATAAATTTGTTATTTCTGACTTTGTTTTGATTTAGAAACTATGGTTATGTGATAAAAGAAATTGCCATTTGTTGTCTCAACATTTCTTAAACTCATTACAATAACAATTATTAAGCTCACCAAAGGCTTGCTATATAACTTTTGTTTTCTAGACTTGTTTAAGAAATGTTGATCTCCAAAGACAACAAATGACGGATCCTACATAAGCTGACGGCAACACACAAAGACTTAGTATATAAAGCACTTTATAGACGCCTGAAACTCCAAAATTACACACTACACTTCAGGCCTTAGTAGATTGACCATTGATTCAGATATATGCCGGACAATGTGCACCCATGTATACCTACCTCTAGACAGAGATTACACAGTAGTAGACCAGCTACAATATCACGACCGTTAGTCACAGGAGAACAGGCTAGTATCTCACACATAAACAACAATGATGGCGTCGTCACTGAGTGTCGGAAATCTGACGTCGGAAATAACACCGACACCAACTTGAACAACATCAGCTGAAATGTATAAAGTTGTAAGTTGTTACCAAACTGGAGTTACTAGTGCAAGAGATACAGACTCGTACTATCCAGGTTCTATTTTATCAACATGCTTACAGAAATATCAAATACTGTAAAATCATTAATTTTCGTGGGAGATTAAATTTCGTGGAATTCGGGGTTTACATTCAACCACGAAATCATATCCCCTTGAACAATAATTTGACCCTTGTATTTATTACCTGAAATGCAAAATCAACATAATTAAATTAACGTCCAATTGAATTGATCTTTTTACCAAAACCACAAAATTGTGTCCCATCGAAATTAAATAATTTTACAGTATAGTACTATCAAGCTTACTTAAATAGTGAAAAATGTAATAATGATAGGAGTGTATCAGATCTCCTGAGGAAGACGGTTTGGTTCAAATATTGAGCCTGATGAGTGATCTATCAACATGCATTTTTGTGATCTTCTATTAGAGATATTTTATTATACGAAACTGAAAATTGTACTCTTTTGAATTCTTAAACATCATTAAATGGTCATATAGGATGATACTATGATATACAATAACTTTAATCAGGCACCAGTATGTTGTAGTTGTAAATCATGTGTATAGCAGTCATACATACCGTATCCAACCCAGGGTAGAGACCACGCCCAGCTTTCTTCTGACATATTTCACTAAATTCCTCATGTCTATCATAGAGATTTGAGGATATAACAGTAGCAGCGTTCTCCGGTGACATCTGAGCTAGTTCATACAGGTGACTCACCAGTCTGTTCACAAAATCTAACTGTGGTGGATCTTGTATACATAGATCACAGTAAAACTGTACAAGATGGCTGAATAGAACCTGCAATATGATATAAACATATCATCATATTTTCATTTTTTGTGAAAATCAAGGAAAATAAATATTCTCTACCAAGTTGTCCACGGACATGAGCAGCATGAATTGACCATACACTATACACACCATACATCATTGTTGGGAGCGCTGGCCTAGAGGCCGGGTGCACACCTTGGGATTGAGAGGTCCTGGGTTTAACCCCTGTCTGGACCACTGGTTAATTTCTCTGAGCAAGAATAACCCACATGCTCCACTCCATCAAGGTGTAAATTGGTACCTGTGAGGGCAGTGTATATTTCATGGGCATCACAGAAAGATGTCGGCTGACACAAAGCAGCTCAAAGGACAGAAATAGTCTCCCCAGGGAGACACAAACGTAGGTTACCATAGATAGCCCAATGACCATGGGAAGTTAAAATGTCAAAGGTTGCTTGAGCAGCATAACAGTTGAAAAGCACCCTAGAAAATTGGTAACTTAACATACATCAGGGTACTGTTTTATCAAATCACTTAGCAAAACAGAAACCATAACAAGAGCTGTCACTAGACAGCGCGCTCGACTATTCGCAGCCATTTGTCAGAAAAAATATAAGTTCAAAACAGGCCATTTAAAATTTGTATTATATTGAAACGTGAGTTACGCTACTTAGTTGACTACATGGCAATGAAAGCTAATGTACAATGGTTGTTGAGGCATGGCACTTATCTCAACACTGGACTATTAACAAATATTTGTCAGTGAAAATGATTTTAAGACTTCAAGCGGCACTGTACTCTATTCAAGAAATGTGTATGTTTAAAGGGAATTGTAAACATCCACTGACATAACAAAGTTTCTACAAAATAATCATATGAGTAAGATATGATTTGTTAAAGGAGTCAATTTTTAAACAAAGGTGACAAATTAAAATAATAATGTAGAGGCTACAGTCATGTTATAAATCAGTGATGAGTTTAAAGTAGTTTAGTAATTATTTTTAGTATTGAATACAATACCATGCCAAACAACACAAGTTTGATATCCTCGCTGGATAGTCAAAACCTCGTATCTCAGGTTTGTATGAGCGGGGAAACAGGAGACCGTTTTGCTCCTTATGTCAAAATATCGTAGCTCTGCACCAATCATTTTCTTAGATATACGTCATATGACACATTCAAAACCTCGCACCCATTTATTTTTGGTAACAAAATGTGAGATCTCGGCCAGATATGACTATTTGGCATTAATTTGTCAAATTCATCTACAGTTTCGGGTGAGATACAACCTTTTGACACATAGATACAACCTTTAGACACAGAAAAAAGGCAAACACCCCTATCACTGTCTAAATTTTTTACTACCTAGCAACAATATTCTACTTATCACATAAACATCATATAAACAAAGAACATCACATGTCATTTGCAAAGTATGTAAGCACACTGTGCAATATGATTTTTTTATTGCATAGTAGGAAAGTGTACAGATTTGTGATAAATGTAGGTATTAACAAGTTTTAGATTCAGCCAGAGAACTAAACTGGGAGGATAAATACAATACAAGTTAGCAATAGTGAGCAATACATGTAATACAATATTCTAGTGGTTAACCTAAATATCTATCTTAAGAATTCAAGCCTCAACAAAACAATGTGATATTTTCAGTTTACCATATTAGACAAATAATGTGTGTATTATACGACATTATTAAACTGGCAATCATTTATATGTGAGAATTTGTTACTTTGTACTTGTTTAAAGGGGAAGTTAAACTTTTCAATGCAATATCATTGATAGTAGGTGAGATATGGTTTGAATGTAACTTGCATGCAAAACTTTAACCAAGGAAAGTCTAAGTTAAAAGGGGCATAACTTGAATTAAACTAAAAATGGAGTTATTACAATTGACCAGTACCATTGACTAATGATGATAAACAAGTGTTTATAAGTTTCAATGCAATATCATAAATAGTAACTAAGATATGGCGTGAATAGAACTTGCATGTAAAACTTGAACCAATAAACTCCTATGTTAAAAAGGGGCATAACTGAAATAAAAAAATAATAGAGTTATTGCCCTTGACTGATACCATTGACTGATGATGGTAAACAAGTGTTGTAAGTTTCAATGCAGTATCATGGATAGTAGCTGAGATATGGTCTGAATGAAACTTGCATGCAAAACTTTAACCAAGAAAATTCTATGTTAAAAAGGGGCATAACTCAAATAATAATCATAATAGAGCTATTACCCATGACCGGTACCATTGCCTTATGATGGTTAGTAAGTGTTGTTAGTTTCAATGCCATAGCACTGATACTATTTGAGATATGGCCTTATTAGTAACTTGCATGCAAAACTTTAACCAAATTTTCTAAGTAAAAAAGGGCCATAATTTGCATTAAATTCATGCAAGAGTTATCTAACATGGTTGATTACATGACAGGGAAAGCCAGTGCAAAGTTTCAATCCAATATATGCACTGGTTATTGAAATATAACCAAGGTTAAAGTTTTGCATGCAAAACTTTAACCATATGCAACGCCGACGCCGACGCCGACGCCGACGAACAAGTGACTGTAATAGCTCTCATATTCTTCGAATAGTCGAGCTAAAAATGGGGGGCACAAATATAAGATTCATTGATCATATCATCAAGGATTGCATGCATGACTGTTGTAACTGCTTGTAAATAAAGAAAGGACAAATTGCTGGCTTAGAACCAGAAGGTCGTAACTACCAAATCGATATATTGAGAAAACAAGAGAAAACTGTCTGTAATTAACTCTTTACCTATGGGAAAACACGTTTTTAAAACTTCATATTTTGGTCAACATGACAATTTCAGATTTTCATGAAAATAGCCTCATGAGAAGCGCCTTGTGAAGCTGATTTCAAATATGTATGAGTCTTATAAGGTCGTAAGTGGTAGTTACAACCTTCTGGTTCTAAGCCATCGATATGACAGTTTTGCAGACAACCGAATGCTCATTACTTTTCTAAATGATGATCTAAGCTGTATGTTTTAAGCACAAATTAAGCTGCACAGTGAGTGCGACATCTTGATGAGGCTTTATATCTGAAATTAATCACTATATACCTGGTAATATACACATTACCTCCAGTTTCTGTTTATTTCCTTCAGCTAAACTTGGATGATGACATTTTCTGATTCTATCAATAATTGTAAGTTGATCATCTAAATGATGATCTAAGCTGTATGTTTTAAGCACAAATTAAGCTGCACAGTGAGTGCGACATCTTGATGAGGCTTTATATCTGAAATTAATCACTATATACCTGGTAATATACACATTACCTCCAGTTTCTGTTTATTTCCTTCAGCTAAACTTGGATGATGACATTTTCTGATTCTATCAATAATTGTAAGTTGATCATCTAGACCATGTCCCTCTAGAATATCTAACAAATCATCATAGCTCTGTGGCGCTGAAAATAACAACATTTTAACTGTGTACTGTACCATAACAAACAAGACACATGATAGAGAAACTAGGGTCACTGTCTGGTGAGAACAATGTTATCAGGCGGGGTGATATCGTTGGGTGGCGAGGTTTACCGAGATATTATGGCGACATTAAATTAAGAATTTGTTCTTAAATGTGACACAATTGTGGAAGGTTTACAACAAGAAGTTATGCAAAACTGGATGTGTGAAACATTACGCCAAATAACGTTTGAATGAACTTTGCGACGTCACTCAAAAACTAGGTGGGAGTGGTTGGTTTTAAAGGTCTGTGACGGGAGTGGTTGGTTTTAAAGGTCTGTGACGGGAGTGGTTGGTTTTAAAGGTCTGTTACTTTGTAAAAAGTTGGAATTCGCTGATATGTTCATAATCTGTTTAAAACAGTCTTGTTTTTCTATCGTTTTCTTATCATGATTTTCATTTTTTTTCACTAAGACCAGTTTTCCTGGAGAATGGCTCATATATAACCATTTGGAATGTTTTAATATTTGTAACAATGTACCTTTAAATGTATAAGGTAACTCTGTTTTAGCTTCGTTGATCATTGCTTGTTTCTTTTTCTCATCCACTTTCTTAATCTTCTTATCGGCCATCTTGGTTACTACGGCAACATCACCTGTGTCTTCTTCATCTGATTCAAGATCAGAAAAATTATCTTCATCTGCGTCTGAAAATGTCAAATAAAGTTGAAACATGTTGAAGTAATATCCTGCTCGCATAAACAGTGTTTTTTTATCATTTTTATGCAACTTATGTGACATTTTAACAACATCTATACAATTATATGAATATTCAGGGCTGTGTGTCTAAGTTCGAAGATTTTCTGTTAAATTCAAGGAACATTTTGACATTTTTCAAGGTAGTACCCAATTCAAGTGCTTTTCAAGGTTGAAACCAAATTCAAGGACTTTACAAGGCCTGTGTCAACCCTGATGTACATATCTTTATATCACATTGTTACCTGACAAAACTAGAAAATACTGCGATTGTTTAGATATGAGTGTACCTCGCCTCTTACATGAACTTGCAAAAAATAGTACTTAACTTCAGAAGGAGAGAAAAAGAACAAAAAGAAAGAAGCAGACAGATGAGTAGGATGCATATTTGATATGTTAAACCTAGGTCCCACTGAGTATTTTTTGCCTTGGCGATGTACTCACAATTTAAATAAAGTGGCTTCGGGAGGCATCAGGAACAGAGATTTCACAAAAATTTTAATAACTCCCCTGCAGCTTTCCCCTTTATCACGAGGACTATTTACCCGATGCCTTCTAATGCATATTTATTTATCAGGAGTACATCGCCGAGGCCTAAATGCTCATTGGTACCTAGGCATTTGATCTAAAACAATGAATAAACACAAACCAGAATCAGAGTTTTCTCCCTTTTCTTCATCATTTTCTCCTCCGCTTTCATCATCTTCATCACTTCCATCCTCCTGCCCGCCATCATCATCATCATCATCATCATTATCATCATCATCGTCACTCTGAGCATTGCTCTCTGATATTTCTTCATTCATTTTACCATCTTTATAGCTCACATAATCAAAGTCATGGTTTTCCAAAGCAAACCTGGTATGGCAAATTAATAGCAATTATAGTTTATACCAAAACTGCAGTGACATAGTTAATATAAGATAGCGATGGTTTGTTCTATGTCTGACTCTTGTGTGACTGGCTAGGTGTTACTCTGTGGCTTTGAATCGTCTGTGCGCTACAGTATTTATTGACATAATATACAGTGATCACTGAGTGACTTAGTTTTTTTTGGGGGGGTTAGGGGTATTTGTCGTGGTGTTGTGGTTTAGCTCGGCTAAGAAATTTAATCCCCACAATTAATCAACCTTCAAATTACAGATTTTCTCCTTCCATTTTCTGCAATCAACAAAAAGTGAAAAACTCCACAAAATTGCATTTTACAAAAAAAATCACGAAATTTACTGCCCAAGAAAATAAGTAATTTTACAGAATATTCTATCTAAATCAAGAATTTATTTCAGTTTTTGGTATTTTCTTCATAGTAAATGACACCAATCCAGATCTTTAATAAAGAATTCCCGGATTTTAGCTCAAATTCCACACTGACTAATTTCACAATTCCCTGACTTTCCCTGACCTTGAAAGCATTATATTTTCCCTGACCGTGGGAACCCTGTAAATATGCACAAGTTAGTTCACCTACCCATCATCCAGGTCATCAGCTGACTTGTGTGTAGGTTTTGGTCCCACCTCATCCTCTGTGATGCCCTTCATACGCCTCATTCTATCAGCCTTAAATAGTTATAAAAAGTCGACATGGGGTTCATGGTTTTGAATCATGCCAATTGGATGAGGGATACTACACAACTTTATAAATAATATTTGATGAATTGATGAAGCCTCATGCATTCATAAAAGCAAAGTGAGACGCTGACTGTGAGATATCAACTTAAGGCAAGCAGTTAAAACTATATCAGATATAATATTATAGTTGATTGTAATACTGAACAACGTTATACTGCAACTTCATATATCTCATAATATCTGACTGATGTGGATTGTCATGTTGTGTAGTCACATTCTATCTTGTTATTTTGGGCAACATTTTTAAGGACTTTGCTGCCAGAGGTGCAAACAACTCATTCCATTCCCCTATACCAATTTCGGACTGTTTTGTAAAAGCAAAATATTCACTACATAATTACCTCTAATTTTTCTAATCTTTCCTTTTCATCTCTGGCTAATTCTTCCGGTGATTTCAACCTGTCTGTTGCCTGGCAACAAATAATAAATCCATTTAATATCACATGTGAGCATCGCTAAATATGAGTAACCAGCACACATAGCTCAGTCGGTAGGGCAGAAAATTAGCAACCACTACTGATCTCGAGGTTGTGGGTTTGAATTCCGACTAAAATTACTGATAGTTTTTCGGATGAGACTTTAAACCTTGAATAGGGGCATCTTCTGTATCAGGCACTATCCCCCAAAAACTAAAAGTACTAAAACTCTTCTGGGGACCTCACCAATATGGATTATCCGGTGGAGAGGATAAAGAAAAGCACTAAATCACTAAATATGATAATTACAGGCTTTAAGCACCATTTAGTAAAAAAATGGGTTATTTTAGCCAAAAATAAGGATTAATTTGGCAATAGAGATTGCTACTCGCTATAAAGCCATTCTTAATCCTATGAGTGAAAGAATTTTTATTTTTGAGGTGGTTATACTGAAACATTATGTCAAATCCTGGAAATAAAAGTCAAGTCTGTTTCGGAAGCATATGAGACCTATATGGAAGATTGCATTATTGTAAATATAATTTATTATTAGCCTTGCAAAATTAAGACTTTACTTACTTATTACTAGATAGAAATATAGCACACATCCCTATCCCAAACATCTGCTTCAAACATGGATTTAAATCTTTTAAATTCAGCATAGGAAATTTTGAATTACCATAACTTAGTCGATACTTGGAATTTTAGGTCAAAAGTTTTTTCTTCAGTTCAGTTCAAGACTTCTTTTTTTCCCTACGTTTCGGGCCCACGAGGGTAACCCTATTTATTGTCCCTGTCTGTTGGTTTTGAGGGGGGTCGGAGAATCATCCCCCACAAACCTTACAATATTCAACAGCAAAATTAAACAATAAATACAATGATACAATGAAGCAAGTCAATAACAACAATGCAATTTAGGGGACAATAGAAGGGGATTTGGACCTTTTTCTGTCAAAGAGTGACAAAAATAATAACATGTTTCACCACCTTTATGTAATCTAGAGAATGACAATATATCTTTTTTTCTGTACCTTTGTTTAAACACATTCTTTCAAGACTTCTTTCCAGTACAACAGGTCCAGTGATTATAAATATTGGAGAACATACCCCATGCTCCAACTCATATGCGACACTCCAAATGGAAAAATTTCTTAGTTAACAGGTGTAACTTCTTTATTACTGAATGGAAACATATGAAATGGGGGTTCATTTTCTTAATTTTAGTTCATTTGCTACAAGTTGGTGTTGGTTTCCATACAAAATTCTAAATAAGCTGTTTTTCAAGTTGGAGCATGGATTTTTGAGTATGAGCAATGTTTTTAAATCACCTGGCCAGTTCTAAGTAGGATTTTATTATTTTGTTACATTATTTTCTCAGGAATTTGATAGTTTGAGTGTAGAAGATGGATTATACTAACCTGTCCTTTAATCTCAAACTGTAAGGATCTGACAGTCATATCAAAGTCATCCGACTGTGGCTTCACCTCCGTCTCACCTCCATCCTGAATATACATTATATTGTACATTTGTACATACATATTTGATAACACTTTACAATATTTGACTATTTGTGATACAACTGTTATTATCGGAATAAAAAGTAATTACAATGTCCAACACTTAACTAATCATGACAAGAAAATGATATCAACCACTGCAAGACCAACGGTCATGCAGTTGTCACAAAGTCTAAAGCTCAAGCCAAAATTAGTAAAACTGCCATTTTAAAATTCCAGTTGCAGGTGATATTGGAATCAATGGTTTACCCTTCCATATAAGTATTACATTATGTTAATTTTTCTTCCCCCCACTCTCAGAAAATTGTCTTTTTCACGGTCATTATAATATGAGTGTAAATTTTAGGGGACAATAATCAATAAAGGCTCATCAAGACCTCAGGTCCGTGAAAGGTGCCCTATGTCACCTATATATACATATTATATTTTATTAACCAGCGATTTTGGACACTTTTCACGGACCTGTGACACTGACCATTTGATACTAACCTTTTTCTTGCCCTTGGTGACCAATGAATGTAAGGCCCTCCATTGTTCGTCTAACTCTACGGTCATCTGTACCGTAGCCTCCTTTTCTGTCTGACGTTCATGCTGAATAATACACATGTGAACATCATGTAGTACATACAATATCAGGACGAATTTGTGCCAGTGGCGTAAGCCAGTATCTGACTATATAGGAATGATATCATATGATACAACCTTGTTGCAACAAAGGACATAATGCTGACATACTAATATATGGAGATATTATTAGGCCCCTTTCCCCTAGCTGCAGAGTATACATTTTCCCCATAAAAATTCCCAGTTTTCTCATTTAAGTCTTGCTCAATCTTTTTTCTACCTAAATAGTGTAAATTGATGAATAAATAAATGCAGAATGGATTGAAGTAAGTTTGTTTGACCTCTCATGCTTAAAATACCACCAATAATCAATTATTAAACTAGACATTGAAGGAGAATTTAACAATAATGTAAAATTCCTCTTTTGGCTTTTCTGCGCTCCTATGGGACCGGACCTCTTTCCCCCCAAAAGAAACACTACTGTACTTACTTTCTTTTTCTTAGATTCTTTAATCACATCTTCCATTCTTTCCTTCCAAGATTTCTTCTCATCGTCGGGCTTCTTTCTCTGCATAAATCCACCAAAATGTTCCTCAGCAACTATCTTCGCTGTAAACACAAAATACAACAACATGCAATTTTTATGTTTGAAAAAAAAATTCTTGCAGTTTTTCTTTTGATCTGAGTTCAAAGCATCTTTTTAATAATTTTGTTCAAATAAATTGGATCACACAATTTCTAACAAAAAAATCTGCTCCCAATTTTTAACAAAAATGTTTGCCCTCAAAAGATAAAACAAGAGCACCGCTATACGGGGCAATATATGCACGAAGGGTTTTGTTTCAGGTTTTGGTACCAAAATTTTGACAGTTGAAGGCAAAAATACAGCCCTGAACAAAAAATGGAAGAAATCCCCCTCAAGAGTGACAGAGCGGAAGGGAAACAAAGTCATATGACCTTTAAGCCCTAAGTGTGACCTTGACCTTAAAGGGACCCCTCCAGAACATGCGCTCTGCACGTCGTCTTGATGTGGTCAACACTTGTGTCAGGTTTCTTTAAAATCCTTCAAGAGGTTCAAGAGTGACAGAGCGGAAGGGAAACAAAGTCGCATGACCTTTAACCCCTAAGTGTGACCTTGACCTTAAAGCGACCCCTCCAGAACATTCGCTCTGCACATCGTCTTGATGTGGTGAACATTTGTGTCAGGTTTCTTTAAAATCCTTCAAGAGGTTCAAGAGTGACAGAGCGGAAGGGAAATTGCTAACGACAGACAGACAAACAGACAGACAGACGGACAGACAGACACACAGAGGCCATAACATAATATGGCCCTTTGGGCGTATAATAACCCCTTAGTCAGCTTCCTCAGTGATCAAAAGGCCCATTTAAGGGTCATACTGTAAAATCATTAATTTTTGTATGGGATTAAATTTCGTGGATTTTGTGGTAAACCTTCATCCAAATCAAATCCCATCAAACAATAAAATCCACGAACTAAAGTCCCATTAAAAAGGTCTGTTTTCCAAAACGACAAAATTTCGTCCCATAGAAATTAAATGATTTTACAGTATGTAACCCCTAATATCTCACCTGCAGCCCTTTTATCATCATCGTCGTCGTCGTCATCACTGATAACCGGTTCATCAAACTTCTCAATGTCGGCTAACGACTGCCCATAATGTGTGAGTTCTTCCTCTTCATTCAGACTGAACTTCCCAGGCTTCCCAGTCGTTTTCTGTGTAAACAAAATATACCTTCAAATAATAGCAAGACCTTGGAATTTCTCGAAAAAAGATTTTCGGCAGTCAGGCATTATTTGGCAGAGATTGTTTTTAGTAATGGTGACCTCGACCCCACCAGTCTCAGTTTCAATCCCAAGCAAAGTTTTCATATAACCTACGGTAGTACCTACTGCTACACAACAAGTTTCATCATGATATCTCATTTTAAATTCAAGTGATTGATCAATCAATCGGAAACCAAATTGTGGACACGTACGCCCTCCGACCAAAATCGCCATTCTAATAACCAGACTTTTGTTTATTCTATTGACAACTTCATAGTCCTTTCTTACCGACTAGATGCTTTTGCTTCTTTTCACCAGCATTTAATGCATTACAGCAAGTTTCAAATTGGATGTTTATTTCGTTATATGCCGTCACAATACGCCTTCAAGCCGTAAATTGATAATTTACCGGGTACAGTAATTACCTGTAAGAAGGCTTTAGTTGCTATCGAATGTGGGTGAAAAAATGTTCATGTTAACTTACACTCCTTTCCAAAGCGTATCTTTTCATCATTTTTTCTTCAAGTGAAAGTGAAGTATCATTTTCACCAAATCTTTTATCAACAAAACGATTCTTCTTAAACTGATGTTGATATTCCTTTAGTAAGGTCTCCTTTCTCTGAAAGATACAGTCACAGGGACGAATCAAAATTCCAGTTGACAAATGAAAGATATAGGATTTTTAAGTAGCATGACTGAGTTAAAAAATACCTTGATGGACTTAGCAAATATTTGAGTTTCAAAAACAATGGGACACACAAACACACTGAATGACAGGACAATCATTCACAAATGATGCTAGTAAAGTCTAACAAAAATGTGTCTCTACTCTAATGTTGTAACAATAAACTGAAACACACTTTTTGGACCTTGATATTATTATTCATATAGTATAATATATGGAATATGAACTTAAACGCAAAGGGTTTCAAATAATACAAACATGCTCAAACTAAGAAGGGTTTACAGTCTGCAAAATTAGCACTTGTCAAGTAATTGACATTACGCCAGTTGTCAATCCATACCCTTTTAAATCAATTTTAACGGTAAGTTATAATCACATGGTCCAATGGATTAACTTGAAAACCTTTGCCAGGCAGCCTTCGACAAACAACCAGGAGGAGCGATCTCGGCTCTGGCGTAATGTCAATTGTTGTTTGGGGCAAGTACTTTTGGCAGTAATTATTATGTGTAGCCAATATTAGGAGTTTGCTGTCAGATTCGGGCAAATAGTTTGAACTGCTAAATTCACAGACTGGTTCTATAACAATAATATGTACACAAATCTCACCTTCTGATTTGCCTTGGATCTGGACACACCTGGCATACCCTGGTCATACTTTGTCCGCTTTCTACCCAGTATTTCATGCTTCTGTCGATTGATTTTAACCTCAAATGGGTTTGTTTTCTTTTCTCCTCCTTTCCTTTTATTTCTGACATGATCCGCACTCGTCTTAGTTTTCTTCTTACCCATCTTATAGGCTTATTTTAACTGAAACAGTTCAATAATATTCATATACAACAGTTAACAGCATGGCAGAGTTGGCATTAAACCCACTTTTTCGTTTAAAAACCCTACCCAAATGGGTTTTGAGGTTTTAATGGGTTTTAAAGGGCAATAAGGGGTTTTCAAGGGTTTTATAAAAATAATTTTGGATTTTTTTTTCATTAATAATTTCAAAAAAGTTACATGAAGAAGTTTCTTGAATAGCACCTTTGAAGGTGTCAGACAGTGTTTAACATTGTATATCACACCTTTGGTCTTAATGAATGTTAACCTACATGCTACTTTCAAGATCAGTTAACCCTATAATAGGGTTATTATTGTCTTGCATATGATTTTTTCAGAAATAATTTTCTTGAAACCCACAAAATATGGAAAACATGCTTAAAACCCATTTAAACCCAAATTGGGTTTTAAGAGATAAAACCGTACCCCAGGTTTTAAAGGGCGGGTTTTATGTGCCAACCCTGCAGGGTGGACATGACTTTTTGGCTAAGTTGGCAAGTCAAATCTGTCAACAAAAAGAAGGTAATTTACTAAAAACAATGCTAGTTCAAAATTAAACACAATTAAAGGTAGATATTTTGAGTGGTAGAGACATAATTTGACCCGACCAAAACCATTTTATTGCCCGTTTATCAGTTAAATGGTGGATTCATGTATGAGTGGACCGAGACTTGTCGTACCTGTTCTCTTACAGACTTCCCAATAGTCGACGACAATCTGTCGGACTAACGGTCTGACAGACATGGAGAAGCCGTCAGACCAGAAGGAAATCTGTCGGACCGATTTTTGTTCGCTAAAATCATACAAAAAAACATATATTTTCAATTTCCCTTTTAAGACGATGTACACATAGTAAGATATGGCTTTCCTCGTTTCCGAGTACTGTCATCGAGAAATCAGCATTAAATTTGCTGGCCAATTACCAATATTCTTTCGATTTTATCCATATTTTTCCATGTTTCCCACGCGAAATTGGAAGAGACTCATTAAATAGGAGTACAAGGGTGTGTTCGTAAGACCTGTGTAAAACACTGTCCAAACTGTTCCTGTTCCAAGTACTTACGAACAGAATAAAACTGTTCCTAATAGTGTTCCACTCCAAACGACTTACGAACAAAACGGAACAGGAACAGAACAGGAAGTAACAATAATAAAAATAATTTTAAAGAAATAATATTAAGAAATAAAACTTTTAAGGTGGCCGATATTGTTAGTTTCAGCCGTTATATTGGTGGAAGAAAAAATGCCACTAGAAAATTTCCCATTGTAAAAGTTTGGTCATTTCCGTTTTATCCCGTTGACATACTATTGCCAAGGTGATCAGAATAACACATTTCGTGAAGTTTCCGGTTGTCTAGTTGTTGTTGTAATCACATGACCTGTTCTGGCTGCACCACCTTTTATTTGGGAACAGATAGAACAGTTCCGGAACACTGTTTCGAATAGTTCTACTAGTAAAACTCAGATACTCGCGGTATGAATATGCTCCTATACTGAGTTTTATAGCTCTATTAATAGCTCTCCATAGCAAAGTGTAATTTGCAAACTAAACCACCTATTCTGTATTTAACAGCTAACATGGTCATAGTAACGCTTATTTCATTCATAAACTAAAAAAACATCATTAAATATACCTTTACACAACCAATATTAGATAAAACGTTTTTCTGACAGCCGCCGTGAATCAATTTCAGTTGACCCCATTTTGGTTATCTAATGTAGACGCACGTGTCTTAGACGAAATAATTAATCTGTACAGAGTAGTCGTTCTTGATTATCGTTCCGGATTTTATGTTCCGGATACCGGGTTTTAGCCACTTTTTTCGTCTAATAAAAATTCGCCATATTGTTGTTTGTCAACATTCTGGAAATTTCAGTAATTTGGCAGTGGAAGTGAAACTGGATTAATTCGTGTATCAGTGAGGTTAGTGTTCTTGCATATATTGGTATTGAACGATAGGAAAGGTATTTATGAAGGCATGTGTGGTGTGCTTTAACTGTATATTGAATTTAAATGCTCTAAATCGGTCACCAAACAGCGACAAAGAATCGTGTCGCAAAAAGCTATGCACATCTAAGAGCCGCTATTTAGCACCCAAGTTTGTGAAACATAGTGTAGCATACCGTGAAGCAATCGCAGGGTCTATCATTAGCACTATGTTTCGAAGTGTTCGTAACGCTGTTCTATGTTCTGGAACACAGAACAGTGCGTTACGAACACACCCCAAGAATGCAGAGTTAGAAAAATGGATCGCGCTTTGCGATTGGCTTATGAATTTATAACCGACCAATCAAATAAGTCTTACAAAGTACAAGCGGAAATGAACCCAATACAAAACGTACCCAATGCAAACGTACCCCGACGATAACGAGCCATCTGACACGCTAAACTGTCAGTTTTTTTTGTTTGTAAGTTGCTGAAACAGGAACAGAAGGAACACTATTCTGGGTGTTCCAGAACAGACGTTACGAACACACCGCAGCTGTCCCCCCGCAGCTGTGGAAGGGTAGGGTTATGACAAGTCTGAAGTAAAATTTCCCGGCCCATCCCCAGGGGTGGGAGGGCCGTGGATGCAACTTATTGGTACATAAAGTGACTATCAAATTCGTTATTTTCTGCTAATAATGTTTAGCTACATCGCGAAATTATATGACAAATCGAGTTTAAGCAATATTGCGATCATGTCGATGCATTACGATACACATTCTCACATGAACAAATAATAAAATGTTATATGTGTTTAGAAAATGTAATTATTTTATCTTTTGGCTTCAATAAACGAACAAAATAGCACTCACGTGTTTTTGTTTTGATGTTCATTCGGCATATCTCGGTCACAATAAATTTAGTTGTGTCTAACCTAAATTTAGTTGTATCTGACCTAAGAAAACAAGCGACTTCTTTTTTTGCGACAAAGACGAAAAACTCGATTTATAATGCTTGTTTCATCCATGGTAAGTTGAAACGGATCAATTGTATCTGCAAGATTGACTGGTAGAAGTGCAAAGACGCATCAAAGCGCATTTTACGATAGGACAGAAATTAAAGTGTACTAAATTTCGGATGAATAATATTCGGATAAACAACTGCGAAGTTTATGCTGAATAGCTTCAAGCTGCATCTCAGACTCGAAATGGTAGTAATTAATGCATGTCAGATTAACATAAAAGTTTCACATCCATGTAGATTACTAAGCATAACTACGTTTTTACCATGTTTGGTTCTCAGCCTTTTGTCACTAAGCTGTAATATCTAGCCTTTTAATTTGTCTCCAGTTACTTTGTAAACTATTCATCCTCTCAATCTTTGTCTACCGTAATGAGGTCAGGAGTCGATTCCGACTGTAAATGTTGACCTCAGTCAGAGGGTAGGTCTAAAATGAGATAGTCGCTCCTTTCCACGTACAGGTAGAAATCTCGTTAAACTATAACCAAGTGTCTCTATTTACTGCAGACATTCGTTGCAGAGCTAATTTGCATGCGAAAAGTTAATATGAAAAGAATATACAACAAACTTTTGTTTCATATTCACCACAGGCAGTCCTGTTTATCGTATCAAAGACTGTAATTTAGGTCTTTCATTGCATATTCGTCACACTCGTTCGGTCACAGACTTGATTTGCATGCGAAAAGTTAACATCGAACCAATACTTGATTATTTTTGTATCCATTGCAAATATATTGTTTTACTTATGTCTAAATTCTTAATTGTGATGATTGTACGGCACTTTTGAACATTTATGAAATTTATATTATGAGCTAAAATCATCAACTTTTTATTAGAATATGAAACAAAATGTATAACTGCACGGTGTACATATTCTGATAATTCAGATTCCTTGTTTATTTAGTTACACTATACTGTAAAATCATTTAATTTCGATGGGACAAAATTTCATAGTTTTGGTAAAAAAGACAATTTCGATGGGACATTAATTCGTGGATTTTACATTTCAGGTAATAAATACAAGGGTAAAAAATGGTCGATGATATTTAATTTCGTAGTTGAAGGTGAACCACGTAATCTATGAAATTTAATCCCCCACGAAAATTAATGATTTTACAGAATACATGCATTGTTACATACATATACCTATGTCTTTTACAGGAAATAGATGGACAGTCAAGCTATTATGATGTGTTGCATTCCGATGAGCCAGAGAAATGGCAAGAAGCATTATCGTATGTATATTATTGCATATTAGTAATTTTCAACCTCTGTATGGCAACACTCTTTGGGAGCTACAAATAAATCCTCAAATTTTCATTTGTCATAATTACCGGTATGTGACTGTTGACTTTTGGTCTTGTATAATAATTTTATTTAACTTCACCATTATTCATACATTTATTTAATGTACGTTTATAAAGTTATGTTCACTCAGTCTGTTGGAGAATAAAATATTTTAATGGTTAAATTAACATGTTTTCCTTATTTGTTCTTTCAGATGGACAAAGAATTCAGTAATTGGAAATAACAAGCAGAAGTCTCTGGCTATCAATCATGGTGTTATCCCAAGGTAGGTTATACAGTCAACTAGCAACTAATAGTTCAGTTTTTAAGAAAAAGATATTAATTGTGCCCCCTTACTTATTATATAGTGTTGGTGCGGTCCATATGTAAAGCTAATCTTGTATTGTGAACTCCTCACAAACTGTTGGGTGGAACTTCTTCAAACTTTTACAGATTAACTACCCTGGTGTATAGTTTACCATAAAGGATGGACTTTTTGCTGCAGCAATTTTTATCCCAATGGGGTCACCTGTGTCAATTGACACATTTCTAGTGTCCATGAGTCATGCAAAGCTATAGCTGATAATATCTATCTACTAAATGTGAACAGTTTAAATGACTTTTGGCTTTAAATTTTCAAGAGCTGCAAAAGTATTTCAAGACCTTTAAACCTGTATTATAAACATAGCAATTTTGACTCTTGTGTCAAAACTGATATTTTTTATCAATTCAAGACTCAGTTTTTAGATTAAAATGAAAACTTTTATCTTTCCTGAATTGTAGTGTAAAACACTTTAAGATTTGATATCTGGTACTATATTTTTATGCAAGGGTTGTAATCAAATAAGAATTCATGAAGTGTATGCAAGGGAGGTAATCAAATTAGAATTTATGGACTGTATGCAAGGAAGGTAATCAAATCAGAATTTATGGACTGTATGCAAGGGAGGTCATCAAATCAGAATTTATGGACTGTATGCAAGGGAGGTAATCAAATCAGAATTCATGGAGTTTATGCAAGGGAGGTAATTAAATCAGAATTCTGGACTATATGCAAGGGAGGTAATCAAATCAGAATTCATGGAGTGTATGCAAGGGAGGTAATTAAATCAGAATTCATGGACAGTATGCAAGGGAGGCAATCAAATCAGAATTCATGGAGTGTATGCAAGGGAGGTAATCAAATCAGATTTTATGGACTGTTTTGTACATATTTACTTCAGATTGTTACAATGGTTGGTGGATGAGGATGCCCCACAGGCATTGCGTACAGATGCTGCTATTGTCATGGGTTCTATTGCCAAGGGAACAGTGGAAAACATTAACACTCTAGTAGAAGAGGGCAGTGTGTCAGTCTTACTGAAAGGTATGCTTCAGGGGATCTACAATTCCAGAATAATCCGGAAATCTGGATTTGCTGCTTAAGGAAGAATGATCTTTTCTGCACAATAAAACAATGTTTGAAACCTTGTTAAGGTGTTGGGTTGGTTCTTATGTCACCAAAACCGATTTGCCATTCGTTTTCAGGATTGGGAATTATGCCATTGTAGAGGCCCTATTACTTCTAACTATAAATTAATCTATACTCAAATTTTCGACCATGCGGTCTTTTTCAAGAGATATGATTCACTTATAATTTTTCTACATTTTTTGTACAGCTTCAAGTCTTTGCATTGTAACTTGTTATGACGTCTCCATGATGTCATGACGTCATTTCCCGTAATATTGAAATATATGACGTCATGACGTCATGTTACATTTGGCGTACTGCTCTGGAATTAAGTCCAGATGGAAATTTGGTGTTGAGCTTATTTATCCATTCGCTCTCTTTAATGAGACGAGGCGACTTAGACCGGCCCCGAACTTTTTCTAGAATAGTCACCTTAAGATTCTTAATTGAATGCCCTTTACTATTAAAATGAAACGATACTGCCCTTTTCTTGTTAAGTCGAATATCGCGCAGGTGTTCCTCCATGCGTTCTTTCAGTTCCCTTCCTGTTTGCCTACATATACCGTCTTATCGCACGTCGTACATATCAATCCATAGACTACATCTTTCTCAGTACAGTTGATGTCCTTATCTGATTTAATCTATGTTGATGTATAACCTTCTTTAATTTACCATGGACAAGTATGTCTTCAAGGTTGCGATCCCGCCTATAGGCTGCCATTGGTGGCTTCTTGAACACTTCCTGCATTCTGTCTGATTTGTGTAGTAGACCCATGTGTTTATGCAGAATGGCTCCTACATTTGGTAGTTGTTTGGCGTAAGTAAGTACAAGGGGAACTCTGTTGCATTTATCTTGTTTTTGTTTGTATTGAAGTAATTCTTCTCTGGGTATGGCATCCACTTTCTGCAGCTGTGCCTTGATGTGTTTACCTGAGTAACCTCTTTTGCGCAACTGTTGTTTAAGTTCACGACGTCTTTTCTGGTAATCTTCATCATTTTGACATATTCTTCTAATTCGTATACCCAATCCATAGGGTACCGCCTTTTTGGTGTGAGGGGGGTGGTTTGATTTATTTTGAAGGTGTAAGTGCTTATCTGTAGGCTTGCTGTATAGATCTGTTATTAGTCTGCCATTATCTACCGGTAAGCGCACATTGGTGTCAAGAAATTCATTGATGGAGTGACTGTATCGCAGCTCGATCTTGATGTTACTATGAATGTTATTAGCATATTCTGTAAATGACTTCAAGCTTTCCTCGCCATGTGTCCATAGTCCAAATCCATCATCAATAAATCTTTTATAGAAGATGGGCTGTTTCTCAAACTGGGTTAGTTTCCTGTCCCAAATACGCATATATGTACAAGCAAAGTTTTTTCCAAGTATCACAAGATTTTAATGTAATACATGTATATTTTGTTGCAGGACTGGCTGGACCAAATCTTCCGTTTGTAGAAGCTTGCTTGAGATGTCTACGTACCATCTTCATCAATAACAACAACTGTACAAGTCTGATATATCAGGTAAAATGTCTCGCAGATATTTGGTTACTGTAAAATCATTAAATTTCAAGGATTTCGAGGCTCACCTTTACCCACCAAATCAAATCCCATCAAACATTATTTTGGCCCTTGTATTGATTACCTGAAATGCAAAATCCACGAATTAAGGCCCCATTGAAATGGATTTTTTTTTACAAAACTCACAAAATTTTGTCCCATCAAAATTAAATGATTTTACAGTATTATTTAGAATATCAAACACTTCTAGAGTGTGTGTACAACAAACAACCAATTAAGCATTATTCAAAGGCAAAAATGAGAGCCAGGGTTAGTGCTCGGGATTGATATTATTATGCCCCAGCATCTCCTGGAGGCATTTAGTGATACACCTGTCCGTCCGTTTGTCTGCTTGTCTGTCTGTCTGTCTGTTACAAAATGTTGAAACTCAAATATTTTTGAAGTCCATCAAGGCATTTCTTTCAAACTTTTCATACTTTTTACCATCATAAACACAATGCATTACCAAAGCCATGAAACACTATCCCACATTCAATAGAATAATGTCCCCTGAGTGACTTAGCTATTTGATATGGACAAGGCTTCCACCTGGACATAAGCGTTTACTGTCTGAAAGCAGTCTAGTTTTATTCAAATTAAACATATATTTGTCAAAAGAGGTTGCATAGATACATGCAGAAAATAAACTGTCTCATATTTGTATGCACTATTGTGAAGCTTTGAGAAAACACTTACACCTTGTACATGTTTTTGTTTATTTCAGGATTCGACAGTTTTACCACATCTTGTAAACATTATGCCACAGTCTGTATGTACACAGGAGTGTGTTACCAGTATTCTAGCTCACTCATGTCATGTAAGTTCAGTGGTTTTATTGCCCCCATATCGATAGATCGGGAGGCATATAGTGATTCACCTGTCCGTCCGTCTGGCCTGGTTAACCCAAATTGACCGTTTCTTCTAGCATTAATATGGCTTGCTACAAAGCTTTGAAACTTGCGTGTATGTTGTATATGACCACTCTCCACACGCCTGTATCACCTGACTCCATTATGACCTTCTGCTTGACCTAATTTTGGACTTATACTTATTGAAATGGCTTCCAAGGGGACATAAGCATTTATTGGACGGAGTCTTGTTTTCGGGTGATTTTATTGCCGAGTACGGGCTATGTTCCCAATTGAGAATCATATCTTTTTTCCCAATTTCAAACCAAAAGTTCCCAATTTAGAAATAAAGAAAAAATTGCGGGACAATTGAACAATTTTCCTGTCAAAAAAGCCAGCACAACTAAAATTGAGAATGCAAAACACTTAATTAAGTAAGTTAGACATAAAATTAAAAATTAAGTATGTTAGACATAAAATTAAAGTAATTGTACACCTATTTGCTTTAAGAGGTTTTATTGTCACATTTATAACCCCTGTGCAACCTATGTTGTAAGGGGGTATACTGTTTTCAGCTTGTCTATCTGTCCGTAGACAGATTTTTGTGGAGGCAACTCCTCTTACAGTTTTTGCAGGATTTCCTTCAAACTTTCGTGTGAAGGAAAGAACATGTCCTGCAATGATATTTGACAGAAGTATGGCCATTTGCAGGCCGAGGTATATCAGTCTGCCAAATTGCAACAACTCTAGTTGTATATAAATGTCAATTTGACTTGTGGGGCACTCTAATAAGTGAACCATGATGAAAATTGGGTTAGTCAATTATAAATGTTTCCATAGAAATTAAAGATGTAGCTATTATTATTGTCCTCCAAATGCTGTGTTTACTCATTTTGTTACTTAACTTATCTGCCTTAAAGATGGAAGAAAATTACTAAAACTTCAAAAGGCATATTATACCCAGGCAATATAAGAGAAACGCTCTTTAAGACAATGCAGTTAGTTTGGAAGAGTTCATTTAAGTGTCCTTTTAGCACTTGTCAAATCTACTGTAGGTATTCCATTTTTTAGACCACTGACCATCAGAACCGGATCTGTAGAAGTGGTATAGTTCCCGTCTTAGTATCGTTGTTGGCTGGTAATGTATATAAAGTACAGATGCCAACATTGAAATGTCTCTCGGTACTGGTGAAGGATAGTGACGAAAATTGTGCTGTTGTAGTTACAGGTGAGTGCTAATTAGGCCCCTACTGGTTTTCAACCGGATAAGACTATAGGTTTGCGCTCAGTCAGTCAGCCCGTCAAGTAAATCTGGATCCTGCCATAACTCAAACAGTGTTTTTCAAGCTTGGTTTATTTAACTTGGTATCTGGATAGGGACAAATAAGAAGATTATGCACATCTAAATAATTTTTTATTCTGATAAAAATTGTGGTTACCATGGAAACTGAAACATGGACAAGCTGGAAACCATGCTTGCAATTCCTTATTATTTGTGCTTGGAGCAATCAAAACTTAAGCTTCATCATTCCCCCCATCTTTGATGAGGCAGTATATTGCTTTGCTCATTTCTGTCGCTTGGTTCTTCAAACTTTACATAGAGGTTGGTCGGCAATAGTATATAACCCTTACTAATTTTGAGGTCAGCTGGTCAAAGGTCAATGTGACCTTTACCATTTTTTACTGTTGGGCTGCCATATTTGGGGGCATATGTGATTTGCAAACATCTCTTGTTCAATTTTTTTTTCAATGCTAATTTAAAAAAAAACCACAATAGCAGTACAAAATGCCCAACACAAACTTTATAAGGAAATTGCTGCAAGTTATAATAATATGTAACATGTAACATTTTAGCATCGCAAGATGGTGAGCCTCTAACCTTAACTGCTGTAAGACTGCTATAAGACTGCTGTAAAACTGCTGTCAATATTAATATGAACTATGTAACATTTTAGCATCACAGGATGGTGAGCCTCTAACTAACATATTGGTACAACTGTTGATGCGAGACAAGACATCGGAGATGCAGATATTAGCAGCCAAAGTTCTAGCATATCTGTGTAGAGGTGGAGCTATTGATCCACATGATCCAAAGATTGCCATGAAGGTAACATACTCTACTTTATTTCAGTGTAGTTATCATTGGCATTTACCTCCCTTTATGATTGATCAGAAATTAATCAACAAAAATAGGAGTAACTCCACTTCAATAGGAGTACTTGGCAGGTATGAAGTCTTCAGTGTGGCTTTCATTGCAGGGTGAGTGTATACTAATTTAAGGCTATCTTGAATTATGGATTGTTCATTCTATATCTGACTCTGGCATGGGTGGTTAGGAACTGCTACTGTTAGTGTGTGGCTTAGGATTGTATGTGGTGTCAAAGTCTTTTCATGTAACAACATGAAAAGCGAAATCCACAAATTAACGTCCAGTTGAAATGGTATTTTATCATCAAAATTAAATGATTTTACAGTATGTACATATTTTATTCAGACATTACCGTGTCTGGTACGGATGTGCAGTAAAGACCGTACACTAGAGGAGAACGTGGAGGGTGCAGAGACGTTGGCTTATCTACTAGAAGTGGACGCTGACTTACAGAAAACTGCCTCAATATCGGATCATATCATCAAGACATTGTCAGAGTACCTGAAGTATACGGATGTACAACAGATCAATAGAAGTGGCAAACGAAGTGTAAGTAAGACCTGGGTCCAATCTCTGGAGGCAACTCAATTGGAGCTAAATCTCATCTCAAATATTGTCATGTGTCGTTTGGATAATTTCCAAGAGAGGATGGACTAACAATTAGCATAAAAATTAGCAAACCTTATTCTAAGTTTATTACTGTAAATTTTAAAAAGTGCCACACCAGAATTATCTCAAATTCAGACTCTGATTTGGACAAAATCTCAATTTGAGATGAGTTTTTTGCATGAGATAGTTCGGGAGATCAGAGATAGTTCGGGAGATGAGGGCCTGGGCTGGTATTCACAAAACTTCTTACTAAAGGAAAACTTAAGTTTGTTGACTTTAGTTCAAACTGTCAAAGCTTGCCAAGTAATTGTGTTTTCTAGACTTGTTTAAGAAATGTTGATCTCCAAAAACAACTCAAGACGGATCCTCTATATGTTTGATTTTGTTTTTCTGTCTCCTTGATTTGTCATTCATATTAGAACTCTTATATTACAATGATAATGAACTCTAATGTTTCATCAACAGGATATAAATTGGGGAAATGAAATGAAGCAAGCAGCATTTAAAGCTTTTGCAGCTCTTGGTGCAAATGAGGAGGACATCAGAAAACAGGTACTTTCACTGATTGGAGTTTTAATGAGAGACATTTAATTTACTGAGTTATATCCCCTAGCAATTAACATTCAATAACTCAAGAACACTTTGCCCTAGGATCTTTAAAACTTTACATGATGGTTGGTCAGCAACTGTGGATGACTCCTATTGATTTTGAGGTCAGTAGGTCAAAGGTCATGGTCACTGTTACCTTTACCATTTCTTTTAGACCAAATTGTTTCCGTTCAATAACTCAAGAACACTTTGCCCTAGGATCTTCAAGCGTTACATGGAGGTTGGCAAGCACTAGTAAACTAGGTTTATCATTTTCGACTTGGGCTGACATGGTGGCATACATGTTTCACAAACATCTCTTATTATTTCTACAGATTATAGAGATGGACCATCTGATGGAGTATGTAGTGACAGGATTAAACAGTTCTGACATGAAGGTAGCGGCCGCAGCTATACGATGTCTGCACAGTTTGTCACGTTCTGTTCAGCTTTTACGTACAACATTTCAAGACCACACAGTTTGGAAACCACTAATGAAGGTGTGTGGTAACAAATTAGAGATTTTTGTCTTTTAGCAAGAAATTTTTTCTATCAAATCAAAAGTAAAAAATGACGTCTTGTCAGAATCTGTTTAAATTCACCAACCTTTCATAAACTTTCCCAAAGTTATCTATTTTGTGAATGTTATGAAACTTAACCCAAAATTAAGAGCTTAGTACAGCTGCGATGATAGCCCAGTGGTTAGTGCCTCTGGATTGATAACACAGCAGTCTGGATTCAATGCCCCTAGCGACAGATCAAATTCGGCCACGAAAATTTGACAACAATGTTGACTTTCTTCCACTTGTGAATCAGTTGTGGTAAGTTAGTTCTGGTTACTATAGGATACAGTACAGGTAAAGTGGTTTGGTAAGTCAGCCTTAGAGCATTAAGGAAACTTTGTTTTAGAAAGAGCTTTATTAAACCCGGGGCCTTATTAACCAACGTTGTAAGTCTAAAACTGAGACTTAGACTTTATAATGCCAAATTTTCTATTCGCTCTCATGTTGTTATAAATGTAACAATTTGGTATAAATAGAGGATCTATTACGAGTTGTCTATTGATATAGACTTATATTAAATGAGTTTGGGAAATTGTATTAAGCGAGCCTTTGTCGAGCTTAATAATGTTCCCTTAACGAGTTTAATATAAGTTTATATCAATTGACAACGAGTATTAGATTCTTTATATCACAGGACTCTAATAACATGTAAATGTGCACCTTTCAGCAAACGTCATTTTCAGCGCAAAATGATGTCATTTGGGAGATAAAATGACGTCATTTACATGTTATACTACACTCGTTACATATAGAGTTATACGTACTGGTTATGCTAACCCGGATACAAGGAAATTTATGTGATATATGGGTATACATGTTCAGTGGGTAACAACAAATAATCACATGGTTAAATCTAATTGCTATGAAATGGCAGTGATTATAAATGTTGTCAATTTTTAAGTCTGAGTTTCAGTCTTACAATGTTGATGAATAAGGCCCCCAGGAAAAACTAACAGATCAAAGTACACGGGGATAGTAATCTGCTGTATGTAAAGAAATGATACTGTAAAATCATTAATTTTTGTGGGGGATTAAATTTCGTGGATTTCAAGGTTCGCCTTTACCTAAAAATCAAATCCCATTGAACAATAATTTTGACCCTTGTATTTATCACGTGAAATTCAAAATCAACCAATAAACGTCCAATCGAAATGGTCTTTTTCACCAAAACCACGAAATTTCGTCCCATATAAATTTGTTCCATTGAAATTAAATGATTTAACAGTAGTAATGTACTGTATGTAAAGAAATGATACTGTAACTATTTCAGATCATACAAGAAGGTCCGGAGGAATTACTACAAGTCTCCACGTCCACTTTATGTAATCTCTTACTGGAATTCTCACCTAGCAAAGAGGTAAGATACTCAAACATGCACTTCATTTTACACCGCAGAGAATTTGGCCTGGGGTGGTATTCACAAAGCATCTTAAGGGAAGACTTAAATATTTTGACTTAATTTAAATATATTTTGCCTGTTATTAAGAATATCTTATAGTTTCTTGTTTATTGCAGCGCTTTACATAACGCTTCAAAACAATGTAAAAAGTTGATAATCTTGATTTTCCTGTTTAGCGGAATTTTAATTTTCCCTTAAGATTCTTTGTGAATACCGCCCCTGATCCTGATTTTTGTGCATGACTATATTACAAGGTTCTTGTGTTGAGTATATTAATTTCTGCTTGCAAAACGTGCATTATCAGTCTTAGATCTGTGACTAGCAGACCGTTTGGCAGCAAAGATAGACCTACCAAAGCGGTCTGTTGCGTAAGTAAGTAGTGTTGGACTAACAGAGTGCTGAGAAACAGTATGCTGTTGGTGAGTACTGCTCGCTAGTAGCATGTTGTTGTTTAGATGCAGAAAAGTGATACTGAAAAGCTCACTGTAGCACTTTGGCTATACAACGGACTCCATGCCACGATATTCAGAAGCATCGCAAGCATAAATCTCAACTGCAATTGAGATTTCGCTCAAATTAGAGTCGCGATTAGAGATTAATCTAAAGTTTAAGTGCTTGAAATTTTTCTGTTATTAATATACAATTCCTGTTTAGTTATCATGCTAATTTTGAGTCTAGCCTAGCACGAAATTATAATTAAGATGCATGCCAATATTTGAGATGAGATCTTGCTCAGATTGAGATGCTTCTGGAGATTGGAGATTGATGTGACATAAAGAGTTTGTATTGATATAATGCATTGACTTTATATTTTCAGTGTATATTAGACTGTGGAGCTATCACCATACTGGTTGGACTCACAAGTAGATCAGATCCAGGCTTAAGGCTAAATGGTATTTGGGGGTTAATGGTAAGTACATTATTTACCAGAAGTATAGTTTTCATATTTATAATGCACTTACAATTAGTCAATAATTAAGAGGCATTCTTCGGGAGGAATTTCTTCGAATTTATTCAAACATTCACAAATTAACAACCTTGATATGCAGCTGAACGTAAAGGAAATAATTTTTCCTATGTTAATTTCTACCAGAGTTATGTCCCTTTGTTACTTTTACTATATTCTCCAATGGGGCACCCGTGTTGATGGACACATTTCTAGTTTGTACTCTTTGTTTCAGAATATGACTTTTCAAGTTGAACAAAAAGTGAAATCTCAAGTTGTTGATGCTATTGGAACAGAACAATTATTCAGACTTCTGTCGGACCCAGATGCAAACATTGTTATGAAGACGCTTGGTTTATTGCGCAATCTGTTATCCAACAAACCGGTAAGTTTTTGTTTGTTGCCTTATGCTGGTGTCCGGTTGCCTTATGCTGGTGTCCGTTTGCCTTATGCTGGTGTCCAGTTGCCTTGTGCTGGTGTCCGGTTGCCTTGTGCTGGTGTCTGGTTGCCTTTAAAATGCTGGTGTCTGTTGCCTAAGGAAAGCGCTATGTAGCACTTTCCACGGGAGGTAATCCATGCCTTCTATATCTAATTGACTAATTTAAAGACCACCTAATATATTTTTCAAATCTTACTGACTGGCCTCTTATAACAGGACACTTTTGGCACAAATTTCACAAAATCTCAGGAAATATGTAATGCTTGGAATTGAAATTACACCAGAACAAATATAGGTTTTGAACTGTAGACCCTATTTGTTTACTTCTTATAAAAGGTCAAGTACATCTTTGAGATAGGATGAAGTGGTCACTGCATCACAGAATACTTAGGTCTAACCTGGCCTTGTTTCCTGACAACCAACTGTCCAACTGTGGATTTTGAATTTGAAAACAATACCTAAGACATTTTTTTACAACTTAGGGAAAGCACCCGTGAACATTCAGTATAAAATTCATAGGATTGGTGTCTTTGAGTATTGGAAAAATATATTGTAACTGAAGTTTTTGTGTCAGAAACCCTTCTTGTTGTGCCCCCTCACTTATTTATAGGTGGGAAGGGGGGGCATATAGCATTGGTGCTGTCCATCCGTCCATACATACGTGAGGCAAATATGTGTGTTGAACTCCTCACAAACTGTTGGGCAGAATTTCTTTAAACTTTCACAAAATCAATTACCTTGATTTGTAGTTGGCTGTAAAGGATGGAATCTTTGCTTTGGCAATTTTTACCAGAGTAATGGCCCTTTGTTAATTTTACTATATACCCCTATGGGGCACCTGTGTCGTTGGACACATTTCTAGTTATAACTTATGTTGATTCTGTATTACAGCATATTGACAGTATCATGAGTATCTATGGAAACCAGATAATGCAAGCTGTCATATTTATACTGGAAGGTGACCACCCTCCCCAGGTCAAAGAACAGGTAAGGCAATACCAAATTGTATTTTTGTTTAGCTTCCACCCTAAGGTTGAAAATCTATCTAGCTATCCTGAGACAAAAAAACAAAATACTCAGCAAAAAAACAAGTCATAGCGACTTCTATCCTCATGATATGGAAATATAGCTTTCAAGCATAGTCAATCATAAAAACTTACTGAAATAACTGAAAACTTGTCTGCATGAAAACCACTGCTATTTAGGAGTTGGGGACATAATATTGAACAAGTATGAAAACAATATGTTAACAAATGAGAGTTTACAAACTTGTTGTTTTTTCTTTCCCAAGATGCTCAAACCCATCCATCCGCGGACGCTAAACAAAGAAACAATTTAGTATGGCCTAATGTCTTATTGGTAGGGAGGTAGAGAAACAATGGCATATTTGTTTTTGTAACTTCCCATTCATGTATACAATGTTCATACAAATCTAAGTACAACCTCTCCTGAGTGGCCGTCTGTAGAGCAATAACCTCTCCTGAGTGACCGTCTGTAGAGCAACAACCTCTTGAGTGGCCGTCTGTAGAGCAACAACCTCTCCTGAGTGGCCCTCTATAGAGCAACAACCTCTCCTGAGTGGCCGTCTGTAGAGCAACAACCTCTCCTGAGTGACCGTCTGTAGAGCAACAACCTCTCCTGAGTGACCGTCTGTAGAGCAACAACCTCTCCTGAGTGGCCGTCTGTAGAGCAACAACCTCTCCTGAGTGGCCGTCTGTAGAGCAACAACCTCTCCTGAGTGACCGTCTGTAGAGCAACAACCTCTCCTGAGTGGCCGTCTGTAGAGCAACAACCTCTCCTGAGTGGCCCTCTATAGAGCAACAACCTCTCCTGAGTGGCCGTCTGTAGAGCAACAACCTCTCCTGAGTGACCGTCTGTAGAGCAACAACCTCTCCTGAGTGGCCGTCTGTAGAGCAACAATCTCTCCTGAGTGGCCGTCTGTAGAGCAACAATCTCTCCTGAGTGGCCGTCTGTGTAGCAACAATCTCTCCTGAGTGGCCGTCTGTGTAGCAACAACCTCTCCTGAGTGGCCGTCTGTGTAGCAACAATCTCTCCTGAGTGGCCGTCTGTGTAGCAACAACCTCTCCTGAGTGGCCGTCTGTGTAGCAACAATCTCTCCTGAGTGGCCGTCTGTGTAGCAACAATCTCTCCTGAGTGGCAGTCTGTGTAGCAACAATCTCTCCTGAGTGGCCGTCTGTGTAGCAACAATCTCTCCTGAGTGGCCGTCTGTGTAGCAACAATCTCTCCTGAGTGGCCGTCTGTGTAGCAACAATCTCTCCTGAGTGGCAGTCTGTGTAGCTACAACCTCTCCATAACAACACCTGTAAAATTTCCATGCTCCTTGCTTTGGGAAATTACTATCAAGCAAACTATGTACTGTACCCGCTTATTTAGGCCTGTACCAAATTTTTACAAAACTGGTGAGTACAGATACCCAAATACAGAGTTCCATTATACTTTGTCATGAAACAAAAAATCGAAAAATAAAAAAATATGGAGGTTAGAAATCGAATAGTCTGATTTCTTTACCTTCAGTAACATGTAGATGTGCACTAAGTAATGAATTTGTGCTGCACTTATTTTTGCCAGAGCTATGGACCTTTGCAGGTTTGGTGCATCAGTCAGCCCAATGACGACAACTGTAGCTATGCCCTTTTACTCCTATTGTATTTTTGAGGGTTGCGTGCAGGACTGTAGTACTCCTTTCTACAATAACTAGTCTGTTTGACAGTCTTGTGGGCAACCCTCGATTAGCTGTTTTTATTTCAGACTTTATGTATACTAGCCAATGTTGCCGGGGGCGACCAAGCCAAGGATTATATCATGGGCAATGAAGATGTTTTAAAAAAGTTAATGAATTATATGGTGAGTTCATGTACTGTAAAGCATTAATATCCGAGGGGGATTTAGTCTCTTGGAATTTGTGGAAGATCTCAACCACGAAATTAAATCCCCATGAATATTAATAATTTCTAAAGTTTATGACTTAGTGGACAGGATATCCTTAAAATTAAGTCCCCACAAATGGTCAGTTTAATCAAAACCACGAAATTTTGTCCCATTGAAATAAAATGGTTTTACAGTATTTTGTTTCTAATTATCAAGAACTTAAAAAGGACTTGGTGTTTGAGTGGATAGTTTTGTGTAGGTAAAACTACGAGAAGTTAAATTTTGTAGTTACTCCATTACGTAACAGAGTAATAGCAACTAAAATTAAAAACTAAACACATCCACCCTTTGTCGAGACAAAGTTGTATCTTACTTTATACTATAATAGAGAGATATAACCTTTTTAGGTCAAAGGGACGTCATGTTGGAGACAAGCGTTTTTGTGTCATAAATCCTTGTAGTGGACATAGAGGATCTATCACGAGTTGTCAATTGATATATAGAGGATCTTACATGAGTGTCTGTTTGCATAATGAATTTATTAAAGCAGTTGTAAAAAAATGATAAAATACGAGGCTAATTTTTATCCAACGAGTTTGATAAATTCTATATGTGACAAAAACTTATATTAAACAAGTTCCAGAAATTTTATTAAGCAAGCCTTTGATGAGCTTAATACTATTTTGTGACGAGTTTAATATAAGTTTATACCAATTGACAACAAGTGATAGATTCTTTATATCATATGACAATAACAACAGGATATATAAATGATGCAAAAGATAACGTCATTATATCCAGAAAATGACGTCATTTTGGAGATAAAGTGACGACATTTAAACGTTACACTAAACATGTGACCTATAAGTACATACATACATATTATACTAATCTGGATACAAGGAAGAAATTCATGTGATTTATAATTAAACCTGTTTATGTGTTTATTTCAGTTACATTTAAATGTGAATCTACAGATCTCAGCTACTATATGTATATCAAACCTGATCTGGAATGAGGAAGAAGGTACACTTTTATTGTAAATTTCTTACGCCCTGGCATCTACAGATGTGGAGTCATATAGTGATGGTCCTAGCCATTCATTCATATTTATATATTTTTAACCCAGAATTTTTCAAATATTATTACATCTACACTTTAATTATGTGACTTTTTTGTCTCAATTTGTTCATACGGTACAAAAATTTAACCTAATAAAAACAATTAACACTTCAATTCACCATTGAAGTAATTATTGTTGAGTACCCCATAAAATATAGTGCAATAGGATACCGGCAAGTATTAGCACTGGAGGATACGGGTACCAGCTTTTTAGCTCACCTGAGCACAATGTGCTCAAGGTGAGTTATTGTGATCACTCACCGTCCGTCGTCCGTCCGTCCGTCTGTATGTCCGTCTGTCCGTCCGTCCGTCCGTCCACACTTTCAAACGACATCTCCTCTGAAACCATTTGGCCAATTTTGGTGAAATTTTGCCAGGATGTACGTGGCATTGGGGGATTTAGTAATTGTTCAAATTATGGCCCTGGGGTCTAAATTGGCCCCGCCCCGGGGGTCACCGTTTTACATAGACTTATATAGGGAAAACATATAAAAATCTTCTTCTCTAAAACTACAATGCCTAGAGCTTTGATATTTGGTATGTAGCATCATCTATTGGTCCCCTACCAAGATTGTTCAAATTATGCCCCTGGGGTCAAAATTGGCCCCGCCTCGGGGGTCACCGTTTTACATAGACTTATATAGGGAAAACATATAAAAATCTTCTCCTCTTAAACTACAATGCCTAGAGCTTTGATATTTTGTATGTAGCATAATCTAGTGGTCCCTTACCAAGATTGTTAAAATTATGCCCCTAGGGTCAAAATTGGCCCGCCCCGGGGGTCACCAGTTTTACATAGACTTATATAGGGAAAACATATAAAAATCTTCTTCTCTAAAACTACAATGCCTAGAGCTTTGATATTTGGTATATAGCATCATCTAGTAGTCCCCTACCAATATTGTTCATATTATGCCCCTGGGGTCAAAATTGACCCTGCCCCGGGGGTCACCAGTTTTACATAGACTTATATAGGGAAAACGTATATAAATCTTCTTCTCTAAAACTACAATGCCTAGAGCTTTGATATTTGGTATGTAGCATCGTCTAGTGGTCCCCTACCAAGATTGTACAAATTACGCCCCTGGGGTCAAAATTGACCCTGCCCCAGGGGTCACCAGTTTTACATAGACTTATATAGGGAAGACATATAAAAATCTTCTTCTCTAAAACTACAATGCCTAGAGCTTTGATATTTGGTATGTAGCATCATCTAGTGGTCCCCTACCAAGATTGTTCAAATTATGCCCCTTGGGTCAAAATTGACCCTGCCCCGGGGGTCACCAGTTTCTATATTTACGCTCTACTTTTGTTAGTCTAAATTGTGCAGGGCTTCATTTATAATCAGGTGAGCGATATAGGGCCATCATGGCCCTCTTGTTGTAGTTGCCTGGTGTCTGTTGCCTAAGCAAAGCACTACCCAGTGCCTTCATTCAGTTACTTTCCGTTCAATTAAATATAAAAGGCATGAATTACCTCCCATGGAAAGTGCTGCGTAGTGCTTGGCTTAGGTAAGTTACAGACACCTAGATTGATAGACAAAGTGGTTTCTGTTCAATAAATGCTTCACCCTTGGATCCTCAAATTTTACATACAGGTTGGTCATCATCAGGAAATTATTTTGTGACAGACATGCATACCTGCCAAGATAGTTAAATCTAAAAAAGGAGTGATAAAGCGAAACATGTAACAAAATTAAATGTGGTTTAAAAGGGATTTAGATGCATAAACAAGGCATGTTTTAATTCTAGTGGTTGTAAATATGGAACAGAAGATCACAAAATGAACCAAATATATTTTTGTGCAAGGTAAGTTGACTTGGGAACCAGAAATTCATCAACGAAAATAGGAGTAACTCCACTTTAGTAGGAGTACATGGCATGTATGGACATGGATGGGTGTATGATTTGAATTAACTATGGAGTTAAGAATTAAAATTTTGTGAGTATTATATCAATGTTTTGTAATTTATTATTTTAGGTGCGTATGGACGACAGACTAAGTTACGAGAGATGGGTATACAGATGTTGTTACAGAAACTTCTTAACACAAGTGAAACAGTACTATTTGAAAAGTTTGTACTTATTTTTTTGTTTTACAATTTTGTTCGTAAATTATGATGGTAATTTATTTGATCGAAAATTGAACTTGCATATTGCATTGGTGCTGTCTGTCTGTCCCCATGTATGTAACGCAAATCATGTGTGTTGAACACCTCACAAACCAAATTTCTTCAAATTTTCACAGATTAACAACCTTGATGTGTAGTTCAGTACATTCATTTGCGGTAAAGGATGGAAATTTTTCCTGCAGCAATTTTTACTAGAGTTATGGCCCTGTGTTACTTTTACTACATATACCAATTGGGGCACCCGTGTCTAGTTTAAATTAGGTAAACTTGTGTAAGCAGCCAGCTAGCTCAGTCGGTAGAACATCAAGCTAATTTGAATATTTATGTAACAGTCTGGGAGTGCCTAATGATATTTCCAGCATTGCTTTACTGCACTCCTAGATCACAGGTTATGTAATAATAGAGCTTATTATCTTCTCTTTTCAGAGTGAAATCAGCCTTACAGCAATTTACATGAACACTGTCAGCAATTTGTTAACTGCCATTTACATACATGTATATAATTAAAACTTATATTTGTAATTTGGATGAATTTGATGGTCAGGTGGGCAGGCCTTTTTGTGCTGCATATCTCCAAATGACTTCATGCTATAGTTTTAACTTTCAAAATTATATGTTCCATGCAAGTTTGCAACTCTAAATATTTATCAGCATTTTGTCCCTATTGTGCAATACGGTTGTATATTTGCATATACTGTAAAGTGAGATACAAACTTGTTGCACCAAACAGAAAATTTGAAGTTGCTGTGATTATGTTTTCGATTGAGTTATGGCCCTTGATTGAAAACATGGTATTCAAACATTTTGCACATTCGTTGTTCTTTCTTTTTTCTTTGGGGTTCATCTGTGAGCATGCACCTCAGTAAAATGCTTGGAGTGAAGAAAGTGCCATTCCACCATATATTATGAGAATTCAAGTATTCAGATGTAGGCCCTATGGTGTGCTGTTCCACCTTGAATTATGAGAATTTAAGTATTCAGATGTAGGCCCTATGGTGTGCTGTTCCACCATGTATTATGAGAATTTAAGTATTCAGATGTAGGCTCTATGGTGTGTCGTTCCACCATATATTATGAGAATTCAAGTATTCAGATGTAGGCCCTATGGTGTTCTGTTCCACCATGTATTTTGAAAATTCAGGTTCTCAGATGTAACCGGTTTCACCATGTTTTATGAGAATTCAAGTTTTCAAATGTAGGCCCTATGATGTGCCGTTTCACCATGTATTATGAGAATTTAGGTTTTTAAATGAAGACCCTATGGTGTGCTGTTCAACCATGTATTATAAGAATTCAAGTCAACAGACGTAGGCCCTATGGTGTGCCTTTCCTCCATTTATTATAAGAATTCAGGTAAACAGGCGTAGGCCCTATGGTGTGCTAGCTGCTTGGCCAAGTATGTCGAAAATCTAGGTTCACAGATACATGTATGCAGTGCTTTCTGCACAATACTTTGAAAGCGAGTACTGAAACACGTTTAGCAGCAGCCTTTATTCAGTGAATAACCTAAGGTCACGTCACAGAAGTCAGATTGTATCCGTTTGTCTATTATATGTCTTAGTTACACAGCTGTTTAAGTGCTTTATTTATGTTTTTGTTTAGCAAGTATGATAACAGCGTGTTTGTATGCATGCATGTGATTAAATGTTTGATACTTTTTATGTATTTTGATATTGTAAAATGAATAAATTAATAAATGTAAGTAGCAGTTTATTTCTTTACTTCTTTTTAGTGGTCTGTCTGAATTGCTAGTCTATAGTAGCCATATGCCTACAAACATGTTTATGCTTCTGAAGAACTTCATATCTTAGATTATAGTTAAGACATCTGCGCAAAATGTAAACAACACTTTCCAAGAACGAGTGCAAGAAGGGAAACATTAAGACAGGCGTTGTGAAAACATCAAAAATTACGTCAAAATGACTTCACAGACAAAATAAGCTAGTTTTTAGAAAATTTACATTGTTTTAATACAAATTCAAATCACAACTTATAAACTGGTACCGGAAAAAACCTACATATTTTGTGTACACATGTCGAGCGGTGCCTGCAATACTATAGTAAGTCCTACTTCATCTATATGCAGTTACTACGGTCTTGCGGGCACCCTATCGATGTGTGAGTTTATTTTATGATCGCAGAACGTAGAGATCGATTTGAAAAATAGACTCTGGAACTGTATACATGTACTTTCATTTTAGACACCTTGTATTACCTGAATGCTATAAGTTTTATCTATGCTCTATTTTGAACCAAACCTGCATACATGTATCATAATAGCCAAGCAAAGGTAAGAAAATGACTTATCTGCGTGCTTGTGATTTATATGATGATTTGCATCAACAAAACTAACTCGCATAAATAATGAATAAATGGCCAGTGTTACTGGTACTTTGAATGAAGGTAGCCAGAGTACAAAATTCAGACGTGGTCTCGGTCATAGTATCTCAAAATGATTTGACCATTCACTTTATGACATCATATGATTTGTTTATACTTGACAAAAACAATGAAAAAGAACACACTTGCATACACAATATGTTCAAGTATATTATATGACATAGTGACAAAGTTCTTGACTCTAGATATCACCAATTTTTAACTTGTCCTAGTTTTAACATTGATCAATATTGTTAATATGTTTGTTTAACTTAATGTTTCATGGTGTGATAACGTTAGCGAACAATGCAAGAAGCTCTGCCGTCCATGTTTTACAATTTATCATCACGACTGTACACCACAGTAACCTGGTATTTTCACATAAATGGCCCAAAACACTATCCAATACCCCGTTACTGACCAGCACCCTTATACAGAACACACTTTATCAATCCCCGGTAACCGTCTATACCGGAGTTTCTAGTTGTCACTTTATTGGAACGGAGCTTTTATCCTGGCGGAGGTCGTCCTGTTATTATCTATAAGGGTGCTTTTCAGTAACGTTGATAGTGTTTTGGGCCATTTATATGAAAATATCAGGTTCCTGTGATCGAATGCACCTGTCAATGGAAACAAGGGTCACCACAACAACCAACAACGGTGGGGATTTCTGCTTTTGCTTCTTCAAACCCCTGCAATCCAGGGACATACACATGTTAATCCCCACAAAGTTCCAGCGCCCTTAAAACCAGTGAAATAGTAATGGCAATATCCCACTGCACTTTTGGTGCAAAACCAAAGCCGCGGCGTGGACATAGTAAAGGTAAAATACGGGACAGTTCCCCGCTATCCCGCGGGGTTTCGGGACCGTGGTTTCAGTTGACTGGTGCATAAATAATGATATACTCTATTAGAAAAGTGGAGACAGAGTGGCCGCCATTAGCAGACACACCACCGTACTAACGGCAGTAATAAGCAGGAACGCCCAAAACAAGATAAAATCGAGGGCATCAACAAAATCCTTCCAATCACAATCTAACCAAGGGCCGATAACTTTCGTCCATTCCCCATCAAGATCTTCATCGTGGAAGTCATCCTTGAAGCAACACGAGCACATACATCGCTGGTGGAGTATAAACTTCACAAATCGTACTATTCCTGTAGGTAACTGAAATATTAAATAGAATCTACATATCTACATCTAGTTATTTCTTGTGTTAATAATTTGTTAACATTTTCGAAATTTGCAACAGACTGATATCGCCAGTATACGGTGTTCCGTTTGGACATAAGTAGTTTTGTCTTCGTTTTTAAAACCGGGAATGGTGAAAATACGCTGATGAAAACACGATGGTACGATGGTTAAAACGCTACAGTACAATGATGAAAACTCGATGGAACGATGATGAAAGCGCTTTCGTCTTTGTACCAACGCGATGTCATCATCGTACCATAATATTTTCACGATCATACCATCTTGCATCGCGATTCAGGGAGACAAACATACTTATTTCCAAACTGAACACCGTACCTGTACATCAGAAAATAATTTCGTTGCAACGAGAAAGCTATGTACAGGTATATTAAGTTGCGTGTAATAATTACATCACGTCTTAGACGGACATATTTTAAAGAAGATATGCGGAACTCTGACAGGAAAGGCAGCACTCAATTTAACAAGTCGAGCACAGAAAACACCAACAACACAACACAACACAACACAGCACAGCACAATACAACACAATACAACACAAGTTACACAACATAATACAACACACCACAATACAATACAACACAACGCAGCTAACAATACAACACAATACAATTACAATTATACTTACTCTGCCTGTCTTTTTCTTGTTGTAGATACGTAGTTCTAGAATAGTGACAATGGTGGCCAGGGTGGACAGGAACATCATGAAGAATAAGTAAGCAGCCACTGTGGAAATATTGTCCGAGTTTTTGGGTAAAGATTCACTGAGAATGGTATAGAAGAGGGCATATGATAGAAACACAGCGATCGTGTAACCGACCTTCTCACCCGATCCTGCTGGTAACACAAACACGAAAGCATTGAGTAAAGACAACAATATGGCGGGAAGTATGAGAAACAGTAGATAGAACGATGATTTTCTCTGTAGATTGAGAGTAAAAGATATGTACGTCTTGCCGTTCACTGTCTCGGACGAGGTTGTCATGGAGTCGATGTCCCATTTTCCGTTTTTCTCGAAATTTGACAGATATAATCCCGCATCACCAATGGCTAGTTTCACTTTGCTATCCTCGTACATATATGTGATGAACTTTATGTCACAGACTTGTTTATCAAAAGGGAAGTGGACAATATCTACGGAACATGAAGTCTCGAACACTTCATAAGGACTCCATACCACACCACCGGCATCTGATATGGTCGCCTGAAATATATATTTATTCACCAATACTATGGTTATTAGCTGGTTTAGAATGCGAAGGTCGTAATTACAAAATCATTTTTTGAGAAAAAGAGAAAAACTGCCAGGCAATCACTCTTTACTTATGGTAAAACAAGATTTTTCAACTTAAGTTTGGTCAACATGTACAATTCTGGCCACTCCCCGATAATCTACAGTCGTAGAGCTTCGGCTTCAGGGTACTGTTTTATCAAGGCATTTACGGAAATCTTTAACTTACGACCATATTTAAATTATTTATAATGCCGTTTCAACCATAACAAAATAGTAATTGGAGACTCGCTGTTATACTAATCAAGATTCAGTTAAAGAAGTCATACAAACAATATCTGTCCTTGATGTGCAGTTGTTAAATAATTAGACTGAATTTAAATTTGAACGTAAGTTTACGATTTCCGTAAGTACGTTGATAAACCGATGCCCCGGGTGTTCAATAGATCCATTTGTTCATCCGTTGTCGCATCATTCCAAAGAAAAAATACACATGATTCTGGCCATTCATTCCCTTGCTATACGATCAGCATAGAAGGAAAATCCGAATTCGCCCTTTCATACCCTTGCCGCGATGGATACCATCATGAATGAGGTGTCGGTATTTATAAATATGCATGTGTACGTTCAACTGGTAAGAACTTGTTTCAAATCTACCGAAAATAAAGCATATGCAGTCATGATTAGGATCTTCGACTGTATATTTGATGAAGCAAGCTAGATGTCACTGTCACGAGTATGTAACGTAGTCAGTGTGTCATTTGACTGGTAATTATAAGCTTTAGACATGATGTCTAAGAAACAAACAGTTATTTTGACGATGGCAACCCATCTACCGCATATTGTCCTGTCACCACCCAGTGAAATAGTCACAGTTATAATAATTATTTCCCTGCTATTTTGATGGGAAATTATCCCCGCACTTGCAGTGAGTGGAAATTTGGAAGGTAAAACCTCCCTCTATACCTGTCCCACTGGCCTAAGAAATTATATCACAAAAAAGTTTAAATTCCCCAATTTTTCACTCATTCATTAGATAAAAAAAATATATAATTATACTATAGTGGATGGATAAAAATTTGGGAAGTAAAACTGTAGTTTGTGATACAATATCTTGGGCCTGTGCCTGTCCTTACCATGATTAGGGGCAGGGCTTTAGTTGGATGTTGCATTTCGCTCGATTAGAATGAAGATCGTAAGTACAAAATCTAAATTTTGAGAAAAACAAGAAAAAATGTCCAAAAAAACTCTTTACCTATGGAAAAACAAGTTGTTTCAACTTCAATTTGGTCAACATGACAAGTTTCGATTTTCATATAAATAGGCCTAAAAGAAGCGCCTTCTGATGTTGAATTTTGAAGTCATTCTGGGACATACCCTGAAATCGCCCCTATTGAAAATGTCAAAAAAATCCATGCAGTGACAATTAAATATATATCAGACTTATTAGGTCGTAAGTAGTACTTATGTCCTTCTCATTATAAGCCAGAGATATATCAACTGAACATAATCTTACCTGGATGAAAGATTGTCCCAGAGAAGTCTTGGACTCCATTCCGTTATCGAGTGTGATGTCCGGTTTCCATATTTCATTCTGAGGAACCAGCATGCTGGTGATCCCATCATAATCAGTTGATGTCCAGGTTAACAATTCGTCCGTCCACTTCAAAGTCAGGTACCCTGTGGTTGTAAGTTTCTGGTCCGAATCGCTGAATGAATTTATCCCAACCAGAGCGAAATCCACTTTGACTGTGATCACGTGGCTTTGATCGGTAACAGGACGAACGTCCGTATTGTATGAATTTGTTGTAAATAATTGTGTCTTTAAGCGCACTAATTCCTGGCCGGATTGACAAGATACATATGAAACACTCATCAACAACAAATATGTCCAAACCGCACTGGATAGTAAAGCCATCATGTTTCAAGCGATATGTCAAGTTTTTACATACATTTATGACATAACTTATTATTTTCAAAACTCTAAAACTCTACGACGTAAAATGGTAAAAAAAAGCTTAAGTTTGGAATTTAAAAACGTATGTACGTAAACAATGTAATTATATCCTAATGATTGAATTAGGCAATGATTTCGGTGTTTATTGGTTTCATTGATTTGAGTACAACTTCTAAGTTGTACAGTAGGAATAATAAACGGGGTTTAAACGCAATTTGAAACTGATTTTACAGAAATGAAGCAAGATTGTAGTGAACATTGGGACGTTCTGTGTTCTTTGTTTTTGAATAAAATGATTGTCGATACTCAATATTTCCATTTAACAAGAATGTACAATCATACGAATTGTAAACATACTTTTGATAAGATACGGCCTAATTTGTATCTATTTTAAATAAATTAATGTTTCTACCCTAGTAGCTCGTTTTTCACTATCATGAAATACTTCAATTACTTTCAAACTATTATAAAGTAAATTAATAGCGCATATCGTTTTGCTTCGATGCTTGTGAATATCTAACTCATTGTATTCATATTATGTGAAACAAAACAAACTGCTTTTTTCATTTAGGGCTGTTAAATAGTTGCATTAAAACAATGAGGTGTTTTTGTTCTATAGTCATCAAATTACTACCGAGCACTCGCCGCATTTGAAACTATTCCAATTTATTATCTACTAGGTCACCCACATGTTGCACATTGGTCTAGGTATCAATACAACTTACATTCGGACTATATTTCATTAAGATTGGATCAAAACGGCGACCTCTGGAGTGTTTGAAAGTTTTTTTTCTAAGATTTGACCTAGAGGTCAAGTTTTTGACCCCACATAACCCAGTTTCGAACTTAGCCTAAATTTCATGGAGAACAACATTCTGACCAAGTTTCATAAAGATTTGATAAAAACTGTTGCCTCTAGAGTGTACACAAGCAAATTATTGACGGATGACAGACGGACGAAGAGTGATCACAAAAGCTCACCTTGTCACCCCTACCACCGTGTTTTTCCAACATTATTTTGATTTTTTCTCTGAAAATTGGGAGTTTGAACCGATATAAATGATGTTTGCATGCATATAATTTTTAATAATTATTCAGAAACTAGAGAGCGTCGTCTTTCATAGGCGGATCCAAGCCGGGTCCGCCCCCCCCCTAAAATCGCCAAAGTCACGATTTTTATTTGACTGAAATAGTCTAGATATGTGTAATTGGCCTTTAATTCTTTGTGAAAAAGTAATAAAATGTGAAAATTTTTGTGCTCGCAAAAGTAGCTTTAATCTATGAAAGAAGGGGCGCATCAACAAAAAAAGATGCTACAAGTACGCTTATATACTGGATCACTCTGCAATGAATGAAACACTGTAGACTTTAAAGACTTAGATTAGTCTGGTTTTGTTATAAAGCATGCCCTATTTTCTAGTCAATAAGGTATCTCAGACCACCAGAATGCACCAGATTGATCCCTCGTTTTGAAAATTTTCCCATCAGAGTGTGCCTCCCGGACCCCCTACTTTTGCAATTACATTCTAAATATCATTAATTTTGTAAAGCGAGTTTTTGTAAATATATGATTTAGTGCAGATAACATACTGAACATTTTTATATTACTTTTTTACTAAAAAAAAAATTTGCTCCCTTCGCCAGCAAAGTAACTTCACTCTAGGAAAATGTGTCAACACACGTTCTTTGCGAAAGCATATACACTCCATAAAATGTTTTTTATATTTATAAATACTCCCACCTCCTATATTACTTTTAGAGGGTGGCAATTAGATATAAAGCCCTTAAAGGTTAACATAAACGTCTTCACATTAAGCATAGATCTCAAAATCGGGCACTTGTGCAAACACTTCATTACGATAAATCTAAGTACTGTTCTGTATTTAACAATAAAACATGTCATGTTTAACACCAAATAAGGTATCGTAGAACGTCCAGAATGCATCAGATTGATCCATGGTTTAGAAAATTTCCCCCGGTCCCCCCTATTTCAAATGATCAACTTCCAGTTAACAAGTAATAACAAAATTGCCCGAGAATCATAAACTCAGTTGTTATAATTATATCAGTATTTAGATATAACCAAAATACGCTTCCATGAATGAAGTGTTGCAATGTAAAAGACGCTCCTACGCCCATGCAGAACTACGCCCTGGACCCCAGCAAATTTCGTACGCCCCCCCCCCCCCAACCGGAAATCCTGGATCCGTCCATGTCTTTAATTCGCTACTAACATTTAAATAGAAAAGAAATCTCTAGGACCGTCAAATCACTTCGTTTTTCTTATTTAGAATAGCATAGGGCCAGGGAATACACATTCTCTGGTCATATGACCCCTGTTCCCTTCTGCAAACCTACAACAAATAAACCATTGTTTCCCCGATCTGAAAGACGTAGGTAGAGTGGACTACGGGGTCATTATCACATGGCAATAACTGTGCTGCCACTTTAGAGTTTTGTTTTGGCTTTTTCAATTATAACATGCAATCAGCAACACATTTATTTACATTTATTGAATAAATAGCATCGCTTAACACTGTCAAAAGATAACAACATCTAGACAACTGCATTTGTAAGAAATGAAAGCCAGCCTCAAATCACTAAGATTAATTATTGTAGATAATTCCATACTCTCTCTTGAAAAGAAAGAAAGATAAATCATTACAATTTCAGTGCATGTAAAGCATGAAGTTATCTCCCCTTTTAAGCTTTGATATAACACAAAGGGAGGTAACTAACTCATGAAGAGATTTATATTGGGAAACAAACCTGCCTGAAATCACTGGGGATTATTGACTACAATATCCTATTATTTTAGCACTTCATACAGCAAGGGAGAGAACTCATAACAATGTTCAGATAATCTCAAACATTTTTTACATATTATCTCCCTTTGTACATAATACAAATTAAGGGAGGTAACTAACTCATTAACAGATTAAAAGGGAGGCAAAAAAGCCTCGAAGCACCGGAAGTTACTGATTGGTACTGATTGAATTGTCTTCTTTTATTTTGAATATTAGCACTTATTGTACAGTAAGGGAGCGAACTCTTATAATTTCCACAAACTTCAAGGGTGGTGTGTGAAACACCAACTTGTCAGCTATGTAGTGTTATCAGATGTTAAAAGTAACACATCTAATATAGGATTGTGATTTAATGAGATTGGCATTTCATATATCGATGGTGCCAAACCAAAACCCTGTAACTCAATTTTGGCGTGAAAACTTTTTTTGCAGCATCTGCTTCTGCTAGATTTCCTGCGCATTTCTGTCTAGTCGCAATCTAAATAGCCAATCGCGTTACTTCAATGCAGTCAGGTGAAAAAATACCGTAGTTTTATTGGATTCAAAAAGGTTAGTCGAAAATCATGTTACAATATGACAGTACAAACTCCGATTTAGTACAAGCCAACATATTTTTGTACATGTCGGAGTTGATTTTGGTTCCAAATAGGATCAGGTAGGGTGTCATCGTCAGTATTATTTCAACGGAGTAAAAACTTTTTTTCGTCTCCTGAAAAGTTGTCTTTCTGCAGTTAATACGGGGTTTTGGTTTGGCACCGTCGATATGCTACTCTTCAACTTGAAAACAACAGTGTAGTTTATTAACTACACTAGTGTTTTAATAACTATTCCCTATGGAATTTAATCAGAGATGTATTTGAAAACAACAGTTTGATGCATTTAAAGCACAATGTAAGATTTATTTCACCGGATCTATGATATGATGAGAATTATTCCAGTGCACCTTCTACACAACAACTCTACACAACAACACCATTTTAAATTTGAATATGTTTGTTCTCTTCAAAAGTTTTAACCATGTTAGCATGGCCATCATTTTTCTAATTTTTAGAAAGATTTAAATTAACATAAGTTTATGGAGAGGTTGTTGCTATGGAGAGGTTGTTGCTATGGAGAGGTTGTTGCTATGGAGAGATTGTTGCTATGGAGAGGTTGTTGCTATGGAGAGGTTGTCGCTATGGAGAGGTTGTCGCTATGGAGAGGTTGTTGCTATGGAGAGGTTGTTGCTATGGAGAGGTTGCACTGTGCATAATTCTACAACAGATACTTAGACACACTAACCTTGTATAACTCATTATCATATAACAAAAAACTGATAAAAAATGCAATAAAATAAATTTTGGAATTTAAACATGTATGCATACCTGCCAAGTACTCCTATTAAAGTGGAGTTACTCCTTTTTTCATTGTTTATTTCTGGTTTCCCAAGTTAACCTAACATTGAACAAAGATACATTTGATTCATTTTATGAACTTCTGTCCCGTATTAATATCCACTAGAATTAATACCTCCTTTATCACTCCTATTTTGGATTTAACTAACTTGGCAGGTACGCATGTATGTATTTTATGATTACTATCCGTTAAGCATTATTTTTAAACAAGTTTAAGCAAGTGATATGCATGAATATATTACAATGATGTTGACATAAATAAAACTATTTTTTACAAAACAAATTTTATTTGATAGCAATATAATGAATTTAAAAGTTATTAATAACATTTGTTTAGAATTGTTTCATTCTATGTGGACTAATTAATTTAGTGTAAGCAGCTTGGTCACTAATTAAGCTCATAAAGCACATACATTGGCGCAATTGTATTAATTTACATATCAACTATACGTATAGGATTACAAATATAAGCTTATATCAAACTTAACAAATACAAGGATTTATGAAAATAAGCTATAATGTTGGCATTTTAATTATAGATGTAAAATGACAAAGCTGTGGTATGTATTAAATGAACATGACTGTACTATGAAGCAAAGTTACTAAATCTAATTCAAATAAATAAAGTTCATGTATATCAGGGCCGTAGCCAGAGACAAAACAACACCGAGGCAAATCTTGTCTAAGGCCTATTTGAACTTCTTGAGACATCTTTTTCCTAAAAAAGCATGCTTATTTTTGTCATTTCTGAAATTTTCACCATGGCATTTGCCTGTCGCTACAGGCCTGTATATAAAGTATATACAAATATATTTAATGATACTTAGTGTTGCTTCGCTTGACAAATATTAGTGATATAATTGAATGAGACAATTTGAAACTTTCTGAGACATTTGCTTCCTGATTTTTATGAAGTAACCATAGATGGGACCGAATATTCGGAAATTTAACAAATATTCAAACCAAAATTCAATGATCGACATAACAGCTATTACCACTCAACTCAGACATTCTCTACATTTAAGTGGTTGACATAACCATATGTATAGAAGATGTGCTGACCTGTGTCTTAGACCTTACGAAACACTGCAAACAGCAGAATCAAGCAATTTGTGATGATTTTAAGACCAATTTTCTGCACAAATTTATACAATTATTATTCAGACTTTGAAGCTCGGATTTTCCTTACCGCTGCAATGTCCCCATGATGATGAGCAGATTTATGAATAAACAAAGGATGGTATTTTTCAAAATTATCAGCGGTGATTTTTTAATAATCCAATCAAATGCATCTTCAAATTATGCTAAAACTAACTATTGCTGTATTAAGTAAAGCATTTACTTAAAACACAATTACGTTTTTACTGTAGGCATATACTTTACTGAAGCAAATGTTTGTATCATAAGCATATGTTAAGAAAGCATTTGGCATAAGGTTTTTACCTTAAGCATACTATAACTTTTACTTTTACTGTAAGTGCATATTGTATGGTTCTACAATAAGCATATGCTTATATAGCTTGCCTATTTTGACCTGAACCTGACCTTTATGCAAGAATATATTACATGGTTCTTGCTTTGAATATATCAATTTCCGCAAACAAATCGTGCAATATCAGCATTAAAGATCTGTGTATTCTATTACATCTCGAGCGTCTTCGTGATACTCCCCGGTTATGAAAACATACACTCGGTGTTGTAAACGTAGACAATATATCTTTCATATACTTTAAGCATACCATGTATTATTATAAAGATATTTGAGCATACCTTACTACATAAGCAAATGTGTTTTACTGTAACTATATTCCTTTACAGTCAGAATGCTACATATTATTTAAAAATAATTAATTTTTGCAAGGGAATAATGTTTGGTAGCTTAGTAACTACTATATTCATCAACTTGATAAATAACATTTTTTTCATGGTAGATTAAATTTCGTGGTTCACCTTCAACCACAAAATCAAATCCTATCGAACAATAATTTTGACCCTTGTATTTATTACCTGCAATGCAAAATCCACAAATTAACATACTATCGAAATGGTATTTTTTACCCAAACCACGAAATTTTGTCCCATCAAAATTATATGATTTTACAGTATCATGCTTATGAACTTATACAATGTCTTTAAAACAAAGAAACTAGTTCTGTCCGATGTGTAAAAATTACAAATATTTCAATTCACCAGCAATTTCAGAATATCAAATTTGTGACATTAGTGCCTCATGATAACATGTTATGGTACAGTATAAAGTTAAATTATGAGCAAGTCATGGTAGGGTATATTTTCTCTGTCTTGGTTTCTGTGGGTTTGGGAGCTGTTTGGCATCCTGCCAGACGATTGTCTTCTATATAAGGTAACAAGTTCAAAGGGCTGAAATAAAAAGAAAGGGAATTTGCATATTTGAATACAAGTCCAGCAAAAATCAGTCGAGTTTGCAATGATCATGTTTGTACAACTAAGAATTCACCATCTTAATTTTCATTGATGTGTATTCAAAATGTGCATTTTCTTGTTAAAAATCAATTTGATGTCATAACATTGCATATTAATAAAATGTGACTCATATAATAAAGAGATTTAAACAATGGAGAAATTCATAAGAACACCATGTTAATGCTGCCAATTGATTGAGTTGCATACATGCCATATCTCCTGCATTTGAGACTCTACGCATGATATGATCTGAGGTGAATTGATCAAATCTCACACAATTCTCAGAACACTGCAACCTAATTTTTTGTGTTTACATTATGAAAATGATGAAAAATATTAGTTTGAATTGCCTGAGCTTGAATAGTATTGCCTTACAAGTAAAATAAGTGAAAACTGCATAAAAACTCTTCATTTCTTCAAGTTTAAATGTTTAGCAAAGAAAATCTCCTGCATTCTCAACACTTACCTCATGCAAAGGGGTCTGAAAACTTGGCATGAATGTATTTTTAGTACACATATATAAAACTTGCGACTTACCTTCCATCTATGATAAAATCACTGATTGTTCCTATAAATTGATCATCTTCTTCAGTTGAAGCACCGATAGTGATATCATAAGTAGAGGGCGCCTCATCATCTGACTTTGCTGGTTTCTTAAACAACCAGCCAACTGATACTGCGTAAGATAACTCTTCACTTTTATCATTCACTGTCACCTTTATACTGAAATATATACACCCATTTCATTGAACTTATAGTACGATTAGAACATATCGCAGGTGCCTGTTGCCTAAGCAAAGCGCTACATAGTACGAGAGGTAATCCATGCCTTCTATATTTAATTGCACGGAAGGTAACCGAATGAAGGTGCTCGGTAGCGCTGATGAACCCGTAATATACTAAACTGATTGACCCTGCACATTCTGGGTTGCAAAGAAATGATAAAATATCACTAAAAATCCATTTGACAATGTTGCCTTGGTAACACAAATAGATAGTCAGACCCCTTCTGAAAAAAGATAGCTCCTGGGACAACACCTACCTTTCATCTTCAGCATCATCTATGATAGTTATGACCATATTTGGTGCATCATCGTCCACATATATAGTATCTGTATTGTCCTGTACAGTCTCCTCTAATGATACACCATCATCACTCACTGATACTGTCAAACTGAATTTCTGGAAATATGATAATATTATACTAGAAAGTAAGTAGTGTTAAAGTAAGCCTTTAATTTACGAGGCTTATAATTCAAACTAAATATCTGGAAGGAAACAAAACTAGGCTCAGTAAACAATTATGCCCTGGTAAAAGCCTTGTCCCTAATATCTAGCTATGGCAATCAGGGACCATATTTCTTTTGAAATGTTGGATAGTATTATGTGTTACATGTCTTTGGCAATGTGATGTGTTGAAGGTGGTAAACAAGTATGCCAGGTTTGAAAGCAATGCCTTGATGGACGTAAAAAGTATTTGAGTTTTAACAACTAAAAACTTTTCCTAAACATTTTTAGAAGGACAAATGCATTTTCAGAAGGACAAATGAACGGGCAGATGAACAGACAAGACAATTACTATATGCATCTGCATTTATAGATACTGGGGCAAAAGAATATCATTTATATATATATTCACTAGATACCTTTAAATGATATTTTTGGTGGTTTTACATGAAACAAAATCCTAAAAATCCCTAGATGAAGTACACTACTGTAAAATCATTTATTTTTGTGGTGGATTAAATTTCGTGGTTTAACCTTTAAACACGAAATAAAATCCCATCAAACAATAATCTTGACCCTGGTATTTATTACCTGAAATGCAAAATCCTCAAACAAACGTACCATCGAATTGGTCTTTTTACCAAAACCAGGAAATTTCGTCCCATCAAAATTTAATGATTTTGCAGTAATTTAAAACTTGTTGATCTATGAGGGGGTATCAAAAAGTTTGTGGACTGTGCCTGCCATTTGTTTAGTTTTTGACAGAATTCAGTAAAAATCACACATTCTTTAAAACTACGTATTTCGAATAGATTTGCAAATTTCCAGCTCAAATTACTTTTATCCAAGTATGTGGTGGCTACTATGGTAACTAAAATTATGCTGCGCACTTTCAAAATATCATTCACTTGACTTCCGACATATACCTATACTTCTGTGAATCGTTATCCGATTTGAAATACAAGAGGGCCATGATGGCCCAATATCGCTCACCTGATTATAAACCCTGCACAATTTTCACCCAAAGGAATAATTTGAACATCTTGGTAGAAAACCACAAGATGATGCTACATACCAATTATCAAAACTCTAGGCAGTGTAGTTTTTGGCAAGAAGATATTAATATGTTTTCCCTATATAAGTCTATGTAAAACGGTGACCCCCCGAGTGGGGCCAATTTTGACCCCAGGGGCATAATTTGAACAATCTTGGTAGAGGACCACTAGATGATGCTACATACCAAATATCAAAGCTCTATGCAGTGTAGTTTTAGACAAGAAGATTTTTATATGTTTTCCCTATATAAGTCTATGTAAAATGGTGACCCCCGGGGCTGGGCCAATTTTGACCCAAGGGGCATAATTTGCACAATCTTGGTAGGGGACCACTAGATGATGCTACATACCAAATATCAAAGCTCTTAGGCATTGTAGTTTTAGACAAAAATATTTTTTTATGTTTTCCCTATATAAGTCTAAGTAAAATGGTGACCCCCAGGGTGGGGCCAATTTTGACCGAGGGGAATAATTTTAACAATCTTTGTAGAGGACCTCTAGCTGAGTCTACATACCAAATATGAAAGCCCTGGGCCAAGCGGTTTCGGAGAAGAAGATTTTTTAAGGTTTCCCCTATATAACTCTATGTAAAACTAAGGGCCCCCGGGGCGAGGCCAATTTTGACCCCAGGGACATAATTTGAACAATCTTCGTAGAGGACCTCTAGCTGAGTCTACATACCAAATATGAAAGCCCTGAGCCAAGCGGTTTCGGAGAAGAAGATTTTTTAAGGTTTCCCCTATATAACTCTATGTTAAACTAAGGGCCCCCGGGGCGGGGCCAATTTTGACCCCAGGGACATAATTTGAACAATCTTTGTAGAGGACCTCTAGTTGAGTCTACATACCAAATACGAAAGCCCTGGGCTAAGCGGTTTCAGAGAAGAAGATTTTTTAAGGTTTCCCCAATATAACTCTATGTAAAACTAAGGGCCCCCGGGGCGTGGCCAATTTTGACCCACGGGACATAATTTGAACAATCTTTGTAGAGGATCTCTAGCTGAGTCTACATACCAAATATGAAAGCCCTGGGCCAAGCTGTTTTGGAGAAGAAGATTTTTTAAGGTTTCCCCTATGTAACTCTATAAACTAAGGGCCCCCGGGGCGGGGCCAATTTTGACCCCAGGGACATAATTTGAACAACCTTTGTAGAGGACCTCTTGCTTAGTCTACATACCAAATATGAAAGCCCTGGGCCAAGCGGTTTCGGAGAAGAAGATTTTTTAAGGTTTTCTCTATATAACTCTATGTAAAACTAAGGGCCCCCAAGGTGGGGTCATTTTTGACCCCAGGGACATAATTTGAACAATCTTTGTAGAGGATCTCTAGCTGAGTCTACATACCAAATATGAAAGCCCTGGGCCAAGCGGTTTCGGAGAAGAAGATTTTTTAAGCTGTCCCCTATATAACTCTATGTAAAACTAAGGACCCCCGGGGCGGGGCCAATTTTCACACAAGGGACATAATTTTAACAATCTTTGTAGAGGACCCCAAGGTGATGCTACATACCAAATATGAAAGCTCTAGGTCTTACGGTTTCAGAGAAGAAGATTTTTGAAGTTTCCTTTTTGAAAATCTATTTTTAGCCTGTGTGACCTAGTTATGCGACGGACTGGAATTTTTTTAACAAATTTGGTAGAGGTCCACCCAAGGAACATTCCTGTTAAGTTTTATCAAATTTGGCCAAGCGGTTTAGGAGGAGAAGTCGTTCGAAGAAATTGTTGACGGACGCACGACGCACGCCGCACGACGCACGACGGACGATGGACGACGGACATCTCGGTATGACAAAACCTCACCCTGACCACAATGTGGTCAGGTGAGCTAATAAACCGTTCGACATAAACATTAAGACCGTAGCATCATAATGATGTATATATTATAGCGCTGTTGTCACGGATACTGATGTGACGTTACAAACATGTCGTATTGTGTAGAATGATTTTCGAAGCATTTCATGACGTCGGCGCACTTTCCACATGACGTTACACTCGGAATATCGATCTTCCGTTGCATTCTGCCCTTTTACTCAATTATACACCAATACTGAACTCAGATTAGAGCATGTCTATCAAGTATATAAAAGTAAGGTTGTCTTGCGAAAATTAATCTGTTTAAATGGTGTAAACGATATGGCGAAAAGAGTTGAATGATGCTAATATCGGTAGGGTAGACTCCATGTACTGTGTGATTATCGGCCCTGGAATAAATTAATTTGTCAAATCTTTCATTAACTGACCGATCTTTTTTTATGAATAAAGGCTATTTAGTAAAAACTAAGTGTTCTGGTGGGGAATAGGAACAGTTCAATCCAGGTTTGTGAGTTTTGGATTCTTTAGACGATCAAAAAGTGGCAGAAGTTTTGACGCTTCATGACGTCGTAATGTCATTAAAGTGCGCCGGGTGGCTGTTGGTCATCTTTTAAATCGTTAGAATATTTTATTGATATTATCATTTAATCAACTTTTTATTTGTTTCTCAGTACAGAATTGAATGTAGTTTAAGATGATAAAATAAATAATTCAATCGCATTACGCATATCGAAATGAACGGGTCAGTCCACAAACTTTTTGATACCCCCTCGTAAAGCAAAACTCACTTTATTTTTGGACAGTTGTAAGATAGGTCCCGTGGCATCTCTGGATACAACAAGGGAGATCACTCTAACACTGGACACATCTTTCATCTCAACAGTTTGGCTGTCTGCCTCAAACCCGACACAATTCTGTCAAATGAAACAGATATTTTGACATAGGCATTTCAGTTTATTTTGATAATGAATATTTTAATCTCTAATCTCAGAGCAGCCCTCAATTCAGCAACAACCTCTCTAATGCAGCATAGACATTTTGTTCCAGATTTGAACCTGTGTAGCTTGATAAGGTGGCAAGTGCACTAACATGTGAGCTACGGAGACCACACAGAGATTCTAGAAAGATTGTATACTGGTGCCTCGTCGAGGCACTTAACTATGAACTTAAATAAAATGTGTGAAACGGCAATTCTGGTGACAGCCGGCCAATGAGTAATAAATGTACCTTTGGTTTATGATTTATTCTAATTAAATGTTTTTATTGGGCAAAACATAAAAGAAAATTAAGTTACTCCTTTCTACACTTGCAGAGCAGATACCCCTATTTCCAAGGTATCCGATGAAAACAGTTCTTAGTGTCGCCTACAAGACATGCACCAGTCCTGTCCGAAACCAAGTAAAAATGTTTAGAAACATGTTGGAAATAGGGGTACCGTGGAAATGCGAGGCTAAGCTATACTGACTGTACATGTAACTGTACCTTGGTTTGACAAGTTCCAAATGTAACGTCTTGAGCATCTTCAAACATATCAAACATTACATCAGTATCATCTATACTCGCTGATTTCACACATCCAACAAACGTACTGAAAGTAAACATATCCACATCAATAACATGGTTCAATTTTATTGACATTAGGCCAGTTGTCAATCAATACCCTTTAAATCAATTTTAACAAAAAATTAGAATCACATGGTCCAGTTGATTAACTTAAAACCTTCACCAAGCAACTTTGACAAACAATCAGGTGGAGTGACCTCTGCTGTCGGGTGTAATGTCAATTGTTTCCATAAATTGAAAACCTGTTCCCCAACCATCCTGGCTGAAACGGCAGTCTCACGTTTGCAGAGAATGAACCTGTTTCTCCCAATCTGGAGTTCTAATATCCCGTTTTCAACATTTTCTGATTTTATGACTCCGAAAAAAAAGGAACACCGGAAGATTTCTGCAGATTTGATGCATTGAGACAAGAAGCGGTTTTGACACAAACATGAATGTCGCCCACAAAGAGTCATACCCCTCTCTGACAGGCAATATTTATGCAACACAACATTTCTGACCATATCCACAACACTAAATGGTACTAACTATATTTACTATTTGAAGTTTCACGGAATTACATGAGATGTCTTTGGAGATCAACATATCTTAAACGAGCCTAAACCGCAGTCTTTGTGACAAGTTAAAAAAATGTTGATGCCAAAGGCAACAAGTGGAGGATTTTTCTGTGACCAGTCAAAAAGCCATTAATAATGTATGTAATCTGAAGGTATTATGTCTTGTTGCTGAAAAACTGGTGACTTCATGCAGTTGATCTTACACAATTCATGTTGGAGAATATTGTTTCCATCATTTGATCGCACATGGAAGCTAGGTCTTGGTATTTATGTGATAAAAGATATTGCTCTTAGACAGTAAATCACAGATGAAATGCAAAAAAAGTTGACATATTCCAGACAGTCTGAATGAACATCAAACTACACAAACTCACCTATTTTGTCCTGGTAGACCTCCAACATATAACTTATCCCTGATGTTGGTTTCATTCCTCCATGGATAGTTTACATCTATGATTGTCTTGAATGTATTAGATTGTCCGTTCAGTGTACCTTCAACTCTCATTTTACCTCCTGTCTTGAATGTTAGCTAAAATATACATCAATAAACAGTAATACCTCAAATAAAGACCACCTCAATAATAAAACCACAACTTGTAGGTCCATATTCACATGTTATGCGAGGGGGTATCAAAAAGTTCGTGGACTGACCCGTTTGAGTAAAATGGCAAAACGCAACAGAACATAGATATTCTTAGTGTAACGTTATGTCGAAAAGTGCGCCGACGTCAAGAAAATCAGGTTACACAAAACGGCATGTTTATAACGTCACATCAGTATATGTGACAACAGTGTTATAATATATACACCAGGATGATGCTACGGTCTTAATGTTCATGTTGATGGTTTTATATTTCAAATCGGATGACGATTGACAGAATTATAGGTATATGTGGGAGGTCAAGTGAATGATATTTTGAAAGTGCACTGCAGAGCATAATTTAAGTTACCATAGTAACCACCACATACTCGGAAAAAAGTTATATGAGCTGGAAATTTGCAAATCAATTCAACATATGTTGTTTTAAAGAATGTGTGATTTTTTTCTGAATTCGATCAAAAACTAAACAAATGACAGGCACAGTCCACAAACTTTTTGATACCCCCTCGTATATCAGTGACACACATCTAGAGGTGGCTTCTGATAGGAGTTTGAATCACCAGCCTGTGCCAGTGTATATGAGCAATATTTTGATAAATCGTGGAAATTTATATCATGAGTTATACTGGCCACTGAGTATTTCTGTTGACAGCAGACCCCCAAAGCTTAAGTATAAAGAAAAATCAGCCCAAAATGACATTTTACCTAAATCAGAGCTGCATTTGAGATGATTTTGAAATTTTAAAAGCTCTTAAACTTTTATATAAAGTCAGACTATTTTTATGCGAATTTTGAATCAGCCTTACATGGAAAATATCAGCCTTTTGTGACAAAGATGTGTACATGACTACATGGCAATAATTGTGATGGGGTTTAGCTAAAATAGAGATACTTCTGGAGAGCGGGACCTGACAGCAGACCAATTCCAAACATTATAAATTCTGTTTTCTATAACTAGTATTACCTACCTTGACAGTGTGGTCTGTTCCATAAGTAATCTTGCTGATAAGTTTGGCTATATAACTGTGGTACTTGACTTTAACAGTTAATGTATGACTGTCATCAATGAAGACATCAACCAGCAATGACTGAAAAACACTCACATGTAAATACAGGGTGTTAAAAAAGTTTATTATTTTTAATTTTCAACAGGTTATTTCTATTACATCTGAAGAAAATATGTTGCAGGTTAATATCCAGAGTTGAAAGTTTGTTCTAAGCATATTTACCAAAAATTGAAGAAATTACTCAAGTTTTCTTATTACAGTAGCCTGAAATATTACAAAGTCAATGCTTTTCTTATTTAGCTGATACACGTTTTAAGAACTTTCAAAAAAGTTTAAATTCTACTTAGATGCTTTGTGCAAACCACCCAAGCCAATTGTGGAACTAAAGTTACTTACATATCTTTTATCATTGAGAACACAGATGGTGCCGGGTGATCGGGGATTGAAGGAGATAGAAAATGTCTTAAATCTTCTCCTGTTGATGTCATACATGGCAAAACCTGATACCTCCTCGTAGATTAGATGTGAATCATAGGTGAGCCATCGTCTGAAGAAAATGAGGATTGATTGATTGATTGATTGATTGATTGATTCAGATTCATAGCCTGTAGATTCATATTAAGTTTAATACCAGTAAAAAATAGATATATTAATAGATATTTGACAGCAAATACTAAAACAAACCTACAGGACAGTAACAAGGCTAATTTTACTTCAAAATAACTTTGTGAAAATATGTCTCATTAACAGTACCAAAAATATTCAACAACTTCTTTTAAGGAGACAGTATATAATATATGGTTGAGATGTCTATTGAGTTAAGGGTTAACATCTACATCATAACTCAATCTACATACTTTTGTGATTGGCATGCTGTAGGTAGGGTATCTTCTGTTTGTTTCTTCTTGAACCAGTTCACATGGTAACCATTGACTTGTAATCCAAGAAAACAAGTTGACAAGGAATCACCTCCACCAATGAGTAACGATGTCGGTTGATACTCGGTGGTATATGCTGTTGGTGTTTTAAACAAGCTGTTAGTGTCGACCTCTATCTGTTCACCATCGGATGTGGTTAGTGTCAAGTTATAAACAGTACCATACCTAAATTGAAAATATTATAACATATTTGTGAATAAATGAAAATATAAAGATCTCAGATAAATGCTGCTTTAAGCAACACACAATTTTAATAAACCATACAAAACAAGCAAACTGTTTCCCTTAGAAGCCAAAAAACTAAAATGATGATATCAATGCTGATTTTCCAGGTTTTACAGTCCTAGAAAAATAATTAGGTAATATCAGCTGCTGTAACTATTGTAATAAATTTATGGGCTTTAAAGAGGCATTCCCTATAACTAGCATATTTTCCCCTACTATCACATTAAATGAGCTAAATGTACAAAGCACTATCAATTATCATAATTTGTCAGAAGAAATGGTTTGCAAATATGTCTCTATAATGTCAAAAATATATTCAAATCACCAATAATAATTTATTGCTTCCAGCGATTTATTTTTATGTGGTCAAAGGGAAACAACTCGTGACTATTTTGGCTCGTTACGGAAATATATTTCCATCTTATACTCGGTAATTGGTGGGAGATTTTTGTAGGAGATTTGAGGAGTTCAAGCAATAATGATTCTCATTTAATGTATAATATTCCTGAATCGATTTAAAGGATGGAAATTATAGGGAACGCCTCTTTAGATATTACAGTGCAGCATCTCAAGAGCAGCCCTCTGTGGAGCAACAACCTCCGTTTAACAACATCTTCAAAATCTCCCTAAGTAGTATTTACTATGAATTCAATGTCTGTAGTGCAATAACCTCTAAACAACAACCAATATTTGTGGCTCCCAAAGGGTGTTGCTTTACAGAGGCTGTACTGTATAAACTAAGATGTATACCTTTCAATTTCGAGTAGATATTGTTGGTTTGTGATGTTACCGGCACCAGGCACAGTTAGTACAGCTTCATCACCATCAATATACTGTACAACCTCGAGTTGATTATCACTCATCTTCAATGACATAGTTTCTTCCTGAAATATATGAACACATCTCATCAGAACAAAGGCCCCGGCACTCCTCAAATTTTGACCAACTTGGTGATAACCTAACATCAATTGAGTCAGGTGTCACCATTACTTTGTCAGGACAACTACTGAGAAAAATGTTAAACTGAATAGATAAATTATAACATATGGTCCAGTTCTCTTCTCCAGTCCTTCACCAAACGACCTTAGGCAGAAAATTTCTGCTCTTGTATAATGTCAATGAGTACAGCAAAGTTCCGCTAATAAGACCACTTTGATTATTTTGAAATCATGCAGATTTTTGCCAGTTAAAGGTCCCAAAGTATTAAATTCAGCACAAAAAAGATCCGCTAATAAGACTGGACTTATTAGCAGAACTTCACTGTATCTGACTGAATATATTCTTTGAAGTAATGTAATTATCTTCATCAATTTAAAAAAAAACAACAACTTGTTTATTCACCTCATCCTTTGTGTTTAGAGTGATCACATGAGCATCAGATCCTGTATGATGCAACATGACACGTATGTTGCTCCGCAGTGGATCCACATCGTAATGTTGTTGTGGAATGTCATATACCATCGGCTTGTCTTTCTGTACGCTGATTGCTAACTATGAAACACACAAAATACAATATATATGTGCATGCATATGTATACTTCCTTGCATTGTAGAGTTACTGCCCTTGGTTGTCATAATAGGAACACTAAAATCTTAACAGGAAAAATTCACAAATATGTATAGTTAAACAATAAAAAATATCAGAACGAATAACTGAGGTGAGGTAATGATTATTGTGAATTGTATAGTCTGTTATCTTCTTTCTGTTCTGTCTGAGGTGAGTTAATGATTATGGTGAACTGTAAAGTCTGTTATCTTCTTTCTGTTCTGTCTGTTTTATTATCATCTTTTTAATATAGAAGCATATACTAGTACCTTCAGAGATGAAGCCAATAATTTAGCTTTAGCAATTTTTGTCCGTAATTCGGTAATGTTGGATTTGATTGAGTTGTCAACAATCTGCAGACTGGGACACGGGTTTGGATACAACTGTTTCAAACGTCGTAATTCCTTGATATTCTCAGTTGCCATGGAAACTGAAAATGTATAAATAATTAATAGAACATTTCATAGACAAGGTGTTTTAAAATGTTATATTTTGTCTTCTCTCAGAAAAATAACTGTCAATTTGAAGCACACAATTCATTATTGTTATTCTCATTCATAAATCACTTGCCATATTAGTACTAAGTTATAAATAAAAAAGTCCTGCATACACTGAATGAATCAACATCAAAAGACTTAACCAGTTGTTCCAACATAAATTCAATACAACAGACTTAGCTAAGCAATTACTTATAGTAAGTATTGATGTAGAATTAAGACCTAGTTTCGCATTTTAGGGTTCAGCAAAAAATTATACTCTAAACGTTAGTTGTATTTCTAAAGTATATTTTTGCTGGACCCTAAAATTACACAGAAAGCCTGAGTACCCCTCAACCTCCGTTAATACAAAACAAACACCTACCTTTCTCTATGGCTTGTTTGAACTCCACCGGATCAGCAGCTGTTTTCTCCTTCTCTCTCTGTGTGGATAAAACTCTCTTCATTGATTTCAGTTTGAGTTCAGCTTTCTTTATAGCAGCCTCACTTTGTGCGTCCACCACATCAGCCTGCATACAACAAATGTAAAGCATTAGAGCTTTTATTTTTCAGTCAGCTTTCAGCTTAAATATGGAAGGCCTCCAACAGTATTTGAATGCATGTTGCTAGATTAGTGCCCTAACCACTGAGCAATGGAGGCAATCACAAGCCATTAATAGAGCCAGGCATAGTGAATAATGCTCTTAATTATGGATCGAGAGGTTCCAGGTTCAAATATTGGTTAGGGCACTTGAGTATTTCAGAAACATGTGTTTCACAGCAAACTAGATAAGAACTGGTTTGAAACCATGAGATTATAGCCTCAAATGTTAAAGTACCAGGGAGTCTATATATATTTTATTCAGAAGGAGCTGATTTGTGCAACCAGAGTCCTTTTATCACAAATTTGTGTCTCTTCCTTCGATGTCAGAGCTCTTTGACCAATCAGGCTAGTGAACTCAGATTGCCACTCATTTATGACTATCAAAATAAAATGACTGACAAGGACAAATCTATATGTCCCAAACCCTTGGTAGAAAAATGTTAGGAGCAGTCATAATTTAAAAAAATGAAAAACAATGTGTTACCTTTAATTGAACATTTGTGTCGGCTGCTTCAACTTCGTCATGTACAGCTATAAAAACTTGTTTCTCTGCTTTCCATTTACTTACAAATGTAGAAGCCTTCCTAGTGGCATTCTCGTACTTCTGAAATCTATTTTGTACTTTCATCCACGTCAGACTTATCTCTGTAACAAAGATGCATGTTTCAATAATCTATAACACATCTAAAATAAATCATCATTTTCTCACATTTTAAATTACACAAATTTAGCTAAAATTGCAATTAAATTAAATTTTTGTGGTGTCTTGTAAACCATATTTGTCACCATATTTGTTGGACAAACAGTTATAAAGAATTTACATTTGATGTTGATTCAAAAAGTAGTACTAATGAATGATCAATCCCATTCATAAGAACCTTGATAAACATATCTACCTGACGGACAAGCTAATGTTTACAACTGTTTTCAATTAACTTTTAACAGACTGTACATTTACAGTTTCTTGATCATCTTTAATAAAACTGTACCCAGGTAAATAGTAATGGACAAAACTGGTTTGATTAAAACTTAAGTGTTTGCACACATATCTATAGAACTGTAACACTCACCGTTCTGTTTGCTTGCAACTTTTTGTGAACGTTCCATCAATGCCTTACTCTCTATGGAATAATTGGAAAGTCTCTGTCGGATCAAACTGTCTGTAATACAAAATACCAAGACAATGGAAACATGTCAGACTCTCAATCAGCTGGGAAGAGCATACTTTGCCAGTAAGCTATCTGCTGAAAAATGGCATGTATATGAGTGCCTCAACCAGGTTTGAGCGCGGATCGCCAGATTAGACGTACGTGCACTAACCACTGAGCTAAGTAACCACAAATAGTTATCAAAATAATCATAGTGCTTTGTAAATGTTATACTACGGTTACCATAGAGTTAATTGCTAAGGCACAAATTCAACAAGAAACTAAAATTGCAATAAAACTTTGAAGTGACCAAACAAAAATACACCTGTACGTCAAAACGTACCGAGGCTATCAACACTTTAAAACATTACGTGGAAAGCATGTCCCCAGACCACTTAGTATGTTTTGGCCAATAATTATCAAAATGTCTCTAAGTACACCCTGCAGATTATTAAATTACTATTAGTTATAATACTTACTAAGTAAATTATCAACTTGGAGCAAATCTCCGTCAATGTCCAGATCTATGTTAATATTGTCACTATCTGGTGCATCGTTAAACCAACCACCAAACCATTCAGATACAGCCTTTGTTGTCTTCTTAACAACAGTTTCTGTTGTTGTTGTTGTAGTTGGTACAGTAGTTGTTGTTGTTGTTGTTTTTGGTGTTGTTGTGGATTTTGGTGTTGTTGTTGTTTTTAGTGTTGTTGTTTTTGGTTTCGCTGTTTTTTGTGTTGTTGTTTTTGATGTTTTGGGAGTGGATTTCTCGGGGGATGGTGTTGTTGCTTTGTTTGTTGGTAAAGGCTTTGACTTTGATGTTGTTGTTGATGTTGGTTTTGACTCTGATGATAATGTTGTTGCTGTTGTTGAATCAGGCGATAATGTTGTCGACTTCTTTGTCTTTGGTTCCACTGTTGGCTCGTTGGTGACTGAAACCTCTACTGGCTTGTCGGTTGCAGGAACTTCCACTGACTCGTCGGTGATTGGACTGACTGTTGGCACGTCTGTGATAGGAACCACTGAAACATTAAAAGCAAATCCTAGGAAGGCAGAAACTCTTATATTTTTCATTTTTGGTCTCCTTAAATTGATAACTAAATGCAATTATACAAGATTATGGGTATAAAAGATATATTGTTTATATTTTACCCATATTATTTCTACTAGCATGTTTGAATCCATTACATAATGTTTTAACTCTTTCTAAATCAAGATTGAACAGCACTGAATGTGTAATTTACAAAAAAGGTCATAGAAAAGGGCTATAGTGTATAATAATAATAAAAATAAAACAAACATTGTCCTTACCTTCAAGTGTATCTTCATTATCATCTATAAAGATAACATCTCCTGTGTTAGGTATGATCGGGACCTTGTTTATATCAATATCCATATTATCCTCCGTAGCGTTACCTCCGACATCACTACCATCACCCTCGGGGAGATATACATCTATATGTAAACCATCACCTTCCCCGGACCCTTCTGTAAGACAAAACATACATGTATATAGGCAGGGGTGCCACTAGCTTCCTTGGACTCTTCTGTAAGAAAAAACATCATTGTCCCTGCTGACTGGCTATGGCTATACAACTAGATGCTGTAAAATCCTTAATTTTCATGGGTGATTACTTTTCGAGGATTTCGTGGTTCACCTTCAACCATGAAATCAAATCCCTTCGAACAGTGATTTTGACCCTGGTATTTATTACCCGATATGCAAAAAAATACACAAATTAACGTCCCATCGAAACGGTCATTTTTACCAAAACCACAAAATTTTGTTCTATTGAAATAAAATGATTTTACAATAATATATTTATCAACTTTTTTCTATTTTACCTGTATATTATATTGGGCTGGATTATATTTAGGGATTCATAGGGAAATAACTTCAAGAAAAAAGAGAAAGCTATATTGAGTACTAAATGTCTCATGTAAACATAGGGTCTGTATAGACTGATTATCAGGTTATTAGGTTCAACTAGCTTCTGAATGTGAAGCGTCATTTTGATCCTTTTTAAGGATTCAAATAGGGAAATAACTTCATGAAAAAAGAGAAGGCTGATTAGTTGCCGCCTATTAACATAGGGTCTGTAAAGACTGATTAAGGGTCCACCAGGTTCTGAATCTGAAGTGCCATTTTTTATATTTTTAGTGATGTTTACCATTTTATTGGCAAAATTCTCCTGATTTTTACAGAAAATGACCCTTCACATGAAACCAACATCTTGGGGGTGGCAAAAGTGTGGTTTTGGTGGAAATTTGAGTGGTCAAACCCCCTACTCCAGAGTCAAATAGAACCTTGAAAGTGGAAATGGAAATTGAAAGTTATGCTTTGATGGACTTTAAAAATACTTGAGTTACAGCAACTCAAAAGTTTTAGTTAACATTTTTTAATGAACGAATGTACGACTGCACAAACTACTGTAAATCACTTTATATTCGCGTGAGCTTTATTTTCGCAAATTTTCAGTTTTGAACTTATTTCATGAATTCAACAAAAATGTATTGTTTGTGTAGTTTATATTCACCTTTGATTTCTTTCAAAATATATTTTTTTTTGAGAAAGTACATATCCGCGGAATGATGACTTCGCGATGAGCACCAATCGCGAAAATTAGCGAAAATTATTAAAGCACCGCGAATAATACCGGATTTACAGTAATACCTAGATCATCTCCGCCATCCCCACTAGCTTCAATGACAATTATATAAGGTTCACAATCTATGAGAACATCAGCGACACCATCTTCATCATCATCGTACCATCCAGAACCTTCATACGTCTCACATCGTTGTTTTACCACTCTCTCATCGTCAATAGCAACAATAATTCTATCATACACCAACTTCAATTGCTGAAAATTATATAGAGGACTCAATATAATAAGCAGAAGTGTCCATTTACTATATTGAATTATTTTATAGTGCACCCAGGATAATGTGATGTTCAAAAACATTGACCGGATTGGTATACTGTTGCAAAATTTGTTACTTAAATAAACACATATGGTCGATTATTTCTAAAAATAACACTGACAAATCGTGCATGCTTCATTTTTCACCTATGTGGCTTATTCCAAATGTTCCCGCCTTTTTTGTTATCCTGTGCACACTACGACAAGTTCAATGCCCTAAGAATAAATTAAATTTGTGGCTTTTTCTAGTATTTATTAATTTTATTGAACAAGTTATGTAGAAAGTTAATACATGTACAAAAAATGTATTTTATCACATTTCATCTTTTCAGACAACACATTGAATAAGACTCCTATCTTTAAATAAACTACTATGCCTATACAACAATGTCCTGTTATACTTTCATTAATGTCTCGTCATTTGAACCTTTTTACTTAACATCCATGTCACCCTGAACCTTTAACAAGGGCAGATAATTAACTCTTAAAACATGTGTTCATACCTCATTTATGTCTCTCAAGCGACTCACTGATGTGTCCAATCTTTTCTCGATGCTATATTTAGATTTACCAGTCATCATGTCATTTGCGTTCTGAATCAATGGCTTAAGGTTCCTATAAATACGAACAGTAGTTATGTTTTCTGCAACAAAGGGCCATAACTCCCTTATAATTTATCTGACCGCCGTCCTTAGATGATAAGCACAACTAGACTTGGTTCTGATCAGTCATACCAAGTTTCATTGAAATCCGACTGATGGTTACAGAGAAATAGTATCGACAAAATTTATACAAACCAACCAACAAAGCAAACAAGCATGCAACTAACCAACAGACCAACCATAAGCATGACTCCAATATAGATCTCACATGCTTTGTATCTGGGGTTGTAATTAAAGCTTATGTAGCTGTATTTTTTCACAATCTTAAATTTTCTTATTGTTTAATTGTTCATTTATTACTTGCATATACTCTTTAATAATACATTTTTGAATTCCATGATAAACTTAGGGGAGGGGCATAAAAATGTTGTTGTAAATAGTATTCGCAAAGGTGGAGCTGAATAGAGTCAGTGTACGAAGAAAAGTAGATTGTTGAAATGTATGTTAAAACTAGTCATTCTCCGAACAACTACAAACCCACTTACATCATGATAAATGCTGCTGTATCGCTGAGATTTCTAGCATACGAGGTAGCACGATCCCACGCAACGATACGGTCTATCTTATTACCAGTACCCGGTGATCGCAGCGTGTTCTGTACAATCATTTCATATTGATGAACCTTCTCCTGATTGGCCTGAAGAAATAGAGAAAATCATATAAATATGCCACGTGTGGCTCCTTAGCTTAGAGGTTAGCATGATTGCTGTTTATCTGACATGTTTTTGCTGTACTTCATCCTGATTTGCATGTAGAAATAGAGAAACTTCTTTAGTTAAATATACCGGTAGGTTCAATTAAATTCCAGAGAACAAAAAAACCTTTCTTGTGTTTGAACAACCCAACTGGAGATGTACCAGCTGAAAACTCAGATGATGTTTACCTTTCTATGGCATGAGATAAAATTATATGAAGCGTAATCAACTTCAAGCAAGCATTACATGTATATACACACCCTTAATGATTGATACACTGAAAGAGTTTTTAAATTATTATATTAAAAATTATCTTTCCATTAAGGGAGGTAATTACAAATGATAACTATACTGAAGTGATATAAGGGAGGTAATTACAAATGATAACTATACTGAAGTGATATAAGGGAAGTAATTTCAAATGATAACAATACTGAAGTGATATAAGGGAGGTAATTATAAATGATAACAATACTGAAGTGATATAAGGGAGGTAATTACGTATGATAACTATACTGAAGTGATATTAGGGAGGTAATTACGTATGATAACTATACTGAAGTGATATAAGGGAGGTAATTACAAATGATAACTATACTGAAGTGATATAAGGGAGGTAATTACAAATGATAACTATACTGAAGTGATATAAGGGAGGTAATTACAAATGATAACTATACTGAAGTGATATAAGGGAGGTATTACGCATGATAACTATACTGAAGTGATATAAGGGAGGTAATTACAAACGATAACTACACTGAAGTGATATAAGGGAGGTAATTACAAACGATAACTACACTGAAGTGATATAAGGGAGGTAATTACAAACGATAACTACACTGAAGTAATACAGAGTAACTTACCATGACTATGGACTTTGTTCTTGTTATAATATCATAACTGTCTATAAGTAAAGATTTAGTATTCCGTATTGTATCATGTAGATCTCGTCCCATGTACTGAAAACAAACAATATAATTATGTCACTGGCTTAAAATTAGAAGTTCATGAGTAGAAACACAATACTTTGAGAAAACATTAGAAAAAACTGTTTGAAATCCAGTCCTGTCAAAAAAGGCCACATGTTGCTGTTCAAAAGTGTAATCTTTTCAGAAAGGTTTTGCTGTGTACTTTTGAACCGCTCTTCAGCAACACCCATGGACAAGCACATTGTTTGCATGAGGTTGTTGATCTGGAGAGGTGAATTGTTCTATTGCTCGAACATTGCAAGCAAGCAATAAATACCTGCAAGTACAAGTATAATCTGATTAAACGTGGCTAGAATGTTTATATCAATGTCAACCTGTCCACTAAATTAAGCTGCCACAATGAATCTTAACACCTACCAAACTAATGTCAAAGAGGCTTTTACATTTAAACCAATTAATCAAAGAAAATCCAATTAGTGTAATCTTAATCAGTATAAATATGTTCTGCAATAAAGATTATATCGTACAGTGTTTGATTTATGATTGAGAATCGACCATGAAATCAAACCCACTAAATTATTTTTTTTACTTTTTTTTCAATTTTGTTTCTTTTAAAATAGTATACTATTTAAAATATGCAACTAATTTTATCAGCATATTTGCCCATTTTTAACTGATATTACTGTCATTTATAAGAATGTACTAGTAAGTAATTTACCACATATAAGTTTGCCCTGTCTGTTATATTCTGCATCGAATGTGAGACAGACAGGACATGTATAGTCTGTTTGGCCCTCCTTTCTAGATCGTGAAGAGCTGTTACAGCAAGGCTATCTTTCACCAAATGATTAACTCTAATCACTTCATCTTTCAGGAACTGTCTTTGTCTGAAAAATATGTTATTGTAGCATTTGATAACCTGGGACGTAGCAAGCAATATGCTTAACAAAGGTATGCATGTGCAAAACATAAATTGAAGAGTATAAATATGGCCAGAATACATTAAAGTCAAAATTTTCCAAAATCATATTAATACCCCCAAACATGACGACCAATTTAAAATCTTGCATGTGTTGTTACATGCCCAACAATATCTGCAAACATTTCTAGGAAGACAACTAACAGAATCTTTGATGTCAAATTTATAACCCAGCCGTATTAAATTGATACTATTTAAAATGTGAATATATTAATACATACTGTAATCGTTGCTTCAATTTTTCCACAAGTCTCTTGGCATGTTCGGTCTCAATGTACACAGCTCTTTCTTCCCGTGTTAGTTCCATACGTACATTGTCTCTATAGCGCTGTCTATAGTCCGCTACAAACTCGTGCATATCTGTCTTCGAGTGTCTAGGGTGGCGACGTTCATGAGCCTTTCTATAAATTTCTTTGGTCAACAATGAAGCTTCGAGTACAACAGCTGTAAAATTAACAACAAGCAATTAGGAATTACAAGCAATACAGAAGTCCCCTACCTGGTTTTTTTATAGGTTGTCAATGTTTTTGTTTCCATGGTAACAACATTTTTTGTCTGAATCAAAATTTTTTTACATGTGCCTTCTCTCCTTATTGGTCCCTATTCACATAAACTAGCTGGAAAACTGTTTGAATTATAGCAGGATCCAGATTTCTTGACAGATGGACAGACATACTGACCGTAAGGGGTCTAATAAGATGATGTACATTCCAACCAATGCAGCAGCCAATTGACCCCCCATCTAATTGTATCACTACCAGGTTCATTCCTATACAACCTAACTTATGACCCATTGAGGAGCATTTGATTAAGTCCAGGAAATTTTCTGTGTAACCAAAGATGACCTAGTTGAAAACTTGACGAAAAATTGTGCAAAACAATGTGACCAAGTTCCATAGAGATTAGCTACAAAATATGATTATATGTAACGTCAAAGAAGTCCAAATTTGGTACCGTTAATGGCTGGCGATGGACGATGCCATTGTAACTGAGCGCTCACTATGAGCTTTTGTGAGCTAAAACGTATAATAATTTACTAATCTTAGGTCCTTGGTGATGATGAACATGATATTGAACAATATTATTTTATCCTGAACTCACATAGATCAACATGTAGTCCATTGCGTGTGCACGTGTTTGATGTCATTATTTGAATCATAAAAACATACTAGGACAGCTAACAACATTAAAGTTTAGACGTTGTTATATACGTATGTGACGCTAATTTATGGTTTACATTTACAATTAAGGGTTAATATTGTAATTAATTTAAAGCTTGTAGAATCTATCACAACGTAACTGATAGCAGAAACTTACTGTATATGATATCATTCTCTTCAGCCAGTATGGTGAGCCCATCACGTACACCCATCATATATTTCCATCGTGTTGTATTACGTACAGTATCAAAATCTACGTTCACCTAAAATAATTTACAATAATACATAATGATACATAATGATTTAAAACCACCACTGATCATTCCGCATACTCCGTATATTTCTTAAAAAATAAAATATTCCAGATCGTTTCATGTAAAATCTAGTAAGCACAATTACAATTCCATTGTCTAACCTACTGCTTGGCCATGATTACCAATCTAACATTGCATGTTTCCATACTTGTTAATGTTGTGTAGCGTAACATTCCTGTATTTGCAAGATGAGACAATACTAGCAACTCACTTCTTTTTTATTTATCATGTTTTTAGCGTCGTCCAATTCTGCGACCACTGTAACATTCGGTTTTGGCGGGAAAATCACGATGAAACCCACAGGAGCTAGTGACAATTTTATGTGATAATTACCCTAACCTATTTTCACTGGTTCATGTGTCGATCCCCTACACTTTTCATTCTGATCACCTAGGTTTTTATGCAATGCAATTTACCGGAGACACACGGAAATGGCCGAGCTTTCACGATTGCAATGCATTGTGCGTGTGTGGTTTTTGTGTCATCATGGTGCCACAATTCACAAACGTCGTATGTTTTGACTAGATATTACATTTTGTATTATACTGCATTAAATATATACAGGAAGGATAATACATACATGTTGGATACTTCGTTGCATGAAGCCGACCATGTTCCGTATAGACTGGAGTATATCCCGCACTGGCACGTCCACATTCGGATGAAGTCGCCATTCCTACAATCAAAGGACAGCTCAACTATAGTTCATCAATAGATTGAACCTAGGTCCCACGGAACATTTTTGCCTCGGTGATGTACTACAGATCTAATAAATTAGCACCGAAATGCATCTGGAAAATTTCTATGGGGAAGCTTCGACGAAGTGCATAATTACAACATACGAGGGGTGATCAATATATTCGAGGACTTTTCATCTAGCAATTTTATATTGGCAACAAGGCTCAAAGCCATTTAACATCATTCGGAGTAAGATGTCTCCGACCGAATGCACTTATAAAATTATTTGATTCTTACAAGGGGCGCGTGACGTTGGACGTCACGCGACGTCATTCCAAGCGTCACCGTCGAAGCAGCACATAGCTCCTTTCTGGACTGATACCCGGTCCCATGTATGAGGTTGGTTTTCTTTTACTACAATAATAAGTAGTTAATAGCCAGTTCTGGAAAGTGGGATTGAATAAAAAGAGTATCGATGCGTTATTGGAAACAAAACTCGGAAAAAGGCGGTTGGATTTACAAATATAGATTATTCCAATTAAGAATGAAGCACGACCTATCAGATTTAGGACGCAATATCGAAATAACTCTTTTGATTTTGAGTCAACGATTTAATGTTTTGTAGCCTATAATAGTCTTCGTTTTCGCCAGTGACATTTGGATGAGATATGTGCGTCTTATTTTGCAGAATTTAACGGAAAGTGTCGCTAACGCGGTGTTATTTTTGCTGTTTATCCTTATTTTATCGACTCAACCGTTTGACAGAGACCCAACAATCACACAAACAACGGAATGATATGAAAATTGCCAATTGGGAGCGCACAGAATCCATGCACAAGTTAGTCAAGTCATTTTGGAGATATCGCGAGGATTTTACAAGTTTCGCGTTAATTTTCATAGCATGTCGTTTCTCAGAAATAACGTTACGTCCGAGATGCTCGACGGTGGGTGCTTCACCATGGTTACAAAAAGTGACGTCGTCAAGTAAATAATGACGTTATCATACAGTAAATTATATAAAACGCGAGATAATTGATTGATCTTCACCAGCATGTAATTTCATTACTCTAGTTCCACTATTTCATAATTGAGAAGGAAAGTCCTCGAATATATTGATCACCCCTCGTACATGTGTGAAATGTCTGTTCCCGATGCCTCCTGGAAGCTCAGTTACTTCCATCGTGAGTATTGCCCAGGCAAAATAATATTTATATATATATATAATAACTAGCTTTATATACGAGATATGAATCGTGAATTAAGCCGACCAAATAACTAATACGCAAATGAATTGCTTTGACAGGGGAACACACAAAATATCATAAAATTATAATTTTCAAATGTCCTGACAAATTCGAAAATTATATGAACGCCTACACGAAGCAATAAATAAATGATAAAACCCTATTTTCGGAATCGACTTAATTAAGGCAACCAGAAGCAGTAAAGTGAATAATGAATGATCCGTACATCAAAATGATGAAGCTGTATAAATATATGCATAAACGGTACATTAAAGTCACATTAAGCCTTTGAACAGTTATCTTTAAAAATGCAATTACTTTGCACAGTGAAACATATCTGCAGAATTATGCAATTTGAGCACTGCAGTTGAGTCCCCAAGGTGGCAAACACCATAAAATGGAATCAAATGAAATACAGCATCCATTTTGTTTGTTGACCCTAATAAAGAATTGTTAGCAATAAATGTATAATTTAACATTTAAGGGAAGTAACTCATGCAAAATTTTGTTATCCATACATTTTACTTAAAATGTTATTTTTCCCACTATTCCGACATACTCATATAATTATAATTATGCCACCTTAGATTGGTCATTTGTGGAGAACATCTCAATTCCTGGAACATATTTATTAGATGCTGATAAAAATGTTTGGGCGATAATGGAGCTTTAATAATGCACTTACAAGTCTCGCAGCATCCGGGATTTGTCTCAGATCGGGACGCTGGAACCGGTCCACTTTCAAACGTCTGTTCTTTGGTCGTATCTTAAATCCATCTTTAGCGAAATTCTCCTTGTCTTGTGCATTACTCTTTTTAGGATATTTTTGTTCACCTTTACTACTTTTCGAATTTTCGTCTTCAGTATTCTTTTTCGGATTTGAATTAATCCCTGATTTTGGTTTTTCTTTTAATTCCGTTTCAGATTCACTGCCTTTGTAATTGTTATCCATCTTTCTAGAAAAATCACTGTCCGGTTTATTAACTTGCTTAGCATTTACAGGTTCTATATCCGTAACGATAAACGAGTCGGTTTCTGATGTCTCTTTTACATCTTTAGGTCCTGTGGCCACCTTATCTTTCAGTTTGATAACCTTTCTAACGTTAGATGTGTCCTCATCCTGTTCCACACCAACGTCTAATACATCACCAGCTTTCTTGTCATGTTTAGTCGTATCTTCACTTTTATCATACACTTTACCTTTGTCACCAATTCTCTTGGAGTTAACAACACCGTCGTCTCCTTTAGATGGTTGTTTTTCTTCTTTCTGAGATTCGGTGAATTTAACGGCAATTTCCTCATTTAGTTCTGTAATGGCTTTATGAGTATCAGTGACTTTAAGGGAGGATATTTTAATGTGTTCACTGGTTTCTGTTGTTTTATAAGTATTGATTTCACCATTTTTATTTTTCGATCCATCTTTTCCACTGTTATGTGGAGTAGGTTCTGTAGTTGTTGTTTCGTCAAGAATTATTGTTCGGTCTATATGGACTCGCTCTGTTGTGTGTGATGCTTGTTTGTTTTGGCGAGTTCTTTGTTTTCTACTTATACGCCTTCTGTTATTTACGCGAATTTTAAATCCACCGAAACTTAGGGATGGTTTGATAAAACTTGGTGGCTTTCGTTGTTGTGGAGAATTCTCCAAGGTCTCAACCCTGTCATGATCTTTGAATGACGAACTTTCGTCATCTTGTCGGCTTTTTTGACATCCTGAAACGATACAGCGAATATATCAATAGTCAAATCAATAGCAATAGTGGAATGATAAAAAATATAAGACAAATACTATTTACATGTTCAGTACAGGTCAGCCCCTACATATATAAAGCATCATCATTTGGGTAACATCATTTTAGAATGTTGTAAAGAGGTCAAATATATAGTAATTAAATGCTGATGCACTCTGAAACAACTTGAGTCTATTGGTTAATAAAGGCTCTTGCTAAACACATGACCATTCTGGAGAGGTTGTACGTGCTCAATAACAAGGTAATTTGTTATGTATGATGATAGGTTACTATATTAAGAGCTAATTAATTTGAAAAGAACGACGATATTGAATTATAGTGTATTATAAGTACGCTTAGAAACTTTTGAAACGACCCTCTAGCGAACTTTTGATATGGCGTGATAGTAATGTAAACATGCCTGGTGACGCAATGTACAAGCGTTCACATTTTAGTTAACTTTAAAATGGGGGAGGGGGGGTATTTATACTGCAGAGTAAAATTTAATTCAATCGGAGCGTATATAATGTATGTGCGGCGTAATAGTATGCTCGTCGATAGTTTAAACAGTTTTTGTTCAAGTTGAATAAATAAATATATCTCTCGTCTGCCTTTTATCTTCCCATGTTGATTTTATCAAAATTGAAAACGAGATATATGCTGTTTAACGTCGAAATAGAAAGTGTGAGCGACATGGTAGGATGGTGTACGTTTCAACCTGTCATTATTGAGGAACTAATGTGTTTTTTATAATTAATTTATTTTCCTGTAATTGTATCACCATGTTAAAGTTTCATTCATAAAGCGCCTTTAACAGTGTGCTAATTAATTAATTAGACAAAAGAACGTGTTAGATTAAAGACCGCGTGACGGTTTTAAGTTTCAGTCTATATTTTTTATAATTGATTTCAAATTTCAAATCGTGCACAATCACGATTTGTAAATACACTGTATCTCACAAATACATTACAATTATTGTGCATAGAAAGAACAAAATGCATGGCAGCCTAACTATCAATCAACTATAGTCTAGTGGTCTAGTAGAGTCAATTTATATTCCTGTCGTAGTTTGGGTACGGTTTCGTTCATTTAACGGCATTAACGATGCGTTAATTAGTTAATTTTTTTAAACAAGAGGGCCATGATGGCCCAATATCGCTCACCTGATTATAAACCCTGCACAATTTTCACCCGAAGGAACAATTTGAACATCTTGGTAGAAAACCACAAGATGATGCTACATACCAATTATCAAAACTCTAGGCAGTGTAGTTTTAGGCAAGAAGATATTAATATGTTTTCCTTATATAAGTCTATATAAAACGGTGACCCCCGAGTGGGGCCAATTTTGACCCCAGGGGCATAATTTGAAAAATCTTGGTAGAGGACCACTAGATGATGCTACATACCAAATATCAAACTCTATGCAGTGTAGTTTTAGACAAGAAGATTTTTATATGTTTTCCCTATATAAGTCTATGTAAAACGGTGACCCCCGGGGCTGGGCCAATTTTGACCCCAGGGGCATAATTTGCACAATCTTGGTAGGGGACCACTAGATGATGCTACATACCAAAAATCGAAGCTCTTAGGCATTGTAGTTTTAGACAAGAAGATTTTTATATGTTTCCCTATATAAGTCTAAGTAAAATGGTGAACCCAGGGTGGGGCCAATTTTGACCCCAGGGGCATAATTTGAACAATCTTTGTAGAAGACCTCTAGCTGAGTCTACATACCAAATATGAAAGCCCTGGGCCAAGCAATTTCGAAGAAGAAGATTTTTTAAGGTTTCCCCTATATAACTCTATGTAAAACTAAGGGCCCCCGGGGCGGGGCCAATTTTGACCCCAGGGACATAATTTGAACAATCTTTGTAGAGGACCTCTAGCTGAGTCTACATACCAAATATGAAAGCCCTGGGCCAAGCGGTTTTGGAGAAGAAGATTTTTAAAGGTTTCCCCTATATAACTCTATTGAAAACTAAGGGCCCCCGGGGCGGGGCCAATTTTGACCCCAGGGACATAATTTGAACAATCTTCGTAGAGGACCTCTAGCTGAGTCTACATACCAAATATGAAAGCCCTGGGCCAAGTGGTTTCAGAGAAGAAGATTTTTTAAGGTTTCCCCTATATAACTCTATGTAAAACTAAGGGCCCCCGGGGCGGGGCCAATTTTGACCCCAGGGACATAATTTGAACAATCTTTGTAGAGGACCCCAAGGTGGTGCTACATACCAAATATGAAAGCTCTAGGCCTTACGGTTTCAGAGAAGAAGATTTTTAAAGTTTCCTTTTTGAAAATCTATTTTTAGCCTGTGTGACCTAGTTATGCGACAGACTGGAAATCTTTTAACAACTTTGGTAGAGGTCCACCCAAGGAACATTCCTGTTAAGTTTTATCAAATTTGGCCAAGCGGTTTAAGAGGAGAAGTCGTTTGAAGAAATTGTTGACGGACGCACGACGCACGACGCACGCCGCACGACGCACGACGGACGACGGACATCTTGGTATGACAAAACCTCACCATGACCACTTTGTGGTCAGGTGAGCTAAAAAGTGCTAGATTATAAATCGCATGGCGGTTTTAAGTTTCAGACGTAATTTATTTTATAATTGATTTCAAATTTCAAATCGTGTGCAATCAAGTTAGATATCTAACAAATACGTACATGAACAGTACATTATATAGCAAGGACATACAGCAGAGCACCTAAACGATCGTATAGTTGTCTTGTCAGATTTGTCTGTAGATTCTCATGTTAATTTCTCACAACCGAAATGGATTGTGAACTATCACGTACAAAGAACTACAATTTGGCATTTTATATATCATTAACTTAATATTACTAAATTTAGTAGCGAATGAAATCGACGATTTTTTGGTTAGATTATTGGTTGCTGTCTACAGGTGCGTTTTCGCACAATTACTGTACTGCAAACAACCCCAAACTAATGGGCCTTTTCGATCGGGCTGTTTTGTGGGGTTTGATTATACATTTGTAGTTTGATCCTCGTCGCCAATAGAAAAGTATTAGTCAATATATCGCTGGCTTGGAACCATAAGGTAGTAACTACTATAAGACTGATAAATATTTAAAATCAGCATCATAATGCGCTTCTAATGAGTCTATTGTCATGAAAATCGAACATGTCATATTGACCAAAATGAAGTTGTGAAAGCTGGTTTTTCCAGATAAGTAAATTTTTCCAAATAAGTAAAGACTAAATTTCAGACAGTTTTTTTCTTGTTTTCTCAAAATAATGATTTTGTACTTACGACCTTCTCATTTTAAGCCAGCGATATATTGGTGACGTGAACCAGATTAAACATTGCTCAACGAAACAACCAAATAGAATTTATGCCTATAGTGTTTTCGGACTCTACACCCAAAGGTCACCTGATGACAATCGTATAATGATGACGGCGACAAAAACAAAAGTGTTACATATTCCCACGGTTAGCGACATGATATAGAAATGTCACGATGATCTACATGAGACAAAAACAAGATTGTATCACGCTGATAACCCTGCACAACTTCTTAAAATGTCAGCCAAAATAATATCATGTTTACATGTACATGAAAACCAAAGCACAGGCCTACGAAATTATAACACAAACTGTAGATTTGACTTCCCCACATTTTCACCCATTCAATATACATTTTTATAAAGTAATAAACAGACTGTCGTAAGAAAACCAATTGAACAGAACCTCAAGTTTTTTAGAACCCCAAGAATTGCGCGGGATAACTGACGGACACATGCATGTTCCGTTTTCATCCGTCGTACGAGAGCAAACGAGTGTACTGTCGAATATTTCACTTGTAGAGATTCACGTCTACGATTACGAACAATTTTCGCTTACAATAATACTAGCCAAGCAGATTACTAAACAGTGGCACTTTTGACTTAATTTCCGATGCCGATATTTGTTCTTTCTTAGTTAGAACCATCATTGTTCGTTCACGACAAGCGGCAGATCTAAATAAATGATCTACATCGCTCATGTAAGGGACCGATCTACCTATTTCAAGATCACGCAATCCCGACCTCTGCATGGCCTTTAATTAAATCAATGACCATTTGAGGGTGAACTTACAGATAAAAATGAGATTATTTTCCGCCTATCAACTCGTAACAATTTGTGAATCAACTTATCTATTAATGGTCCATATTACAAATGCTTTTATCTGATTTCATTTGCCTGATACATTTGCCTGATATACATGTGTGGTTTATCAAAGTTGAGTGAACTTGCATATTTACTTTAACCTTTGATTTGTTTAAATATAAATATTGCCTATTAGGCTTAGCTTATGACCCTATCACACTATATCTTAATGTTTTAACGTAAAAGGGTAACGCTTGTTGACTATAGTGTCACCCCTACTGAAAGTGCCAGTCAAGTTTGCATTACAAGACACTTATCTTTCATGCATACAGTACCTCACGAATCCATGGCGCCTGACAGAGATGGGTATACGGTAACCATTATTAACTACATTTGCAGCTTGTGACTCTCTGGAAAGTCGGTCTCATTAGTTCCAACCCGGTTACCGCCGAAATTCGAACATTCTACCTTCAAGGCGGACACCCTAACCACTCGACCACGGTCGCGTATGACTAACGTTTGAAATTACATCCCAAACAGGGACATAACTAGGCTGGAAATATCGGAATTAAGAAAAAAATCGGAAATAAATTGAATTCTAACAACTCAGTTGCCTCGCAGACAGAAACGTCACTTGGCGCTTATCAAAGCCTTGGACAACACTGAGATATTTATTACATATTTAAAAGTCGAACGAGTTATTATTATAACTCCTAGTTCGATGGTACGACTTTTAAAAGGTATTCAGTAGTCATTAAAATTTGATACAATTTATCTCTAACTAAAGCGAATAATTTGAATACAAATATAAATTCGTCCGGGTTCAGAAAGATAACTGATTAACAGGAAATGTATCGTTTGATCCTGGTTGTCATTACTCAAAGGGGCCCGGTTGGCATTTTCACTTTGTCGTGGCGAAAAAGCATGGTGTAAATCAACCGCCGTAAGTTACCAAAACATTACTATAGTGTACATATTGCGAGGCAGATAAAATGATGATTTCGTGTTAGAATAAAAAGTTACTACAAGTCATCCCTATTGTATACTTGTTGATTATGTTACTGTACCCTTTTAAGTAACAACTGTAATGTTCATACAGAAATTAAGTTTTTCATATACCGATTGGTTCGTTCTGATGACACTTTCTTAACTGACCAATGACAAAGCTGTATTTTTATTAGTTCTAAAACCCTGGCCAGTGACAGAGTTGCATTTGCATGTCAACAACTTTATTATGATCGGTAAAACGCATTAAAATATTTTTGAAATTGAAAATTTGTTGAAATTGGTGGACCGTAAAACCATACATATATCACATCGTATGCCCAACTTTTCACTCACCATCTTCCCTACGTTTTCATTCATTGAAAATGGTGGGCGTGCAGCATTTATCCAAATATTTCGTAATCATAAAAACAGACTTTAGTCATATTCACTTAAATTGGTAACCATTTAATTTTCCTTTCATGTGTGGTTTTATTAAAGCCCGATAAATAGCCAAATATGGAATGGTAAAAGAGACATCACCATAGCATTATATACAAACTCTCTATATATTTTAGCTTTTCTTTTTTATTTCGTGTTTAAAGTCGATTATATGAATGCAAAACATTTATTCAATTATAACAATGTTGAAGATAACTTGCTACTAAATGTTCGATAGTCGTGAAAGCTCGGCAATTTCCGTTTCCCTAAATATCATATGACTTATATATTATATGTATATAGTTTTATACGATGGACAGTAACAATGCACGAAACCCCAAGGAGATCATCATGATACTCGATCGTAACTACTCGGGTCTTTCCGTGATGAGTCCGGAAGATGATTCGTCTGAGAATTGTCAGAGGTGCACCGATTGCATGGTACTGTCGGCTGTACGCACGATGTCGATAGTTTCTGATACTAGACTTTGAATGAATTTGCGATATTCGTAAAAAACTACAACACATAATATTATAACAAAAGGTACGACGTGCATTTCTGTGCAATTAATTAGCTCACGTAGAAGTGCGAATCTTTCAGTAAACTTCGGTTTTTGTGTATGATCCACAAATAGTATGGAAAACATGTTTATGTACATCCTGATGATGAAATAACTCATGTACTGTCGGTATATTCACTGAATTAAATATCTCACATAAATCACCTTAAATGGTGCGGAAGACGGTATATGAAATAAATGAACATAATGAAGATTATATGCAGCACATACATTTTATTATAGACTGCATGAATGCATTATGTTAATCATAATTCTAGGCCATACGCGCACCACATTTAATGCATTAATTTCTGCGCTTGAATAATTAGTTATTTAATAAACAGTGAATATTCGTATTTTTGTCATTACGTATAACTTAAATTTCAATTTTAAGAATAGTTCGTTCGTAAAACGTTAAACAAATGTTTTGAAAACGATGTGAATTCAAAACATTTAAATTTAAGGTCATGTAAATATTAAACAATGTACATGTGGTATTTCTATGTGTGTGTTTAAATTCTTAAAATCAATCAATAATCCGTCTTTCAAAGTTTTGAAATACCGAATGAACATTACCACACGTTTATAACACAGGTTTCTAAGAAAACGAATGGACATACCCACCCACACCCCCTGATCGAACCACTTCTCACGAACAATAGTCGATTGAACCATTTGGTAAAGAAACAGGATCCCAATATAATAATACATTCCCGATTTTGATGTACAAGGAACTAGTACTTTTCGAACCAATGTACGGGTATAAAGACAGGCGTTGCGCTGTGTCCTTTTATGTTGTCAAATAAAATCACATGTATGTTTCTTTCTTATTTAGAGGTAATGAGGTTTCCTTTGTTCCCGTCCAACCGATGTTTCGTGATAAGATTTTTTTACAGAATTTTTTTTATTCGTTTGACCTTTTTATTTCAGTTTACTTGTTCATGTATATATTTCTTTTGAAGTACACCGTCAAAACGTGTTGTTAGACATCCATCAATTAATAAATAAAAAAGCACACACGTACAGCATTTAATTTGGTATTTACTTGAATTTCTAGACGACAAACCGATAAAACTATCGTCTGCTCAATATAAATGATTGAGTATGGTTGCCTGTACTGAAATCAAGGTTGATGTAAATGCGAAGGACAAACTTTTAACTGAGTTAATGTACGGTTAAAACAGATCTTTTATGTTGCAACTTAGCGGAACCTCACCTCGCCGCTTTAATATTGCCGGCACACCCGGACAAGACCAACATGGACCAATGCATGGTGATGCGGCCTGGGATCGAACCCGGGACTCCCCCCCCCCAACTCGAAGCGGATGCTCTATCACTAGGATATCGAGGAGACGAGAGCTTCGGAAACGTTGGCATGAGCTACAATATCCATCAAATATCGAAATGTGTGGGCGTCGTACAGAATGGACCTGGTCATTGGTAAACACAATAACACAAACCCCCAAACAGGATAAATCCATGGGTCCCATTTCAGTGTCATACTAAGCATCGGTGGCTTGTTGAATAACACATATGAATGTCATTAATACTCAATGCTTGTGTGACAGGGTATCCCGTGAAAACAAGGGATGAACCGAACCCGAACATGTTTATGAAGTTACAAGGCCCCGATCCCCCGAAACATTTCTATCTGAGCCAAATCTCATCTCATATATTGGCAATGTGTCTTTTAGTTCATTTCCATTGAAGGTTGGATTCAAATTTGGCATCCAAAAACGGAAATAATAATTCTGAATTTATTATATAAAAATAGAAAGAATTTCAATTTAAGATTTATCTCAAATTCAGAGACTGAACGTAGCAAAATCTCAATTTGAGATGAGGTTTCTACACGAGATGTCTCGGGAGATTGGGCCATGGAATGCATGTACGTAGAAAATACACTTGTCGCGTGTTTCAAATCCTATTCAAATACTTGACTTGCATAACATTGTTAACACATCGTGAGAAAAAAAGATCGCTTTTTTTACGAACTAGTTGACCGGTATCATGGGTATTATGTGGGGTCTTCATAGGAATTTACAAAATTCGATTTTCGTTCGTTAACTAAAAAATATAATTCACACCTGAAAGATTTCTTCAAATATTGATATAACGTTATTAGTGAATTTGAAATTTTACAAACGTTAATGCTACCTTTAGTACAAATTAAAACCATTTAACTGATTTAATCATGAACGTTGTTGATACTTCGAACTAGAAATGGGTTTACTAAAGACTGTGCATTAAAATGTACTTTTTCACAAGATAAATAATGTATAGAATAGTAAAAACGATTTTATTGAAGTTTCTTCTCCTTGTTTTAAACAAAGATTTGAAGCCAAAATTGTGTTTTGAAAGAGACGAAGTTTAAGTTCCCACAAACATTCCAATAAAGGAGTGTTCAATATAGTGCAGTGGATCAAAGGTCAACGCATTAACGAATCATTGTAATGTTGACATTAGATATAATACTTTAAATACCTTTACAATTTGTCAGGTCGCTAGAGTCGCCTGATTTGACTTTTTCGTCTTGTCGTCTGCTGAGTATTTCATCATCGTCTGCTGCAGGGACTCCGCGCGTGTTCGCGCCCGAAATTAGTACACAAAATAATAAACATTTAATAAACATAACAAACGTTAAATTATATTCCATGTGAATAGTTTCCCTTCAGTGTAAAAATATCGTACGACAATAATTCTGTGTCGTGGTTGACAACTACATTAGCGTGTTACGTTTACAAAATATATGACAGAGGACCCTTACAAAAGTAACTGACATCCAAGATACGAAATGAATCGAACACCACACGATTTAATTTAATTGACTAGTATCGCTTAATCTATGAAACATTACTTTAAAAGTTAAGTGAGTTTAAGTATTAAACGAAATGTTTAATCGATTCAACAATAAAAGAATAATAGATTTAATAATTTCCCACGTCGGCCATATTAGGCGGGATTTGGTGCTTGTATTTAAAGTTTTTAAACCGTTTAACCCGAAATTGTCGGTCCAAACTATCGTACTCTTTGTTGCTCGCCATCTCAGGACGTATTGACCCATGTCCTCACGTCCATTCCGACCAATAAATCTTATATGGATGGTTGGATTGTCAATTACATTAATAAACATGTAGTATAATTATATGGCTGGCTCAGAATGAGAAGGTCATTCACTACCTTTTAAGACCGATACATAATTATTTGAAATCTGCATCATCATGAAGGCGCTTCTTATGAGCCTATTATTAAAGAATTTCAGAACTTGTCGTATTGACCAAACTGAAGTTGAAAACACAGAGAATTACTATTGTATAAAGCTTGGTTAAATAATATGAACCCAGGCACTACCTTTTTGGGCATTTAATAAATATTAGATAACCACTAGGCTATATTTGTAGATATAGACACGGGCTCCAGTTGCTACAGTATGCATTATCCAAGGGAGATAACAAACGTATGCAATCATTGTGAATTGTAATCTTTATACAGTATAGCTAGTTTGCGATAGAAAAAACTCGTGTTTTTTAAAGATTTCTAAAAATCTATTCATCAGATTTTGGTAAAAAATTACAAAGAAATACAATAACTTCCTACCTAGTCTCATTTTGAATTTCATAATTTTTAGTCACCAATTAAAAGATATTTATTCTTTATTACATATTGAAATTACATGCGTATTTACAGTTTAACGCAGGGAGATAATCTGGTATTCCATTGATGATTTACTATCAATTATTTAACCGTTACAATCCGTGATCAGCGGGATTGAGATTGCTGTTATAAAGACAAGACTTGGGAGGCCCTTGTTATTCGCTTTATTTAAGTGTGTCGCTTGTAAACAATGTACAGCAATAACATGTACTTCGTCATATTCACAGACGGGCCTCGCATGTGTTAAATTAAGTATTAAATTAAATTAAATTAAATCAATAAAATCAACGACGTACCTATACTGTACTGTACAGTAGGTCTAGGGGCCTACTATAAGATGTTTTATTTTGTCCAGAAATATAGATAATTTACAGCATCCCATGTTTGTCTTTCGTCAATATCCGCTTGGAAAATCGAAGATACTGCATAAGCGACACAGCATGACATTTGATGGGGCCTTAATTTTATATTCACAAGACTCACAACAAATATCACGCGTGATTCGCAGCTTGCATACTGTGTAGACTCCCAGCTCATCCGGAACATGATTTCGCGACTCTCTTTCCAATTTCGATCGAAGACAATTTACAACAGCATCGAAGTGCTCAACTTGGATGACGATTAATCAGGAATCAATCTATATATTTAATTATGTGATAGAACTTATTCATTTTGGTTACTGAACGTCTAAAGTTGGCTAAAGTAAACTGCAGCACACGATGTTTTATTGTTTTGTAAAACGGAACGGCCTAAAACTCGTCGCTCCGCTCCTCGGAGTTTTTACTTCCCTTTGTTGATTCATTTTTAGGCTGGCGATTTGCGCCAGACTATTACAATCCTAAAAAATGAAATCCATTAAGATGAATTTACTCCCGAAACTGACAACACAGAATCTATACACTCAGTGCAAATAGTTCCTCCTCGTTAATCAGTTTTGCAAGATAAGAACATTCAACTTTCCTTGTTTCATTTATTCTGTTCGATTTTGATACATTAGTTTCTTCTTGAAATGGAAGGAAATTGTATGAAATTAAAAGAAAAGATGTTTAAAGGTGTTGATAATTATTACTACGCGTTACGAAAGCGATGAAGCGCGCGCATCAATGATTTTATTATGTTAAATTATTAAGGTCAACATTCTCCAACGAGATCGTGGTCGAGTGGTTGAGCAACTCTCTTAGTAATTTTTAGCAGTTCGCCAGCCTGTCAGTACTTTCAGTACTTTGATTTTTGTTATAGTTCATAGAATATTTTTTAAAGGTTTAAGAATACAAAAGAAAACATTTGGGCGCAACCGTTTCGAGATTAAGAATTTTCTTATTTTCCAAGACTATTCGCCTCGGAAAACTGCCTGAAATTTTTGACCGTAAATAACTTCTGAAATCTGCAGAGACTCGACGAAGATACACACGCGCACATTATTGGTATGGGTAAAATCAAAAGCCAACTTCGCTGGCTATTAAATACCCTATTATCCGTGGTTTAATTAACCAAGCTGGTTAACGGCTAAAATTCTGGTAATGTAACCAGGCTGGAAAACGGATTGTATATTAAATGGATTTTACAGCTTGGTCATCTAACCAGACATTTAGCTATGGTTAAACATACTATTTATTCCCAGGACTATCCGTCTATCTTCCTGACAAAGGGACTTAGACTGTGACACATACATGACGTCATTCGCCTGCAAAGTGTCAGATTACGGTCAGACGATATCAATAAAGATGGCGTCGCCAATTCCGACGAAGAGGGCCAAAGCTTTTAGTCAACGGAAAATGGACACGATTACTGAGTTTAGGAATAGCAACCTTTAAGAAATCAACGCTAAGCATAGTAGTGGTGCTGGTGTGATGAGCTGTAAAAAGCAAGACTGTTTATGGATTGAGCTGATCTTCATTATGCACTTATATTATTGCACGTGGTAATCACGTGACTTGGTCTAGTAAAGGCGGACATTCAACCTCGGTCAGTACCTATTTTCTTGATTTTATATTTCTGTCATCCTCTATATCGAAACTTCACATATTCTATCATATGCGCATTGATTTTTTTACGTTACAAGTTAGTTTGCACCGAGTCGAGTCCCATCGTTCAGTGCACGGAGACGGCTCAGAACGCGTGGGTAGTCGGCTTTCTGTCGATAAAAAGGACTAGAAACCCGAACCAAGGGAAGAAAATCGATTGCCATTTTAGCCACTATACCTCTAGCTTATTGAGGTATGGCCGAGGATGATCTCTGATAACTCCCGTTTTCATGATTATTATCTTAAATTGTTTCAAGTCCTCATAGTATCTAGAAACTGCGAATTTTGCGAAATCAACATTTAACTGTTCTATCCCACTGAAAAAACGCAGTTTGGTCAGTTTGATTGAAATATATAAGACCACATGTCCCGTACCGACTACACACGCGTATGTTGCAAATAGTTGACCAATTATGGACAAATAACAGTTAGTGGTTTCTGGGACAACAAAGGTATAAACTCATAAATGTTGTTTGATTATATCACAAAAAAGCATGTATCGAATTTTTGCGAGTATTCTTCGGCAGTATATTTACATTTTACGAAAATAGACTGAAAACCGATCGATTTTGTTTTAGTAATTTTAACACGAAAAAATACGGCCATGTTTCAGTACTTTCGGGTTTCTTTGTTTTGAATTTAAATATCTTAAACCAACAGGCACGGATCCAGGCAGTGGGCACGAGGGCCCGTGCCCCCCCCCCAGTTGGCTGAGATTTTTTTTTAAAACTTTGAATAAATAGTAAAACAGGTATTGAACAGACATCTCTAAATAATATGGGTATTTTTTCTAATGTTCTAGATGAAAAAGTACTAGTTTGTAAGATGGGCATTTTTCGTGCTCGCTTCGCTCGCAGAATATTTTTAATATACATGTATATATTTATACGTAGCTGTTGCATCCCAGAAAGCAATTACAAGATAATTTTTGCCCTAGCTCATTATATTACTTTTTGACTGTTAAATAATCATAACTAAACCATTAAGGTTAACTCTCAGAATAAAGAAAAAAAGGTATTTCAGGGCTCCCAGATAGGCTTAGAATGCACTAGATTTATCCATTGCTTTAAAATTTTCCCGGGGGAGTATGCCCCCGGACCCCCCTACTTGTTATAATATTCCAATGGCAAACATGATGAAAGCTGGTGTATACAAATACTGTATGTGAACACTTACTAATATGCACGAGCATACACAATGTACATGTTGACGCTTATAACATAAAAAGTACTATGGATTCCCCCACATCTACAAATGTACCCCTTCCTGTGCATTTTCACACACATATTAAGCAATTGCCCCCCCCCCGGAATCCCATACATACCTTGTGCCCCCCCCCCCCACTCAGAAATTTCTGGATCCGGGCATGAACCAATCCATAATTATGAATTACGCTCACAAAGTTTGATTTGGATGCATTTTAGTCTCATTGTGAACTACAGGTGTCAACCATACAGAAGAACACTGAACTTTATGTTTACCTAATGATATCTTTGACAGACAATGGGATCTATACGTGATCAAGCATGGTACTCGATATTATGCTAGTCTGGACCCCCCCCCCTTGATGCGAACGCTATCTGGGTCGGGTCGACGCCATTTTATGTCGGCTGCGATGCACTAACAAAGTAACGGGATGATTTTTAAGAGCCAGGACTTGCGAAAATACATGCTGAATGTAAATACTAGTATGACATTAAATTGCTTGTGATCAACTTCTTTTTCAATAATATTATAAATGTACCAACTTGCATAATTATGTTTCGGATATGTATGGAAGGCCGGTGCGCCATGCTAAATGCGAATTGCTAAATGCCAATTGCTATTTGCCTTTTGGCGCCAAATCGCCATCTGGATCACGAAGTAGAATCTATAGATTCTATATATTCTATATTTTCCTTGGACAAAACGGTGCTTGTCGTTGTAGACCTGTATGCGTATATTGTTGTTTATTTTTCCAAAGTTTAATTCTAAAGGTCTGTAGTTCAGTTCATTATATTGCCGATTATATTTGTATAGGTTTAGAAGAAAAATCGGGAAAACTCTATGTTTTGTTCGGCTATAGGTCCAAGGTCAGTATCCGCCTGTGATATTCCTGAGTAGAATAGTCAAAATACGGCTTCTTTGTACCAGGTGTAAGTTCTTTACGCCTCCCTAACATGTTTGTTTACCTCGAAATTAAAGTACACCCCAGATGGCATCTTTTCTTCTTTTCTTTTCTTCAGGTAAAATCCAGCACTGGTACTGCTGCACTCACATTCGTGTATGAATGTGATGTTTAAATCCAATACAAATGAATGATAGATCCATCATGCTTGTTTTTACATTTATTGCGTCTTATATGACGTCATGACATAGATAAATATTTTAATTGTCTAAGGGACACAATCCCTACACTTAAGAGAATGGGACGTCATTTACTTCTCCCCCTTAATATTGATCGTCAATCTGAAATATCATGGTGACGTTCACTTATGGCACGGCGTGCCGCATTGATTGGAGCAATACCTGTGATACGGTGTGCACTTTGCTGACGTGCGTGGTCTCACCTAATTTTAGGATATATGACACGCCATTTGACGATTTGAGAACAGTTATTGATAAACCGCTACACAGTTCTAAAATAATCAAATAATCACATTGTAATTTTGTAGAACTCTCATGGAGCATAGGAACTTGGAGGATTGTGTAGAATGGCTTAAGGAGAATGGCATGGATGACCTAATTGAGTCATGTAAAGGTAAGAACAGAACATGAACTTAATTGAGTTAATATAGACACCATTGTTTTCAACACTTCGGGTCCATGTCCATGTCTTAGATGTCATTCGTGTATATTTCAGTACGGAATGCATATCACGTAGTTATCATAAATACAATTTACGTAAAGTATGAGAGTTTCTGATTTACGTATCAGTGTTTTTAATATGTCTAATCTGTAAGCAGCCACAGACACTTATTATTACGTTTTTGTAGATCACATAACACCAAGTGTCTGTGTAAGCAGGTGGTCTCATATCCAACTATTTGTCCCATTTGTATTGAATGTGTTTTCAAGTCGACCACAGTTAACTTCCCTTGACTGGTGTTATACCGGTTTTAATCTGATCGATCTTATCTCAATTGCGTAATCGCGCTATGCTAAACCAGCGGGTTGTCGGAGTGTATAAATTAATGTATATCATTTGCTGGAGGGGGTTTGTGCGTTCAGTTACACTTTGGAAAAATTTTGAGATTTTGTATATGATGCATACCAGGATCTTTTTATGGGCATAGCTCTGTCATTATGAAATTTTGTTCATGAGGTAGGTATCACCAGGAACATTTAAATACTTCCATGGTATCATTCAGAATTCGTTGATCTTGTGTGATCTTGTGTGAGGAATCTAACAATTATGCATTTGTTATACTAGTAACCGCAATACATGTCACGATATGTATACTTATTATCATGCATATTCGATGGATGAAAAAAACGGTTACTAGTAACTGCACAATGCTTGAGTATGTGTGCAATATCACAAAGTACAGTTTAAATGAAATTTAGCAACCACTGCTGATTTTTCAAGTATGTTGTACAGTTGATTGTGCAGTTGCATCTTATGGAATTGGTTTTTTAATATCTTGAAAAATAAAAAAGTTATGACAATTTTAAGTTCGTGAATTAGAGCGTTTTTTTCTTGAATTAAATAGGAGAATATTCGCGCGCTCGCGGACCCGACGAATCTCAAATTTTCCCTCTAATTGTCACAAATATTTTATTTTTCAAGATATCGGGATGAAACATTTGTTCAACTTATATTTATTTTGGACAAGTGCTATCAAAGTTATGAAGAGTTGAAATGTTAAACAAATACTAAATCAGTTTTCATTGTTTTAATCAAATCATGTGTAGAATGCAGAACAATATACTCGATTAATAAATTATAAGAACAGTTATTTTCTTTGAATTTTCGAAAACAAATGTAGAACTTTTATTTAACGTACTCATGGTCAGTGATTCTTACTTTACAGTTACCAAACAAAAGCAACATTTCTCTTTTTATTTTTCTATTATATTATGAAAATAAAGAAAATGTATACTTACAACATCAGATGTCTTCTTGTTTTTCTTATTATTCAGTAAATAACTCTAGAGAACTACATGTGAAACATTTTATAACAACATGATATTACTTATAAGGAAAGGTGTACAGTATCACATTGTCTAGACGGATTTTTCCCCACCTTTTTTGACATTTAATTTTCAATTTACAATTCGTATATATTCAATTAGGTGGTACAACGTGTCAACTAACCAGTTTATTTAACAAGTGTCATAGGAATGACATGATTTTTTCTTTTTTATGTCTCACCTGTTCGATTATTATAATTTTAAACTAGCGTGAGCTTATGACATTTCACTTTTAATTATTTTAATGCATGTCTTACTTTCCAAATCGGCAATAAAGTCAAAGTTTCAAATCTCTAAAATCATAATAAAGTATGTATACAGGAAATATAGCGGTTATACAAATATAACGTTTATAACCCTTCAAGCGAATGTACCACTTTTATTACCCCACATGCTGTGACAATCGCAGCGGGGCGCGTCATAAAACAATTAACAATGTGCAAATTAAATATGTGTATCACTTTTTTACTTAAAAAAAAAGATACCTGTTTTAAAAAACCGTAAAAAGGGGGCAGATCTAATTATCGCATTTCTTATATCAAAACACCAATCTGACGGGAAGAAATTAAACTAATAATCAAGTTTGCACAAAATATATTCCCCGAGAAACAAAAGAACTACGGACAAGAAAGTAAACAAGTTTGATATCAAATCCGTCCATTTCCTTCTTTGTTCAATGTGAGTGATAGTCATGTTAAAAACCTTTAAAAAGGGGGTTGATCCCATAAAGATACAATTATGAAATTTAGTGCATTATTTTGTAGACATATCAAACTACAAAATATGTTTGCACATAAGAAATCTCTCAAATAGTTGATATCATATGGACAATTTTACGTGGAGTCCCCATGCCTTCCAATGGTAAAAAAATTGTCACAAGTGCGAATACAAATGGGACAAATAGTTGGATATGATTATTTGATATCTAATAAAATAATTACAATGTACTATATAATATATATGTTTAGTATAGGTCTTTGATGTGAGGGAATTAATAAGTTAATTGCCATAGTTTACTGGCATTTCGCATGGCGCACCGGCCTTCCATAGATATGAATGCATTTAGTGTAAATTCGTACATCATTGTGGTCGTAGTTTGACGGTTCATGTTCGGGTTTTGTTGATTTTCATGCATATGTTTTATGTTTTGGGAATATGCTCTGTTAATGTCTAAAATCTGTCAACATTGAGTTGGATGGATTCCAATGATACCCCTGCAATTAGCAGATAATACTCCATGTTTGCTACAAATATGTAATTAAAATATAAATAATACAATACATGTAATGGAGGGGACGGGGAACCAGAAACCGTGGACGGTCTCATAAGTTTTCCATCTCTTAATTATGTATTATGTCTGTCTCATGTCTTCATTTCTAGCCAAGATGGACCATTCATACATGAAATCATAAGATCAGGTCGCAGGATTTCAGGTGATAACAACACGAAATGGCCCTCATACAGCTGTAGTGAGACACTGTGTAATTATTTAAACCTCTCGGTCAAGGATAACCCATGAAAGTGCAAGCACTTATTTCCAATGGGGTCCTGTGTTTTTGCTGAAGGGACAGCAGGTGGAAGAGATAGTGGTGTGATACAAGGTATCCGGGCGAAAAGCCCTAGCTCTTTCCGAAGAGACACCTTGGTTCTTTAACGTGCCCGGTGTATAGCACCGATACACGCGAGACTACATCTGGGTTGCTAACCAGTTCATCTCTAGTTAGGTGGGAAACACAGAAAAGCGTTTCAGAAATGAGCAAGTGCCCCGGCCGAGGATCGAACCCGGGACCTCTCGATCAGCAGTCAAGCAGGCTATCCGCTCGACCACCGTACACCTACGAGGAAAGTTCCTGACCACTCATACAGCTGTAGTGAGACACCAACGAGGAAAGTTCCTGACCACTCATACAGTTGTAGTGAGACACCACCGAGGAAAGTTCCTGACCACTCATACAGCTGTAGTGAGACACCACCGAGGAAAGTTCCTGATCACTCATACAGCTGTAGTGAGACACCACCGAGGAAAGTCCTGACCACTCATACAGCTGTAGTGAGACACCACCGAGGAAAGTTCCTGATCACTCATACAGCTGTAGTGAGACACCACCGAGGAAAGTCCTGACCACTCATACAGCTGTAGTGAGACACCACCGAGGAAAGTCCTGACCACTCATACAGCTGTAGTGAGACACCACCGAGGAAAGTTCCTGATCACTCATACAGCTGTAGTGAGACACCACCGAGGAAAGTCCTGACCACTCATACAGTTGTAGTGAGACACCACCGAGGAAAGTTCCTGACCACTCATACAGCTGTAGTGAGACACCACCGAGGAAAGTTCCTGATCACTCATACAGCTGTAGTGAGACACCACGGAGAAAAGTTCCTGACCACTCATACAGCTGTAGTGAGACACCACCGAGGAAAGTTCCTGATCACTCATACAGCTGTAGTGAGACACCACCGAGGAAAGTTCCTGATCACTCATACAGCTGTAGTGAGACACCACCGAGGAAAGTTCCTGATCACTCATACAGCTGTAGTGAGACACCACCGAGGAAAGTTCCTGACCACTCATACAGCTGTAGTGAGACACCACCGAGGAAAGTTCCTGACCACTCATACAGCTGTAGTGAGACACCACCGAGGAAAGTTCCTGATCACTCATACAGCTGTAGTGAGACACCACCGAGGAAAGTTCCTGATCACTCATACAGCTGTAGTGAGACACCACCGAGGAAAGTTCCTGACCACTCATACAGCTGTAGTGAGACACCACCGAGGAAAGTTCCTGATCACTCATACAGCTGTAGTGAGACACCACCGAGGAAAGTTCCTGATCACTCATACAGCTGTAGTGAGACACCACCGAGGAAAGTTCCTGACCACTCATACAGCTGTAGTGAGACACCACCGAGGAAAGTTCCTGACCACTCATACAGCTGTAGTGAGACACCACCGAGGAAAGTCCTGACCACTCATACAGCTGTAGTGAGACACCACCGAGGAAAGTTCCTGACCACTCATACAGCTGTAGTGAGACACCACCGAGGAAAGTTCCTGACCACTCATACAGCTGTAGTGAGACACCACCGAGGAAAGTTCCTGATCACTCATACAGCTGTAGTGAGACACCACCGAGGAAAGTCCTGACCACTCATACAGCTGTAGTGAGACACCACCACCGAGGAAAGTTCCTGACCACTCATACAGCTGTAGTGAGACACCACCGAGGAAAGTTCCTGACCACTCATACAGCTGTAGTGAGACACCAACGAGGAAAGTTCCTGACCACTCATACAGTTGTAGTGAGACACCACCGAGGAAAGTTCCTGATCACTCATACAGCTGTAGTGAGACACCACCGAGGAAAGTTCCTGAAATAAGGAAAAGGGATAGCTCAACCCCCACAGGAAAGACCCTTCAACAATTACCAAAGAAAACTGCATCAACATTTGTAAGTTGTTTTTTTGCCATTTAAAGACTTTAGATCATACATAAATGATAACAAAATACGTCATTAAACTAATGTTTAAATCTCCTTCCAGGCTAATGAGCAATTTAGCTTTTAGGAAAAAACTTGCCGAGTCATTAGTCAATGGTTCTTTTATTTATAATCTTCAAAGAGGGGGGGGGGTGTGAACAGTGATGCTATGAAGAAGGTGCAGTTTAGGACATCTGATTCAGAATCAAGGTTAGTTTTGCTAATTAACTGAACTGAAACTTTACCATTCAATGTTCTTTTGGGTGAATGTTATCCAAATATGGGCTATGTTCCTAATTGAAAGTCATGTCTTCTAAAATTAAATGATTCCACAGGTAATGTTGCATGCACTACTATAACATGTGAAAACCTAGGAACCAGCTGTATTATTTCAATAGCAAACTTTAAATTATGATGTAAATCATTGGTACCTTAACATACTTAAGTAGGAATTAAATATTTTACAATCCATTACCTTGTATTTATGTAATACTGTAAAATCATTTAATTTCGGTGGGACGAAATTTCATGGTTTTGGTAAAAAGACCTGTTTCGATGGGACGTTAATTCATTTATTTTGCATTTCATTTAATTAATACAGGAGTCAAAATTATTTTTCGATGGGATTTAATTTCCAACCTCGAAATTTAATCCCCAACGAGTACTGAACAGATTTGATGCCGGGAACCAGAATAGGTATTATGCATGTTACCATCATTATTTACATATCTGCAACATAAAAGCATACCACGTGAAACCCACCAGTGATGTCAATTTGTAATAATTATAAGCTAGCTTGATTCCATTACTTTTACCAGGAACTCTTTATTTTAACAAGTCCTGTGTCAATCACACATACATAAAACAGCACAAAACAAGTACATGGTCACCATACATGTACCAAAAAATGTAAATGTTAGTTTCATACAAATTGTACGTACTATACGTAACACTACGTATAATGACCACGGAAAAGTCACGCCTCATCCTACAGAGACCGAAAACATCTATCGGAAAATCCGAGTCTACATCTGTTCTGGAAAACAACAACTCTTCTAACAGACCTGTAACAAAGTTTCAGCTGAAATCGCCATCCTAGTTACAAATTATCATCAGCGATCAAAAAGAGGAAAGTCGGGTCATCTCGGTGCCTGTTCCGAGACATAATCAACATCGAAGCATGGGGACATCGTCGTCTGATTCTGATTTGTCCGATAAATTTATTGCTATACCACTATCAAACGATGAATACATGTCATTTTCTAACCAACATAATGTATCCGCAGAAGAGAGAACTGAGGACTATAGGTTTGCCCTCCGTTTTTCCGTTAAGAAAACCTTTAAGTGTGGAGGAACTTGAATCTAAGTCCTCGGGTCAAAGCAATCAGATCACAAGCTATTAATGAGCTTACTATGGAAAGATTTTTCTTGGCAAAATCTATGTAGACACTGTCATAGACTTTAATAAGAATGATGATTTTGGTGATGATTGTTATGAAGGTGTTACCCAGACTGCAGATATTTTCACGAAATGGTGTAAGGTCCAAGGTATTAAACCTGGTGTCTTTCTGTTGAAATTGTATACTATTTTGAACCAAGATGACACAAAAAAGAATTGTTTTATTATGCATGGTAGCTCTAATGCAGGCAAGACATATTGGGCCAAATGTTTGACTCCCATTGACAGTATAGTAGGGCAAACAGTTCAATCCAAGGACTTTGCTTGGCAGAAGTGTTTAAATATAGAAGTGATAGTTATTCCCGAGTTGAGTATTGCCAAGCCTGAGCAAAAGGAAGAGTTTAAGAAAATCACTGAGGGGTTGGCCACCACCATCAATGTTAAGAACAAACAACCTACTGCCCTTAATAGAACACCTATTATTCTCCAGTGTAATTCACTACCTTGGGAGAACCTTCAGCATGCAGAAATAGGATGTTTGGGTTTTACAATTTGAAACCATGTGGTTGTCTGAGCATAAAACTCCCAACCCTATTTTTTTTGCCGATATGTTTAAGGCCATGAGGACTGTGATCTTTTGGGGAAGGCTAGTTGGCCAGTAGCTGAAACTGAAACTTGGTATGTGTGTAGGGACAAAAAAGGAGATTATGCACGTCTTTCGATTGGGACAAAAATGCTGTTAGCCTACAATGGCAACAGAAAAATTGACAACCTGTAAACCAGGTAGGGGACTTCTGTATTGCTTGCAATTCCTAATTGCTTGTCCGAAAATTGTTGTTTTCTACCGCCTGTTACAACAAAGGGCCATAGAGCGCTCACCTGTTACACATTGGTCTAGGTATCAGTACAACTTACATTCTGACCATGTTTCATGAATATTGGATCAAAACAGGGGTATCTACAGTAAACACAAGGTTTTCCTAAGATTTGACCTAGTGACCTAGTTCTTCACTTCACATGACCCAGTTTCGAACTTGACCTATGCATTATGGAGAACAACATTTTGACTAAGTTCCATGAAGATTGGAACAGTGAACCCTTGAGTGAACTTTAACCACACATGACCCAATTTCGAACCTAAATTTAGTAGAGAACTACATTCTGAACAAGTTTCATGAAGATCGGATCAGAACCGTGACCTCAGGAGTGAATACGAAGTTTTTGTAAGATTTGACCCAGTGAAGACCAAGTCTTTAACCACACATGACACAATTTTGAACTTGGACTAGATTTTATAGAGAACAACCTTCTGACCGAGTTTCATGAATATTGGATCAACACTGTTACCTCTAGAGTGTATGCACAAGCAAATTGTTGACGGACGAACGAAGAGTGATCACAAAAGCTCACCTTGTGACAGATGAGCTAATAAGTCTGGACAAGCTGTTACAATGCCTTCAATCAACGTACTGAAAGTACTGACAGACTAGCGAACTGCTAAGGAACAATAGCTTTTCAAGTAATATAACATCAAGTGGTTTTCTAAGTCGAAAGAGAGGTAAGTGCTGGACTAAACAAAAAATATTTTTTTTTAAAAATATAAAAAAATTGGAGCGGCCGTGATTCGATCGCTGGAACTTAGCATCAGAAAATTACTACGCGAGTTGCTCAACCACTCGACCACGATCTCGTTGAAGAATGATGACCTAAATAATTTACCATAATAAAATCATTGTTGCGCGCGCTATATCGCGATAGTATATAACGCGTAGTAATTATTATCAACGCATTTAAACACCTATTCTTTTAATTTATACAATTTCCTTCCATTACAAGAAGAAACTAATATATTACAATCGAACAGAATAAATGAAACAAGGAAATTTGAATGTTCTTATCTTGCAAAACTGACTATCGAGGAGGAACTATTTGCATCGAGTGTATAGATTCTGTGTTGTCAGTTTTGGGAGTAAATTCATCTTAGTGGATTTCATTTTTTAGGATTGTAATAGTCTGGCGCGAAATCGCCAGCCTAAAAACTGCAGTTAAGTTAGACGATGCATCAATTCATGTAGACCCTCAAGTAGTATTCCACAAAAAGGTACGAGGAAATCGGACAAGGAAGGCAGCACTCAACCTAACCAGCCGACCAAAGAAATCAGTAACACCACAACATTACCACACTGAGCAATGCCCACACATAAGCCAAATAAACAACAGTCCAAGTTCCCGCCGAAAAAGACTTTCAACCGCGACCACGTGACCTAGATCCACAGAAGATGATTTTCCAGTACTGTTTGAAGTAGAACTTGACAATGCTCCACTAAACCTATTGACGACACAGGGGTTTCATATACAGCCTATTACACCAGTCAGTTGCATCCACGCACCCAACCCGGGGATAACCGGTTGTTTTTTTACCTTCCAGCTTCACCCGCAGTGCCGGGGAAATGCTGAACTTTTATCTCCGAACTAATACCCCGGGGACAATATGTCTTTGCAAGGGGGCTGGGAAAATACCGGAGTTTTACAATCAGCTGTCCCAGGCAGGGCGAGGATGGGAGTGTGGATGCAATTGACTGGTACATTAGGCGATTGTTCCCAGACCAAAACAGGATAGTATGAACTATCAACATGTGTTAGATCGAGTTTTGTTGATACACCAGATTCCGTGACAGACAGCCATTAATTAATGGAGAGATATGCAAGGCTAAACCAAGTATTTTGTGAAAAGAATACTTTCATTCTATTATTATGCCCCCGTATCGATAGATCGGGAGGCATATAGTGATTCACCTGTCCGTTCGTCCGTCTGACCTGGTTAACCCAAATTGACCGTTTCTTCTAACATTACTATGGCTTGCTACAAAGCTTTCAAACTTGCATGGATGTTGTATATGCCCACTCTCCACACGCCTGTTTCACCTGAAACCATTTAGACCTTCGCATTGACCTAATTTTGGACTTAGACTTACTGAAATGGCTTCCACGAGGGCATAAGCGTTTATTGAACGCAGTCTTGTAGTACATACGATTCTGGTCCATCAACAAAAGATATCACACATATTAGACGAAACCATGGTAAGGTCGGGCACAGGATCGTTTTAAAGAAAGCACACGATTCAAGGGACATATTAAACAAACAAAAATAATCTAACATTCAACTAAGTGACAAGCTGCGACTTTGCTGTTGCCAAGTTATACATGCCGTTGACGATGCAGACAGGGTTATTGCGAGCAAAGTTGTTCTTTGTGCGAACTCCCGTAATGTCATGACACTCGCATTTGGACGTGGTGTCCAAATAATGGATTTTTCACGAATTCCAATTGTCAATCCAGGAATGCCTCACAATGGAAATAAGGAACATACAAAATATTTCAGCTTCCATAAAAATAGTGTTTTTGTTTATTAAGTTGTTGTGCATGTATATTTGTAAGTATGTTATTGTTGGAGCTAAATATGTTATAATTAAACTAAAGGTAATGTGGATGAAATACTAAATCATGCACCAAGACTTCGAGCAAAAAGACAGACGAGTGTGGCTGATACTCTGGTTAGCTTCGTGGAAAAGTTGAAGGAGACAGATTATGGTATGATTTGGGTTTTTTTTAAATGGACAGTCAACATAGCACAAGATAGAAGATGTTGACTACAGTAACTATATGGCAACATTTGTCAATGAAAGTATATCATACAGCACATATTCTATCACCATCGTTGGTGGTTATTTAGAAAAAAAATGTCAAGAGTAATCCTGTTCGGTGGTATCTACATATAGCGTTAAAGGTGTGTGTCTATCATTTTCTATTTTAAATTCTATTAGGTTGCCTTTGCATAGATTTCATTTTATTTGCATTTTTTAAAACAAATCCTTGGACCAGCAAAAATGGGATGAGGAAATTAGACAGGGAAAGCGGCACTCAACCTAACCAGCCAAGCACAGAAATCAGAATCACACGAGCAATGCCCACACATAAGCCAAAGAAACAACTAAAAATCCAAGTATCCGCCGAAAAAATGCAGGATGACCTAATTTCACAAAGATGTTATAGAATTGCGGTTATAGCACGACACTCAAAGAAAAGCAGCAAAGACCCGACCAAGTTCATCAAAGCCTTGTGCACGGCGACCCAAACGCACAAACACGTACCAAAACGTCGACCAAATGAGGCACAACTACAACTGCCACTGTGGCACATATCATACATGTAAGAACGTCAGTACAAACTGTACTATTCTGACATTTTCATTAATGGATTAAGATAGGAGTGCATAAATATGTAGCACAGTAAGGGTCCACGTGCCAGTCAGCTGCAGCGCACAGAGAGGGTGCCGGACCCAGAACAGAATTGGTACAAGTGCCACAACGACGCCGAAAGAATGACCGTTTTTAACGTAATTTGATGAAAGTTGCCATATAAAAAGTATTTACATGCCATATTGGTTTAAAGTGTATAGAGCTGTCTCGGACGATATTTTTAAAAAGGTTTCAAAAACTGAAAAACAATTATGCTTTCGTATCCATTAGATTATTTTTTAAAACCGTTTTAACAGAAACTCTCTGTGTGATTTATTGGACATGCGAACTGTCCATTTTCATACGAAAGTGTTCTAGAACACCCTACGAAATTATATTTTTCGAAAATTGAATCAAAGTACACAGAACTCATCCAAAGTTTTAATTTGCAATCAAGGTATTCTAGTATCATACTAAAACGATGCAAGTAATTATTTTTACATTAAATGACTGTTAGAATACAGCTCTATACACTTTAAGGCATTTCCATCTGAGGTGCAAGATATTTCCTATATTGAAGAAAAATCGAATTTTAGTGCCAAAACCTGGACTCCCGTGTTATTCTAATAAGTACCCCGGTCGACATTCCATCTTAGTCTGAACGTGTGGCAATTGATAGAACAACATGAGTGGTAAATCATCGAGTTGTTCCGTGAGTTATCGTTCTAGGTCGCTCACATGTTGCGCATTGGTCTATGTAGGGGAGACCGGGGCTAGTCCGGCCCTTTTTTTTAGAAAAATAAGAATTTCCAGACCGTTTATCTAGTTTGATCTCTGAAAAATTATATTTATGTAAGACTAAGTTAGGCGGAACTGTCCGTAATCACTCCTACAGTGTTTCTCTGTGTTTATAGGAGTAATTGTTGTTCAAAGTGACCACATCAAGGTGGCCGAACATGCCCCGTCTCGGGGCAAGTCCGGCCACCCCACGGGGCAAGTTCGGCTAGCAAGGACTATTTGGTACATTATTTGTATTTAAGGAACCCATTTGTATATCAAAAAAGGAATTTTGAAAATCTCGTGATACCAGGATTATATTCCCTGGCCTTTACTGACTTGTAGCACAAAAATTAAATGGGTATGCATTCGGACTAATAACACAATGAGGGATTGAAAGTAGACGAACAATTGATGTCATTGCTAAAGCAATTTACAATTGTGTTCTTTTAAAGGCATTGACCCCGACTCATTTTACTAGCTTTTTCGCAAGAGAAAAAACAACCCCTTTTGTTCTAAAATTTAAACACATTCCTACATACGAGAGGTCCGGGATTTCATCCATTGCTTAATTTCTATGAACCAGTATAACCAACTTGCTCCATTCTATCCAGGTCTGTGAATGGATAGGCCTACCTGAAAGGAGTCGATGTGTTTTGAGTCTGCCAATAGCGCCGTGTGTAATTCAGACTAACCACAAATTAAAGTATCTGGTTTGTAGATGTCCAGTGAGCTCAACTGAATTCTTATCTGAACAATAATTTTACATATTGAACTATGTCATAACTCTTACATTTCATGTTCATATGCCTTTCGTGTTCATGCAATTAACTAATCTCCCACGCCGCTTAAACAAATAAAATGACGATGTACGCTGTAAATGAACATGTATTCCATATATTCTTGACTTGGATAAACAGCAACAACCAATCATACACGTTTCAAACCAAAAGAGTGTTATAAGGCTGTAGGCCGAACTTGCACCTTCTCATGGGGCCGAACTAGCCCCAAGCTAGAAATATAAAACCATCACGTGACAACTCCTTACACGGTGCATAAAATGGTACAAATATGGTTCCTTACTAAAGCCTTTTCACATGTATTGATACACGAATAGAAACTAAGTTGAATCTTAATGGGTCACAAGAAAACAAAAAACTTAACTAGATCTATATGTAAAAAAAATACTCAACAATAGAAAAATTGAAGTTTTGGTCCCACACCGATATATACCATTACAAAGTTGCCATATTTATATGCAAACGGATTAAATCATCAAGAGTGACGTAACTTTATCGATGACACATCTAAATCTTGGTTCAGAGGTTTTATACAACAAAATGCCGAACATGCCCCGGGGCCGAACTAGCCCGGTCTCCCCTATCAATACAACTTACATTCTGACCATGTTTCATGAAGATTGAATCAAAACTGTGACCTCTGGAGTGAACACAATGTTTTTCTTAGATTTGGCCTAGTGACCTAGTTTTTGACCCAACATGATCCAGTTTTAAACTTGGCCTAGATTTCATGGAGAACAACATTCTGATCAAGTTTCATGAAGATTGGATCAAAACTGTTGCCTCTGGAGTGTACACCAGCAATTATTGACGGACGGACGACGAGTGATCACAAAAGCTCACTATGTGACAGGTGAGCTATAAACATTGTTTTGCACAGAGAAGGTCCCGTGTCAGTACACACAGCGTTTTGCACAGTGTGCTGATACGTGTATTTGCCGTGGAATTGCCTCCTTTGGAGGACATTACTGCAACTGTTTTACAGCAGTGAGTAAATTGAATACAATGTAATAGTAAAACAATATACGTGGGCCCATCAATAATTTCGTGAACTAATTCCACAGTTTCATAACGCTTTGACATAGCTTATTGAAAGTTTGCATGGTCAAAGATAATTTTTTCTCCAACTAATTCAGCATGAAAAATGATTGCTGACGTCACGATTTATGACGTCATAGCAACATTCGAACGTCATGTCATAGGCGTTCGCAATAAAAAACGGCGTCACCTAGTAGGACCGAGTAACGTTTTGTGTCAATGATTTATACAAAATCCGGAAATATGTCTTCTACATTCAAGAAAATTTGCATGCAGTTTAAAGGGACTCTTGGTACTCGAATAGTGCATTTTCATTGTTGAAGAATTGCTTAAAGGGTAATAGAGGAGCATACAAAGTTGACAAGCATATTCGCCGGTCATTTTCAATTACAATTGGCGGTCGGTAAAGTGTATTCATCATAATATTTTGAGGCATACATGGAAAAACTTGTAATTAATGTGTTGCTTCGAAAGCCTACTGTTATAATAAACTATTGCAGCAATAATTTAATCTCAGTTGCTATCGGTAATGACAAGAAAGCACATACAACTTCAAATGTATCGGCTTCTGTTATACCATGATACTTCGCCAACCCACAGCATCAGCGTTGTTTCGACCTGGATATATAACAGTTACCGCACCCATCATATTACCTAGGATAGGACATAGCAACTTCTGGCCATTTCCAAAAACTCAAAAATAAGCATCATGGTTAGAAATGCAAGCCCCGAGAGGAGTTGGGTGCGTTGTAAACGGAAGTTTGCGGAAGATGGCACGCGACGGCATGTAACACGTACTCCGGTTATGGGTCGAGCAATGGAATAAATGCAAACTGTGCACGGGGTGTTACTTTAAAAAGGACAAGAGTCTAATAGTGTGCTAGGCTATTTATATTCGCAACATAAAATTAGTTCACGAAATTATTGATGTGCCCTCGTATATGGTGATAAATCTGTATACATATGCACCTAGTTGCGGTGTTTATTACACAATGAGTGTTCTAGTGCAAGTTACGCTCTGTGTACATGTACGTGAACTGTACAATTATTTCATGTGTCAACTCCAAACACTACTCAATATGTTGATCGACAGATTGACAGAGATTCGCGTTGTTGTCCGTGTGATGAAAATGCATGTCCGGTATCTAAAGCTTTGTATGACACCAATTCCTGGATATGCATGTCACCAATCCCTGGATAAGTTGTGACGAATGTAAAGGATGGTAGCATTATGAGTGTGTACATCTTGATGAAGTACATTGTAAGTAGAAACACATTGAAAAGATACAATATTCACTACGCTTGTCCGATAATATTCACTACATTTGTCCCATAATATTCACTACGTTTGTCTCATAATATTCACTGCGTTTGTCCCATAATATTCACTACGTTTGTCTCATAATATTCACTACGTTTGTCTCATAATATTCACTACGTTTGTCCCATAATATTCACTACGTTTGTCTCATAATATTCACTACGCTTGTCCCATAATATTCACTACGCTTGTCCCATAATATTCACTACGTTTGTCCCATAATATTCACTACGTTTGTCTCATAATATTCACTACGTTTGTCTCATAATATTCACTACGTTTGTCCCATAATATTCACTACACTTGTCCCATAATATTCACTACACTTGTCCCATAATATTCACTACACTTGTCCCATAATATTCACTACACTTGTCCCATAATATTCACTACGCTTGTCCGATAATATTCACTACGTTTGTCCCATAATATTCACTACGTTTGTCCCATTTGTGTAATTAACGATTGTCCGTTCATCATCAGAGAAATAGAGGACGATTTTGCGGCAAAGAAATACTGCTCTACAGAAGAAGAAGAAGCTTATTAGCTGAATGTATAGATGCGCAAGGGATAGATCTATGATGTATCCAAGAAAACATAAGAATTTTGCTACAACGTTTTCGTAACTGAATTTTAACGACCATAGTGACCAAGTTTCAGAATGATTAGGCTATAGTGTTACCTCTAGTGACCACACACTGTTTTTATGGGTTGAGCTAGTGGCAAAGGTTTTTTATGCCCCCGGAACCGATGGTTCGGGGGCATATTAAAATCGCACCGTCCGTCCGTCCGTCCGTCCGGATTCGTTTCCGCTCAATAATTCAAGCAGTGTTTATCCGATCTTCACCAAACTTCATGAAAATGTGTAAGGCCATGAGATCTAGGTCAAGTTCGATAAACAGTCAAATTGACCTAGCCGCTTCAGAGTTACGGCCCTTGACACATAGAAAAATGGCGTTTTTTTTGGTTTCCGCTCAATAACGCAAGCATTTGTCATTGGATCTTCACCAAACCTCATGAAAATGTGAAAGGCTACGAGATCTAGGTCAGGTTTGATAACCAGTCAAATTGACGTAGCCACTTTAGAGTTACGGCCCTTGACACATAGAAAAATGGCGTTTTTTTTGGTTTCCGCTCAATAACTCAAGCATTTGTCATCGGATCTTCACCAAACCTCATGAAAATGTGTAAGGCTACGAGATCTAGGTCAAGTTCGATAACCAGTCAAATTGACCTAGCCGTTTTAGAGTTACGGCCCTTGACACATAGAAAAATGGCGTTTTTTTTGGTTTCCGCTCATTAACTTTAGCATTTGTCATCGGATCTTCGTCAAACCTTTTGAAACATGAAAAGGTGTACGGCCATAAGATCTAGGTCATGTTAGATAACAAGATTTCAAATTGACCTACACGCTTAAGAGTTATGGCCCTTTACACAAAGAAAAAAATGTCAATATCACATTTGCCCAATATATTATGACACATCTGTGACGGTGCTGATATCTTAACGTTACGTTACTATCAAAGCATGCACGGGGGCATGTGTCGTCCTATGGAGACAGCTCTTGTTTTACCTTGGGTGATTAGTGTGAGCACGTTTCTTAAACAATATACAAGATGTGACCTCTAATGCACAAACAAGTTTTTTTCCCCATGATTTGATCTAGTGACTTTGATTGCAACCTCCGATATTACCTAATATCGAACTTTACCTAGATTTTGTATTGATGATTTTTGTGTTAATCTTATTTCCCGCCCTATTTCTCCCTCGTCCATTGTTTTAAACTCTTTAGGTCGCATAAACATTAGGTCATTGGTATTATAACTAGGTCACGGTGTGGTTGTGCCTCATGTGGTCGCCGTTTTGTCATGGCCCGGTTTGTGCCGTTATGTAGCAGTGCAGCGGGGCCTTGGGGGAACTTGGTCGGGTCTTGGTTGCGTTTCATTGGGGCTCATGCAATAACCGCTATTCTATAGTGTCTTTGTAAAATTGGATCATCCTACATTTCTTCGGCCGGGGACTTGGACTTTTAATTGTTTCTTTGGCTTATGTGTGGACATTGCTCAGTGTAGTTGTGGTGTGGTGTTTCTGATTTCTGTGCAAGGCTGGTTAGGTCGAGTACTACCTATCCTGTCTGATTTCATCATACCTTTTTCCATAATATTCTAATGTGCGTGATTGTGACGAGACCCTATCAAAACCAGAGGAATGGAATGATGGTAAGGATCAATTGATTACATATTCTATATCGTAATTATTCATTTATAGTTGCTCCAAAGAGCGGTGCAACAAGGAGAAGGCAGCAGAAAAGTACTACATGTAAGTGAAGACACCAGTACGAATAAATACACCTCCATCTAAGTCGAAGATTGGAAATACCAACGTCGCGGGTCGCGAAGGAAAAGAAAACGAGGAAACTGTCGACCTCAACTTAGAAGTTAGGGAATCCAGCAATGATGATGATTATGAAGAATCCGATGATGCGGTCGTAGAATCTAAAGGGGAAGTTGTAGACCTTAACATAAAGGTTAGAGTATCCAGCATAAAAAGAGGACGGATCTGACTTTGCGGTCGTGGAGTCTAAAGAGGAAGCTGTCGATCGCAACATTGAAGTTGGTGAATCCAGCAAGGAAGAAGATTCCGACATACGAAGCTGTAGATATCAACATTGTGTTGTGTGTATCCGGCAATGATGAGGTTCCAAAGGTTCGGTGCACACTTGTTTTTTGTGTGAATTGATCGCAGCATTTGTCTCAGTTTGTGTCTTGTGAAAACAAAGAAATATTTTGGCCATGCACATGTGCTACTGACGCTGTTTAATTATTTGAAATAGTAGGTACATAGAAAGTCTGACAAGTACCACTGTATGCGATAAATAGGTCAAACTGAAACACAGTGTAGCTGTAGTTATTCGGACATCTCAAAGTAGGCATTTCGGCAGTTTTAATGATGAAATTAAATCATTTGGCTAGGGCATTTACCTTGTTGCAATTATGTCAACCAGCTAAGGTATTCAGGGGCGTAGCTGGGCATATTTTCAGTGTACGCACATGATAAACGCAGAGTTGCTAGGGGGTCCTGGGGCATGCTCCCCGGGGATTTTTTTATTTCTACGAAGCCATACGTGCATCCTGGAGTAGTTTCAGACCATAGTATAGCGTTATTTATTGTCCCCGGGGTATTGGTTCGCAGAAAAATCCCATCATTTCCGAGGCCCTGTGGGGGAAGCTGGAAGATAAAAATACGACCGTCTCCCCGGCTATCCCCGGGGTGGGGGCCGTGGATGCAACTGACTGGTGCATAAAAACTATACGTGGATATTTTCTCAACACAGCGATATTAACACTGACTCTGATCACTAACATGAACATCTTGTCTTTTGACTAGATAGGAACAATTTTGCGACCAATGTGGACATTAAGTTAATTCGACCGCACATTGTCGTGCCATCTCGACAGTCCGGGGACATATCTACGTTCGACCCCGGTATATGAACGAATATGACGACAGAGGTACGATTGTCCCCAGACTGCCACGCACGGCGGTTACACTGAATACACGGGTACATACTGTGCTGATCCGAGATTATTCATGTCTTTCGACCGAGTTATTCCGTTGCTCTGAAGTGCCTATCCGGGACATTCCTTGGTCATCAATATAGGAGCCTTATAGGTTGTTTGTTGTTATCGGTTTTTTTCGGCACATGCTCGTCCTTGTTGCCTTTTCACCACCGCATGGATGGTCGCAAAAGTGAAGGAGATGAATGGGTTTAGTGGAGGGCACATTTACAGCTATCAATACATCTAATGGAGGATGTGACTCATTGCTCACAAGAGTATGGTAAAACACAATATACCTGAGAGGCTTAGAACACACAAACATTAATACGTTGAAACTAAATACATGTAGTGAGGAACGTTGCCATGTACGTATGTACGTCCATGATGTATCACAGAAACTTAATTTCTAATTCATACTGTTTAGCAATAAATGCATTGTGCGAGCGAAGAAATGTTTTTTATTTTAGCTACTTAAGTGATTTAAAATTAAGGCAGAAAAATTCAATTCGGGTTAGGCATTGCATTTTATTGCATTTTTATATCACTTAAATTTTGTCCGTTTTTCAAACAGCGTACGCACGTGCGTATTTGCGTATGGGCAGCTACGTCCCTGGTATTTTTAGTAAACTATGTCAACAACTAGGATATGTAGCTTACACTAGAGTTTTCAGATGTTATGCCCTGCGTCTACTGATGCGGAGGCACAATTTTCCTGTCAGTTACAACTTTCTACCTGATAGAAATATGCTATGTTATTCTCACTCTTTTTACTCTAGTAGCTTGCCTAGTTAGTATGGGGAGTAACAATTCAAAGAGGGCCATGATTGCCCAATATCGCTCACCTTATTATACATGAAACCCTGCACAGTTTTCACCCAAGGGAATAATTTGAACATCTTAGTAGAAAACCACAAGATGATGTTACATACCAATTATCAAAACTCAAGGCAGTGTAGTTTTAGGCAAGAAGATTTTCATATGTTTTCCCTATATGTAAAACGGTGACCCCCGGGTGGGGCCAATTTTGACCCCAGGGGCATAATTAGAAAAATCTTGGTATAGGACCACTAGATGATGCTATATATCAAATTTCTATGCAGTGTAGTTAATAATTTCCTCTGCCATTTGTTTTAAAGTCCACTGCCAACAACAACCCCGCCCTCTTTCATCATTTGTATCTTGCGGAGATGCTGGATGAGATACTTTTTCATTAGGTCATTGTGCTGTTTGGTTACTATAAGATACGTTTTTAGCATATATATTTTGCCTATTATTGTAAACTAGGTCAAGTCCCATAATGCCTCTATAACGCGTATTAATGTTATGTCACTGTCCTTGAGTGTTTTTAACTAGGTCAGGAGTGGTTGTGCCTCATTTAGTCGCCGTTTTGGCATGGTTTTGTGGGGTTGGTTCGCCGTGCAGTGGGGCCTTTGGGGAGTTGGTCCAGCATTGGCTTCGTTTCATTCGGCAATAACCGCTATTATATAATTTCCTTGTGAATGTGGGTCATCCTGCATTTTATCGACGGGGACTTGGATCTTTGGTTGTTTCTTCGGCTTATGTGTGGGCATTGCTCATTGTAGTTGCTAAGAATATGTAATATTATTTCCCACCCCATTCCTACTTTGCCCATATTTTAACTAGGTCAAGTCGTAGTTGTGCCTCTTTAGGTTGCATAACGTTAGGTCAATGTCCTTAAGTGTTTTACCCTAGGTCACCCCCGGGGTTGTTGTGCCTCATTTGGTCGCCGTTTTGGTATGGGTTTCTGTGGGCATTGCTCAGGGTAGTTTATGTCGTGGTATTTATGTGCTCGGCTGGTTAGGTTGAGTGCTACCTTCCCTGTCGGATTTTCTCATACCTTGTTTTTATAAAAAGACAAGACGATTTTTTATGTTTTCCCTATATATGTCTATGTAAAACGGTGACACCGGGCGGGGCCAATTTTGACCCCAGAGGCATAATTTGAACCCCAGAGGCATAATTTGAACAATCTTGGTAGGGACCACTAGATCAAGGGGTATAACCTAAAGCATGGAGATTGGTGGTTTAAGTAAGACTTTCCATGGAGATTGTTGCCAATGGCCGATATTTTGATGTTTTTTGTCACTTGACGGACACATTTCCACCAAAGTATGTTCATTGTCTTGTTTTATATGCGGCGTGAATGCGATAACCACCTAGCCATAAGTTTAAGCCACCTATCGGCGGTCTGTTTTAGTCCGTCAGTGCAGCGATAAAAGCCTGAAAGAAGGGATGGTGACATCGGGTATCTGTAGTCCGCATCTATTTTTATTAATTCTGAGGTATCCGGGGCACTCTGGCTGGTTTTATTGTGTTTGCTAGGTACTTCATGCAAGTTTTTATGGTTAAATACTGTTTCTGCTTATTTAGGAGGCTCCATGTGTATATGATTAACGTTTAAGACGATTTCATGGAGATTCGTTAACTTTAAGACCCTCTCCATGGAGACTTGTTATTACTTTGTAAACAATATGTGATGGTATTATAATCATGGAAGTGTAAGGAAACCATCCTTACATTTCTAACAACAATTGTCCTTCAGGTCGCGAAATCATATGACAATTCGATCGACGAGCCGTACGAGTGGAATGAACGGTTGTGACATGAACTGTACAAACTTTAAGTCATATTGGTGGTAATTACACGCAGGAACTAACAAACAATCGAGTAATTCATCGTCAAAACAGAAAAACTACCTTTTGTATTGATGTCTGCTCACTGTCAAGGTCGAGTCGTATTTTCGAGAAATGTGCTCCCATAAACCAAAGAACTGTATATATGCATCTTAATATTTGTCACTGTTTAACATCTAGGTGGTTATTTAGTCTATTATGGTTGAATTTGTCTATTTAAATGTCTTTGCTAACGATTTGATTCACATATTTGTTTGCATGTCGTAAGCGACTCTCTGGCCTGCTCGCTGCAGACTACTTTTATTTTGTGATATTGTTTCGACTCGGCGTTTTACCAATACTGTAATCTTTGTCATGAAACTTTCACAACATCTTAGTTATGTTAAATATATATCATATTGCATACGAGCCGAAGGTAGAAATCGGATTGTAAATTATGCCTTTTTGAAGTTCGGATGGCGCTACTTTTGAATGCGTAAGACGATTTTCCTGAATTTAACGTGCGCGACGTACCAAATCGCTCGGCGTTTATTTTGTATTCTTTTTAAGATTCGGCATGTTAGTGTTATCGTTTGCGTTTTCTAAACGCTTTCTTTAGAATCCTCGAGCTATCCTGTATGTGTTATATTCGCGGAACAGTTCGTGTTAGTGTGTGACGGCGAGTCTGAGTAGATCGTCATCCTCTTGTTTCAAGCAGCCCAGGCTGACGGAAAAACACACCTTCATATACCTTCATATACAAAGTCTATATTTAGTCTTATCACATTCATTTACTTACCACCCGGTATTTCGCATCCTGTTGCTATCCAGTAATTAGTAGATTATATTTATAATACAATTCAGACGAGGACCACCAGAGGTAGAGAATCTCTTTATACAGTAATCATGGCTGGTGACGTATTTTTGCGTCACCTCTTCCTTTTACAAATGATATAGATCTAGAATATGGCCCCAGAGGATCCCAATGCATAGACTCGGTCCTTCCTTGTAAATTATACGTTATTGAGTAGATCTGGCTAGATCTACTGGTCGCCGTTCGTGTAGCCTTTACTACACTGAGCAAAAGTTCCAACTAGACGTTTTATAAACCTCAATAAGACTTCCATTTCCAAAGGTATCGTTCTGAAATCTTTAAGACTTTAGTGTGTATTGACAGTGTACACATTAAAGAAAAAAAATGTTTGTCAATGTCCTAGAATTACGTAATCGAGGAAGCACGTGCAAAACGTGTTTTCCACGTGCTGAACACCAGCCATAGTCCGAAATTGATTTTTTTGCAATCGCTTCAAAAGCCTATAGACATCCCGAACTGAAAAACACAAATTTATTAAAACAAGTTAAACATTCCTCGAATGCAGAACGATAAAAGAACACGTGCTATAGGAATGTTGGAAACTGAACATCATGGAGTCAGGAAAAATGTGTCAGTTCCTTTATTTTTATGATTTGATTGGTTATTATTGTTTAAAACATTAGCTTTACCTCGGGAAAAAGGATTCCTATTGGTATTGAATATTAATGCGGGTCCCATGGAGTGTGTTGACGTCATGAAAACATACCCTCTGAACAGGTACGTTCGAACCGGAAGTGAAGTGGATGAGCCCCGATGACCATGGCCCCGTGTAAATACGCTTATAGAGGGTTGATGTTTTGTGTAATGGCACTTACATATTCGTTTTCAACCAAAACGTCATTGACGTCGGGAGGCTGAATATACGCAATATCTCAGACGTCAATTCCCAAAATGATGATGTGTGGTTGTCTTTTCCTCGTACATGATGGGGCTACTAATCACACAACTGCCACAATTAAGAATTTCCTACCACGTAATCATGTAAAAGGGTTAGTTGGGTTACAAATCCCCATATAAACCACTTCTGGCTAGAGTTTGATTGACGTATCAGACGACTTCCGGTCGCCCCTCAAAATCTTCAAGAATTGCAGCAATTCATCTTTAGGGCACGGTCTGTCATTTAACAATTGTAAATTCGATTTTACATCCGAACCAGGCTTAGACGTTGCTCAGAAATCACTCGATGAAATGGCGGATATACGCGCTTTTGGAACAGTGTGACTTTTTACTTAGAGGGTCAAGTTGTAAAAGAATGTGTTTTGTGATGAGCCAACATGTTCTGTTATTGAATGATTAATCTTGTTGTGGGAAAATGAATTGTTTTTCACATCATGTAATTTAGTTTTGCATGTTTCCATTACCAACAAAAATATATCATAATATTCATGGGGTCTAGTTAGAACTTTGGCTCAGTATATAATAAGACCGTGAGTTCACGTTACCGCGGAGATAAAGATGTATGGAACGCCGTAGTCACCCGTTATCGATGTTTTCTTAAACTATGGAACGCCGGGGCGCGTCTACCGAGGGGTCGTAAGCAATATGGAACGCCGAAGTTGCCTTTACCAATCTGTTGTTGCTTGTAGTATGTGTATTTGTTCTTTACCACATGTTTTATATGTTGAAGACATTGATTGAAGTTGAACCTGGCGTTTGTTATACATGCTTTATGTTGGATCACTTATAATTCGGGATTTGCTTCAAGTAACAGACCGTCATGCCTCCTGACAAGTTCATGACGAGTAGGGTCATACAACATCGTTTCACACACAATTGGAGAAGCAAATTGCGTCCCGTCACAATGGTGTCAGAAGTGGGATGTCCTTTTCTCTTTTGGGCATCCATTGATCGAACCACACTCCCCCCATTTTTGTTTTGCAAGAGAAGAATTTATGCATTGGTAATTTTGGAGACTACGTAGAAGGACCTTTACAAGTAGACTCCACCTGTATATATGTTTACTGTTTATTGTTATTTTATAGATTGTTTACTCAGTATGTCTGACGATTCAGAAGTACAATTTAATGTAGAGCGACCCGTTGCAACGGAAGACGCAAACCGTGAAATCGAGGGATCTATTCACTTGGACCATGTCGATGAAGTGAATTCAGACGAGGGTAATGACCATAGCGGTGATGATTCTGGTGACGCACGTACCGATGATCCTGCCATTGGCGAAGCAGATGATGATAGACTTAGGTATCGATCTAATGACCTAACCGGTGACAGAAGTGATAGAGGACCGATGTTAGTACCCAATGACATAGAGGGAAGAATCAACCAAAGAAGAAGTAGAGTACCAAACCGACACAGGGTTGTGACTGATGGCGATGCTAGTGATGAGGGTGATGACGGGATTCCGAGAATGCAACGACTTGCGATGGGGGATATGAGGTCTCAGGGAGCGTATGTTAGGGTTCCCCCGAAGTCTTCGCAAAGGAAGAGGGCTGCCATTCCTTCGGTCAAACCTGATTGTTACGATGGAGAGGATGATTGGGAACGGTACTACTCACACTTCACCAACTGTGCGGAGTTGGGAAATTGGTCGGACAGGGAGAAGACACTTATGCTGTCGTCACGTTTAAAAGGGGTCGCAAGGACCTTTTACATTGGTCTACCTGATTGTGAGAAAACTATGTTTCGGAAGTTAGTTAGGCGACTAGAGACACGTTTCGGGAGTGCGAAGCAACAGACGAGATACTTGACGAAATTTGAGACCAGAAAACGACAATTTGATGAGTCAATAGCGAAGTTTGGCGATGATCTAAGGCTTATAGCGCAGAGGGCGTATCCCGATATTGGTTCTAGTGGACAAGAGTCGATAGCATTGAACCAGTTTTATAAGTCTCTATCTCCGGAGATGAAGTGTAGATGTATAGATAGAGATTGCCGTACTATATATGATGCTGTAGATGTTGTAGAGAGGTACGAGTCTATCATGGAGGGGACAGAGAAGAAAAAGCAGATCAATGTTCGAGTTGTGTCTGGAAATGAAAAGCCGAGGACCAATACTACCGAAACAAGACAAATGATGGATGATATTCAGAAGATCGTGTCTAGACTTGATACCTTGGAGAGACGTTCAAGTAGCAGTGTGAGAAACCAGGGGACTTACAGTGGTTGTTTCAATTGTGGTGCGAAGTGGCACTTTGCCAGAGATTGTCCACAGGGGAAGTTCGACAACAAGAAGTCGGAAAACTACCAACCGCTGGCTTAGGTGGCCCAGGGGCAGCGGTCAAGTCGAGGCCAATTGAAGAAAATACCGGTTTATCCAGGGTTATTGACGAACGCAATGGGACGTTTACAGAAGCAGATGACGCTTCGATGTGTGACAATGGAATGTATACACAGTGTTCTTGCAATGATGACGAAATCAGTTTCCTTATTGACAGTGGCTCCTCTTCAACTCTCATATCTAAATCAACATACGACAAGATTTCCAAGAAGTATGAAGTTCCGATGATGGGTGTAGACAGTAAAGTGCAAGGTGCAGATGGGAAAGTAATACGTTTATATGGTAAAGTTACACTTACCTTGAAGTTTGGCAAATACGATGTACAACAACAGGCTCCAGTTTGTGATATCCTATCAGAGGGTATATTGGGACAGGACTTCTTACTGAATCATGTTACCAGTATTGATTATAGAAATTCCGTAATCAATACACACACTTTCCAAATCAAGTGTTGGATAGGAGGGGAGGCCGAAGCTCGTTGCAGAGTCATCTCCCGAAAGAGGACAGTCATACCATCCATGTCAATGGGAAGCCTAGATGTCAAAGTGGAAAATTCGCGCTGCCTAGCTACACTTGGGTTGATTTCTACCAATGTAAAATTTCAAACAGCTACATCGTTATTCGTCGTTGAGGGAGTTGTTGACCCTCACACCGATGTGCTGACGCTCTATGTAGTCAATACTAGTGGTGAAGCAGTGGTTGTAATGGAGAATGTTACTGTGGCTAAATGTGAATCCTACTACGAAACTCCAAGCGGCGAAGTCCTTCACTGTAATGAGGTCAATGTCACGTCCACAGCAGAGGAAGAAGAGCATGAGTCAGTTCCAGAACACCTTCAAGACTTGTTACATCGAAGTAGCACTGAGCTTAACACAGAACAGGTTTCAGAATTGCGCGCACTTCTGATCAAGTACCAGCACGTGTTTGCTAGTTCATCAGATGACCTTGGGCGAACTGATTTGGTCAAACATCGAATTAACACCGGTACATCCAAGCCTGTAAAGCAACCACCACGGAGACAACCACTTGGTAAGAGACAGACAGAGAAAGAAGAAATTGACAAGATGCTAGCGCGCGGTGTTATAGAACCATCTACCAGTAGTTGGGCCTCTCCCGTGGTCCTGATTTCTAAGAAAGACAAAACAACCAGGTCTTGTGTGGATTATAGACGTTTGAACGAATGCACAATCCAAGATGCGTACCCTATCCCAAGAGTGGACGAATGCCTAGATGCCCTTGCATGTTCACTGCGGTATAACGTACACCGGATATTGCTAGCAAGATGAGTAATATTATCAATTTTCGCGACATTTTAGTGTTGACAAGGGTAAGTTCAGAGATGATTGTTAGTTTTTCTGAGTGTTTTAATGTACATTTTATACAAAACTATCTTCTCCATAAATTTTCCTAGCCTGTGCAACCGGTAAATTGCCAGGAATTCCTTGAAAGGGTGATTAAAAGACCAAACTCGTATCGTTACTCACTCAGAAAGTAATCTCGATCTGTCGAAATAAGATGTTTTTGTTTATATATTTCGTTAAAATACTCAACTTGAATCGAGCGAATTGTCTATTTTGTTGCAAAGAATATATTGCAAATGTAGTATCCGAAACTAATCGAAAATGACGGTGCATTGCGAGAATAAATGCAGGTGTTAGTGTACAGAGTATTGCTATATAGTTTCTCTCTGGTGTACGGAGTATTGCTGTTTGGTGTACAGAGTATTGCTTTTACTTGCAGTGACTATTTGTCACTCAAATCGAATAAATACAAGGTATAAGCAGCGTTATTTTATAAAAAAATAACTTATATTATTATATATGTACCTATTAGATTGGATTGTATGGACTGCAGGAAGCAATTAATGTAACAAGCTAGTCCTAGCTCCAAGTCCTCCCTGAATTTTAACGGAAACTTCTATTAGTAACCGTGTATTTCACATACAGTAAAGAGTCGTAGCTGAGCAATTGCATTTGACAAACACAAAACTACTACAATGTACAATACTTTGAATTAGCAACGTTGAACGTAAATAAAAGCAAAGGAACCTCATTACAGTATCTGTAATAGTTGAGAGATTATAAAATAAACCTTGGTGTGTACATTTTGTATATGGATATGAATGCCCTTATTTGCCATTTGACCATAAGTATGACTCTCAAAGAATTGCATATATCCAAGCTAAATATCACATTTGTACTACTCACAATAACACTTTATGCATAAAATTCAGCATTCTATATTGTTAATCGCATTCATCTGCCTGACGGTTGAAATATTTTAACATAATCATTTAAGAATATTCTTATTGTATCGTATAACCCATAAAACATGACCATATTTGTGAGCAGACGTAATAATGCGATAAAACTGTCCACTTACATACTATATTTACTCATTTTATTATGCCATACTCTCCGTATACTAACGTTGAGCTTATGTGCAATACTCCGTACACTAAACAGCAATACTCCGTACACGCACACGTATCTGTTTTGGGGTGTATCTTAGTTGTTTTTCGAACAATATTTATGAAATTTGGTCACAGCATTTTGGAGTTCAATATAAACAAAATGGCCAGTTCAAAAAATCTACAATTTGGTATTACAGCCGTTCCAGAAGCTTGTAAAGTCCTGCTGTCAATATTTGCGAGTGAGTAACGGCATAATGCTGGTTCATTTTAACCTTTCTGTGAATATGTGATATACGATAGTGTGCTATAAAGTTACCAAAATGCCCAAAGAAGTTAAAACTCAATTGGGATGTGCATAAGAAGTCAGTAATTTGGAAAATTTCGTCTCTAAACTCACCCTGGTCTCCATTTCATGTCCTTAAAATTGATAATATTACTCACTTTACGAGCAATATCCGGTGTACGTTATACCGCAGTGATGTTCAGAGTGGTTTAGCTGCATGGATCTAAATTCAGGCTTTTGGCAAGTTGCACTTCACCCAGACGACAAAGATAAGACAGCTTTTGCAACTGGATATGGACTATACCAGTTCACCGTAATGGCGTTTGGACTAGTTAATGCACCTTCAACCTTTGAGAGTCTAATGGAAGACGTTCTCCGAAACCTTCAATGGCATGAATGCCTGGTGTATATGGATGATATCATCGTACCTGCAGCAACATTCGAACAAGGCTTAGAGAGGTTAGAACACGTACTGATGAGGCTCGATGAAGCTAAGCTGAAACTCAAAGCTTCCAAGTGCGTACTGTTTAAGAAGCAAGTCAAATTCCTAGGCCATGTTGTATCAGAAGATGGAATAAGAACGGATCCTGAGAAGACACTCGCCGTACAGAACTGGGAAACACCGAGAACGAAGAGACAGATGAGAAGTTTCCTTGGTCTTTGTTCGTATTACAGACGGTTTGTTATGAACTTCACTCAAATAGCTAGGCCGCTACATAAGCTGTGTGAGAAGGATGCAAAGTTTAGTTGGAACATCGAGGCAGAGAATGCATTTCAATTACTGAAAAATGCATTAACCACGAGTCCAGTCCTAGGGTATCCTAAACTGGGTCAGACGTTTATCCTTGATACAGATGCAAGTGATGTGGCGGTTGGCGCTGTGTTATCACAAGAAGATTCAGAAGGGAAGGAACGCGTAATTGCTTATATGAGCAAGTGTCTAAATGTACATGAACGTTCATATTGTGTGACCAGAAAAGAGCTACTTGCTGTTGTGGCTGCCTTGAAGAAGTTCCATATTTACCTGTACGGACAGCACATCCTACTTAGAACAGACAACTCAGCTGTAAGCTGGATCAAGAACCTCAAACTACCTACTGGTCAGATGGCTAGATGGCTACAGGAGCTTTGCTCTTACAATTTGGAAATAACACAGAAGAGGGAGAAGCCACGGAAATGCTGATGCAATGTCGAGAAAACCATGTAAGGTATGTCTGAAGTATGCCGAATACCCCCCGGAGATAGTTGAAATGGAGTGTTTGGAACAATGTGTAACACAAGCAGCTGTTAACCCAGTAGAAGTAAGAGCAGTGATAACCCGATCAGAGACAAGAAAGACCCCCGTGCTTATTGAGGGATGGCAAGTAGACCAAGTTAGAGAAGACCAGTTAGCTGACGAAGATATCGGCATGTTGTTAAGGGAACTTGATGCAAAGGGGGAAAGGCCAGATTGGAATAGTGTAACCAGTCAATCACCAAAAATGAAGAAACTGTGGAGCCAATGGGACAGATTAGAGGTCAGGGAAGGTTTGCTGCTTAGGAGATGGGATACAAACTCGACTCTTCAGCTTATAGTACCAAAGGTCCTTCGTACCCAGATTTTGGCACTGTGTCATGATATACCTACCGCGGCTCATCTTGGATGGAAAAGTACATTAAAGCGGGTACAACTCGATTTCTATTGGCCTGGCATGAAGTCAGATGTGGAAGATTACTGTCGTAAATGTGATGTTTGTGCAGCAAGGAAACCTAGTAAAGCAGCGAAGGCACCCTTAGGACAAGTCATTATGGGAGGCCCTATGGAACGAGTATCAATGGATATATTGGGACCAATGCCATTAACACCCCCGAGGCAACCGCTATATTCTAGTTGTGGTCGACGAATTTACGAAATGGACGGAGGCTCTTCCCATTCCCAACCAAGAAGCCGAAACAGTGGCTACGGCATTTCTGGACAACTTCATTACACGATTTGGCGCGCCATTAGAGGTTCATACTAACCAAGGTCGAAACTTCGAGTCGAGTCTATTTAAAAACCTGTGTATAGCCTTGAACATAGATAAAACCAGAACTTCAAGTTATAGACCACAAGCAAACGGCACTGTCGAGCGGTTCAATCGATCTCTCACCAAGATGCTGACTTGTTACTGTAGTACGAATCAGAAGCTATGGGACCGGTATTTGCAGCAAGTAATGATGGCTTACAGGGCCACACCTCATTCCTCAACAACTTACACACCGAACATGATGGTCTACGGTAGGGACGTTATTCTGCCTAGTCAGATGGTATTAGGAACACCGACTCCAACAGAAGATGACCAAGATGAGTATGTTAGTCAACAACGAAACAAAATTGCAGATGCTCATGATGTGGCAAGAGCGTTCATGAAGAAGCAAGCCACATACCGGAAGAAGTACTATGACCGGAAATCCAAGTCGAGGATTTTTGAAGAGCAATCAGCCGTCTGGATGCACGATCCCGCGAGAAAGGTTGGGGTATGCAGCAAACTAGCGAATCGGTGGTTGGGTCCATACATGATTGAGAAGAGGATTGACGACATGATCTATCTGGTTAGGTCAACCCCATCGAAGGCACCGAAGGCAGTCCATGTTGACCGGTTACTGCCATATCGTGGAACTCGCAAGCCGAAGTGGATGACGTTACCGAAGCAGAAGTAGATGAAACTTATGAATGATGTATTAAAAGTTGAAAAACGTTGCAATGTTTTTAGTTCGTGTTTTGTTGTTATTTGTATACAGATTTACCTATCTATGTCCCGTAAGTGGTTGCGCAATCTGTGAGAACCGGGTTCTCGATCGGTCCAGGGGACCAACATTTTCACCAGTCAGAGAAGCATTTGAAGAGTGATGATTATGGTGAAGGGTGCAGTCTAAACGATAACGGGGTCTTAGACTGGAGCTTACCTCATAGTTGGATAGATAGGGCATGAGGTGTCTGCATACGAAGCGCATATTTTCGTTATTATCCTTATTTCGCAAGCGAAGATTTCAATCTTGGACAGCATTTTACTGCGAACGTAACCTCGTTTACACCGAGCTATGCATATGGGTTCCACTCCATTCCTTTATTTTATATGTAACTGTACAATGATGAGATGACCGATGCCTTACGAAGTTGACTATGTAATGCAATTCTATGATTTTTGCATTGATCATGCCGTTATTATGCTGATGTACCAGGCCAGGGTGGACCGGCCGTTTCGAAGCACATGGGTGTTTTCAGAAAACCAGTTTTGGTATTCATGTCAATATCATTATAATACTTAAGATGAGATGAATATGATGTAAGTGTTCTTGTCCGAATATAACGATGATCTTCTCCTGCCTTGTCTGCGACTGAGTCTAATATATGTAAAAGTTTACATATATCTTTGTAACCATGACGATTACTTATAATGATATCCATCATTTCAGATGTATACTTGTTGGGGCAACGATTGTGAAGAGGCCTTTACGAAGAGGGAGTATTTCAGGAACCACGCCATGTATCACGGGTTTCTGAGAGTGATATGCCCGTGGTGTCTGGACAACGACACGAAGTCGTACAGGAGAGTGGTAGATCTTAAGGACCACACACGGAAGGTCCATAGGAACATATTTCGGGCCAATCTAGTGGAAAAGTTTCTAACCGAGAAGAATGGGTTTTACATCGCGGTACACCCTCAGGACTACGTGCGGGTGGTGGGAAATCCGGAGAACGGAGAACCAGCGGAAGTTCTGAAGACTGCCGTAAGGGCCTGGTGCAGGCACGATAGGAAGAAGAGAAGCTATAGTGAGTGGGAAGACAGATGGACCATCAGAAGGGAGCCAGCCCCATTACCACCTTTGGAATGTGTGCCGGCCTACTCGCCAACCAGGCCCGGGTTCGATGAATTGTTTGGTTTCGCCCCACTGTCTCCACTGCCCCCTTCGCCTGGGGTAACGGTAGCCGAGGAGCCTGAGTTTAAAATCGGTGGAACCAATGGTTTTGGAAGGTCCGACCACCACAGCCAGGATAGAGGAGGACATGGATATTGGCCCTGCAGCAGCTTTGTACGATCCCGCGCCATCAGCAGACCTGGTCACCGCTAAATTGGAGCCACTGCCGCTGCCAGACCGGACAAGCACCATCACAGAGGTCGTGCCACAGCTTAGCTCTACAATACTCACTTACAAACCCACGCCATCAGCTGACCTGGTCGCCGCTAGATTGGAGCCACTGCCGCTGCCAGACCGGACAAGCACCATCACAGAGGTCGTGCCACAGCTTAGCTCTACAATACCCACTTACGAACCCACGCCATCAGCAGACCTGGTCACCGCTAGATTGGAGCCACTGCCGCTGCCAGACCGGACAAGCACCATCACCGAAGCTGTGCCACAACTAAGCTCTATATCACCCACGTACGAACCAACGCCATCGGCAGACCTGGCCTTTGCCGGATTGGAGCCACTGCCACCCCTGACCACCACCAAGGAAGTCGTGCCACAGCTTAGCTCTACAACACCCACGTACGAACCCACGCCATCAGCAGACTCATTGCCGGATTGGAGCCACTGCCACCCCTGACAACCACCAAGGAAGTCGTGCCACAGCTAAGCTCTACCTCACCCACGTACGAACCAACGCCCTCAGCAGACCTGGTCACCGCTAGATTGGAGCCACTGCCACAGCCAGACAGGACCGCACCTAGCGAAGACATACAGATTGCGAGGATGCTGCTGACGGCTGGGGGAATGCCGTTATTCCCACTTGGCAGGAGGGATTGGGTCGGACATTCGTTGGAGTTGCCCGGGTCCCTAGGAACATGGCCACCAAGCGAATGGGAAACCCTTAGCCCAGACGAACGCCTGTATGCCTGGGAGACAACCGCCTTCTCTCTAGGTAGACTGTGTGGGCTGGTAAACAACAGAATGGAGTTGTTGGATTTCTTTCTCTGCCTGGGCTTACCAGGATCGGCTTGTCGCCGCAACAAGACGGCCAGTGGATTGTTGCGGCACAGCCATACTATGGTCCTGCTGCGGATTCTTCGAGGTGAAGCAGAAGAGATGGACAGCTGTCTGGTTGAGATGCTTCAACAGGCGTACGATCGAAGTATCTCAGCCGTACCTGGACCATACCGGGATTTTATGCTCAGCACATTGGATATTCCATTAAGATTAAAGTAAATCAACATAGAACTCCATCTTCGGTGACTTCATTCTCAATAAACAGGAACAGTGCGTCGTAATATTTCATATTATAAGTAATTAATAGTGATAGTGATTCTCCAGTTTTGAAGGATTCGCGAAGTGCCCATAATTAAATGGCGAATTCCAGTATCCGTGAATTCAATATCATTTATTCAGTAATTAATAGTCGCGTGTGCCTACTAAGTTGTGTAGTAAGTTTTACAAAGTGTGAAATATTTCTATGTAGGAATTTAGTTATTTCTTGATAATGTTGAATTGATGTGATTTCTACATAATGTTAAATTGATGTGAAAGTGTAAGTGTTCATTGTAAGTTACAGAAACTTTAGTGTTGATTCTACCCGTACAGGAGTGTTTGTTTAAAGGTGCACATCAGCTGCAAATGTTTATGAAATTTGAATTCACTTTAATGTCACTAAATGACACTGCAAAATACAGGAGTATTTTATGAATAAGGAGGGGAGAGTGTAAGGAAACCATCCTTACATTTCTAACAACAATTGTCCTTCAGGTTGCGAAATCATATGACAATTCGATCGACGAGCCGTACGAGTGGAATGAACGGTTGTGACATGAACTGTACAAACTTTAAGTCATATTGGTGGTAATTACACGCAGGAACTAACAAACATTTGAGTAATTCATCGTCAAAACAGAAAAACTACCTTTTGTATTGATGTCGGCTCACTGTCAAGGTCGAGTCGTATTTTCGGGAAATGTGCTCCCATAAACCATAGAACTGTATATATGCATCTTAATATTTGTCACTGTTTAACATCTAGGTGGTAATTTAGTCTATTATGGTTGAATTTGTCTATTTAAATGTCTTTGCTAACGATTTGATTCACATATTTGTTTGCATGTCGTAAGCGACTCTCTGGCCTGCTCGCTGCAGACTACTTTTATTTTGGGATATTGTTTCGACTCGGCGTTTTACCAATACTGTAATCTTTGTCATGAAACTTTCACAACATCTTAGTTATGTTAAATATATATCATATTGCATACGAGCCGAAGGTAGAAATCGGTATTGTAAATTATGCCTTTTTGAAGTTCGGATGGCGCTACTTTTGAATGCGTAAGATGATTTTCCTGAATTTAACGTGCGCGACGTACAAAATCGCTCGGCGTTTATTTTGTATTCTTTTTAAGATTCGGCTTGTTAGTGTTATCGGTTGCGTTTTTTAAACGCTTTCTTTAGAATCCTCGAGCTATCCTGTATGTGTTATATTCGCGGAACAGTTCGTGTTAGTGTGTGACGGCGAGTCACATTAGTCACCTGAAAGCTGGAGCTCTGATTGGCTGGTCGGGTCACACCTCCACCAATGCAAGCCTATATATTTGAGGCGATCTGAGTAGATCGTCATCCTCTTGTTTCAAGCAGCCCAGGCTGACGGAAAAACACACCTTCATATACCTTCATATACAAAGTCTATATTTAGTCTTATCACATTCATTTACTTACCACCCGGTATTTCGCATCCTGTTGCTATCCAGTAATTAGTAGATTATATTTATAATACAATTCAGACGAGGACCACCAGAGGTAGAGAATCTCTTTATACAGTAATCATGGCTGGTGACGTATTTTTGCGTCACCTCTTCCTTTTACAAATGATATAGATCTAGAATATGGCCCCAGAGGATCCCAATGCATAGACTCGGTCCTTCCTTGTAAATTATACGTTATTGAGTAGATCTGGCTAGATCTACTGGTCGCCGTTCGTGTAGCCTTTACTATAATAAGACCGTGAGTTCACGTTACCACGGAGATAAAGATGTATGGAACGCCGTAGTCACCCGTTATCGATGTTTTCTTAAACTATGGAACGCCGGGGCGCGTCAACCGAGGGGTCGTAAGCAATATGGAACGCCGAAGTTGCCTTTACCAATCTGTTGTTGCTTGTAGTATGTGTATTTGTTCTTTACCACATGTTTTATATGTTGAAGACATTGATTGAAGTTGAACCTGGCGTTTGTTATACATGCTTTATGTTGGATCACTTATAATTCGGGATTTGCTTCAAGTAACAGACCGTCATGCCTCCTGACAAGTTCATGACGAGTAGATTCATACAACATCGTTTCACACACAATTGGAGAAGCAAATTGCGTCCCGTCACAGAAGTAATCTCTATTTTGTACCAATTTCAGGGCTACTGTGTTACAGAGGGTCTTGACTTGGCGAGTAACATATTATTGGAACCAAATAGTATACAGTGACAATACCACCTGGCTGCAATAATTGTTGTGATTTTCTTATTTGTACAGTAAAGTTCCGCTATTCAGACCACCACTGGGACCGACATAAAGTGGTCTTATTATAGAGTCGGTCTTATTAGCGAGACCGACCAAAATAGCTGAGATATTGAACTCCTATACATGTACATGTATATATACCGACAACACTCTTGTTGACGTACTTTAAATATTCATATGCATATGTACCTTAGTACATATTGTATTTCATTAATGATTTAGAATTATTAACTGTTAACTATTCATGTAAAAATGAAAACAACATGTGATTCATATACATTAATTAAATGACAAATATATGTAACAGTTGTTTTCATTTCTCCTGACCTATGACCTCTATATACAGGAACAATGCACATTGTAAAAATTTAAGCATGTATACCCATGACCATTTAAAGCTGCAATACCTTTTTTAATCATTCTAAAATTTATTAAGTTGCACTGTACAACCAATACAGCACAAATTTGACCGTTATATAACAAACTAGTTGATCTGTATAAAGACCACGTATATGTACGTACGTGTTCTTTATACTGGGCCTTTATGCAGATCAAATGATTTGTCAAATTTTGTCTTATTTATTAGAATAACATGAAGTTATGATTTTGTACAAAGGCGCTAGGGTAACTAACAGTTACAAAAATTATTTACATGAATTAACAACGACGTCCAAAATTACGCATCATCCGAAAACGTGCGACTACCAGCCATCGGTCTTATTCTCCACAAATCTTTACTTATGGTTTAATTGTCGCCGATAGTTTCAATCGATCTATTGTCATTGATAAACAATAGAATTTCGTTTTAATCCCTGCGTATACACCAACAAGTGTCAATTTATCAGTTTACATGTTTATTGTTTACACCTCGGTGATTGCCGTAAACGAGTCTCCGTGTCGTAAAATTAATTATACAAAATGACACGCGCGGTATGTGGTCTGTTTATCGAGACCCAAAACTGCAACAAATTGGTCGTTGGGACCAGAAATACTGGTCGTATTACGTAATATCGAGTCGGTCGCATTATCGGGACCGGCGACCATTGGAATATAGAGCAAAATATTCGGGACCACGAAAAAGTGGTCGTATTACGCGAATGGTCGGATTATCGGACCGGTCGTTAGACGGAACTTTACTGAACTTTACTGCCCCATTACCACCTTTGGAATGTGTGCCGGCCTACTCGCCAACCAGGCCCGGGTTCGATGAATTGTTTGGTTTCGCCCCACTGTCTCCACTGCCCCCTTCGCCTGGGGTAACGGTAGCCGAGGAGCCTGAGTTTGAATCGGTGGAACCAATGGTTTTGGAAGGTCCGACCACCACAGCCAGGATAGAGGAGGACATGGATATTGGCCCTGCAGCAGCTTTGTACGATCCCGCGCCATCAGCAGACCTGGTCACCGCTAGATTGGAGCCACTGCCGCTGCCAGACCGGACAAGCGCCATCACAGAGGTCGTGCCACAGCTTAGCTCTACAATACCCACTTACGAACCCACGCCATCAGCTGACCTGGTCGCCGCTAGATTGGAGCCACTGCCGCTGCCAGACCGGACAAGCACCATCACAGAGGTCGTGCCACAGCTTAGCTCTACAATACCCACTTACGAACCCACGCCATCAGCAGACCTGGTCACCGCTAGATTGGAGCCACTGCCGCTGCCAGACCGGACAAGCACCATCACCGAAGCTGTGCCACAACTAAGCTCTATATCACCCACGTACGAACCAACGCCATCGGCAGACCTGGCCTTTGGCGGATTGGAGCCACTGCCACCCCTGACCACCACCAAGGAAGTCGTGCCACAGCTTAGCTCTACAACACCCACGTACGAACCCACGCCATCAGCAGACCTGGTCATTGCCGGATTGGAGCCACTGCCACCCCTGACAACCACCAAGGAAGTCGTGCCACAGCTAAGCTCTACCTCACCCACGTACGAACCAACGCCATCAGCAGACCTGGTCACCGCTAGATTGGAGCCACTGCCACAGCCAGACAGGACCGCACCTAGCGAAGACATTCAGATTGCGAGGATGCTGCTGACGGCTGGGGGAATGCCGTTATTCCCACCTGGCAGGAGGGATTGTGTCGGACATTCGTTGGAGTTGCCCGGGTCCCTAGGAACATGGCCACCAAGCGAATGGGAAACCCTTAGCCCAGACGAACGCCTGTATGCCTGGGAGACAACCGCCTTCTCTCTAGGTAGACTGTGTGGGCTGGTAAACAACAGAATGGAGTTGTTGGATTTCTTTCTCTGCCTGGGCTTACCAGGATCGGCTTGTCGCCGCAACAAGACGGCCAGTGGATTGTTGCGGCACAGCCATACTATGGTCCTGCTGCGGATTCTTCGAGGTGAAGCAGAAGAGATGGACAGCTGTCTGGTTGAGATGCTTCAACAGGCGTACGATCGAAGTATCTCAGCCGTACCTGGACCATACCGGGATTTTATGCTCAGCACATTGGATATTCCATTAAGATTAAAGTAAATCAACATAGAACTTCATCTTCGGTGACTTCATTCTCAATAAACAGGAACAGTGCGTCGTAATATTTCATATTATAAGTAATTAATAGTGATAGTGATTCTCCAGTTTTGAAGGATTCGCGAAGTGCTCATAAATGGCGAATTCCAGTATCCGTGAATTCAATATCATTTATTCAGTAATTAATAGTCGCGTGTGCCTACTAAGTTGTGTAGTAAGTTTTACAAAGTGTGAAATATTTCTATGTAGGAATTTAGTTATTTCTAGATAATGTTGAATTGATGTGATTTCTACATAATGTTAAATTGATGTGAAAGTGTAAGTGTTCATTGTAAGTTACAGAAACTTTAGTGTTGATTCTACCCGTACAGGAGTGTTTGTTTAAAGGTGCACATCAGCTGCAAATGTTTATGAAATTTGAATTCACTTTAATGTCACTAAATGACACTGCAAAATACAGGAGTATTTTATGAATAAGGAGGGGAGAGTGTAAGGAAACCATCCTTACATTTCTAACAACAATTATCCTTCAGGTCGCGAAATCATATGACAATTCGATCGACGAGCCGTACGAGTGGAATGAACGGTTGTGACATGAACTGTACAAACTTTAAGTCATATTGGTGGTAATTACACGCAGGAACTAACAAACAATCGAGTAATTCATCGTCAAAACAGAAAAACTACCTTTTGTATTGATGTCGGCTCACTGTCAAGGTCGAGTCGTATTTTCGGGAAATGTGCTCCCATAAACCACAGAACTGTATATATGCATCTTAATATTTGTCACTGTTTAACATCTAGGTGGTTATTTAGTCTATTATGGTTGAATTTGTCTATTTAAATGTCTTTGCTAACGATTTGATTCACATATTTGTTTGCATGTCGTAAGCGACTCTCTGGCCTGCTCGCTGCAGACTACTTTTATTTTGTGATATTGTTTCGACTCGGCGTTTTACCAATACTGTAATCTTTGTCATGAAACTTTCACAACATCTTAGTTATGTTAAATATATATCATATTGCATACGAGCCGAAGGTAGAAATCGGTATTGTAAATTATGCCTTTTTGAAGTTCGGATGGCGCTACTTTTGAATGCGTAAGACGATTTTCCTGAATTTAACGTGCGCGACGTACAAAATCGCTCGGCGTTTATTTTGTATTCTTTTTAAGATTCGGCTTGTTAGTGTTATCGGTTGCGTTTTTTAAACGCTTTCTTTAGAATCCTCGAGCTATCCTGTATGTGTTATATTCGCGGAACAGTTCGTGTTAGTGTGTGACGGCGAGTCACATTAGTCACCTGAAAGCTGGAGCTCTGATTGGCTGGTCGGGTCACACCTCCACCAATGCAAGCCTATATATTTGAGGCGATCTGAGTAGATCGTCATCCTCTTGTTTCAAGCAGCCCAGGCTGACGGAAAAACACACCTTCATATACCTTCATATACAAAGTCTATATTTAGTCTTATCACATTCATTTACTTACCACCCGGTATTTCGCATCCTGTTGCTATCCAGTAATTAGTAGATTATATTTATAATACAATTCAGACGAGGACCACCAGAGGTAGAGAATCTCTTTATACAGTAATCATGGCTGGTGACGTATTTTTGCGTCACCTCTTCCTTTTACAAATGATATAGATCTAGAATATGGCCCCAGAGGATCCCAATGCATAGACTCGGTCCTTCCTTGTAAATTATACGTTATTGAGTAGATCTGGCTAGATCTACTGGTCGCCGTTCGTGTAGCCTTTACTATAATAAGACCGTGAGTTCACGTTACCGCGGAGATAAAGATGTATGGAACGCCGTAGTCACCCGTTATCGATGTTTTCTTAAACTATGGAACGCCGGGGCGCGTCTACCGAGGGGTCGTAAGCAATATGGAACGCCGAAGTTGCCTTTACCAATCTGTTGTTGCTTGTAGTATGTGTATTTGTTCTTTACCACATGTTTTATATGTTGAAGACATTGATTGAAGTTGAACCTGGCGTTTGTTATACATGCTTTATGTTGGATCACTTATAATTCGGGATTTGCTTCAAGTAACAGACCGTCATGCCTCCTGACAAGTTCATGACGAGTAGGGTCATTCAACATCGTTTCACACACAATTGGAGAAGCAAATTGCGTCCCGTCACAGAAGTAATCTCTATTTTGTACCAATTTCAGGGCTACTGTCTTACAGAGGGTCTTGACTTGGCGAGTAACATATTATTGGAACCAAATAGTATACAGTGACAATACCATCTGGCTGCAATAATTGTTGTGATTTTCTTATTTGTACATGTACTTCAAAGATATGCATATAATAATAAAGGATGATTTTTTTATAATTGTGTCCTCTGTTTTTTATGCACCAGTCAAATCAAATCCTGACTCCCCAACCCCGGGTTATAGACACGAGTTTTTAACTTTTGGTGTCCCCTCACTGGTGAATGAGAGCAGGACTTTTGATCCGCACCTAAACACGTACACCGGGAATATGTTTCACTGATAAGGGCGGTATTTTTACCTTTTTTAAGGTTCTTGGGCAGGGGTTTTACCATAGTTTAAAAAGTCAACCCCTCCTTTGCCCATGCTAAGGGTTTCAATGGACTGGTGCATTGTGTATCTGTAATGATATTCAGTTGAACTGACAAAAGGCCTAGTAGTAGCCGTCTTCTCTTCTAGATGGATATTATCTTTTTCGGAAATGTGTGCTACAGGCAACATCAATTTGGTAGATAGTGGTTTCAAATATACATGTATTTGAAACACCCGCCGTTTTCTGCATCGCATTTACGATATAGAGGATTTGGAATCAGTTTTCGGATCAGTATTCTTTCAAGCACTTACGTACAATCCACAAGAAACCAACAACTTCTCAACATGTGGAGTAAAACCAGCATTGACAAATTGAAGCAACTAGGAATCAAACCAATATTGGTGGCTACAAACACTGCGCGTTAACCATTGCAGCAGGTTATAAGTGACATGTCAATTTTCAAAACATCACAATTAAACCTCACTTATCCGACCACCCTTTTTTATTTTAAAACATACTTATCATCGCTGTTTATATATTAATAAAGGCTTATCATACTTGAAACTGTCATATTTTAGAGTTGGTTGTATTATAAATCAAGAGTACAAAATGTAATCATTGGAACTGACTTCGAACTGGAGGTTTTAATTTTAAGGTGGTCTTTAAGTGAAGTTTTATTGTTTGCTACATTCATAAGAGTGAAATTCAATATTCGCTCTCATCTCTATAATGCATTCATCTTGTTAAATGCATTGTACCTTTGACACTTATTTCAAATGGGTCATTTGTTTTTGCTTAAGAGGCAGCAAGTAGAGAACACAGTATGGTGTTACCATGTATATGTATATGAGCGCACTGCCCTTCAGACATTGGTTCTTTAACATACCTGGTGTACAGCACTGATACATGCGAGACTACTTCTGGGTTACCTTCCAAATAGATCATGTCTAGTTGGGTGGGAAACACGGAAAAGCGTTCCATAAATAACCAAGTGCACCGGCCGAGGTTCGAACCAGGGACCTATTGATCAGCAGTCAAGCGGGCTATCCGCTCGACCACAGTGCCACCCTAGTAAATACTTTGTGTACTACATTTGTATTTATAAAGGGGTCATTGCCGAGAGGTCAAAGTAGACCGATGGTCATTTTTTGTGCAACCAATATAGTAATAATTACGTAAATTTGTTTGATATTTTTATTTACAAATTGTAGTTTTAAAGGCTCATTAGCGCAGATGATCAATGTTATAAAGGCAGTTTGATCTGATGCTTTGTGAACCAAAATGTTCCAGGCAGTATCTTAACATATTCAGCAAGCATTGTTGAACAATAACATTAATTTTAAAGTAAACAAAAACAAAGAATACAACCAAAATCTGTGCTATTGGATCTTTCCAACAAAACAAAATAGACATATTATTTCATGTTCTTTTATAATTTTATAGAATCATAACCTTGAACATGTATTAAATTATGTGAATATTTCATATTTTCATGAGTCTTTACTCTATATTTATTTTCTGGCTTTTCACTGGGGTTCTTTGTGCCGATACAAATGACAAGGTGATGCTGAAGTTAATCGTTTTCTTTTTGATGACGAATATCTAAATGGTGACGGCGTATTTAATTTGCGACACAAAGCTTTTTAGTTACACTTTCATTAGGCAAAGATATTTCATTAAAATTTATCTTTCGTTTTCTTTTCTGTCACTTCCTCCTTGAATGAAGTAACGTCTTTTTGGTACGCATTCTTCAAACCAGGAGTCTGAAGAATAAATAGAAACTATATTTTTAATCAATGAAGATAACACACTATGGTGCAAAACATTTTAGAACAGAATACTTACATTTATTAAATTCTCCACAGTTTTGGTCTTAAAGTTGACAAATCTCCATGAAATCGTCTTAAACGTTAAAAATATGCACATGGAGCCTCCTAAATAAGCAGAAACAGTATTTTAACCATAAAATCATGCATGAAGTACCTAGCAAACACAATAAAACCAGCCAGAATGCCCCGGATACCTCAGAATTAATAAAAATAGATGCGGACTACGGACACCCGATGTCACCATCCCTTCTTTCAGGCTTTTATCGCTGCACTGACGGACTAAAACAGACCGCCGATAGGTGGCTTAAACTTATGGCTAGGTGGTTATCGCATACACGCCGCACATAAAACAAGACAATGAACTTACTTTGGTGGAAATGTGTCCGTCAAGTGACAAAAAACATCAAAATATCGGCCATTGGCACCAATCTCCATGGAAAGTCTTACTTAAACCACCAATCTCCATGCTTTAGGTTATACCCCTTGTAGATGATGCTACATACCAAATATCAAAGCTCCAGGGTACTGTTTTATCAACGTACTTACGGAAATTGTAAACTTACGTTCAAATTTAAATTCTGAATAATTTTTTAACAACTACACATTGGTGATGGATATTGTTTGTTGGTATTTATTAGCTGAATCTTTATTAGTATTACAACTTCATTTACCACACTTTATAGTTGGAAAAGCATTATAAAGAATTTAAATCTGATCGTAAGGTTACAATTTTCGTAAATGCTTTGATAAAACAGTATCCAGGCATGGTAGTTTTAGACAAAAAGATTTTTGTATGTTTTCCTATAGGGGAATAATTTGAACACTCTTTGTAGGGGACCTCTAACTGATTCTACATACCAAATATGAAAGCCCTGGGCCAAGCCGTTTCGGAGAAGATTTTTAAGGGTTTCCTTATATAACTCAATGTAAAACTAAGGGGCCCCGTCGCATGGACAACAATCTTTGTAGAGGACCTCTAGGTGGTGCTACATATCAAATATGAAAGCTCTAGGTCTTACGGCTTCAGAGAAGACGATTTTGAAGTTTCCTTTTTGAATATCTATTTTTAGCCCGTGTGACCTTGTTAAGCGACGGACCGGAAATGTTTTAACAACTTTGGTAGAGGTCCACCCGAGGAACATTCCTGTTTTGGCCGAGAAGTAGTTTGAAGAAATTGTTGACGGACGGACGACGCTCATCTCGGTATGAAAAAACCTCATTATGACATTTTTGTGGTCAAGTAGGTCACTTCGCATGGTGTTTGTTAGCGAGGTCAAGTCGCTGTTATAACCAGTTACGTCGCTAGGATCATCGTTTAGGCATATAATAATTGGGGCATTTTGTATGGGCAATGCTTCGTTTAGTTGTTACTGTTTTCTGTGCTGTAAAGAATAATGGTAAGAACAAGGCTGCGTTCAGGAAACGCTTATGTCCCGGTGGAAGTGTTGTCCATAATAACTAGCCAGATCTATAACATTTGAGGAAATCGGTCGGGGAAGGTAAAACTTAATCAGCCGAGCACAGAAACACAAGTAATTAGCAATTACAGCAATACAGAAGTCCCATACTCCTGGTTGTCAATGTTTGTGTTCCCATGGCAATAACAGCTTTTGTCAGGATAAAAAATAGACGTGCGATATATATCTCCTTATTGGTCCATATTCACATACCAGTAAAGGTATGAGTAAATCAGACAGGGTGGTAGCACTCGATCTAACCAGCCGAGCACAGAAATCAGAAACACCACCACACTGCACTGAGTAAAGCTCCACATAAGCAAAAGAAACAAATAAAAATCCAAGTCCAAGCCGAAAAATTGCAGGACGACCCAATTTTACAAAAAGTTACAGAATAGCTGCGTAGAATAGCTTGCTAACTGTTTGTGAATTATACTGGCGAGATCCAGATTTTCTTGACTGACGGAGGGCAACCCTATAGTCCTCACCGGTTGAAAACAGATAGGGGCCTTAACAATTATCACATATTACAAATCCTGGTGCAATGTCCAAGCATTGCCGAGAAAATTAAATGACCAAGTAGAGCGGGGTCACCAATTACCGAACACTTAAGCCACTTGTTATTTTGTTCGGAAATTGGGTCACTTACATGCAAAGGGAGACGACTTTTAACTCGTCGTGTATAAAAGCTACACGTTCGTCTGATACCGAACACTATCACTGTGGTATAACGTACACCGGATATTGCTAGTAAAGTGAGTAATATTTTTAATTTTGAGGAGACCAGGGTGAGTTTAGATACGTTATTTTCCAAATTACTGACTACTTATGCATATCTCAATTTAGTTTTAACTTCTTCAGGCATTTTTGTAACTTTTTAGCACACTATAGTATATAAGATATTCACAGTAAGGTTCAAATAATCCAGTATTATGCCGTTACTCACTCGCAAATATTGACAGCAGTACTGTACACGCTTTTGGAATGACTTCATCAACAAATTGAAGATTTTTTGAACTGGCCATTTTGTTTATGTTGAACCCAAACGTGTTGTGACCAAATTTCATAAATAATGATCGAAAAACAACTAAGATACACATCAAAACAGATACAAGTGGGTGTACAGAGTATTGCTGTTTAGTGTACAGAGTATTGCTGTTTAATGTACGGAGTATTGCTGTTTAGTGTACGGACTATTGCTTATTAACATGAGCAAATAAAGTATGTAAATGGACAGTTTTATCGTATCATTACGTCTGCTCATCAATAAGCTCATGCCTTATTAGCTTTATGATATAATAAGAATATTTTTATATGATAATGTTAAATATTTCAATCTGTCAGGCTGATGAATGCAATGAACAAAATAAAATACTAATTTTCATACATTAAGTGTTCTTATGACAAGAACAAAGTGATATTTATCTTGAATTTATGTAATTCGTTGAGAGTCATGCATATGGTCAAATGGCAAATACGGGCATTTGCTTGCATAAAGTTTATTTATGCTCAACTACAATTTAGTATGAAACATAATTAGTTCCTACAACAATTACATCACTAATACTATTTAAGAAAATATTATTCTGCAATCGTTAAGTCTTATCAATTCGATATTAAAGTTTCAGTAAAACACAGCATTCTCATCATTTGAAGCTAGTGCATAGAATTAACTTAAGCATGAAAGGGTTGTATACTGACAATGCCATCTAGGTTTTGGATGTTATAATGTGACACTGTGTTGTACCGGGTATATATAGTCACAAATGGAAAGTCTTTCCTTTCCTGAAGACAAGGGTAACTCCTAAAAAAATTCCAATAATACATATTCTTTAATCTGAGTTATCTTTATATCATGGTTAAAATGTTAAAATCTAAACACTAACTTAACAGAAAAGAACTGTTAACTGTATATTATATCAATTACATAACATATATTTTTAATTGTGACTCACTCTCACCTCAATCTATTCCAGTTAATGACAATAATCATATGTTTGAAAAATCTAAGATATATTATAAATCAAGAACACACAATTAAGTGTTGCTTAAAGAAAGAGGATGTATCTGCTATATTGGTTTGTATTGTATTTTGTATTATGTTGTCACAAAAGCACTTACAGAGAATATTGATATGTGGGTGACAATGCATTTCTATCAGACATGTTTGCCTGACTACAGAAAATTTCTCAAGGGGATCTGGCATTTTCTTCACGGCAGAGGTTAAACAAATCATTTTGCTCAGTCGGTCAAAGAAGCTATTGTTCTCATGAAAGTGAACTGATCCCATTCTAAGCCCTGTACAATTGGTGTACATGGTTAATATCACAACATGTAAAATTCAGGTGGTGGGGTTCTTGGAGCTAGGACTAGCTTGGTACAATTATTGTATAATGTAGTACATACAATCCAATCTTAATAGGTACAGATCTATACAATAACAAGTTATTTTTACCCAAAAAAACCCACTGATTATACCTTGTATTTAGTCAATTGTGTGACAAATAGTCACGGCACTTAAAAGCAATACTCTGTACACTATATAGCAATACTCCGTACATGATACAGCAATACTCCGTACACTAACACCTGTATTTATTCTCACAATGCACTGTTATTTGCGATTAGTTTTGAATACTACATTTACAATATTATCTTTGTATCATGAATGACAATTGGCTCGATTCAAGTTGTGTTTTTAAACGAAGAATATAAACAAAAACATCTTATTTCGACCGATCGAGCTTACTTTTTTCGTGAGTAACGATACGAGTTTGGTCTTTTAATCACCCTTTCAAGAAATTCCTGGTAATTTACCTGTTACATGGACTACGCAAATTTATGGAAGAGATACTTTTGTATAAAATATAAATGAAACACACTCAGAAAGACTAAAAATCGTCTCTGAACTTACCCTTGTCAACACTAGAATGTCGCGAAAATTAATTATTTTACTCATATTGCTAGCAATATCCGGTGTACGTTATACCGCAGTGACTATGGGTGTGTATAGAAGGGCGTAATCGTCATTACAAAGGTGCAACCAACTGTCCCTAACTCCGAACATTGGTACTAATTCCGAACATAAGTGTTCCTAGTTCCGAACATTAAACAATTTTTGTTTAAATAATGCCTAAATACAACAAGATACGTATACAAAATAACAAAACACAACACTATGGATCTGGTACAAATTCTTCCACACTGATTTAACAGGTCTGAAAATACACAACACCGTGGATCTGGTACAAATTCTTACACACTGATTTAACATGTCTGAAAAAAACTTTATTTAGCAGTATTTACATTCGAAAGGTAACTCATCGACACCATCAATAAGCTCACCAGATACGCAGGAAAGATGAAAGCGCCTGATACAGTTGGTGCACTGAATGAATTCGTCATAGGGTGTTTCACACTTAAAACAGTCACTTGCACTAACATGTACGTTATCATCCGAATCAGACGCTTCTATTTCCTTCATAATCCTGTCCGCTTCTTCCATTTTCCTTTCTTGCATCTGTCTTCTTTTTCTGTTTGCTTCTTCTCTATCCTTCCGCTTTCTTTCAATTCTGACTTTTCTCTCTTTCAGCTCTTCGGCTTTCTTGAGTTTCTTTTGTAAACGTTCAGCCTGTATTTGTTGTTTTTCTTTTAGCTCTGCTTCTTTCTTGGCTACTTTCTCCTTCAACCGTTCTCTATATTTTGCTCCAGTGAAAGCTTTCGGTATAAGTAACAGCAGCAGCCCCGGTCATGACAGTGACAAATCACACAACCGCGTCAACTGGAGTTGAACCACCTAGTGTTGTATCAGCAGTTGCAACAACTGCAGTGGTACCTAGCGAATCTCCATCAGTTTCCATCGCAACGTGTACGCTCAATGCAACAGCTGTCTCTTCAAATGAAACACCCGCGACGGCAGCCCTATCGACATCAAAGTCCCCGCCTAACGTCAGTACTTCACTAACGGGTGTCGAAATATCTATTTCACTTGCGGTTGACTTATCGGCAGGTTCTTGCATGACGGGAGCTGTGTGTGTACACTCAAAGTCTTTTATTGACGATTGGTAAGGCACAAAGCCGTTTTATTATGAAAAACAGAACAACTGTAACGTTACAAATGGACCTTGAAAGAAAAAAGTTTATTTTCGGGATATTTTTCGTGATCAATGATACAGTTACCTGTGGATTTACGTACGCGATTACTAAAGTATTTCAAGCAGGGAAGAAAATGAAAGGGTCTTACAAATAGGTTATCTTAAAACTAACAAATACTTCCTCGATGGTATCCGGGAAGTATCCGCGTATGATAACATTTAATTGCATTTACATTTTACCGTTATCACGTTACAACTTCATAAATATTTAGACGATTACATCTTAGAGGGTGGTGTATAAACGTTTACAGTCCAATAATGAAATAATTATATGTCTCTGTGTTCATGAATGCTGGGGTTTCAACCAATCGCAAGTTTGATCATTCCCCCCCCCCCCCCTATGTACCGGGTGGTACCAGAATCCATTTTTATCATCAATACATGTCCTTTTGTTGTTTCGAGGTCCATGTTTATCTCGAGCATTTTACCTTTCCCGATCGCTCCTCCAGTTAACGTAGTTTTACTTTATACCATAATGTTTTAAGATTGTTCGTCGCAGAAAATTAATAAAATCGTCGTTATAGAATCTGTTCAAAGTGTACCATACGATCGTAATTATACAAGGGAGACTATTCTACAACGGGTTAATTTATTATGAATACTTGACGTATGTCCCATTTAAATAAGTAGGAATCCGTGATTGTAGTAGTCACATACACATGGGGGAAGAGGAAGCCTAGAGGTATTGGGCGCACTTCGGAATCGAAAGGTCCCTGGTTCAACTCTCGTCTGAACCACAAGTTAATTTATCTGAGCAAGAATAACCCACATGCTCCACTCCATCAATGTGTAAATATGTACCTGTAACCAGGGGAAGTTAAATGTCAATGGATGGTTTAGCGGCTGAACAGCTGAAAACAGCCCTCGAAAATTGGTAACCTTTTTAACTTAAAGGGACTCAACTGCAGTTGGTATTTGCAAAAATTATCAAAAAGCTCTCTTAAAGTCTCATTTATTTTGCCTTGACCGACTTAATACATTTATATACGAATCTAGACTTATTCATCTAGAAGAAAATAATCGCATAACGTCGGTTTTTAAAATTTCAAACCCCAAAAATCTATTGCGTGACTAACGCATTAAAATATGGATTGAACGTTATGAAGAGCAGAGTGGTGTTTAAATGCCGTGAAAAGCCGTTACCTAATTAACGAACGGTAAAACATGTTCGATAGTTTTCTTCAATAAGGCCCTTGATCGTAATGTAAATTATAACAATGCTTTATGTATTCGTTTTACATAGTTTTGTGATTAAAACGTCTACAAAAAACGTGTTTTTATCATCGAAAAGAGTTTAGCCCCTTAAACATATAGCTAAGACAGCGATACTAACGTTAGCTGTTCACACTATTCCGGTAAAACTTACATCGATATTAACACACTGTTACGATGACATCTAAGTAAGTTATCTGCATATCGACAGCATGAGCACATTTGTAAAGTACTGGTATTGACATCATATACGTCGATATCAACTTAATCAGCGATATACCGAAAACACAACCAGCGATATCATTTAGGACGATATCGACAACACAATGAACGATATATCGATACTATTGATCACGATATGCCGATTTTTACGACGATATCGATAAAAAAGAAAGAAAACCAGAACGGGTAATGATAAAAGATACAAAACAAACAACAACAAACAAACAGCTGCAGAATGAACTGTGGAATTTGTTTTTATCAGCAACAACTATCTCTCGCAGATTAAATGCTTGTTGAGTAAAAGCTGCATGGTACGTATACAGTAAAACCTTTGTAAAGCAATACCCTATGTGAGCTGCACATATTGGCCGATGTTTCGAGTTTGTTGCTCCTTAGAGGTCGAAAATTACGATGTTAAAACACATAATATATTAAAAGTTAAAATAATGTATGGCCTTATACGGAACATAGCAAAAAAAAGATACGAATCGAATACAGCCGAATATTGCCGGACAAGCTTACGGACTAAAGATGCGTGTCAGTTTAATCTGGCCAAGCTATATTTATTGACAGGTTATTGCTCTACGGAGGGTCGCTCTGGAGAGGTTATAATGTATATATGCATTATTCGTAATAGCAGTTATTGCTTTACAAAGGGTCGCCCTGGAGAGGTTGTACTGTATATATGCATTATTCGTAATAGCGGTTATTGCTTTACAGAGGGCCTATCTGTAGAGGTTGTACTGTATATATGCATTATTCGTAATAGCGGAAGTATTTACGTGGTTGAAAAACAATATTCCGTCAATTATTTATGATGATTTTGTGCCAGAAACGATTCTTTATCTATGGCGCGAAAACAACGTCTGCTTTATCCAGGTACATAAGTATGCACGTACAGCCTGGCATGTTTGATAAAATATCAAAAATAGCTTCGAAAGTACCTCAATTATTGATTTTTAACTAGAAAGGCGATCGATATTGATTATAATTAATCGATTTATCGATTTCTTCTTTGTTTCCTTCCTTCTTTGTTTTGAGAAAAATCTACTGCGTAGAAAATATCACATGTACAAACAATAACATTGAACTATTCTGGGTAGATGCTGCAATATTTCGAGGAAGGGGAATCTATTTTCTATCAGGTAAATTATCACTTTGACGAAGTGGTAGGCACCTGACGGGTATAAAAGCCATGAGCACGTGCTGGATGTAAACAAAACAAAGGAGAAGTTGGAAATATTCGTACACAGTCTGGATTTTCTCTATATACAGGTACGCTGTTTTTCTAAATATACGCAATTTGATTAAGTTTAAGTCAGTATAACGATTCTTTTGTTTGATACTATTATGAATAAAAATTATATTTTTAATAAAATATAGATATAGGTCTTCCAACCTATGTCTGTAATAGCTGCTCGTAATTTTACAGTAACGTTAATGCTAAAAATGAAATGATTTCCACATTTTGTGATAACGACAATGAATTCATAGATCTACGTATGCCGAACAATGTTATGTTTTCATTTTTGTGTGAAATTAATTGACACGTAGCCTAAAATAGTATATTAATTAACACTTTTGTAATGAAATCCTGAATGGCACTATAGGTGATAGAAGTATTCTGAAAACAACTCCAAATCGTTCAATCCTTCGAATACATATCGCTTGTAGAACGATGAACAACTCAACTCCCTAAAATAAGTAGTAACGGAATAACGTTATAATGATAAATAAGTTGGTCAGGAAATCGAAAAATTCTTTGCAGGTACGAAAATTAGCCGTTCTGTTATCAAATAGATATAGTACGAAAGTATAGTACGAAGTATCCACCATGATTAGAAAACAGTTCTGTAATGTTCGTAGAGAAGTAGCGTTTCGTGTTCCAGAAATTGTTCTTAGATCATCAAATCAACTGCAGATATTAATTTTGGCTTCCAATAATAAAAGCAAACATGATTTTGCACCGACTCTCAGACGACTCTTGTGCACATTTACAGCGGTGACTAGTGCTGTGTTTAACACGACGACCCGGGTCCTATACCCGGTGTATAACACGGCGACCCGGGTCCTATATCCGGTGTATAACACGGCGACCCTGGTCCTATACCCGGTGTATAACACGGCGACCCGGGTCATATACCCGGTGTTTAACACGGCGACCCGGGTCCTATACCCGATGTTTAACACGGCGACCCGTGTCCTATACCCGGTGTTTAACACGGCGACCCGGGTCCTATACCCGGTCGCGATTGGTATTTATCTTATTGAAAAATCATAATGCCGAGTTGCTCCACCAGTGGAGAAGACGCTGGATTCTTTAGGAAGGGCGTATAGGTACTGATTTGGATACACTCCAGGATAACTGTTGTGGGTGACCAAGCCACCCTATACGACATACAGTATAACGTGATTATGGATGCGTTATTTAAGCCAAAATAAACTTTAGAATATAAACATTATTATTAACGACAAGTTAATGCACGGGATTAAGTATACACGTTTGATATTCCGCAGGTAGATTCTAGTATCAATTAAATTAACTGTTTGAATTTGATAATGTCTGAATGCTGTACTTAACCTACTTTTGTACCTTGTGAAAGTTGTTTCAATGCAAATTCTTCATTTACCTTCCTATACAAATTTCATAGATCTTCATTTCGAAGTCTAGCAGACGAAAACATCACGTGAAGCACGTGCTTTATGTCTGTGCTAAAAATAGAATGTAAACACGTTCTTGTTCTCGGCAAAATGATAAACAGGAAATGAAGTTTTTCTTGGCACTGCTTATCAGATAAAGTCAGGTATTTCAGAGCAGCACAGTGGTATCTAGCTTGACGTTATAAACCAGATAAATCATATCTACATCAATATTTTGTTTTCCAGGAAAAATGCCAAATTCTAGACCGAACGTATCCAACGAAATATCAACACTTAGTTTGAGTCAGTCGCCTCCAAAAAGCGGAAGTGCTACAGCGGTACATCGGCTCTCCAGTGCTAACAAAATGGCGACTAACGTAGGGGCCACAACGCCGGACCCCTTGACTCAAAGGGCTGTGCTTGAAGGATTATTCGAACGGAGATTGGTTGAGGGAGAGTTTTGGTACGTTCTTGTAGCAGAATGGTTGGAACAGTTGAAGAAATATTTAGGTGTTCCGAACACCCGGAAGATGTACCACCAGAGGGTCCACCCGGGCCCGATCCTGACACGCCGGGACTATGCTCACACCGTGGAAATGGTACACGAGGATACGTGGAAACTATTGATACAGTGGTACGGGATATCGGAGGGACACAGAGCCATGAAACTTGTCGTGTATAACTACTCACGTGCACCGGAAATAGAACACAATATGAACAACTGCAAACTTATGATGTCAAACGCTCCTATCGAGGATTTTCATAATTTAAAATTCAGTAAAATGGAAAAAGTTGGACACATTGAATGGAAATTACGACAGTTGTATAATGTTGGTCACTTGATCAAATCGCGTCTGTGGGCCAGACCGGACCAAGATGGTAGTTGGAGACCTCTACTGGTTCGGGATAAACCCATCGGTAAGGTACTAGACATTGATTCTGACTTTACGCGCCCGTTCTTCGCCTTAGAAGTAGTAGATCCGAGCGGACAGTGGAAGAATCAACCTGAAGATGCTAAGATCACACAAGATATGCCTATAGGTATACTATATGACCACGATATATTTGCTGATGTGACAAGCACGTGGGAGATAGATATACATGAACAGATTGATCATATTGGTCGAGATTTCGTGGATAGACTTCATATCAACTTTGGAGGTTTCGTTCAGAAAGCTAAGGACTATGTGGAGGAGAGGGATACTATGCTGAGAGAAAGGGAGCGTAAGGTACGTGGATTTAACCTTTCATAACATTAACACCTCATTTATGTACTTATGAAGTTATGATAAGGGACTAGTATCGTGTATACTTTGCTGGCTTAGAATGAGAAAATAAGTCCCGAAGAGCGACTCGTGTATATTTGACATCTGTATCACAAGAGGTGCTTCTTATGAGCCTATTATTATGAAAGTAGGAAATTTGTCATTTGGACCGAAAATAGGTTGAAAAATGTGAAGAGTAGTTTTCTAAAGACAGTCTTATTAATTTTCTCAAAATAGCATTTTGTACATTAATTCTCATTGCCAGCGACTTGTAATGATTTGACAAGCTTAGCTTTCATTTATGTAAATTAATATAGCTCGTAATTAGTGTTATGAAAATAAATCTTGCATGATAAAATAATAAGTTTTAAATACTGTTAGAATTATTAATGTATTTGCTATTTGTTATCTATCACCCATAACAAACTACTAGTATTGTAGTTGTTTGACACACGTAAACGGATAGTTTTGTGAAATTTACTATGAAAGGGGATTCTTACGAATTAAAGTCCCTTTGCTCTATAATATTTCATTAATAATTAAACAGGAGACAAGTATGTTATGCTTCGAAACGCGTTATTCATCCATGATTGTAGAACGGAGGAGAAAGACAAAGGGAAGTAACCACTGAAAGATTGTTAAACGATGACTTAAACAGTAATCTCCCCTGATCAAAGTACAACCAATGAACCAATTAAGTATTATTCCAATATAGTATTTTTGTACAATTTATTGTCTCCACAGGTATCCAGTAAGGAAGCACATCTGGATCGCCTACAAGATGATTTGGAAGAACAACAGAAGAAGTTAGAGGCTGAAACTGACGCGTATGTTCGACGACGTAAACTGTATGAAGATAAGGAACTCTGGCTTGATGACGAGTTTGAAAAGAAACACAAAGATCTTGAGATTGAAGTGAATAAGAAGAAACAGGAACTTGATAAACAGCTGGCAAACTTTAACAAGTCCAAAGATACATTTGATTCTGAACTAAAGGTAGGCTATCATTTTTTTAAATTTTCTAACACAAAGTGTATCAATAAATGTTAGAAATGGGAAAAATCATGTTGTGGTGTTTCATAAGGATCTGGTTATTGTTTCTTGTTGATTTTCTAAATTATTGCTAGAATTGAGAATACTTTAACTTTAAATGACCATAACTTTGTCAATTCTTTGATTTTTTTTCATCAAAATAACTTTGATTTTGTACTGGAAGTCAGAGTAATTATTCATAATTCAGCAAATTGTAGTGATGCTTATGGTGTTAAGTGCTAATGAAAAACTGTTTTATTTTTACAGAGAATGTCAGAAGTATATAAAATCCAGGAGAATAAGATTAAGTTGGACATTGGTGGACAACTCTTCACAACATCTCTCCTAACTTTAACTAAAGACTCAAATTCCATGCTAGCTGCCATGTTTAGTGGTCGTCATCGGTTACGACAAGAAAATGACGGCAGTTATTTCATTGACCGAGACGGTGCACATTTTCGATACATTCTGAACTATCTACGGGATGGTTGTATCAAAGATGGAACTATGCCCGGTAATACAACATTATGGGGTGAACTTCTCAACGAGGCAGAGTATTATCAACTGAGTGGACTGGTGGATTATCTGAAATCTATCATGAGCAGATCAGTCTCCCGATCAAACAGTAATACAAGTGTGGAAGACTCTTAAACTTACGAAATATAACAAGACCAAGGCACGTATCCACAAAATGTCTTAATATCTTTTTTGAATAATTTTCTTTAAAGATTTTGTGGAAAAAATATTTTGTCTGGATATATTCCTAGAGTAAAGATACTGGTAATAGAATAATAATTATTGTGAAGTACGAGGGTCATTCATTTAATTCTCGGACTGGACTCGTCATTTTAATACACATTGACACAGAGAATAAGTAATTATATGACACTAAACTACAGCCTTTCTGACAAAAGTGCAGAACATTGTGCACGGAACGACAATTTTTTACCGCAACCACCACTCAACGCAAATATATTCTGACGTCAGCGACGTTATTGTCGTTTTGCGATTTCTCAAGAGGTAACCCCGAAACTGAAATATGTCATTCATATGGAATTAAACGTAACTATTTAAGGTATACATCATTAAATAGATCTACCAAATCATTTTATGTATTCAAAGTTAAGAATTAGGCTAGAAACAGTGGTTTTATGCTAAGTTGAAACGCCTCGCACATTTTGACTGGCGTTTCCTTAAATGTCCTTACGTTTGCAAATTTCGCTCGATCTCTGTATCATTTTTAATACCATGCTGCTTTTCAGGAATTTGATTTTGTCACTAAAACACTGAATACTGCATGTGTTCCGTTTGTTCTCATTAGCAACTTATGTGTTTGTTGTGTATTTCCAAGAAAAGTGCACAATTTAATAGTTGCATGAATTTCCTTGCGTAAATTCATCTGCATTTTGACGTAAATGAAAACGTGACAGGCATATATCAAATACTTCTTAATTCAAACTCAAACGTGCAAACAACTTAATAATTTCACAAAATATTATGCTAATATCTTGCAATAATCTGGCAAATATATGGGAATGTAAATTAATAAGTTTGGAATTTATCACTGGTTGAACAAGTCAAAATGGTACGTTACGTCGGTCAGGGGTGGTGGCGCGTTACTATGGTAATACAACGACTGTTGACATGCTACTGTGCTTCATAATCAAAGATACATTTGTATCTACGGTAGGTAATAGATAAATGTTCATAATGATATGAGAAATTATTATTTAAATATGAATATAATAAAATGAGAACGATTGTCTACGAATAAATTGAATGACCCTCGTATAAAAAATGCACGGTACTTGAAACTAGATAAATAATTTAATGTACAACCTACCATACCTTTATATACCAATTGATAGATGAACTATATGTGCATAAAGCAGGTGCTTGTCTAACATATGTTTATTTATATTCATTTTCTGACACATGTATATTTTTTATTTATATCTAAAAGCATCCTGTCATATAGTTTTGTCCACTTGTTTAATAAAACTCATATATAATGAGCACTCATGTAAGATTCTCTATTTTAAACATGGACATCAACAAAAGCAATGTGTTTTAGGTTTTTTAACCTAATTTTTGGTTGTTGTTGTAACCAAATCCAGGCCCCGATCTCCCGAAGCATCTGAAGCAGAAATCTCGTCTCAAATTGAGATTTTGCTTAAATTTGGGTCTGAATTTGAGATAAATTTAAGTTTGAGTTATTTAAATGGCACTGTAATAAACTCAGAATGATGTTTCCTGATTTGTAAAGCCAACTTTTAGCCAAGCTTCCCCCGGAAATAAACTTAAAGGCACAAGCTAATATTGAGATGAGATTTAGCTCGGATTGAGATGTTTCTGGAGAACGGGGCCAGTTATGTACAGTAGTTTCATCTGAAAGTATGCAGCCTAAAATATTCTGAACTCATGATTAATGGCACCGACTTGAATCATGTTTTGAATATTTGTTGTTGACAGAAAAACACATGTTTCCGACAAAGGCTGATGACTCTGGCATATGCCATCCAACCCCTTATTACTGACAATCTGCGCCATAATGCTTGGTATCAAGACTTGGTGTTAATGTGAAGTGTCATTGAAATATGACTCAAAGCAGCTATTGAGAGCTAACGCAGACAAACTGTGACATCCATCCAACACAAAAATGATATGCCTGCCCCACTTCATGTGGAAGACATCATTGCTTTTGGCATACATGTACAATAGGTAATAATCAATATTACATAGAGAATATTAGTTAACATTCACCTTTGAGCTTTTTTTATCTTATCTTTTAACTTTTTCATTGAATAGCATTCACACAGTTTCCACGAATTTGACAGTAAAAGCCCTAAAGAACACATGAAGAAGTATTAAAATAGGACTACAAAAATGTGATGATAGCAACTTTCTGTATTTTAATACAATCAATTAAGCATCTTGATATAAAAACAGTATCATAAATGAACACCGTTTAAATTATAACCATCAATAAACAATATACTAAAGTTGGGTGAGTCATCAAAATGAAATGTTAACTTCAAAATGTTTGTAATGGGTGACAGCACAAGTCCAAGATCGCTAATTAATACACAGTATATATAAATAAGCGATCTTGAGCACTTTACGGACGATGTTTTGTGGTTTAGAGCATGGTGGATGAGAGCATGGTTGATGAGAGCTTGGCGGATGAGAGCATGGTGGATGAGAGCATGGTTGGGGAGAGCATGGCGGATGAGAGCATGGTGGGTGAGAGCATGGTTGGTGAGAGCATGGCGGATGAGAGCATGGTGGTTGAGAGCATGAGGTAACAACACGGAACACTGATAAACAGAATGATAATGTAATTCATCAACTGTACACGCATACATACACTCTATACCCTCGGTTCATTGTTATAATTTACACAGGTTTTACTGATGCACAATGTCTAAACTTGAAAATAAGATACAAGTACATTTAGCACATGTCACACCACAAAAACTTGTATGGATAAAGGTCAGCTCATGAACGAAGATGTAAATCATCATAGCAGCATTAACTTTGTCAATGCTTTGATTCTTCTATCAAATAACATTTGTTTCCCGCAGAAAAGTTCTTCTTTCTTGTGATAGAAATGCGGAGTATTCCAGAAGCATTGGACCTGATATTAAGAAAATGCAGTAACTAATTAAGCTTGATAGTTACCAGGGTTTATAGAACACATATTACATTCAATTATACAAAAGTTATACTCAAAGTTACACAAAGTTTCTATTTTTTATCTGAATCGCTTTTATCCTCTTTTTTAGCCGTGCTATCTTTTGTTAGCGAGCTCATAGCATTACGTATAGCTTCACTGTTTGGATCTACACCGGGTAGATTCTCCAAAACTTGCTGTAAGAATTCCTGGTCTTGTGTTAATTCTGAATAATCCTCATCCGTCTGTAATATACAAGTACATGATTGTTAACAGTGAAATATTGATGGCATTGTTGTATTAAAGAAATGCGGGAATCCGACAGGGAAGGCAGCACTAAACTTAACCAGCCGAGCACAGAAAGCAGTAACACCATAACACAACTACCGGGACTGTAAAATCATCTAATTTCAATGTGACAAAATTTGGTGGTTTTTTTTTTGGGGGGGGGGGGTATAAAAGACCATTTCGATGGGACATTAGTTGGTGGATTTTGAATTTCAGGTAATAAATACAAGGGTCAAAATAATTGTTCAATGGGATTTAATGTTGTGGTAGAAGATTAACCACAAAATCCATGAAATTTAATCCCCCACGAAAATTAATGATTTTACAGTATGCTTTATGAGGTGGGAACAATCGATAACCTGGAACTTTTCAACAATACATAAACCTTCCCTGCTGTAATGTCCAGGTTGGCCGACACACAACTGAAGCATCCAACTGTTAAATTAAAACTATTAATAGCACTTAATAATATAATCATGAATATTTTGCTGGCTTAGAATGAGAAGGTTGTAAGTACTACTTATGACCTTATAAGACTCATACATATTTCAAATGTGCATTACAATGTGCTTCTTATGAGCTTATTTTCATGAAAATCAGAACTTGTCATGTGGACCAAACAGAAGTCAAAATGTTGTTTTTAACATATGTATAAAGAGCAGTTTTCTTGTTTTCTCAAAATATCAAATTTGTACTTACAACCTTCTCATTCTAAGCCAACGATTTGAGTTCTGTTTGTACATATTGGTTGTAAATACAAACCCAGGAATTTGCTTGAATAGACAGCAACACACAGAGAAAGAGGGAATTCAACCAGGGCCCATACTGCCCATAGGAACAAAGGACAACAGTAAGGAGAAACACAATGTTTGTGAAATATGTCTATATGTGTATGCCCTCAAGGTGCATGTAGCTCAATAGTCTGAAATGGTAAAGGTCAAAATGACCTTTGACCTACTGATATCAAAATCAATAGGGATCATCTACTGTTGCTGGCTAACATCCATGTTAAGATCCTAGGGCAAAGCGTCTTAAGTTATTGAACGGAAACTATTTTGGTCTACCGACCAACGGACATGTGCAAAGCAATACACCCCTTCATCCTAGATGGGGGGGGGGGATAATAATAGCACTTAATAATATGACCATCGTGAATATTTAAGTGCTGAGTATTGGTTGTGGTTCCAAACCCTAGAACTCGCTTGAACAGTAGGCATCTAACAGAGAAAGATGCAATTCATCAATGGCCTATGCTGCCCAGAGGGGTAGCGTGTCTATGTAAGTAAGTAGAAACTATAGAAATGAATCAATCTTACTTTACTACCAGCCTCAGACTTGCCGGCCGTACTTCCAGGTTCTGTATCATCAGTATCCATTGGTGCCGGCGTGTTACTGCTTGAATTGTCAGCTACAATACAAAAACATAATCATTTACTGTAAGACAATTTCAAAACTTTGACATGTAAAAAGCATAGCAAGATTGTGTGTATCAATTTTGTTTGTTAGCAAATTTGATAAACAACATAATAGTAGATTGGCCTACAAAAATCAATGCACCTATATATAGTTGATTCAATAAGTAATACTAATGAGGGAACTCAAAAGAATAACAGTGAGTATCTTTAAATCAGATATACCCAGTTAAACTTAGATAAACAAAATTACTTGCCGGACGATAGTATATTTACAACTGTTATCAGTTGTAAATAATTTGACTTTGAAAGGACTGTATATTTAAAAGTCAAAAGAGCTTGTAGATAAGTCCGCATTCATTGAAGTCATTATTACATCAGGGAAAAAGCAAAATTTGACTGAAAAAACTAAATCGATCAACAAGAGAATTTTATCAAAAGCATTATTAATTATCCAGTTTGTTTATTTGGGTTTAACACCATTCCTCAAGACCATTTCCGTTTTAAACAGCGACAGATTCACCTAACCGTTTACCAGGACCATATCCTTAGCCAGTACCAACTTCCACATGAAATCAGCATCTTTTCCATACATATGTGGAGAAAAATAACAATCTTGTAAAGTTTTCATGGAAGGGCATGACCAACGACCCTATTTCCTGGTTACAAATTTAGAACACTAAACTTGGCTTAACAATCAACTGAGTAGAGGGACATTTCTAGAGAGTTATTGTGCAAACCTACAACCAGCTTGGGTATGTTTGAGAATATTATGTAAAACATAGACTCTGATTAGGTAAGACAATCATACCTGAGTTTTGCATGGACATCTGAAGGGCATATGTTATTTGGTCTTCCTCTGACATACTGGCAAAGTCTGGAACACTCGGTGTTTTCTGTTCTTGTGGCTCCTCTCCTCCCATAGACATAGATATAGCTTGTTCTAACATAGCTTCATCATTCGACGCCTCAGTCGGACCTTTACCAGCTGTCACTGCCGAGTCTGTTTGAACCTTTCTCGCTTCCTCTTCCTGGCGTGCTCGTTGTTCCTCCATGGAAACACGCAGAGCAAGTGCAAGTTCTGGATCTTCATTTGGATCAACACCAAACTCAAATCCTGTGGCTTGCATAGCAACACCGGCACCATCTTCACCAACGATGACAGGTGAGTTAACTAAAGCTTCTGACAACAATGGACCAGGTGGTACTGTGACCAGGTGAGATCTACACAGATACAAGACAGATTTGTAAGACAAGGTTCCACAAATATTCTGACACAAAATTCCCTCACTTTTCACAAATCAAAGAGCAATCAGACACCCTAGTATTTAAAACTATTGGGGAAAATATAGCAATTTTGAATAAAAATAAAGAAAAAGAAACTATTCTGGCTGATGGACAATTAATTGGCAAGGCAATTGCTTTGGCATTTAGAATAATTTAGCATTGAACTTGACTATGGGAACCCAGCAAAACATGTATCATCAACCATTACTGCCAAATTCCTCCTTTATGTACACTTGAAGGAAATCCTGCGCCAACTGTTTGAGTTGTGTCAACAAGAATGTGTCTAGGCCTCTAGGGAAAAATGACAAGACAATCCACCACACCCCCCCCCTTTACAACTCGTTGTGAAGGGTACAATAACTAATTTCACACCTTCTCGATTTTTACAGCATGAAACAAAATTTAGAAATTGATTATTCACTGGTCTTGGTACTTGAACTTTTATATTGAACATTAATTTGTATTAAACTTTTATAATGATATAAATATAACATACCCAGTTCCATCTTTACCATTGATAGTATTGATAAACTCTGTTAATTTCTCTGTATTGATACTCTGTAAGATAATATATAAATGTGTTTATCAATTTATTGAAGAAAATAAAAGTACTCTCTATAATGTAACAAAATACTAATTTAGCAGAGTGACTATAAATTATATTTAAATTGTTTACAATTCTTGAACAGATGTTTCCAGTAAGGATATTTTGGAACATCAAATTATAAAACATAAACATACCTCTTCACCAAAATTGATAACATCCACGTTGACCTTCTCTTTCTTCAACTTCTTAGAAAGTTTCACGATCTGTTGTAAATATATAAACACATGAAATATGATTTATTGCTAAAATTACAAAGTTGATTCTTGCAATCTGCAGTATTCAGTATCTACAGTACAAACTCTGCAGAACACCCTATATGAGGGAGATGCAATTGCAAATGTAAGCCATTGTTTAGAAAATACAATACATTTATGTTATTCATTTCAAGGGTTAGGCATGGCTAACCATAGTCATAATTTTATTTGTCTTTGTTCTTAGTTAAGTTAGTACAGTACCTTGAGAAACTTTGTGTACATATCAAATTTATATACCCGCAAGGGGCCCAGAAACTTATCTTTTTAACAATTGCTCACAGATTTCAAATTTATAGTAAATAGCATCTTAGAAAAATGTTGAAGGTGTTGTTATACAAATTTTGCTGTGCTGTAGAAGGACGCTCTGCATAGAGAATATGACTCTTCAAGCCAATCTCTTGAGGGTGGAAATGTGGTGTTTCAGATTTCAAGGGTCCAAATAGAATTAAACCCCTGAATAAGAACAATTGATCCTACCTCCTTGTCCTCATCCTCAATAGGACTTCCAACAAATACCACAATTCTCATACGATGATTCTTCCCCTGTCTGTGCTTCAACGCCAACTGAAATACATAAATTCTCTATTTATGTAACGTTGTTTGACAAGAATACATGGTCATGAATGTCAATTTTCCCGATTTATCTGAATTTATCACTCCTGCAAGAGCTACGGCTTCTGACTAAAATATAAGTTATTTGATGATTGAAAATACCTCAAAAAGTAGCAAAGAAATTTAAATGGTGCATTTATTTTAGTTATTTAATCTGCTCTATAAAGGATTTTCTTAAATACAAACTGACTTTTTAATGGAAACAATGTTGTTGTGGGAAATACAGTCGCGGATGTTATGATAATACAATACAAATAACAAAAGGTATACATACATGCGCAACCTTGACAGCTGTACAGAACCGAATCAAACCTTTAGGTTGAACTTGATGTAGTTTGCTTAGTATTTTTCCAACATCAGATGTCAACGTTGTAAGTACTTCAACACTGAAATATATTAAAACTAGTCTAAAACCATCCATAAAATCTGCCTACTACGAAATAAGCATTTGTCACTCACTGACTTCAGACCAACCAGCAGTAACCTAGAATATATTACCCAGGGCTTTTTCTGTTCATTTTGGGAAGGGGCCTTAGCCTCTAAATTTTGGGGAAAATATGTGTGTATTTCCTGTTTTGGGAAACCAAAAAGTAGGTATAACTTGGGATTTTTGGGAAAACTGGATGATTTTAAAGAAATTTCCAATTGTGAAGGGCCTTTTACATGCCTCTGTTTTTAACTTATTAAGACGAAAAAAAAACCTGGAATGATAATATTAATAAGCAAAGCAGCCTGAATGGGAGCTTTGGTATACATGCCTTTGTTTACGATTCGGTCCGCAACCCTCCATTCCTAAGGTAGACATTCTAACCCCTAACCACTGCAAATGTATACCATAGTGACAATGTCCAACACACAGCTAAACAAGCAAATGAACTTAACTGCTGCAAACCCAAGTTTATAATATTCCTTATAAATAATTAAATTACTGAAGACCGACATTTGTCTTTGAGTTTCATCAATCCTTCATCAGGGTATAAACAAGATTGTACCTACTTTGACATAACAATGAGTCCGACATTGTTTTCTGGGTTAGATCTTGTCTTGGAATGACATACTAGATTGACAGCATCTTGTTGTGCTTGAAGTCGTGATGGAACAAAATCACCATTTCTCATGTAATCACTGTTATCTACACTGTAAACAAGAAAGTAAGTTGTAAATAGACTATTAGTTTTATTATAATGTGACTGTCTTTGAATTCTATTATAGTCTAGAATAAGTTTGTGAGTCACTGTCTCCAATTGCTTTCAGACAGACAGTTTTGATCTTCCAATTTACAGGGTGACTTGAAATGCAGTTTCTTTTCTTATGTAGTCTCAAGGCATGGACACCAATGGTTAACAGTTGGTGGAGAAGGAAATTAGGAATAGAGTGCACAGTGGGGTATGAAAGTTGAAATTGTTTGGTTTCCCTCTAAGCCAGAGCTCCAGATAATTTTTAGGTCTGCTCTAAGCCATCCCTATCTTTCAAATTTCGTCATTTTTCTTTGCCACAGCTCTTTCATAGTAATTTTGTCATCAACATCATCTATCTCACTGCCAGTGATGTCAAACCCCTTGCGCCAGTTAAGACTAAGAGTAAGACATCCAAAAAGTCGCAGAAAATCAGTTGGACTGACAGACTTAGAGAAACTGTCATGCAAACGGGATGGCAATCTTTCCTGACCAAAATTGTTTTCGCAATTTAAATAAACAAAACATGCAAATAGTTTTAATTTTTCTTTTATGGCTGTGTACACATGGTAAAAGTTAGTTCTAGCCTAAAACTCAAATGCTGCAGTATAAATATGCTCCATTTGAGTTTTACCGGCTTATTAAAAGCTCTCCAAAGCAATTATAATTTAACATAAATTTGCTAATTAAAGAACCTATTCTGGATAAAACAGCTTAATTGGTCGCAGAAATACCTTTACAAAACCAATATAACATCAAATGTTTTCTGACAACTGCCGTGATTCGGTTTCAGTTCACACCATTTTGGTTATCTACGGTACCGGTAGACGCATGCGTTTTAGACGAAATTATTAATCTGTACAGAGTAGTCGATCTGGACTACTATATAATCACTGTTCCAGATTAAATGTTCCGGATACCGGGCTTTAGCCTTTTTTTCGTCTAATAAAAATTCTCCCATTGGTTTTTTTTTCAACATTTGGAAGACTTAGGCTCTGTTTGACAGCTTGGCATGATTCTCGAAATGTCAGTAAATTTGCAGCCAGTCAAAGACATTAATACACTGGATATGAAAGTGGAGTATTTCTTAGAGCATTTCTGATAAGCTGACCCGAGATTATCAGTCATGTGATCCACCTACGTCACACGATTGAAGAAGACGCTATCCGTCATCTTGGATTTTTCGGATGAAAGAAGATTTTTGTTCGTTTTAGATAAGAGGTTTTAATGTTTAATCATCCGTCGAATTGAACAAATGTGGGCATTTACTGACTCTAAAATATGTATTCTATGTTTAAGTTACAATATTTTGTATGATACGTCCACTATATTAAAATAAACCTCAGATTTGTCATCATTTGTGCGAGTTATTGAAATGGAGTTTTCGAACCGACAAATCAGCAAGCAACAAATTATGCGGTTTGTTTTTTTATTTTTTTAGAGCTATTCGTACTCGCTATTTTTATGGAATATCAATTTTTGTAATCTTTGGACTGTCTTGAAAAAACTTGTGGTAATGAAACAACTTCGTTTTTCTATTTCATGGGGGTAAAATTGAATTCTTACTCGGGTGTCCAAATCCAAATTTCGTTCGTATTTCTGCTCGTGATCAATGTGTGAAAAATATAATAATTTTCTATTTTAATCGAAGTTCCGGTGTATAAAACATTTCAAATGACAATAAACATGTTAATACTCTATCAAATAGCCAATTTGTCTCAATAAAAGTCGATTATTAGACATTTAAACCACCTGTCCACTCCATTAAAGATGGCCGTTTTCGTAAACAATATCGGCGGAAATTAACGGAGTTAACCGAATGCGGTAAAATCAAGGTTTAGCGGAAACGGTCGATAATTACCGAAGCGTGCGCAGTGCATTGTGGATCATCCACGATTTTCGGTAAAATCGATGACATTCATATCCAGTGTATGAACGTCTTTGAGCCAGTGGAAGTGAAATTGGATTAATTTGTGTATCAGTGAGGTTAGTGTTTTTGCAAGCATTGGTATCGAATGATAGGAAAGGTATTTATAAAAGCGTTTGTGGTGTGCTGTTAAAGTTTAACTGTATATTGATTTTAAATGCTCTAAATCGGTCATCAAACAGCGACAAAGAATCGTGTCGCAAACTGCTAAAGACATAGATCTAAGAGCCGATATTTAACACCCCAGTTAGTGAAACATAGTGAGAACATACCGTGAAACATACATTAGCACTAGGTAAAAGATGGCTTTCCTTGATAAACAATTTCTCATTTACTGACATTGTCACCATTGTGTAATCAGTTAACTGTTTTAGACTTTATGTCCAGTAATTGAGAGTGAATTTACCGAGAATTCATTCGATTTTATCTACATATTTCTACTTTCGGAAAATTTCCCTCATGAAATCATTGAGACTCAGAAATAAAATGCAAGAATGCTGAGTTAGAAAAATGTCTCCTGCATTCTGATTGTAAGGAATCGCCTCAAGTTATTATCGACCAAAAACTTGTAAATAGTTTTAACGATATAATCGTAACATCATATTTTTACCTACCCTCCGAGGTCAACATTTACAGTCGGAATCGACTCCTGACCTAACTACGGAAGACAAGAGGAATTACTAGCAGTATGCCTTATTCCTGTATTATCGTGGTTCTTAATCAGCAAAACTGCGCATGCGCAGTGTGCATATATTCAGAAGAACTAAAAAAATTACCCAAACTCTTCCTATGGCTAATTCCCACACAGTCCAACTCCAAAATTAATAGTAAACAAGTTTGTTTACAAATACACGCACGTTTTACATAGTGACCTCCAGCATTTAAATATTCCAGAAAGTTCCTATTGAAAGCGTGGCTAAATTTAGATGTTCTAAAAATAGCTCTTAGGCAATCAATTTCATGACCAAAGTGCATGATTTGGAAGCTGGACTGCGTTTCATCATCATTCCTAAGACCATATCCTAGGATTGCTCTTAAGACCGTCTTAGGATTCGTCTTAGGTGCGTTTCAACAAACGATCCTAAGAGGATTTTTGACTTAGGTGCTACTCTTCAAAGGGAGGCAAATTAATGTATACTTCCGTGTTTTCTCTCCGGTTCGCGCTATTTTTGTCAATAAATGCGTGTCATTTATTTACCAGGGCACTGTTTAATTAACTAACAATTATTTTTACCACGTAATGACGTTCTGATTTCAACGTTTCTTTCCAATTAGGCCAATTATTGTTTCCTATACGCGAAATTAACAATTTAACAGAAACTATTTTACAAGATCTATAATAAATAGAAAATGGAGTGATTTTTATGTAGATCTAATAGAATTATCACATTTTAAATAGGTCGTGATAACAGACTCGATCGTGACCTCGCCATTCCTTAAAATAATGTATTGATTTGTTTGATATTTAAAACTCCGAGATAAATTCGATCTTGTACCCAAATCATCGAAGTTTTGTAGAGTGTTTAATCTATAATTTTATATAGATCTACGTGTTATTAGTCTTTGGATACACCCCTGATTAAGAGGAGAATCCGTGCACCATTGTTTTAATACCGTTAATGCATGGACCAGATCTATCATTTTACATGTTCTTGAAAGCATCATGACTCGAGATGTAGAGCAATGGTAGGTCATTATGTCATCTGAATAATTAATGTGAACAGTTTATGAAAATAAATTCCACTAGATCTACACGGCGATTACATGCTATACAGTATAATAGATGACGTCATATTGCATTTCATGTGCGGATCAAGAAGGGATCCGTACCAGGTGCTTGGAAATCCATTTGTGTGCGACAGCATCACCCTATCTGCAGATGTCATTCTCCATGGTATGAGTCTCACATTAATTAGGACCTACTTGTAGATAGATTTATGTGTGGCTAACTTGATAGATATCAAGAAACTACTAGATCATGGACATGCATACCCTCTAGATGCTATTAACTGTTTTTTGCTGTTAGATCTACATGTAGATCTTGATACATTTAAGAGATATAGTACCTGGTATCGTAAAACCTGCCTGTAAAAATCTTCAATTGAAACTGCAAATCAGAGCTTTGTTGATAGCTACATGTGGTCTCTCATAATAAATATAATTGGAAAGTGCACAAGATCTTTGCAGACAATAATGCTTTCATTATCATTGAAACATTTGTTTGCAGGTGGTCTTAATCACAGGTTTAATAGTACAAGTGTCCTATATTAGGACAGTGTATTTAGCTATAGAACTGTAAAATATAGGGAAAGTGTAGCTACAAAAAAACCACAACAATGTTACTAGTATATAAAATGCAATTTTATTATCATAAGTGACAGTAAATATTTCATTTGGCTTTCTTTCTATACAGGTTGAATTTCTCTCAGATTCTTCCAGATATATCAGCAGGTCATGTACTTTCTGAAAATGAAAAAGACATTATTTGATTTAATTGAATCTACAACTTCAATTCAAATGACAAAACAAAATCTAACCATTTTATAATACCAGTTAGATTCCAAAAATGTCTAAAAGCAACATAATTTGTTTGTTGTTGAGTTTTCAAGAAGACAATTACACTGATTTTGATAATTTTTTGGACAAGTTAAACAAACATTAGATACATGCATGTGTAGGTCTGAGTGTTATTTTTAAATCTTTATTTAGTTAACCTTCAATTGAATAAGAAATTTAAGTTAATGATTTATTACTTTAATTCTCATCTGAAATGTAACTTTTGTCAAGTGTTTTTATTTAGATCAAGATACAGGTTATGCTTATAAATGTATCTATAGGCCTATTTTGTTTCATATACTCACAATGATTCGTATGACAACCGTTTAAATTCATCTATGTTTAAAATACCTTTTCAAATTTTATGATTCCTGGTTTCAATTATGTTTCTCATGCAGTACTGTAGAAGTACATGTAATTATTGTCTTGGCCAAAGAGTTGTTCTGGTTCCCAGTACCTCTTCTGTGTTCTATCTGGATAGGATTCTGCAATAAAGATGTGACTCAGTCAGTTGTGTTAATTAATAAGCAATTTCAGTAAATTTGTGCATTTCAACTTATCAAGGCTAATCAAATATGTATCCTACATAGACAATGTGCACAGAGCTACAGATAAGCAGCATATTGGGGGTAATTACCCAGTTCATTTTCTTAAAACCCCAATAGATTTTGAGAGGAGGGAGAAAGAAAAATCAAAGACAATCTGATATACCCAAATAGGAAAGGATAATATAGTGAAAAACAGTACATAAAATATCATTTACCCTATGAGTTAGATTAAATACCCAATTAAAATTTGTCAAACCCCAATTAAAATTGAAACGGGGGGGGGGGGGGTAAAATACCCAATGGACTAAAACCTTATCTGCAGCTCTGAGTGCATATGCAATATATGTTGTGTCTTGAAGTGTCTGTGAGTACAGGTGAAAGTATGTGACATACAAGACCAAATACTTAGAAAGATGACAGATCTACTCAGTACCCATCTATACAACAATAGCCAAATATGAACTTGTGTCTTTCACCTGTGAAGGCATGCAGCCAATTATTAGTCTGTAATGTTGAAATAATTATACATTATGCCTATGCTTGTGTTATTGGTGTGTATAAAATTAAATGACCAGTACATTTATGAATGCCAAATTAAACCATTAACATGGCTATGCACTGGCATTCCTTTCAACATTTTTTCAATGCAATAGAAGTGGGTGGGGTACATTATGGTTATAGTTCTCCCCTGCATTGGAAGGCCATTAGCCTAGGTGTACTTCATCTCGTTGTACATGCCTATTCGATATCACATATGTCTATGGATGTGTGTTTAAATTACACATTGTTTGAGGAAGATAGAGGTAAATTAAAAATCAAGTGCATTTGACAAAATCATTGAAATTGAATTGATTTCATGCCAGTACGAGTGATCTCCCTTGATAATTGACAGCTTCAGAGCGAACTAGAAAGTTTTAATTGATAAAAGCAACAACGTTAACATTTGAATAGTGTTATCAATCGATGAAGATATGTCTATGAAAAGATTAAAAACACAATTTACCTGGATCAAAATGACATCGGTTCAGCGAAGACGTTTCGTTGGATTTTGTTCGAAATGTTTACATCTCGAACATTCGGACCATTCCCACTCGTCAAACTTCGTAACTGCCTAGTAATAATTCGTCCCAAAATTATTCGCACCTTCTTTTAATAGTTGATAATGCATAAAACACACTTGAAGCGGACAAAAAAGGCGGCCATTAAAGCAGCTACCTTAGCGTTCCATCCCACAATGCAATGCACTTAAGACAAAATTTCATCCTAGGACAGCTCTAGACCACTCCTAGAGATAGGTGCAAAATTTGTCTTAGCAGCGATTTTGGGAATTTTGATGAAACGCACTTAGGAGGAAAAATTGGACTTAGGATCGAAATCGATCCTAGGAATGATGATGAAACGCAGCCCTGGTTCCCAGGTGAATGTCAGATGATGCAACAAAAATGGAGGCTGATTAAAATTCACCGAGATCGTCACTAAATGAAGCAATGTGAAAAAAAGTATTCTCATGTTTGCAAAACTTCACTACTATCGGACTATCGGTGAAATAATACCGTTTTAAGGCTCAAGTAAGGATTTTCAGCTGTTCTAGTTGCATTTTCTTGCACAAATCGGACCAATGTTTCCATCCATGAAAATTCAGACCCTCACTGTTTCGCCAAATTCATTATTTACATTGCCACGGAATCAATAGGTAGCCACGGTTTTATAGGAATAAGGCATAACATAGTTACATACCCAGGATAATCGTACCGAGGGGAGCGTACACCAACGATAGCATTTAGCAAATTTCTGATCTGGCGGAAAGATGAGTTCCACCAGACCGAAATTGTCCGACGGCTAACGGGAAGTCTGTAGATGAGGGGACGTAGTACGGTAGACATGTCACTCAGTCAGTCAGTGACTCCGACACATGCCGAAATGGTTTTGTCATCAGTAATTGCATCCCTCATTCATATGAAGCAGATAATTCTGCTGTATCAGAGTGACCTCACACTGCAAAATACGTGGCTTCACTTCCTTTAAAGTCCACAATAAAAGATCAGAAACACGTAAAGCAATTGAATAAATTATAAAAAACATACCCCACCCACTTTATTTGCATTGGATTTGCTTTGTCACTTGCCGAAATCGAAATTTGTGCTTTTACGTCAACATATTTCATAACGGCTGGAGGGACACAAAAAGTACATTAAACTTAACATAAAGACATGAACTAAATCATTTTTACCAGACAACTGTACTTTCAAGAACCATATTTTCTTCAGAACCGTGTTGACGGTTGTTGTAGTTGAAATCTCGATAAAATCCACACCACGCCGTACACCAGACCGGACGGACAGAGTAGTATTTACAGTGACCTCCCCTTCATTTTTTGTCAAGCAAGGCAGGTACACGTCTAATAAATGTATATTTCCTTCTTGAGTAAGGTAATAGGGGCATACATTACATATTAAATCAAAGCGCTGCAGGCACTGACTTTGTTTGGGATTGAAATATTGAAAATGTCAATTAACTACAGAACTTTTTAATCACTAACCGAATACTTCAGTCTCCTGCTTCCAATGCTGATGTTCTAACCACTTGGTCGTGGTCTAGGTATATGTTCAAATTATATATAATAAATAATTATGCTCTTTATTTTGATACTTTATGTAATGTAACTTTGTGACTATGGAAATTAACACAACATGCACGAAAGTGTGTATGCTTTAATCACTACAAGAGTTGCACAGTACTGTTAATAGGTTAATTTATTTAGTTTGTCTGAACAGGCAATACTATTATTTGTGTGACTCGTATATATACTAATCAATAATGACAGAGATAAACAAATGTACATTAAATGAATATCATTTGTGAGACATGTACGTTTCAATGACAGCGTACAACATTCTAGTACCATGTACAAGACCACTATGATCTTGAATCTTCATGCATTACATTCGAGCCATTCTCGTTCAACCAGCGTATGTTTTTTCAATTACATATTGTCTAGGTACTTGACTAACCACTGATTTATGAGAATGCATTCGAGCATACGGAACAACAACACTTCATCTACTGATGATGACTTAGCTTTATCAGTTCTGGCATTTTATGATATTTAAAAATGAGATTATAAAAAATACAGCTTAAATTTCTTAATTCCTTTAGTTCGAATTATGCTGAGCACATAAATTACATTGAGTTATTTAATCTAACAACAGTTCATCAATAAGTTAGTGTAAAATGATTTCTCAATTAAAATACGCATTAAATAAAAGCCGTATTTATGTAGTTGTTAGTGGACAGACCAACTTCTTCAGTTTGGACCAAATAAACCGCTCATGAATTAGTCGTACATTGAAGTTATGGAGGAATAGGCATTTTATAACATAATGAATAACTATAGTCAGTTAACACATTATTGACAATTACACCTCCTGTTGGTAAGACAGTCAGTGTGTAGAATCACGTAATCAAACGATTTGAAATGATTAAGGTTAACACTCAAAAGATTTGCGATTTCGTCCGCTAACGGTGATTTTTTTTCTTGATTATAGCGATCGTGCGCTTTATATGAATATATTATACAGCCTAAAGAACATCTCATTTATGCAGGAACACAAGACAATTACCAATTTTGCTCTATCTATAGCTGTTGTTAACTGATGCTCGACCATATTATTACAATCTGTCGACAACTGCATTAGATCGAGCATCAATTAAAACAGCTATAGATAGAGCGAACTCGGTACTTGCCGGGCATTCTTGCATATACGGGATATTCTTTAGGCTATATAATATAATCATATTAAATGCACGATCGTTAGCAGCGTTAGCAGACGAAATCGCAATTGTTTTGAGTGCGAACGTTATTCATTTGATCACGTGATTCTCCTCACTGGCAGGGAGAAGAAATGGGTTTCAGTAGTTTTTCTTAGATTGTATCGTCGATCTTCGTACTCGAGTACATGCTTAAAGGAATAATATGATATATTTATTGTGTCAAATATCTGCAAATTTAAATGTACCACCATCCTGTAGAATCATTCCCATGGTAATTAATTATTAAATTATATGTTACGAATGATCATTGACCAGCCATTATCTGTATTGTGAAACTTTCTATGATAATCTCTGCTGTGAGCGAAGTGTAGTATAACTTGTATACCTCTTATTTTCTAATTCCGCTTATCAGCAGACTGCCTGAAACTCCTCCATTAGCGATTTACAGTGAGTCTGTTTATTACATAACATAACAGAACAGAGCAGAAAGTTTATTTAAGACAAAGCATACAAAGCTTATAGCCTTACATAATATATACATAATATAAATAATGCATGCAAAAGAAAAAAAACAACAGAAAGAACGAAAGATAAAAAGGACATATATGACATGTTCCTGAAAACAGAAAATAGTAAATAGTAAGTGAGAATGTTTTGTTATTGTCAATGAGTTATTACGGAATCGAAAAGAAGTATACATACTGCAAACGTTTAATGTAGTAATCATAAGTTATACTGACATTATGTAATCGAGACAGAATGAACTGTAATCGGCACCGCGTTATCTTAAAGGGACTGCACCGCGTTTATGCGTATTATGAAACTGTTCACTTAATTTATTTTGTTATAGACGCCTGTATAACCCACGAACACGCCAACTGATGCTAATACATAATGTATATTACTTGTGGAACACACTTGTCATTTTATAAGTATTCAGTAGTTTCCTCTCAAAATGCAATAGGTTATTTATACCCTATGTAGAACTTTTAAAACTATTATCACTCAATGCTTCAATTAAAAAGTTCACTATTTCGAAAAGGAAGACAAATAGCGAGTATGCAATATCGAAAGTTTGTTAAATTGATTACATGACTATATTTTGCAATGTTTTTTTCTTAATACACATATACTGACTTTGTACATACATGTATGCATAAAGTTTACACTTCTCTATGGCTGTAAACTATTGCAGATATTATCGGCACTTTCAGATTTGCGAAAGTAGCGATTTCAACTGGATGATGTTAAGAATTTAAGTTCACATCGACATGACTTCATATCTTTTATCAGTGGAGCTAACTAGTGGATTTAATATGGGTCTGATTTAAATGAAATTTCTAAACAGAAACAAACCACCCTTATGCTACTAGTATCCTGGCATATGATCTTAACTAATAGTGTAGTAGTAGATTTATATTTATGTTGTCAAGCAATTTCAAAGTAAAAGCACTGTCCAATTGTTCGTGCTTGTATTTTTACTTTGTGAACTTTAATTTGGAAACTCTTTGTAAGTATTACCGTTTCCAGGGTAGAGGATATGATTCTTTCATTCTGAAGGGAACTGCTTGCTTACTCGTAGGGACCTTTATGCTTCCTTTATGCGTTGACCGGAGAATATTCATACTTTTTGAATACATGTGCGTCTTACGTATTTTAAGAATAATGATAATAGAAAATCATACAAGGACTCTCAACAGTCGAGCACAGGAATCATAGAAAACACCACATACCGCAATTACACAACTCAATGCCAAAGCACAACAACCTTCCAGGACGGCGGTTGATGAGGGCTGTCTATTACTAATATGTATATTTTCTTACCCAGTCGTAACTACTCGGGAATTTCTTAACTGAGCACTTTCGTTAGATAAACGCCGAGGAGTTCCGATTGTTTCTTGTCGAGCACTTCATTGTTTCGATCTCTTGTGACAATACATGGTGGACAACTTTTATCTACAATGTCCATAACATCCATGGGATTGTCTGTGTAGTTGTACACTGTACGTTTAAGCACCAATTGACATTTTACATCATTGTCCGTGTTAAGTCGGAATCCCTTGTTTCAACATCATAAAAGTGAGCCTATGCATTGTCCACATTTAGTAAATAATTATTATGAAGTGTCCTTCTGCAATTTTGAAGCCCAGCATAATAAACTTAACCAAATTTCTAATTGGCCACCCTATAAAGTATGATACTAGCTAATATATTCTATCATCTAATCTTAAGTTGTTATTTGTTCATTTCACGCACTAATCCCCGGACCCCGGTGTATACCCGTATCGGCACCCTCTCTTTGCAAATAGCTGTATCGGAACCCTCTCTGTGCAAAACAATGGTATTTGAGGACACCAGTCGACATGGGGGGTACGAAAATCATTGATTGTGCCAAAACTACAGATCTGGACTTAAAAACAATAGCCCACGGAACAACCCTATGATTAACCACTGTACCCGGACCATGTTGTTCCATTTGTTATATTAGTTACCACAGGTTCAGACTAAGATGTAATGTTGACCGGGGTCACTTGTTCTATTAAACACGAGACTCCTGATTTTGACACTTAAATGCGATTTTCGTCAATATAGGAAATATCTCTCACCTCAGATGGAAAGTCCTTGAACCAACATGGCCTCTAAATCCTTTTAATATGCAACTTTTATCAAATTACGCAAACAACAGCCTAGTTTCTGTTTATTTTTTGGCAACGACACCCTTTTTGTTCCGGCACCGACACCCTCTCTGTGCTATAGTTATAGTGAGTTATTGTGCCAGTCAACTGCAACACACACAGAGGATGCTGGTGCCACAACGAAACCGAAAGTAGACTGATTTTACGTTAATTTGATTAAAGTAACCATTCTAAAAGCATTAGGAGGCCAGATTGGTCCAAGGACTTTCCATATGAGGTGCGAGATATTTCCTGTATTGGCGAAAAATCGCATTTTAGTGTCATAAATATGATTGCGTATATATTTGAACAAGTACCCATGTCAACATTCCATCTTAGTCTGGACTTGTGGCAACTGATAAAACAAATGGAACTCTACATGAATGCAGTGCTTATAACAATCATTGGGTTGTTCCGTGGGCTATCGTTTTTAAGCACAAATCTGCACAGAAAGGGTGTCGATACAGCGTTTTGCACACAGAGCAGAGGGTGACGATACGGGTATACACCGTGTTATCTATAGATTTCCGGAATGAAATCACTTATTCATCCATGCCGTAACTGTAAGTGCGAAATGGTTTTTATGCACGTGGGCCTCGTGCACGACATGGAATAGTTTCATTCTTGGAATAAATATTTTCTCTGTCGATTGGCTTTTCTAAAAAAACCCATAACATTTGACTTTGCGAGAATGTCCATTGTGGAACGCATTCAAGCCGTCAGATCATGAATGTATACACTCCATTAATGGCTGATTAGTCATGTGTTTTATATATTATAGGAAAAAATATTCGTACAATATTAAAACTCATCGAAAAATCCGATGCTGTCAATTATATTGTTAGGAAACATATTTCTCGCAGTAATTTGAACAAAAAAACACGCGTAATAATCTAATAAAAAGTATTCCATTTTTTTAATACGACGTTTGACGCACTTTTCTGATTTTGGGTGTCGATACTCGTCAGTCTAACGGCTTCGGTGAGATTTACATTTCTAATTTCCGCCAGATTTCATATCTTTCATAAAAACCAATCGATAGAGAACACACTTCAACCATTTACCAAATTCACCCATGTCGGGCACGTTGAACACTTACACATAAGCCACTTCGCACCAATTTTTCTGCTTGGGTGATTTTGCATATGCTTACTTTTTTATTTCTTGAAATCGATAGATAGGTGCATGGATAGATATAATAACACAACAAATATCCTCATTGCTATATTCGCATTTTGACCTGAATTCGGGTCATTCAAGGCTGTTCCTAACCTGAACAAACGTTATTTCTATTTACGAACTGCTTTATATTGGAATGAACCATCTTTTAAGGCACTGACTTTCGTTTTTAACATTCATGCACTAGTATTATACATAGCGCGACGCTTTAGATAGGCTCATTTTTAGGCTTACTTTAATCAAGTTTTGTCGGCCATTATTATCCCTAGTATCTACGAGTTGCATATTTTTACTTCCTCTTAAACAGCGATAAAAGACAAAACCCTATATGAAATTGGTACCAATGTAAAGCTAATGAATAGATTTATCGATTTTTGTAAACTGTAAACCGTTTAGGAGGAACAAGATCGAGATTCACGTGCAATACAATACATATCGAACAGCCCTCGTAAATATGTTAGCCTCGTAAAATAAAGACTTTACTTAAATACTTACTTACTCGCTTACTTACTTACTTACTTTTACTGTTCAAACTAGGTCATCCAGACAGCAGTTAGCGATTTGGTTTCTGAAACTTTGCAAATCTCCTTTTTGACCGCTTGACTTGGGCGTTTCATATTCTCGTTCAGGTTATATGGGAGGCATTACAAGAATTAAGCATTTGTGGTAATGTGAGTTTTGTTAATGTTTAAGTTGACTACCGCCTTTCCTATCCGATTTTCAAATACAGGTTTCATTAATTCTGTTATAAGTGTTGCTTTGTATATTGTCTTGTGATGAGCATTTGTCCTTTTGATTCGCTATACTCTGCTGGCTCTTGTTTCGGATTCTTTTGCCTGACTGAAGCAACATATAGACTGTATGAGTGGGATGTCATTTTCTATTCGTTTTTATTTAAAAAAAAATATTATAAAAAGAAAGTTTTGGTCACTGTACCTTTTCTTTGGCTGTTGTTTTCGAAGACATCCTCATAAAATAGTGGTTATTCAAGTCTCCAAACTAACCAGATCAAACATACACTTATCAAATGTTCGAAGGCTGTCCTTGACCCCTTGTTGCTTTGCTGCTGTTTTTGCTACCCTCCCTATGTCGGGCATTTTTCCCCATTTCGGGTGAGGGTTGTAGACATAATAAAACCATGCAGTGTCCTGAGTAAATGCATCTAAAGTAAACCCAGGTATAGGCGGCTTGAGTTATATTGCTACAGTTCCACTCGTCCCTATTATTTGATTTCAGCATTGGTTTATAACATGGAACACTATTGTAGGTAGTGTTTGATATATTCATCTATGAATATTAGCAAACGGAAGTTACTTTTTTATTAACATAGTAGTATGCCAAAGGTCATTATTAACCTTTATCCTGCTACCTTGTTACGGTATAGCACATTCGGTTTGTTTCTATTTGTTTCTACGTTAGAGCTTGTCCTCGTTGTATATGATCGACATGTGATTCGTTGGTGTCAGTTGTTTCTTACACTGGTTTTGTTTGACTCATTAGAACATTTGTGACTGCGAAAAGGTTACAAGAAAATCGGATAGGGGAGGCAACACACAACTTAAACAACCGAACCAGAAAAAAACCACATACATGTCACAATTACACCACACAATGCCCAACACATAACTGAACGAGAAAATGATTTTACTACTGAAATCCCAAGTTTTAGCTGCCATAAAGTCAAAGTCCTTGTACAAGCTGTCAAAAGGTTGCGATGCATAGTTATACATGTAGTTAAGATGAAATACTTACTTTCAGCTATGAAAAAGTTCTTTTCGTGTTACACTGTTTACGCATGATTGTAAACTTAATTTGCAAAAGACAATAATAAAATTATTATGAATAACAGAGATCAATTGTCTTAAAACATTTTATTATAAATACATATAATCATACTGTATTCAATTAATAATATATGTTTTTATATACATGCACAACTTACAAGCATGTGCACATACGAATTATTTACATATGTACAAACACACGAATAGATAATGCTTCATCTTAAGAATCCAATATACACTGTCTAGATATCGAAATATCTGAAGCATTAAGAATATTGCGTAGAATCCATAGTAGATTGTCTCCCGATTGATACAGTTTATATAGCTTACAATGTACCTCCTCTATATACACGTATATTCAATACAAATAAATATAATCATATATAAATAATGCTAATTTTACCCAGCTACGTTTACTTACAGGTAACTATATCATTGATAAAGACTAAAAAGAAAAAAGTATTATTTTATATAAATTTTACCAAAAACAAATGATTCATTTTTTCCAATCCAATGATTACCTTTCGGATTACTTATTTCTATACAACACAGCCTAACTAAAGCATTTTCATTGCGAAAAGATGCATGTCGTGAATACACTGCCTGTTTTTCCATCGACTCGGCATTAACAGCACGTTGAACGTTATATGCACCTACGAAAAGTTCAATAATTGCACTATTCAGTTGCACATTACATGAAAATTCAATATTGTAATGCCGTAATAATTATTATAATTCTGATTAAAATCGATAACACAATAAAGTATGTTACATGTGAATATATTACAATGTACATATTCAATGAGCAGCTTTGTAGCTTTGATAAGATTTACTGTATGTAAATGTCGTACATAGAGGATATTTCACGAGTTGTCAATTGATAAAAACATTATATTTTATATAAAAACGAGTTTAAGAAATTCGAAAGATATCACCGATAACAACATGATCGATTATCGTAATATGCTATTTTAGATATCTTGCTGCATAATAGTCGGCATTGTTTATTTTATTTACACAATAATAAAAATAAATGATCAGTGATGGTATTCAATATTGATATTAATTAACTAGACTTAACGATAAGGACAACTAATCAAATTACACTATAATAAACGCTTTGTTAGTAACACGCGATATGATTGGCTATCCTTATTCTCCATTGACATAAAAAATATTTAGGACCATCCATGAAGTTCAACATAACATCTGCAGGCACTATCCAGTGATATAATAAGTGTTGAACTGTCGAGAAAACAACGTATCGTTTGACTTCAATGTATAAATTGTTCAAATATCTTGTTTTGATAATTACATAAATATTTTCATCAAGATTTTATGACATGGTTTGAAATTTTCATGAATATTATATGGCATATTTTGATATTTATATGGACATTTTATGACATGGTTTGAAATTATATAAATATTATATGGCATATTTTGATATTTACATGGATATTTTATTACATGCTTTGATACTTACATAAATATGTTAATGACTTGTTTTGGTATTTACATAAATATACTACGACATTTTTTATATTTACATAAATACTTTATGTCTTGTTCAGAAATTTACATGAATATTATGTTGCGCGCTATGTAAAATACTATACGCATGGTGTCAAGAAAATTGATCGAATCTGAACTACTTTTGACTGTGGTACTGTTTTTGATGATGTTTTGCGCTCATAAGTTTTAGTTTTATGTTTACAAATGACTAAAAATTATTCCATTAAATTAATAAATATACACATGCATGTGCCAAATACATGGTCAGTCATGCCATTAATATTGGATGTTCGTGTATCGCAGGTTTGAAAAGTGACCCAATAGAAAAGTGGATCAGTGTATGCACAAAATTCGTAATGAATTGTATAATATAAAACCTTAAAATGCATGTATATTATATTAATTGTCTCTCATAGGAAAGAAATGTTCATTGTATAACAAATAACTGACTCGTAATTCAAATTTTCGGGCCCATGCCCTTCATCAGGATATATTTCCATTTTCATGTATTTAAGTTACATCCATTCTAATTTATCATAATGCTGTTATCCATTATCATAACAACATTATGATTAATTAAAATGGATGAAAATTAAATACATGAAAATGGAAATATATCCTGATGAAGGGCATGGGCCCGAAAATTTGAATTACGAGTCAATTATTTGTTAAAATGCATGTGTTTTGCATGTGTAAACTATTGGTGATTATCTACAGAGACTTATCAAAACTGTTCATGTAAGTTATAACTTCTAATAAAACTTACCAACATTCCAATACAAAGTTTTGATAAGAAAGACATACGCCTTCAAATACAACATTCGTGCAAAAATTTCAACAAATCAATACAAACTTTTGATAAAACTATAATTGCATTTAAAAACAACATTCGGATACTAGTTAATTATTTCATAAAAGTTTTACCAAAATAGTCATGATTATCTGATATTAAAAATAATTGATATAAAGTGTATAAACTGTCATCAACAAATAAAGGATACAATGTACATATCTTAAAAACTGAGCTTCAGAATTACTAAAACCAAATACTTATATTTGATTGCACTTAACTACTTGTAGTTTTAAAAACATATTTATGTTTGTGATGATGAACCCGTCTAGCATTTTTAATACAAATATCGGAGTAAATAATCAACTTAATATAATACTAGTTTAACTTACAACTGGAACCATGAAAAGTCGATCTGGGAGGATCAAATGTAATACTTTAACAATAATTTTACTCTAAACGGAAATAACACCACGTGACCAATCAAAATACTGCTTGTTAATTTCTTAGTTAGTAAGGACATATTTTAGAAGTATCTTTATGACTAAAATGACTCGCCTCGCCCTTTCTAATCATTACATGTTATTTAAAATAAGCACTTTTATAAAAAATAGTAAATCTTTTTCCCTACATACGAAAATATATCGTATATCTAATTTTGTACCAATTTTTTGTGTTAAAAGAACACATATTGTTAAAAAGTGAAACTAAACAATTATAATACGGATACAATATAAATATATACATTTGTACATGTATTACCAAATACATATCTCGGTAATACATGTAATGTCAAATACACCGAGAATACATTGAAAGGTGGCCAAAAGATAAACTACACTAAGAATACAGTGGAGGGTGACCAAACGAACTTTTCCCATTGTACTCCCGTCCGTTATATATGGAGTATGGCGATGCACGATACGACTCGGCACGCGCAATTCGAGGTACATCTTTTGAGTTATATCTATCTTGCCAAGGTGTTGAACTAAACACTCTGTCTGAATCGGACCTATTAGTCTTCGTCATTGATCTGTGACCATTTCTAGGGGAATACTTCTTTCTTCTGTGCTGCCTACTGAAAATGCAAGAACAAATGCAGAAAAAATGAACTCCACCCAGCACAAAATCAACATTCGTTGTCAATGGCTAACTTTTATTTACCAGACATATACACTCAATCATTGTTCGTATTGGTCGCTATTGGGGTTTGAAAAATGACCATTCAGAAAGTGGCTAAGTATAAACATGTATATTATATACTAGAACACTGGAAGTATTACCACACGGTAACGTGTGTATACACATACATTAAAGATATATTTTTATAATTTTTTTATTAAATATCGGAGATTACTGAAACACAATTTATACATGACAAATTAAAGAATCAATAAACGGTGTTTCAATACCGTTCAAGCAGAAAAGCATTCCGTCAAATGAATAATATTCATTTCAAATTTGGAGACAAACAACTTATTAGTTAATAATTAAATGTTTTTGCTAGTACATGTGAATTATCATTTTAATATACCAAATTAAATATAATACATCCGTAAGGTTATTGTAAAGGTTTATATTAATATGAAACCAGACTATATCACACGAGTAACTACGAGATGGACATCAACAGGAAAGAGACATAGTGAATAACCAAAGGAAACCTGGCGAAGATCAACAAATCGAGAACTTACAGAGAAAGGTTGTACATGGCGTCAAGTGGAGCGATTAGCTGCCGATAGAAATCATTGGTGTTCTTTGGCGATGTACTTAGGGGCAAACCAGCCCGAAGATGATTAGGTAGGTAGGTAGGTTATACATAATATTAACTATTGTCACTTACGCATTTGATTTCCTAACTTTATAACACACCACCAACAAACACACGATGCTTCCGAAGACTACCAAACATAACATGAATCCACCAAGTGCCCATATCAACTCTTGATTGTCTGAAACACATAAACAAAGAAATTGAATGTCAACTTTCATTAAGAAAATCAAAATTTAATAGTATACTGTGTGGAATGGCCAATTCATAGTCATATGGACGCTGCGATTGAATCTTGTCATCAACACATAAAACAAACACAGAATGTACCTTTCATTCGTACCATATTCCATATATATAACCCCCGATCCCCCGATCCCCCGATCATCTCAAGTAGAAATCGCAGCTCAAATTGAGATTTTGCCCAAATCAGAGTCCAAGTTTGAGATAAATCTAAAGTAAAAACTCTTTAATATATACTGTAATAAACTAGGACTAATATTCACTGTTTTGATGCTAATTTCGAGTTCTTTATCAAATGGAAATTATTCAAACAACGCGTAGCAATATTTGAGATGAGATTTAGCTCAGACTCCCTAACATCTCAGGAAGGAACCCTAGCTCAAAATTTAGCTCTTCAAATTTACCTCTATGCATTCAAAATAATGTTTCTGTTTTGTGCTGCAGGTTTTGTACTCACGACCAGCTCATTCAAAGCAATGGATATATATTTTTTATAAGTGATTGGTCTACATTTCGATATCACAGATATCACTCCTAGGTTTGTAAACAGAAAATGATTGAATTCAAACTAATATCCACAACTGTTATGAAATGAATTAAATAATATTTGTGTATTGACTTACCCTCAGGAAGGACCCTAAAAAGTAAAACAAACGATTAAAATGTACAACGTATATCATAATCACTATTTCTAACTGAGCCAACATGAAAGGTGTATTTCAAAATAAGTACATTGTAATTTATTTACCATTTAGTCAGATTTTGCTAATGAATCTCATAACAATCATAGCACATCAAACATTTGGCATACTACGAATTTCTACGATAAAGGGATATTGTATTGTACACGAAGGTGTAAATTGCATCCTCAAATACCACAAGTTCTCTTCTACTTCTACTTCTATCATTTGTTTTTACAATTTATTTCATCCCATTTGAAGCAGGTTTTGGCGACTTATTTCATTGTTGACTTCATCATCTACGAATATGAAATTTATGAATAGGACATCCTCTTGAATGTACTAATAGATAAGTTACCAATTTTCTAGGGCTCTTTTCAGCTGTTAAGCCGCACACACACACCCTTAGTAATTTTAACTTTCCCTGATCATTGGGCTACCAAACGAAACCTACGTTTGTGTCTCTCTGTGGAGACTATTTTTCTCCTGTGGTGTGACAGCCAACATCGATATACAGCGCCCAGGAGTAGACACTGCCATCACAGGGTTAAACTTCCGTCTGGACCCCACTGGTTAATTTCTCTGAGTAAGAATAACCCACATGCTTCACTCCACCGAGGTGTAAACTCGTAGCTGTGAGGGCAGTTTCTAATCCTGGGCGCCGCAGATTAATGTTGACTGCCACACCCACATGAGAGAAATAGTCTCCCCAGGATTCCATAGGTAGCCAATGACCCGGGGAAGTTAAAATGTCAAAGGGTGCTTGAGCGGCTTAACAGCTGAAAATAGTCTACGAAACCAAATGGCTATGCCACAATGCTTACTTGCATTCCATGACGGTATTAGCAGCTTCACATCGATAACATACTTTCCCATCACAAAAATCTCTGACAGGAAGGAATGTACTGTCATTGCCATCTGAATATAATGTTACATGGATTAACGCACTTATTATAAAACTGAATTTGTATATTTTCACTTCCGCCAACAGGCAGCATAAAAAATACTCGCTGATTAACCAAACAATTCTGGTCAACTCAAGTCAACTAAATACGCTCGTACAGCATGCATGTAATTACATACATGTGTGTATGTACATGTACAATCGTCAAAAATAGTTCAAAATACCCATGAAATCTTAGTATTACAGAAAAACATACTAGGTTTGCTTTTTTATCATTCATTTTTGTTTAACAAGTACTGCAAATAGAATAATAACTATCGACGCATCATTCCTACTGGTATCCATTACAACGGTGATATGAGACAAAGCATCTAGTTTTCCTTTTTTAAGCACTAAGGAATAAAAAGACTCTTGTGACATAGTAAGGAAGTAATCTTTTACTAGAAGGATTTTTGAAGAAAAACGTATGCATCTAATATAAAATAAAAGGTTACATTCTCAGTCCGATTTTCTCATGAATACTTTTATGACAATATGCACATCAAAGTTTGGTATCAATAATTCATGTAATGTTTTCAGTGAAATAAAATCATCGTTCCTTTTGGTTTGCGTTTGGTAAATGGTATTGAAATTGCATGCAATGAAACACCTGTCATTAATTTATTTCTGGTCTCGATGGTAGTTGCTAGTTAGATTCGATTATTATGTGAAAACAGTACAATCACCGTCCAAGTATTGTATTTTATGTCGTTAACAAAATAATGTATGTACCTTATATATTTAAAATGGACAGATTGCTTTAGATTATTTTATGACTGTAATTATGTTCTGTGACAGATGGGGGAATTTGCCGATTGTCTAAGTCGGAGCCGTGATAATACAAGTGAAGTTACCTTTAATGTATGTACCTTATGCATTTAAAATGGCAAGAATTTAGATAATTTTGTATATGAAAGTTTACAAATTATGTTCAGTGACAGATGGAGAAATTTGCTCAGTAACAATGTGGGAGCAACAATAATATATTATATAATGGAAGTTACCTTTAGAAAATCCAATATCGGTGACACTAATTGGTGCAGTCTGATCGTCATAAACGATTGAACCATTAGCCTTAAAATCTTCAATGTCATTAACAAGTGCAACCTTGTCACTGAAGCCGTTTCCTGTGTGGAACACAATGTCGAACACTAGTGAGCCACATCTGAAGGTAAATATAGTATGTCATTCTTTGTTATGTCCTGTCAATCAGAGGTAACTGTATCATTGATAAAGACTATTTAAAACGAAACAAATAAAAAAATGGATAAAATTTATATTTATCTACAAAATATAAAGAAAAATAGAATTTTTACAAATCTTTGATACAGTTACTTGTGATGTCAATTAGAAAATATGTACACTCAATCACTTAACTAATTGGTAACTGTTCAACCCCTATATATTTTTACTGTGACCACTTTTTGACAATACTTTTTTTAAAAATTAAAATGGAGCGCATGACTGACAATGTGACCATGCATACTGTATATAGTAACTACTCGGGAATTTCGTGAGATAAACGCCGATGAGTTCCGATTGGCATACCGTGGAACGTAAATGCGATGTTTTAACAAATAGATCGTTAAGTCAATAATATTAATCTACGAGTGCAAAATATGATTTAAACTGTTGGTGTTTTGATTAGTGACCAATTATAAAAGTGTTTAGTGTAGGTTATGACATAATTAATGTACAAATTGGATGCCCTAATCTTACACAATAAATATTGCAATTGATGGTGTTGGTTGTATTCTCACTGCTAGAATATGACTGTCCGATTATATACACGAGTGATGAACGCTGATCTTCTTGTTTTTATAGTAACAAGGGCAGATAACTCAATAAAATTTGGTGACATGGTCAGTATTGACACTATGGACTCCTCTTGTGATGGTGAATAAATTCCAAGTGAATACCTTAGATAGTCATTGAGAAAATGACTCTGGTAATAAAATTAACCAACGCACACACATACGCTGACCTCATGACAATATGTCAACTTCTTTTGTTCGAAAAGTCCAACTTCTATAAATATTCGAGATATGGTTGCAATATAGTTACGTGTTTGCGAAATAAAGCTTTCAAACTTACTTTATATTGTACGCTGTACAATTCACTTTTAATCTGTCTTCAATCTGAAAAGGTACGTATGTCAGCCCTCGGATAGTACTGTTACCCGCGGGCTTCGCCCTTGGGTAACAGTTCTTTCCTCAGGCGGACATTTTTACTGTCACCCTCAAAGCTATGTGTTATTTATATAATAACTACGACATATTATAGTAAGCGATATGTACAGCAGATATTATTCTATGTTATACAAGTGCTCTGGAATCGCTGTTTAAAAATAATTGTATAACCGAGTCGAAATAAACAAAATATATTAGTTTGTAACAATATGTTATATGAGTTTGCATGCATTTGCAAAGTCAACTGTCACATTGGTATGTAATGTACGAGGATGTCCAACACGGTGGACAAAACCAAACCATCTATGTGCTTGTAATCAACCCATACTAACACAAACAGTCAAGATACGCCTTCATATGACCAAGATGTAAACTACGATGGCGAGATAACAATATTGAATGTCACATGACATAGACTACACAGTTAAAAATTGTTACAGCTGTATATCAAAACAGTAGCGAACGGAAGTACAATTCAAAAAGTCTGAATACGAGGTTTATGAATATCCGTACGCGACAAATGTTCTACAATCATGACATGGCAAATATGTCTGAAACTTGATCCGAAAAAAAAGTCATGTTAAATTTTGACAAAAATGGTACTTACAGATTTTTCAATATCTTTTCTAATTTGCTCATACGTTGATTTTTTGTTCAGCCCAGGAGGACACGTTGAAGTTATTGCAATTGTGGCAACCAATAATCCTGTAAATAAGAAAGACCACTCAAAATAGCCGGTATTCATTTTTCATTTGTTACTTGGGACGTTTTGAAAAAAATCGTACCGGCTATTTAATTTAATTGAGGAATCTTCTAAGGAAAATAATGAGCACCTGAACGTGGCAAACCTTAATGTGTACTCTGCGCTACTTGAGTTTTATTGATCACGAATATGGTAGATAGAAAATCAAATATTTACTTCGTAAAATAAAAAACAGAAAAATGACGCCCCGAGTAACCGATTTTCTAGTTCTATAATAGAGAATCTACCCAGTGGCTTGTGTCCCGGTGGAAGAAAAACTAGCTTATTCATGTTAATCAGGTTCCATAATTCTATCACAATGGATAGTGGTACATGACTTCGACAATGTCGTAGTGTGCTTATAATAGCGAAGTTTGTAAGCAATTCCTTGAATGTCTCACATTTATTTGAGTGCCAACAACTTGAAAGTTTTGTTTAACAATATATTCTGGACGGACGAACTTGAAAACGGACAGACGTTAACATTTTCCTACGGACGGACAAACTAGAAAATGGACGGACATAGACTGGGTCAACATACCAGGAGGGATCTTTTCCTTCTCCTTGTTAGCTGGAATAGAATAGTAGACTCAATAAGTATACACACTATCACACTATTAACACAACACCTGTATTTTTCATTATTTTTCAACTATGTATGAAGTGGTTTTGTTAAAATTTGGAATACGGATAAAAATATGGATACAAATATGGATAAAGAAATACCTTATTGATTGTCCGTTTCTTTCATCAATATCAACTAACAGCTCGTAAGATAAAAACGAAAATCAATGGACACCACAGTAAAGAATAAATACAAAAATCATTGAAAACCATGCCAACTATTAAAGAGGTCTGTTTCATTTTTTTGGGAACAACAATAAACATAACTTCATCATTAAACATGCTACATAATTATACAGTTTGGCTGGTATTCACCAGACATTTTAAGGGAAAACTTAAAAATATTTTGACTTTCGAAAGTTAAAACAACTGCAGCACACATTTTCAAAAAACAAAGAAATAGCAATGTTTGTCTGTGATAAGTGAAGCTCTTTGCTCAATATTTATATGTAAAATGTTAATAGTTTTCAGTTTTCTCTTAAGCTGATACCATAAAGAAACATGAAAATGTTTTTTGTTATTCTTAGTTTTTACTAAAGATACTTAGTGTATATCTTCTTGATAAAAACTAGAAAGGTGTCTTTTGGACACGGATGTCCCATTCGGGGTAGAGAGTAAAGTAACAAATGGCCATAACTGTATTAAAATTGATGCAGCAAAAAGTCCATGTCCAGGAACGGACTGACAGCGTGATTGCTATGTGTCCCGAATCAGGATCCAGTGTGTGTGCGAGGAGGGACAATTACAATATATATTACATTTAATCTAACAATATATATATATATATATATATATATATATATATATATATATATATATATATATATATATACAGTATACATATAAATGAATCGACTTACATTTCACACATGCGCCGTCGATCTCCTCGTAGTGCGTCTCACATTCACAGATATAGCTACCCTCAAGGTTAATACAAACTCTCTTTTCGTTTGGGTCACAAGGGTCATCCTAAATGTCAGAACTTGTTTATCATATTTATGTAAGGTTATAAAGTTATATTTTAGTATAATATTTTAGTAGTATTCAATAAGTAGCGGTAAGTATGTACTACGTGTTTACCATATCTAACTTATTAATCGAGTTGGATAAAATTGATAAAATTCATGGAACATCTAAACTGGTTAAATGAATTCAATGCGGAAAGTCACAAAAATGTAATGAATCTTTTATCATATTATAATGATTTTCCGACATAAACAAAAACATATGCAGTCTTTTTAAAAATGCATACAAGCTTATTCGAGGTACTTGGTGGGAGACCTGGACATATATGTAAATGCAACACAATGGAAAGAGCGTAGCCACAATGTAAGAATAAGATTGAATTTGAAGCCTTTCCAACATGTACTTGTATTCACTGTTTTGTGATTAAGTAAAAAGAAATAAATCAATTCAGAGTAAATGAATACTTGTTTGCAGCCAATGATAAACTTAATACATGTATGGAAAATGCTGATCAATACGCGACAAAATAATGATGTTTTTCTCATCTGATTTTGGTTTAATCGTTTGTAAAGCACTAATTTAACTGCCAATATATTTGTCATTGTTTTGAAAAAATGTGGCACTAAATCGTTTCAATAACAAATAACTAATTGTATAGAAACAGGTGACTGATAGATCCTAACTACAAAGCACTAGTAGTCTACAATTTTAACGGCATACATATGTTATATAGTACACTAGTAATGTTGTGGATAAGGATGTGGTGACTTTCAACCCTTTCCATATCATGAACTTTTCCACTTTACGACATAACCGCTTATTGAGTGCCTCTTGTATTTAGTAAACAACCACAGCAAATGATACTTACAACTGTGCATTCATCAACGTCTGTTTCACATGCTGGACCTTCCCAGAATGCATTACATTTACAATCCCCGCTGACAGGATCACACTGCTGTTCCTGGTCTGTGACTCGTGAAGCGGTACAATTACAGGTTTCTCCACAATCTTGTTCAAACGTGTTACTGTCACAAGCTTGTAAAATAAAAGTATGTTTTGTTGAATAATATTAGATATACACTTAGAGACACTTATAACTGAGCAGTTTTTAATACCTAAAAACTTTTTTGTTTGTGAATATTTTTAACGAAGTTTTGTATATTTTGTTGATCGTCGACACACAACGTAATCCAAGTTGTATGGTTCAGTGAACATCACCCGTTGTACTTTTAAAATAACATATTCACGAATTCACGAGAAAATGGTGAAACAGCGGGAAATAAAACTACACATTGTCATTTTCATTAATTCCTAACTCATAAACATTTACAAAACACAAAAGATGATGTGTAGCTTAATTGGCGTTATGACGTCGTGTTTATCAAAACTGGCGTCACGATGTTTTACATTATATCGGTTTAAAATAAATATGATAGGTATTCAGATAGATGAATTAATGTGTCATGCAATTATGGAAACCCTACAAGTTTTTGAGCCATTTCCCAGCTGTCCAGCTGTGCATTCATTGTTAAAATTTGTCAACGTCATTTGTCTGCAATGAGGAGTCGGCTTTTAACATGAATGCATTCGGGCGGCAAGTTATTCATCGATAAACTATCACTGGGATTGCCATTCAAATGTGACGCCAAATACGACAAGATTTTCTAGTCTAAATGCCTAAGAGAAAACACCCTTGGCTAATTGGTAAACTGCGCGTTTTAATCCGGAGCAGAGTTCGTGAATTCGCAATATTATGCATTCTGTAATTAATTGCTAGCGTTTCTTTAATATTGTGTATTATGAAATGAAATATTTTAAATCATGTCCACACATCTTATAACTACATACAGTGCAAATTTCAACTAGATATACGCACTTAGTACTGAGATAGTGGGATTTGTCTTAGTGCACAGTTATAAGTGTAGAAAACCGCATTACACATGTGTGTGACCACACCACTCGTGGAAATTTGTCACCACTCCTACACTGCATACATCCGAGGGAGCTTCCGTATTCATTACGGAAAGGCCCTAGTAGTTACGATTGCGATCATAATAGCTAAACTAGAATCTGCGAAAACAATAAGTGGTTAAACGATGGTCCCAACCATCACGAGTTTGAATGAATTCTTGTTTAATATGTGCTATGTTACTGTGCAATTGTCGCCTGGAGAAACAAAACACGCATAGATATAACAAGAATATTAAGCGCAAAGTCATCCCAGCGAACGACCACTCGAATCTATTTTTAGAATCACAGTCTTGACGGAGAAATTTATTTAATGGTCTTATTTATCCTCGCCACCGAATAATCCATATGGACGAGGCCCCAGAAGAGTTTAAGTACTTTTAGTTTTTGGGAGATAGTGCACGATACAGAAGTACAGAAGATGCCCCATTTCCAGAAGCATCCCTGGTTCTTTTACATGCCAGTGTATAGCACCATACATGGGACCTCGGCTTGAAGTCTCATCCGAAAGACTATTAGTAATTTTAGCCAGCCCGGGATCCGAACCCACAACTCCGAGATCAGTAGTGACTACTTGTCTCGTGCTCTACCGACTGAGCTAAGTGGGCAGGCTAAAAGAAGAGAAATTTACGCCTGCCATGAACAGGAGACCCTGTTCAAAAACAGAAAATAAATACAGCCCAAACCTATTCATTACATGTAAGTATAAATATCGCAATTTTAATGTTACAGTTACCTTGGCCACAATTCGTGTTGAGTTTCCAACCTGGTGTACAAGCACATGTAAAACCATCTATTGTATCAGTACACGTCCCACCGTTATCACATGGAGTTTGTGAACACTCATCTACAAGAAACAAAAAAAGTCCAAACAATCAGATTACTAAATACCATAACTTATTTGAAGTTCATGATATCCTACTGCATAAGAGACATACTCATAAGGATCCTACTTCATTGAAGCGAAAGTAAAAACCAAATGCAATATAACGTTATTAAGTACGTATGATAAGAGACAAAGATAATCTAATATATCGTCAAAGTGTTGAAGAAATGAAGGAACATACTGCTTTTTATACTTAGAATGATCTAGAACATTTCATGATGACAGAGCCTCTCTTACTCCACTGTGTTACAAGTGTAAGACATGGTAACCTACTAGTCGTCTCGCCTGGTGTTTATAATCAAGCAATACAGACAGTTACTAAACAACCAATTAGTATTATCAACTTCTTAACACGATTGTAGGATTTTTCGTAAATGGAGAAAAAAACGGACATTACCAGTAGGTCTTTAGCATGATCATATTGAATACATATCGCATAGTGCAGTAAAATAGAATAAGGCTTATTATCAACATTTTGGACCCTCTCGGGTATACAGTGTTGATATTTACATGAAGGCAATATAAAGTTTAATTATGTGTGCCCTACCTTCCTGACAAGCGTCTTCTATTTCACGATATCCATCTATACAGTTACACGAATATCCTCCATCAGTATTATCGCACTTCCTGTGATCACCAACAGCATCACATATAGTCGGCTGCTGTCAATAAACAACATTATAACAAATCACACAAAGTAAACAATTCGCAACCACATCGTGAAGTACACGTGCACACGAAGTTTTAGCCACATTATCGCTCACAAAACACTTGCTTCATGTTGTAATACCGTACGGAATATTATTAAGTATACTCATTACGTACAGCGTTATTCAAATAGTTCCAAATAAAGTTAAACTAATAGTTGAAGGAAGGTTTATACAGCGAGGCTTCTAAACGATTGTCTATATGTTTTAAGCAACACAGCACAGCACAGCTTTATCATTCATAGCACAACAAGATAGGTTGACACATTCGAGCTACATTCTTTCCTAGAAACGTTACGTTATTTGTCATCGTATATGACATCAAACGTGACTTAATAAATCAGCTGTGCTTTATATAGAACGGTTTGTTTTATATATTTGAAGAAGGCCACATTCACGCACTTAGTTAGAATACTTCATTCAATATCAACACAATAATGATACTTACAACGGTACATTCATCAACGTCTGTTTCACAATCCGGGTCTTCCCAGAATACATTGCATTTACACTCCCCAGTGATATGATCACAGTGTTGTTCTTGGTCCGTGACATGTGAAGCGTTGCATTTGCAAATCTCTAAACAATCTTGTCCAAACGTGTTACTATCGCATGCTGAATAGATTAAAACTATTTTATTACAAACAAAACAGGTAAAATTAAGCGAATATTTGATTTTATTACAACAACTAGGTTAAATAGAATCAACAGACGATTGTATTACAAAAACAAGGTAAACTAGAATGAATAGACGATTATATAACAAAAACTAGGTTAAATAGAATCATTAGACGATTGTTTTACACATACCAGCTTAAAATGAATCAATAGACGATCTGGACAGGTCAAGTGACTTGATGGTCGAAACATATCTGAGCATATCTTTTCTTATATTTCTATCCTTTTCTTTTATGCATATCTCCATCGTCTTGAACGAGTCTATTCTTCCATACCTTTTCTATCACTCTCTTTAAATTCCTATTAAGCGCACCGTTAAATTATTGTCAAGCCTGACAGATTGACGTATTATGTTCATGTAGATGTATTACAAAAAAACAGGTAAAATAGAATCAATAGACGATTGTTTTACCAAAAACAGGTAAAAGTGAATGAATTATTTATACCTATCATTGTGTTAGCAATTTAATATGCTTCAGTATAAAAAGACACATCATGCAAATGCTATTTGAAATAAGAACCGACCGGTAGACGAGGGTAGAATATCAGGTACAGCACATTCAACAAAGTGAGCTCGAGATTTACAATACAGCTAGAACTATGTCCCCAGCTTTTTAATACTGGTATTCTTTAAACTGGGTATTTGTTATTTTTAATGTCCGAACAAGTAAGGGAATTCAGTGTTTTTGCTGAAACTATGTCATGATGCCTTTCCACATCTAGGAGTATTTCATTTTCACATTCGTTGTATAACAGTTACCTTGGCCACAATTCGTGTTGAGTTTCCAACCTGGCGTACACGCACATGTGAAACCATCTATTGTATCAGTACACGTCCCACCGTTATCACATGGAGTTTGTGAACACTCATCTACAAGAAACAAAAACAGGAAATTAGATGATGCATATAAAAATGTACAACGACAAACTGGAATGTTTCGACAGTGGATGTAATTAAACTCGCATAACGAAGCATAATAAAATCTAGCCTTACTATGTTCTAACCTGACTGGATAGTAGCATACACGTGTACAGCATCAAACTGAAATGTCGATATCATGGAAGGTGCCAAAGTACGCTTATGATACATTCTTCCTATTTTGGGTACATATTTACCAGTTTGCCTAATTAAGGAACCAGTGTGCCTATTTTGGGAACCATTATGCCTATTTTGGGAACCAGTACGCCTAATTTGGGAACTAGTATACATATTTTGGGTATCAGTATGCCTATTTTTGGTACCAGTTTACCTCTTTTGGGAACCAGTATGCCTTCAGATGTGAACTATTGTCCTGTTCTGATGTGTATTATATAAACTGTATGGATCGGATGATACGTATGTTATGACATTCACACTTGTCTTCAGGTTGTTCCTCATGTGGTCGCCTTGTTGACAGGGCTTGGTGTGTATGGGTAGCCGTGTAGCGGGGCCTTGGTGAAATTGGTCGAGTCTTGGCTGCGTTTCATTCGGCCTCATGCAATAACCGCTATTCTATAATTTCTTCTGAGATTTTCTCTTGCATTTTTTCGGTGGGTACTTGGATTTTTAAATGTTTCTTTGGCTTATGTGTGGGCATTGCTCAGTGAAGTTGCTAGAAATACATAATATTGTTTCCCGCCCCATTCCTACCTAGCCTATTATTTTAAACTCAGTCAACCTCTATTCTATAATTTCTTTGTGAAATTAGGTCATCCTGCACTTTGTCGGCGAGAACTTGGATTTTCGATTGTTTACGTTCATATTTGGCTTATGTGTGGGCATTGCTCAGTGTAGTTGTGTTGTGGTGTTTCTGATTTCTGTGTGCTCGGCTAGTTTGGTTTAGTGCTACCTCCCCTGTCTGATTTCCTCATACCTATTTTCGTTCAAACTCAATTGGAGAATACGTTGGAGCATTGGATACTCATCGTACGTGATATATAGAGCATCTATCAGGAGCTTTCAATTGATATAAAGAGAATCTTGCATGAGTGACTTTTCATATTGAATTTATTAAACGAGTTGGATAAAAGTGATGAAATACGAGGCTCAGTCTTGTATTCTATTACTTATATCCAACGAGTTTAATATGAAAGACACTAATGTACGATTCTTTTTATCACATTAATAAAATAAGCCATTTAAATTAAAAAGAAAAACTAAAACTAAAAATAGTAGACCCGCTTCCCCTTAACTATGTCTGGGTGTAAAAACTGTTTTTTTAATGTTGAGGACTGCATTTTAAACAATTTTGTACGTCATGTCTATTTTTTGACGTCATCACTACTTCGAATTTCCGGAAAGAGATTGATGAATTTCAAAGAGATGTAATTTTGAAACTCAAAATGCATTAAATTTTGCAGGAAGTGTTAGCCTATGTTTTGTTTAATAATTTAATGTAGGTTTGTTTTTATTTATTATATTTGAATTGAATTGCCTTTGTAAATTCTCGTTGAGATTTTCAGATTCGCCATGTCTATCGATTTGACCTGTACCACTGACGGTAAAATAACGGTCAGCCATATTTGTTTTTTACAGCGCGTATGAATACATAAAAATAGTGATTAGCCCCCCCCCTCATTTGCATATTTATGATTTATTTAGTAGTGTGATATCGTTTTTAAACAGGGTCGCTATCGACCGCTGTTTTGAGCAGACAGACGGCAATTTTGGCTCGCGCAACTTGATTTTTAGAACACACACAAAATAAGCTTACATACAAAGAAATAGTTCCGCGATAATGCTTCATCGCACATTTCTCTGTAGATGGGAACTCAAAATAAAACAAAAAATAACTATGTCTGTATTACGATGAATAATATTTTTTGCAGTTATTTAAAAAAATATGCTTATACATTTAATTGTAAATATTACTACACTGTGCCTTTTCGCTAGTCCATGTGCTATTTATAGCACGAACGTGTTCCATGTTCTATTTATAGCACAACTTAAGGGGAATAACTCATACAGCATAATATTATATACAGAGTGTGGTTATTTTTCTTGATGTTCTAGTTCCCATTGGCAAATTGAATGACCTTCTGTACATATACATTTGGTTAATTTTACCAGTATGTGAAGGATTATTTTTTTCATGAAGGTGTAAAATCCGTTACGCTATACTATGTAATAGAAAAGTTCTGCTTTATGGTTAAAATAATTTGTGTACAAAATAATATGGGTATGCTCTAGAATGTTTTTAATTTTTTTATCGTACATATTGGAAGGCTTAAAACCCTGTTTTCGTAGCGCTATCAGCGCTTTGATTATGTAATGTGCTTTATTACACTCCCACACCGTGATTTATGTGACAAACATTAATATTTAACGAATTTAGGAAATTTTATCAAGCGAGCCTCTGTTATATTGGAAAAACACATCCATGTTGTATTGGAAAAACACATCCATGTAATATAGCTTTATACTGCACATGTTACGTATAATAAATCAAAGAAAGTCATGTGATATCAGGAAGTACATGCAAACTCATGCATATACTTAAAGGACAAAGAAATGTTTTCTGATTTCTGCAGTATAAGTTGAGTGCTTCCATTTCTGTCAGATGTGTATCATCTGTTTTGATTTTAAACTTTTAAACAAACCCATAAAAGAAAGCTTGCCTATTGCAGTATGTTTGACCTACCTTCCTGACAAGTGCCCTCTATTTCACGATATCCATCTATACAATTACACGTATACCCTCCATCAGTATCCTCGCACTCCCTGTGATCACCAACAGCATCACATATAGTCGGTTGCTGTGAATAAACAAAAATAAATACAAAGTCTATTGAAGTCAGTTGGACAGTTAGGTGTGTCAAGAACATAAACATTCTACAGTCAGTATTCATTAGACCACATACTAGTATCACAACTGTCCCTTAATATAAAAAAATGATAATAATACTTAATGATAGTAAACATAGACTAATTGTTCTTATTTTACCTTTGTTATGTTCTTCTAGCTGAAGAAATTAACAAAATTAATGTTGTGATTTTTTCACTTTGGCAACTTTAATTGGCATGGGGCTATTAGTAGAAGCAAGGCCATTTTCTAGATCTACAAGTCAACTATCAACACCAATATATAACGTCATTTTTAGGATTTTTTCTCTGAACAGTAAATAGCATTGTACCCCAGTGGGCTGATCAGCGAATACTAACATTTAGCATTTTGCGGCATAGAGCACGGCTTTGTTTTATGCTATATTGCTATAATACTGTCAAATCACCACATCATTGAAGAACCACACGAAAATTACGATATTGTTATCTACATTCATTTCAACATAATAAGTGCTATTCCTCAGAAATAGCATCATTTATTGAAGAGAATCTATAAAAAGAATTTATGGGTGTCTAGCCTAAACGTGAGTGTTTTTCACAGCGTGTTATTTGCACAGCACAACAACGTTCCAACTTTCATCCTTGCAGGTTTGAAATTAAAATTTTTATTTTTATTTCGTGAAATTTTAGCTTGTTACTGCGGTAAGATTTATATAATTATCGCATAGTGATAGCATAGTATATAGTTAATATTGTGAAGGTTTATTGAGCTCGGATGAATGGCTATTTCCATGATTTTTGCGGATTCGTTGTGGTGAATTAGTGATTGGTGGAAAAACCGTGGTTGTCCGTTTTAATCATTCCATTTCTTATATATCGCAGATAGGGTTATAAAGTATTTGCAAAACTTAATTCTATCTTAATCAAGTCTTGAGTAATTCGTACAATAAGAAATGTAGGCCACAGTTTTCGTGGCGGTTTAAGCTAAATTTATGCATATTGGTAATCCATCGTTTTTATATTTTCACGAGATCTGTACCAGATAAATCCAAAGTCATGGTGAAGACTAGAGGAAAAAAGAGGAAGGCCGATGATCAAGTGATTCCTGTTCAACCTGCACGTCACGTGGTTGATGTTCCACATGTAGTTTGTCCGACCAATCCACCAGCGGAGATGCCGCCATGTGTTCCACCTCAGGATCATGAGCAGGATTATGGTGAGGACCCAGTGGCTATTTCCACTATAAATATCTCTCTAGGCTCGCACCTTTCCCCAGCAATCAAATCAAAGATATGCTTGGGGCATTATATTGATCTAGGCAGTTTGCTGGAGGTAGATCCTACTCAGGATTTAGATATCCAAGCAAAAAGTTTAGGACTGAGTAGTTCTGGCCAGCTAGTGGTATCGCCTATAAGGAAGCCCAAAAGAATTTACACAATAGCGAAATGGACCGATGCATTTTTAATATTCATGACCATATATATTGATAATCATCCTGGTAAAACCATGGAGCTAATTAAATATCTGCATGACATTCGCCTGGGGGCAGAGCGTCACTCGGCGGGGTGGCTGCAGTACGACCAACAGTTTCGTCTGCGCATAGCCAGCAACCCATCTATGTCGTGGGGCCAGATCGATTATGAATTGTGGCTTATATACATGAACCCCCAGGCATTTACCTCAGGTAATCCAGTTGTAGCATCGGTCAAAAGGTGCTACGATTTTAATTACTCATCATGTTCTAGGCCTGTGTGCCAGTATTCACATACATGCTTAACTTGCAGCGGTCACCACCCTTGTAGGTCATGCCAGAGAAGCAGCCACCTTAATGGACCCCGGGCTCAAACCTCGCGGGGCGGGTACAGACCCTCATTCACACCACGACAGCCGAGTGGCCGCGGCCCAAGAGGACAATCTACTGCCCGTTTCCCATATTAATGCTATTTGGGCTCTGGGCAAGTCCCCAATTAATGTTCACAAGTTAAAGCAATATTTGTCAAATTATCCGCATGAGAAGAATGCAGCTATCCTAAGTAATGGCTTCAGTAAAGGTTTTAGGCTATTTTTTACTGGATCAAAAGGGGGCACTGTGGCTAATAATCTTACATCAGCCACGTTACACGCAGATGCAGTTCGCATTAAATTAAAAAAAGAGGTTGATTTAGGCAGAGTGGCTGGTCCTTTTAGGACACCTCCCATTGCTAATTTGAAGATAAGCCCAATTGGCGTTGTTCCTAAATCAGACGGAAATTGGCGTTTGATTACACATTTGTCCCATCCTGTTGGGTCAAGCGTAAATGACGGTTTCGATGATAATTTGTGTTCCGTTTCATATACATCTTTTGATAAAGTCGCTGATTTAGTTTTTAAATGTGGTAAAGGTGCTCTTATGGCTAAGCGGGACATTAAGTCAGCGTTTCGCTTATTACCGGTTTTTCCCGGTGATTTTCACCTCCTTGGCATGAAGTTTGAGGATAACTTTTATTTTGATAAGTGTCTTCCCATGGGTTGCTCTCGTGCTCCAATGCTGTTTGAAACTTTCTCCACTTTCATTCATTGGTGTGTGGCTTATAAATCGGGGTTACAGACATTGGATCATTTTCTTGATGACTTCATATTTGTCGGTAGTAATAAAACAGACGAATGTGTTCGGTTGGCCGTTACGTTTGAGCAGATATGTAGCGAATTGGAAATCCCTGTGGCTGCAGAAAAATCTGTGGGCCCAACGACAGTGTTGGTATTCTTAGGTCTTGAATTGGACTCCAACGAAATGTTGGTTAGAGTTCCACTCCATAAGATTGAAGAGTTGCTTGAACTGTTGCAAAGTTATGCTTCTCGGAAGAAAATGTCATTAAAGGAATTACAATCTATTGTGGGAAAATTGAGTTTTGTTAGCCGAGCTGTTCGTTCTAGCAGAGCCTTTTTAAGGCGGTTTTATGACGCCATGTCAGGGTTAAAGAAACCACATTACAAGCTTAGAATAAATCAGGAGCTTAGGGCTGATTTCCTTATGTGGGTTGAATTCTTAAATAATTTCAATGGTGTAGTTTACATACCTGATGCTGTTTGGTACGAAAACTCAATCATCAATTTGTACACCGATAGCGCAGGTGGCGCTTCTTTAGGCTGTGGTTGCTACTTCGCGGGGCAATGGGCTTTTTTCCAATGGCCCAAAATCTGGGAGAATTCCAAAGTGTTGACAGATATAACATTTTTGGAGATGGTACCCGTGTTATTAGCAGTCATGCTTTGGGGTGACAGATTAAGAAACATGAAAATTGTTTTAAGAATTGATAATGAAGCCCTAGTACATGTGATAAATAAACAGTCATGTAAGTCAAAAAGGACAATGATTTTACTTAGGAAATTCATTTTGCTAGCCATGAAACATTCTATTATCTTTAGAGCCATGCATATATCTACCACGTCAAATTTTATTGCCGATTCTATTTCTCGGAAACAGTGGGACAGATTCTCGTCAGTAGCCCCCGAAGCAAACAAGCTACCAGAACCGTTACCAAAAGAATTCCAGTCATTCATCTGCAACATGAGGCCGATAGATTATTAAATGCTTCCATGTCCGTTAATACCAAGACCACCTATAATGTTGGGCTCAAAAAATTTAAGTCATTTAGACAGGAGTATGGTTTACTAGATAATTGGCCACCTGAGCTTGAACATGTCGTCCAGTTTATTTCATATCTTTCGCTTCAAGGGTTATCCTATAGCACTGCTAGGTCGTATGTCAGCGCAGTTAGTTTTCAATGTAAAATATATAACAAGCCTGACATTACCAACAATTTCCTGGTAGTGAAAGTGCTGAAAGGTCTGCGGAAGAACAAAAAATCTGATTCTAGGTTACCAATCTCTCCTGGGCTATTGAAGTCTATTCTTCATAAATTAGTAGTGGGCTGTTCAGATAGTTACGAAGTTTCACTTTTTTCTGCCGCATATACATTAGCATATTGCGGGTTTTTTCGTGTAGGTGAGATCGCAGTGTCAAAAAATGATGCAACACTTTCAGACCGGGATAAGGTTGTTGCATTTAGGGACATATCATTAGACCTGAAGGCAGGAATTATCGAAATCCACATAAGATTTTCAAAAACCGATCAGTATGGCTCTGGTTCTTTAATACGCATTAATAAAACCGATAAGGAGGTATGTCCAGTTAAAGCCCTTGCAAAGTTCCTTGCCTTACGGCCCCAGTTTCAAGGTCCACTGCTAATCCACTATAATAAACAACCGTTAACAAGGTATCAGTTTTCAGCCATGCTTAAAAAATCAGTTGCTTTAATTGGCCTGAATTACAGTGTTTTTAAGTCACACTCTTTTCGTATTGGAGCGGCGACATCTGCTAGCCAGTTGGGTTTTTCTGTCGAAGATATTAAAAAGGCTGGGAGGTGGTCTTCCGAAGCATACCAGTCCTATGTACGGCCAATGCCAGTAATAATCCCGAACATACTAGGTTGAGTGAAAACCCTGTAGTTGGCATGTGTTGCCCTTGTGTCAACAAGAAGTTGTTTAGTTCAGTATTGTGCGCTCATGAAAGGGCCTTTTTCGACACCTCATTCGTGAGGGTTTCTTTTCCATTGTTTATACACATCAATTCGTATATTCTTTAAATCATTTCGACACCTCATTCATGAGGTTCCTTTCTTAGCGAAAAAATGCCAGTTCTATCTATAATAACATTATTCAAGTTATTCATAGGTGATACGGTGTGGATTGTCGGGTCGTCGATTGTAAAGAAGGCTTTCTTAGCTGCCTGGGAGATGCCTGAGGGGAGTAGTATGGGCCTAAATGCGGTCATCTGGTGGCAGGGTTACAGCGGGCTAAAGCTCATAGAACTGGTCCAGAAGTTGAATCACCTTTCCGTTGTTGGCCCTCAGCCAGGTAGTATCATGATACACTGCGGTGGAAACGACTTGGGAAAAACCCCCATTTCAAAGTTGAGAATCGTAGTGTCCCAAATTTTGGAACACATTGGTAGTTTATTCCCTTCTGCTAAAATCATTTGGTCCGAGATATTGCCTCGTACAAATTGGAGGTATTCCAAGAATACCCTTGCCATGGAGAGGGCAAGGAGGCGATTAAATAACTTTGCTGCTAACGCTGTCATTAGCCTGGGTGGGTGCTATCTGGCACATTCTGATTTTAAATCTTCCAATAGTGAACTCCTTAGTTCAGACGGGGTCCATTTATCAGATATAGGCAATTCTATATTCATTTACAATATCGCTTGTGGTTTGAATAATTTCTTGTGTAATGGGATGAAAGTTCATAGGTAATAGCTATTCAATATTGTTGGCGACTAGTTTATATGACGGGCTCTTAGGATTATCCTGGCGCTGACGCAAACATTTGTTTGGCAGTAACAGCCTAGGCGTTTTGTTTGGCTGTTTTATGGCGGGCAGCGCTAGGATACATGATTTCGCGATCCTGAATACATGTTTAACAAGTGTTATTTGGGTCTGGTTGCTGTTTCCCAGGACCTGCCCATATCACACTATTCCGTTATTCAACTTCAAGTTGAAGTTGCAGTTAGTTATTTGCAGTTAGTTAGGGCTTGCCAACATCATAGTTTTGAGGCAGCCCGTGCTATTGTCACATTTGGCACTGGTTGCTGTTACCCAGGACCATCCCATATCATACTCACAGTATGTGCAATTATCTATGTTCAATTGCCAGTTAGCAATTGCCAGTTAGTTCATTTTAAAATTGCTTTACATCGAGCCACGTCATATATCATGCCAACATTAAACAAACATCAAATATAGTTATTTTGTCAGTTATTTCTTAAGTACAAACAACGACCAAGTTGGTCCAATAGGTAATTTCCTTGACTTGGGGATGTACCCAGAGCAGGGATTTGTACCTCATAAATAGGCGAATTCAAGGCGCATCAGTTGCAATTTTACGCGCCTTCAATGAGCTGCATACTTGGTGTAAAAAGATTATTCTAAAATAATAGATTAATCATACTTACAACAGTGCATTCATCAACGTCTATTTCACATGATGGACCTTCCCAGAATTCATTACATTTACAATCCCCGGTAACATGATCACACTGTGGGTCTGTAATACGTGTACCGTCACAATCACAGCTTTGTCCACAATCTTGTCCAAACATGTTACCGTCACATGCTGAGTAGATATAAATAAAAAACAGAACGTACTGAAAACTGCATAAAGTAAACTATTTAACCAAAATTAGCAACCAGCGGTATGAGACTATGTATATATATATATTTTTTTTTTTTCATAAATTATGCCGAGCATAGCCTTTATTTGCTTTATTTCTACTGAAACATGGCAGGCATATATATGTACCTCCACCCGGATTTGAACCCGGGTCGCCAGATTAGACGGCAAACGCACTAACCACTGAGCTACGGAGGCACATAATTTTTTCAAGTCAGTATCGCAAAACATTCTAATATTTTAATAGTTATATGTACCTTGGCCACAATTCGTATTGAGTTTCCAACCTGGTGTACACGCACATGTGAAACCATCGATTGTATCAGTACACGTCCCACCGTTATCACATGGATTTAGTATACAATCATCTACAGAAAGGAACAAGTCAATCAGACATTGTAATAGTGTGTACATACAAAAGATTAGAATCATTTCCTAAGTAGATTAAGCAGTTCCGATCATGATCATCATCGACATCACAGACACCGGGATCGGTATTTTTGATTGGTTGTTACACCGTTGTAGTACAATCGACCGCTGCTTCTCTCTGCTATGATTTAGACTGAGGACAGCTACACACACATGTGCCACATGAAACTGAAATGTTTTGACAGTTGCTATAATGAATATCGCCAAAGTATATTTATGATAAAATATTTCTATGATGGGTACCATTATGCAGTGTGTTTGACCTACCTTCCTGACAAGTGCCTCCTATTTCACGATATCCATCTATACAATTACACGTATATCCTCCATCAGTATCCTCGCACTCCCTGTGATCACCAACAGCATCACATATAGTTGGTTGCTGTGAATAAACAAATTATTAAAAAGGTAGGAGGAAATCGGACAGGGAAGGCAGCACTCAACCTTAACAACCGAGCACAGAAATCAGAAACACCTCAATATACTACACTGAAATATGCCCACACATAAGCCAAAGAAACAATTAAAAGTCCAAGTCCTCGCCGAAAAATGCAGGATGACCCAATTTCACAAAGAAATAGGATAGCGGAGATTCCATGAGACCGAATGAAACGCAGACAAGACTAGACCAAGATACCCAAGGCCTGACTACAGGGCGACTCAACCGCACAAATAATGCCAAAACGGCGACCAAATGAGGCATAACCACCCCGTGAAATAGATTAAAACACCAAGGACAGTGACCGAACGCTAACGTGACCTAAAGAGTCACAGCTACAACGTGACCTAGTTTAAAATAATGGACAAAGGAGGAAGGGGGGGGGGATAACATGACATATTTCTAGATGCATATAGCTCCTGAATACTCCAACGAAATGACCACAGCGACTAAACAAGGCATAACCACACACTGCGACCTAATTTAAAAAGTTGCTCCCCCAACAAACCGGCAAACCACGACAGAAAAAGAGGGAACAATATAGCCTAATAGTATTTCTAGTACATGTAGTTCGAAAGTATACATGCCAACGTCATTCATCATAGTAACCAAACAGCACAATGACCTAATTAAAAATTAGCTCATTCAGCATCGCAACAAACTACAACTTTTCAGCGTTTTCAAAAGTTGCTCAAAGTTTTCAATAATGTTTTTCGTATGTTCAAATTTCTTCAAACTGCATAATGTAAACATTTCTTGATACATATTGTACTTTTAATCCAGCGTATGAGGGTGTGTTGTACAAAATGGCAATGCTGTCATACACGTAACTGCGACTTGACCTAGTTAACAAACAGCATGCCCAAACAACGCCTCCAATCGACCAGATCACAAACACGTGATAATCTGCCACCTCCAGCGACCTGACATTCATCTACAAAAAGCCTAATTGCATGTTTATCTTCATTCATTTAAACATAATAGATTAATCACACTTACAACTGTGCATTCATCAACGTCTGTTTGACAAGCTGGATCTTCCCAGAATTCATTACATTTACAATCCCCGGTAACATGATCACACTGTGGGTCTATAACACGTGTACTGTCACAATCACAGCTTTGTCCACAATCTTGTCCAAACATGTTACCGTCACATGCTAACAAAAATTTAAAAACGTTTCAGTTATGATACATATATGTATAACAAATCAGATAAGTATTATTATAGTGCGCCCAGGATAATGTGAAGGCGGTAAAAATTGGAATGATCCATAAAATTGGATTAATCGAGTGGGCACGATTTATCAGTGTTATTTTACGAGGGGCATTCTGAAAGTTCTGATAATCGACTGATACTCTTTAGTGGTCAGTCAGATACTTTTGAAGTAAACATTTTCTGAAAGATCAATCTTTTAGCAAGAAATCAATAGTAAATTTATTATTTAAGTTTGAGAATTTTAATTTTGTTAGTCTTTGAACAATACATGGTTTCGGGGAATGACTGAAATCGCCCTTGAAGACGCGAGGTAATTGTGTTGTATTCGACGCAGGTATATTTCGGAGCGCGCTGTTGAAATGACCTTCAAGTTGGTTTAAATAAATTTGGTTTTATTTCTAAACTACATCAAACTACTGTCGAATAATATTATGCTATTAAAACAGATTTGAGTCTTTGATTAAAATAAGAGCAATATAAACACCCCCAATAGGGGACCATTTGACCCTATGTGGGCCTTACTTAATTCTAGCCGTAAACTTCCTATATAAGCTATCATCTACATGAAACAGGTCAAATAGTCTTGTTTTCATTCGGTGGACGTTATAAATATATTTCCCCCAAAATTTGATTTATAGAGCAAATTCTTGTGTCCTACCCTAGATTTTAGAAAGTGGATGGGGTAACGGATGCCCAAATAGATGTTGTTAAATGTTCAATGTGTTCAAAGTCTTATTGGTTTATGAATTTAACTAACTCCAAATTACAAATAGTTCTGATTATTTTTGTATACGAAATTATATAACGATGATGTGACGTCATACATATAAAACACGTGTTTTTGACCACGTGATCACATTATTTAAGCTGCTGTATAATTCAAACTGTGAATATTTCAGAATTCTAGTTCGGTGTTAATACCAATAATATACTTATGTACAAAATGGGTACATGCTTTTTTAGGCTGGCGATTTCGCGCCAGACTATTACAATCCTAAAAATGAAATCCACTAAGATGAATTTACTCCCAAAACTGACAACACAGAATCTATACACTCGATGCAAATAGTTTCTCCTCGTTAGTCAGTTTTGCAAGATAAGAACATTCAACTTTCCTTGTTTCATTTATTCTGTTCGATTGTAATATATTAGTTTCTTCTTGTAATGGAAGGAAATTGTATGAAATTAAAAGAATAGGTGTTTAAATGCGTTGATAATTATTACTACGCGTTATATACTAACGCGATATAGTCCGCGCAACAATGATTTTATTATTGTTAATTATTTAGGTCAACATTCTTCAACGAGATCGTGGTCGAGTGGTTGAGCAACTCGCTTAGTAATTTTCTGATGCTAAGGTCCAGCGATCGAATCACGGCCGTTCCAAATTTTTTATATTTTTATTTTTTTTTATTTTTTGTTAAGTCCAGCACTTACCTCTCTTTCGACTTGGAAAACCACTTGATTTTATATTACTTGAAAAGCTATTGTTCCTTAGCAGTTCGCCAGCCTGTCAGTACTTTCAGTACTTTGATTATTTAATATAACACATCCACCAGAAAGATGCAAAAGCCCGTTATTGGCGTATTTGCGGTGAAATAGTCGTTTTCTGGAGAATTTAGACTCGGTCTATCTCATGTACATCTTGAGTCATGTTGACTTTTGCAACACTTATATCTATTTACCATTAGATACATATGTATACATTACATGATATGTCCAAAGTGCAATCAAATCGGATTGAAATTGTAGAAATTTTTTGCATTTATGTAACCCCTCCAAAACGCTAATATGATGTTTTTTGTCGATAATTCAATGGGCAATATACCTACATGTATAATGGCACATATACAAATATTAAACACTCTGGTGAGTATATCGTTACTTGTTTTCGGCAGAGGAAGGTTGTATCTTTCAGAAAATATACACTTTTATATACATTAAATAAATATTTAACAAGTTACAGAGGCATTATCAGAACTTTTAAAATGCCCCTCATAGTATGAAATTGACCTATGTGTTTATTTACAACAGTAGGCTAAACCGGTCAATGTTTATAAACATCACGTAATCCTGGGCGCACTATATCATTCATCGAGTTTATAATATCTGCTGACAGTTCTATGGCCACATGCACTAGTATAGTCATTTGAAGAATTAAGTCAAGAATTTCGAAAGATTAATAGTGCAGTGGGAAATACGACCTAAGAGAATTAGACATAAAATGTATTTTTATTTTGTATCTAATCTAGTGCTTGACTCTGTATTGAGTAAGCACCATACTTGGGAAAACAATCGCTCGTTTCCGCTACTGACTTTAAAAAAATAGGTAGGGAATAATGTTGTTTTATTTTAGAAAAATGCTCAGTTGACCTCTAACCATCCACTGTTATGTTTATAATACTCACAGACACCTAGCTTGATAAAGTAATACAGTAAGAACCAAAATGCCCTGATAAAAAGGTCAAATTAAAAGATTTTGATTTATTTCTCAAATTGGCCATAGAAAAACACTAGGGTAGGGGCAAACATAGGGTCGATATTGGGTAGCGGAAACAAGCAATTGTTTAGGCCTTATAGATAAAAGAGGCATTTCCTATAAATAGCACATTTTTCTCTACGAACACATTAAATGGGCTAAATGTACAAAGCACTATCAATTATCATAATTTGTCAGAAACAAGTGTGCGCAAATATGTCTCTATAATGTCAAAAATATATTCAAATTACCAATAATAATGTATCGCTTCCAGCGATTTATTATTCTGTGGTCAAAGGGAAACAACTCCTGACTATTTTGGCTCGTTATTTTTTGTTTTCTCGGTAATTGGTGGGGGCTTTTTGTTGAAGATTTGATAATGATTAATGATATTGATAATGATTCTCGTTTAATGTATAATATTCCTCAATCGATTTTAACGATCAAAGTTTTAGGAAAGCCTCTTTAAAGAGATAAACAGTGAGATACTACCATACTGTAGTCTTCAAGGTGTGAACAACTTGAATGGATTCAATGATTACACCCAATTATTTCATATGGTAAAGTTGTCTTTATGTCATATGTTTTACATTGACAAACATTGAATCATACAGTAATGTTGTTGTTCGGCATTAGACTGTTTCGTTGTATTCGCAAGTAGTATATGTTGATATAATGATGTGCTTTGTCGACTGTCGTTTAGCAACGTGGTGCTTGGTAAACGATGATCTAAAATGTGTACTACACTGAAGAAGCAGTTTGCTCGGATAAAGTGAAACGCTAAGCTATAAGTGATGCTCAAACTTATTGTGCCAACAGTGTACATATCTCAGATGAGCACTATACAACCATCAGCGCCGTAATGTTAGTGATTTGAGTTTTCTCAAAACATTCAGTACAGTTTTCTTTGGGTTTATTCCTGTTGCGAGTTTTGCAATACAATACAATATACTTTATTTTATCACGGTAACATTTGTTGATGTTGATTCCCGTGCATTATATATTGTCACGTGTTGTTTGTTCTCAAATACAGAACTCTGCAGACATCGCGAAACATCACCGGACCAACTGATTTACCAGACATTCTGTGTTCTGTCTGACGGACAAAAACATGCTGCTGATGGCAAAAAACTGTCATTTAAAGGACATTGTACCGTTCACGTAATATTTTAGTTTTAAATGTGAGTTTGTCTCTTGGAGAGACGTTTGGTTTGAATTTTAACATAGAATGACCTATTATATTGATTTTGTCAGAGCTAAAACATGGAAATCAGACTCATCAAATTTTCGGTCTGATAATTTTTGTCCGGTCCAGTACTTTTCCAATCTGTGCAGGGCCGAATGTCCAGTGACATGTTTGTCAAGTTTCTTGATGTCTGCTCTGTCAATGTTTCTTTGGTTTTAGATGTTTGACGTGTAAGCGACGTGTGTATTGTTTAGTCACGTAAGTTACGTTGTACTTCGTGGTTACAATGTCGTCGCTAGAGGCTGCTATACATACGTGGGTGAATCAAAACGTTCGTAGAATTTTGTCGTATTTTTTTTATTTTCAGAGTTATTGTCGTCATATTAATTCTGAATTAGGTATTTTTTTATATACACAGATATATAGCGACCTGATGATAACCGTTTTAAAAATATTTATATTTAAAATAAGGGCGATTACGTATACCGGAGCACACGGATAATTTGAAACTCATTTTATTAACTTTTCTTAAATATCTCAATTGTGGGACCTCCAAAAACCGTCAAATTGTTATGTCTGATTGCATGATATCATTTATAAAGAATAATGTTTTAATCGACATTTACATAATCACACTATATAGAAATACCCGCGTAAAACGGGTTTACCGGAATTTACAGAATCACAGGCTGCTATCAAAATCTACGTGAACTGGGAATTATGCACGGCGTCAGAGACAGTACATGGTTTGAAACGTGCAGGTAAATATGCTGAAATAAATATCCATCAGTTTATAAGTAGAATAAGTGCTTTCGGGTAGGATACCAGAAGTCGACAACCGAATAAAATACACCCGATATTGGTAACGTTGGTCCGCAACGTCGTCGAAGAGGACCAGTGCTAATTAATAGCGGATTTAGCAAAACACTGAGATTAATCTTATGGGACAGCGTACTCGATATTGAACAAACAATTGATAATGCAGAAACTATTATCACGAAGGTAATTAAAAATATTTACATAATAGTCACTCGAGAAGCGAAAATAAGTCAAAACATTAACGTAAGTATTGACAAACGTGGCGTAAGTTTGACATCGTTCATCAAATGACGCTGACGTGCTCCGGTATGCTGTCACAGCATGTGTGCGTTTCAATGTAAAAATCATGTAGTTTTGACTAATTCGTTGAAATTTGACAAATGGTTTTGTTATACGTTATAATAAAATTTGAAAGCATTTGAAGCAGTGGTTTGTGAGTTATGATATTTTTCTACGAACTTTTTGATTCACCCACGTATGTGCAACATCCTTTTACGTTGGACATAATCTTGAACTCATGCAGAACCAGCCAAAACATGACACGACATCAATCAAATACATTAGACATGTAGATATTGAAAACGAAATTATAAATCACTTACCTAAATCACACAAATCCCCTTTCCAACCCGGTGTACATGCACACGTAAATGCATTGAGATGCGGAGTACACAAGGCGCTATTTGAACATGGATCATTCGGTACACATTCATCAACATCTGTGAAAATATAAAAAAAAATAACGTTACCATTTCTATACAAAGCAAATTCACACGAAACATAACGTTAAAGTCGAAATTAATGCTTCAGATACATATACGAGGGTTGTTAATTTAATACCTGGACGATCGCCCTATCGCTTATTTGAAACATACGATTTTGGTATTTTTGTTTGAAAATGCTTACTCATCAACATGATTATTTGAGGGAACGTAATGAAATTTTATCCAACCGAACGAAAAAACGGTAGTTGTTATACATTTGTAGTAACTCGGCAAACCCGGTCCAACCCAAGTTTGTTACGCACTGCAGCAATTTATTTTGATATTTTGATGTTAAGTAGACATTACATATTATATATATTAACATCATATCGCTGGCTTAGAATTAGAAGGTCGTAACTACTACTTACGACCTTATAAGACTCATACATATTTAGAATTTGCTTCACAAGGCACTTCTTATGAGCCTATTTCATGAAAATCGGAAATTGTTATGTTGACCAAAATGAAGTTTTAAAAACTTGTTTTTTCATAGGTAAAGAGTAAATTACAGACAGTTTTCTCTTGTTTTCTCAAAATTTTGATTTTGCAGTTACGACCTTCTCATTCTAATCCATCGATGTATTATACATATTAAGTAGACATTATAAGCAATAGCGTACACGAATGAGGAAACCAATGTCACACAACATTGAACTATTGTTTTCTTACATGATTGCCACATTTGTCAATATAAGCCATCTTTGGAATCAGTTTCTCCATTTACTAGGATAATATCGTTGTTAAAATACAGAATGCATTCACAACAAACATTCACTTAAATATAACAGTAATAGAGGAATGACACCATAGGTCATTGGTATATAGTTTGATAAAAGCTAAACCGGTATTTTCATCGGTAATTTCACATAAGCCATGGCATGAGAGTTTAATAAAGCCATTTGATCAAAACCATATTACACTACTCACTAGTATTATAACTATGCAAATGAGGCGGCTGATCACGTCTGTATATATTCATACGCGCATTGAAAAAAATACATAGATAGACAGGATACATAGACATTCGTGTCTTTCCATATAGAACTGAATAAACTCGTTGGATAAAAGTTATAGAATACTCGACAGAGCCTCGTATTTTATCACTTTTATCCAACTCGTTTAATAAATTCAAAATGAAAAGACACTCATGAAATATTCTCTATTTATGAAACTTACTTTCGTTGATAGTAATGGTTACAGACTCTGTATATTCTCTTGGTGGAGTCCCGCCATCTGTAGCTGTTACACTCACTACAAATTCGTTAGTAGTTACAGATGATGGCATGGTGATCAGTGTTATGGCGGTATTTGTATTGCCGAAATGACCACCGTCACCTCCATCTACAAGATAAAACAATACAACTGTAGAAAGGACGATGTGACACAAGAACAGTGCACAGGAATATTCCGACGTAATATATCTAAAAACAATATTAAACATTCGGACAGGAAATACAGCACTCAATTTAACCAACCGAGCACAGAAAAAAGTCACATGCACTGGCAAACAAGCAAAGACAAAAGGGTGATAATAGCTTTGATAAAGTATATATTTTTTCAGTAATTTCTCTACTTATTGATCGTTATAGGTTGGCTATTTTGACCTGATCCTGACCTTTACGCAAGTATATATATTACAAGGTTTTTTGCTTTGAATATATCAATTTCCGCAAGCAAATCTTGCAGCATCGGTATTTCAGATTTGTGTTTGTATTACATCTCGAGCATCTTCGTGATACTCACCGACTATGGAAACAGATACTGTTTCTTTCTAAAGCAAATGAAAACTATCTATTTTGTTATGCTTGTGGGTTGTCCTTACGATGTACGGTAATCCTCTGCGTCGCTACTTTTCTTCTGACACTTGTTTTGGATGTGTTAGTCAGATTGAGTGAAAAAAATGCAGGGTGACCCAATTTCACAAACAAATTATGGAATAGCGGTTATTGCATAGGTACAACATACTAAGTATAACTTACCTAAGGTCCACGTAACTTGGTTGTTTGGACTAGTTACATCAATGTCTGCAACTTCGACTTCTACAAGTACTATACCTGAAAGATTAGTATTGGAGCATTCAATAAACGATGAGTGTAAAAATATACAATATGACAAAACATACAAAGAGATAATACGTTTTCCAATATTCTTGTGTTTTATACCTGGTTTACCTGTTTACTTTAAGTGACGTATGTCCCAATACCGCGTAAGAGTTATATAAAACATACCCTTACGGCCTGTTTGTTTTCCGTCCGCTCCAAGAGTGTCGAATCTTACCACATACAAAAATGAAATCACTCAGCAATTCCAAGGGGAAAACATTTTATTCATACATAGTCTTATAACTGTCGATAGTGAGGTGCGATGACGATACATATCAGTAAGGATTATCTTGGCACCAAAATTTTAACTATGAATACTTAGAAAAGTGTAAATGCAGAGCATAATGACACCCCAATCCGATAGAAAGAAGTGGTAAGGAGGGGGTTAATATAGGCTAAGCCTGTTTGTTGCACAATCCTATTTCTTTGGGTGTACAATCCTATTTCTTTGGAAATAAAACAAATATCAAATTAATTCAATCAATCCGATAGTATGCCGTATCAGTCAGTAAAACACTGAGCAAGAGCTACTTACCCGGGTTAGCATCTTCATCAACAGGTCGTGCAACGAGACTCATCGTCGGAGAGTTGTCATTCTCATCATTAACATTGATGGTTACATCGATGCTTTCTGTCGTATATTTGCCGTCCGTACAACTGGAATTAAGAGAACATAACAGGACATTTTATTTTGTAGACTTGAACTATACAGCACATTATCATACATATTAAATACATACACGAATAAACGTGAAAGGTGAAGAAAATATGATAATTGAAAGAAAAGAAGAGTTTAACCGGAAACCAGAAACTCTTTGTTATAATGTTACATTTTAATGTTTTCTGTGCTCGGCTTTTTAAAGTCACATTATTGCTCCCACAACTTTTTCTCGGTCATTCATTACATACATGCAATGAATGCTTGAACCGTTAGGCTGTTTCTTAACTAATGACCAATACTCGACGATATAATGTTTACTATATATGTCTAGATAGTAGACCAAATATAGTATTAAGCGAATTGTATGGTGAACAAAATACTCATTTTGCAAGAGTTGCCCCCCTTAGTATACTTTAAATTATGCATTTATTGTTAACAAATTGTCATTTTGTCAACAAACACCTGGATGTTTTATTACATTTTCTTCCATCTTACGGTGTTTTCCACATTTGGGAATCAACTAAAGTCCTCAAATTTGATCATTCTGCAGAAAGGTTACCATGCTGTAGATTATTAAAATAGCAGTTTAAGACTTAATGGAACTTTAGGTGGAGTGATGCCTTCCTCGTCCAAATTTTCTCGGGGATATCTTTTCGTTGATTTCCTGGTACTGTTTGACCGCGAATTCAAATCCAAGTGAGAAGTTGTTATGCCATTGTTACACGCGTCTTCTTTTGCTCATCCGTTAGCCAATGAGGTATCCATCTTGCATTTATCTTTCTATTTTTTAGGTATTTCTTCAAAATTGCACGAACTCAGGCAAACGACAAGTTTGTCATTCGAGCCAATTGTCTTACGGTGAATCGAGCATCAGTTTTGAGGATATTTCGGATTTTTTCTATGTAACCTTTGGTCGTAGTTGTTGCAGGACAACCTGGGCGAGCAGCATCTTTCAGTTGCTGCTGCCCAGCACTAAATTTAGCAAAATAAAGCCCAGATGACATTATTTATGGAACACCCCTCGTACTAACATTGCAAGTGATTTGCTGCTGCTGATTCCATAAAGTGCACTCACTGTCATTCAAAATGAGCTAGAGAAAATGTTGTCACACCGGTGGAAGGTGCTTCTGGGTCGTAGGATGCAAAAATAGTCCATTTCAAAAATTTGATTTATGCCTGTTCAAGTACTGTTTTAATGTGGAAAGTGCTGATTGTTGACCAAATTACTTTTGCTAACTTTTAAGAGTGTTTCATTGATATTTTTCTGAAGATTGACAATGTATATGTGCTTCGGTCAAGTCAACTTTGTGGCATGGAAAATAGCATTGTCCTTCCAGAAGACATGCAGTAGCTCGAAAACGAAACTATCGACATGCCATTTTCTCCAGCTTATTTTGGATGACAGTGCTTGCTTTTTATGGAAGCGGTCACAGAAAATCACCCGGAAGGTCAGTGAAACGGTGGCGGGTGGTATAGATGCGAATTTGGGTCACTTTGCATTGATTTACATGGCACCCGTGTGACACCAAATGGCGTGATGAACGATTAGTTTTTGCGCTATCGCGGAGCTTCCGGTTAGACGTGCTATTTTTCATGCCCAAAACATGGCTCGACCGAATAGAAGCACCCAGGAAAGGACAACTCGTGAACAATATCAATTAAACACTCTTAAATGTTGTACTCTATTGACTTTCAGGCCATATTTGAACAACATTCATGAGATTTGGTCAACAATCAACACTTTCAACAGTACGGGAACAGACATAATCAAATTTTTAAAAGGATTTTTTTTTACATCAAAAGAGGGGAAGGTAGCACTCAACTAAAAACAGCCGAGCACCAAAAACAAAAACATCCCATACCACTATTACACGTCATTATGTCCTTAGTAAAGGCTAGTTTTGCTTAATTGAATTAGCTTGTCGTAGCTTCATACATAAAGTTTGAGAACGTCGAGCTCCCGAAGCATATACAATAGAAATTTCAACTCAAATTTAAACTTTGCTCAAATTGAAATATGAATTTTTAAGATAAACTTGAAATTGGATTTCTTTAACTTTTATTGTAATTATCTCAGTATACTGTTTCCGGTGTATGTCAATATTGAAACCTGCTTCCAGCAGTATAAAAATACTCAATGACTCGTAACAAAATTTGAGATGAAAATTTGCTCAGATTTTGGTGCTTCGTGACACAAGTCCGTGAAAAGTGTCCTACGTTACCTATATAATACAATATACACTTTTCATGGAGATATGTATTACAGTGTCAGTCAAGAAAAACTGAGAGTTGGTGAATAATGATCAGGAGAATAAGCATTCGTATATTGTCTATAAATTATCGTGAAATATGGTATCTCATCGATGTTATGTCGAATACCAATTTTGGTTATGACAATTTGATTCTTGTTGCCAGGCAACCGAAAAAGACAACTCGAAGGCATGCGTTCGCGCTGTCTGTAGAACACAAGTGTGCGTTGCTATGGAAACATAAAGTTATATCGAACATTTTCAAACTTATTTTTTGTTTTGTAATACTTAAACCTATCAGATATACTTAATTATGGTTGATTTGTTCCAATATAGAAAATATACTTGATGGAAGAAACAATCGTCAAAAAAACGCCTGCTTTTTTCAAGTTATATTAAAGTTATATTTTTTATTTTTAATACGGCCACTGGACTCCATTAGATACATTCATAATCCTTCTTAGCAGAAATTGTGAATTCAGTGATTAGTTTTAGAATACCATAGCAACGCAAAGAACACATTGTGCCGAGAAAATTGATAAAATACGGTTAAAATTGTTGCTAGGCAACTAAACCATACAGCACTAGTGACCATTCTGTAACAAACGCCCATTAGTATTTGATATACAAATGTATACGATTCTACAAGCTACACATGTTAGTTGTACTAAATTAAGCTAAATTATATTGAAATAAACGTTCGAATTGACAACATAATCGGTCTCCCAGTCGCAGGAGCGAACGCATACCCTTAAGTGATGTTCTTTTGTTGCTTGGCAACTTTATTTATAAGCCTATATCCGATCACGGAATTCATGAGACTATCCGCAATGGATAATAGTTGACGATAATTGGTAGAAAATATAATTGTACATTGTATATACATTTTGAAGGCTTATTTTAACAACTCTCAGTTTTTCTCGACTGACCCTCGTATATAGGTGACGTAAGACATTTTTTACAGACATATGCATTATAAAGGGGACGTAGGATACTTTTCACAGACATATGTATTATATAGGTGACGTAAGACATTGTTCACAGACATATGCATTATATAGGTGACGTATGACATTTTTCACAGACATATGCATTATATAGGTGAAGTATGACATTTTTCACAGACATATGTATTATATAGGTTATGTAGGATACTTTTCACAGACATAAATAATAAAAATTATGTATTATATAGGTGACGTATGACACCTTTAACGGTCTTGTTATGTATATGCGGTGCATACATATACTTTTATATATTATTAGTTTGTATGTTTTACCATAATTCAATTCTTAAGATATTACATTTATATGCCATTTGTAATTAATACTTCAAAATGGTTATATCAAGGCATTGGATTGTTTATTTGAATTATACTTAACAACAGTCCTCACTTACATTTTTTAAGATGACTTTGTCAAAACGTGTATGTAGTCCAATGAAATATGGCTATAACTTTCTTGTGATATAGGTTTACAGAATTGTAAACCAAAAGGTCGATTTTATTTTAAATGTATTGAGTGGACACACGCATAACATAAGACCAAATGAAATTAAAAGTCGCAAATACCTATTTTGTTATCTTGGATGACCACCATATAGTCTTATGTTTCTATTGACAGTCAAATACGCGAGTGGAAAGCATTGCTGAATAAAACGACTCATTGAATTTGACCGTCTAAACTCAAAGTTGCCATGTGTCTTCGGCGTAGATCGAATTTACATAATGACGTCACAATAAATGCTAAATGCTCTTGCAACCAGTATAACACAACAAGCAAACTATACATTTACCTTGAATTAAACACTCAAATAGACACGCATATGTTGAAAAGATATCAGACGACGATGTTTAGGTAATAAGTCATGATTGGCGACACTAGATTCTACTCTGTATCGTACTGACGTCACTTCATATTTTTCTGTCCTCATTCGACGCATACCTGTGATATCTAAATTATTTTTATAAACTGTTTTTCATACGTAGTGAGTCATGGGCCATACAATGAAGACATTTGAAACACACTCAAGGTATATGTGAACGCGTGGCGTCAAAAAAGCTCAAAACGCACGTCAATGATGTGACGAACGGACAACGTGACATACGACCAGTTCGATACGCGAATTAGAATGACTCCGTTATAGAAACTTCACGTGAGAAATGTTGTCACTTCATTGTTTATAATAAAAAAGTTATGGATACATGAAAATGAGGACTTAGAAAAGTTGTTAAGTATATTATACATCTTGGATATTGCCCTCGGTGTGGCGTGAACTTCCGGTATTACTAAGATTGAATTACCTTAGGGCTTTCTATAACTTATTTGATTTCATGTTTAAATCCTTTGGACTTCTTTGATCTAGTCTAATTTGATTCCTTGTACGTTTATATATACGAATACTTGAAACAGTTTGTAAGAGTTTTAGTTTGGATTTAGACCGAGCAAAATCTGAAATTATCAAAACAGAAAATCATAACTATGTTATATATTTCCCTAATAACAAAGTACTCTCACAACGAACAGGAAAGAGACTGGCTACATTACAGTCTTGTGCTTCGTGATATGGAGGCGTTATGTTCATACCTGAATTTCAAGGTGTAAGATTGTTGAACTTCAGCATCAATGTCAGACTTGGTAACAAGTTTACCATCTTTGATTTCAAACTCATCACTGACGCCTACTATAGTTATGTCTATCTGTGATTGAGGTATCCCATCTACATCTTGTACCGTGAACGTGAGAACCTCGGTTCCGATAACTACATTCTCTGTCACAGAATACTGGCTGGCCAGATCAACAAACTCCGGTTCTATAAAATATTAATGCAAAATATAGTTCGTGGTTTCTTTATTAAGATATATCGCTGACTTAGAAAAAGAAGGTCGTAAGTACTGATTTCGACCTTATAAAAGTGATACACATTAAGAATCTGCATCACAAGGCTCTTCTTATGAGCCTATTTTCATGCAAAAATCGGAACATGGCATGTTGTCCAAACTGAAGTTGTATTAAACACCTTGTTTAACAAGTAAATGGTAATTTGCAGACAGTTTGTTCTTGGTGATACAAAATTGCGATTGTTTTGTACTTACTTACTTCTAATTCTAAGCCAGCTACTAGTATATAGTTATAGTAAGTATCTGCAGTGGGACCTGAGCCCTTACTGTAAATTGTCATTGCCTAGCAGTGTGAAGGACGGAGGCATTAGATCACCATAGATTTTGCAACACTCCCCGAACTAAAATTCGCAAACATATCCAGAATCAATATAACTATACCACACCAGTAACGGGTTGATATATTGATACCACCACTTACTCAATGAATTGGAAGATTTACGGCTGCATATGTTACATTGCTATAATAAACTATAATTAGAGTCCTTTGACCAAACAAATCCCCCATTGAGGCAATGCTGTGGAAAGATTGATAAGACTGCCTCAGTCGTTCGAAAACGAATAATAAACAAGCAAATGCTATTTCGACTTTATTATTAAGATCAGTTAGTAGTTTCATAATAGTGTATACATGGACATTAAAATTTCTCTTATTCACTTTCGTGCAAATAACTGTAATGCTTGTATAAATCTATAACTTGGTAGATAAGGTATTTACGACCGCTGCTTTCTGTCCTAGTAAATATTGAAAACAATACAAAAAAATCATGTATGTAAATGATGTGATGATGTGTTCATATATGTGTGTTTATATGATGTGATGATATGTTCATGTATGTATATGACGTGATGATATGTTCATGTGCGTATATGGTGTGATGATATGTTCATGTATGTGTATGTATATGACGTGATGATTTGTTCATGTATGTATATGATGTGATGATTTGTTCATGTATGTATATGATGTGATGATTTGTTCATGTATGTGTATGACGTGATGATTTGTTCATGTATGTATATGATGTGATGATTTGTTCATGTATGTATATGATGTGATGATTTGTTCATGTATGTATATGATGTGATGATTTGTTCATGTATGTATATGACGTGATGATTTGTTCATGTGTGTATATGATGTGATGATTTGTTCATGTATGTATATGATGTGATGATTTTTTCATGTATGTATATGATGTGATGATTTGTTCATGTATGTATATGATGTGATGATTTGTTCATGTATGTATATGACGTGATGATTTGTTCATGTATGTATATGATGTGACGATGTGTTCATGTTTATACGATGTGATGATATGTTCATATATGTTTATGATGTGGTATACGATGTGATGATGTATTCATATATGTTTATGATGTGGTATACGATATGATGATATGTTCATATATGTTTATGATGTGGTATACGATGTGATGATGTGTTCATATATGTTTATGATGTGGTATACGATGTGATGATGTGTTCATATATGTTTATGATGTGGTATACGATGCGATGATGTGTTCATATATGTTTATGATGTGGTCTACGATGTGATGATATGTTCATATATGTTTATGATGTGGTATACGAGGTGATGATATGTTCATATATGTTTATGATGTGGTATACGATGTGATGATGTGTTCATATATGTTTATGATGTGGTCTACGATGTGATGATGTGTTCATATATGGATATGATGTGATGATATACTCATGTTTGCACATGATGTGATGATATATATGGTTGATTTTTTTTTTTTTTGCATGATGCAAATTGTTTAAAGTGTATAATTATGTATATTATTTGTTTGTAAATACATTATGTATATCTTCAATTATGGAGGAATAAAAGTAAAAGACCATTTTTTACTCGACCATATAGTACCAATGGACATTAGTGCGCTTTGGGAGACATCGCCTACATGGCTTTCACAAATGTTCTAATGCCATCCCCGAAAGCTTCCGCTGATAGACAACAAGAGCCCTAGTCCTGATACTTACCGACGCTCATGCATTGAATTGGGAGTAGATTGCCGAGGAAAATAATGCTCAGTAGGATCTAGGCTTTACACAAATAAATAAACGGACAGTACATGAGCTGTATGACCAGTCAATAACTATATGGCAAAGAAATGGAAGCCTTACCGGTTTCTATGACGACATTAAGAGTTTCAGTGTCGGTTAACAGTGTGTTCAGGTCGATTGTATCAGTGACACCAATATTGAGAACATATGGACTGTCTGCAAAAGCTACCGTGCCTGTCTGTGATATCACACCAGTCTCATCGATACTAAACTTTGAAGATCCTAGAACAAAATATTGACTTAACAGTTTACATCTACAGTGATATAAGAACCTTATTATGTACGGCACATTTGCGAAATGCAGAAACACTACATCAATAGGCAATGTGCCACAAACCAAACATGACGAAACACAACTGGTACTAAATTCAAGCAGATTTACACTCAAATACTTTATTTGTCAGCAATAGAAGACGTTTGTTGTTGGACAAGTTGGGCTACTCGCTATCTCATTACAATCAGACCAATAATTACGCTCCACTACGTTACGCTAACCAACAACGTAAGCCCATGGTAAGGGAATGTAGCAAATGTTAGGATCTGATTGAAATGAGATTTCAGATCAGTTCAAAGATTAATACATGTATAATATGATCTATGTAGATAGTCGTGATGTGGCTGATGTCAAAAAGACATTTAAAACAACATATATTGCTAAAGATGCAGACAGATTGCTAGGTGCGAGAGCGAGTGATGGGTTCACTATACTAGTATCTCAGAACGCTTGCCGGGAATTGACATGTCGGTTGTATTGAGATTGGCTACTTCATATCCATATAACTGCCAAGTTCTCCTTTTTAAGTGGAGTTGATCCTACTTTCGTTGTTTATTTCTGGTTTTCCAAGTTCATTTCACTTTGGACAAAGGTACATTTGATTCATTTTATGAGTTTCATAAACATAAATGAATAATATGAATTGACAACAATTGAATTCTTTGATTTAGTCATGCACAAACATTCAATCTACTGGTTGGCGAGTAGTATCCGACATGTTTTTGCATGTTTCTTCGTAATTTCTCAAAAACCAGACGATTTGAAACAAAATAACGTACGTTTTCGTAATCCTGAGCTCAAGGCCGAAATTATAGTTTAATTTGAAGAACAGTAGAAGCTAGGAAAGTCTTTCCATTAATATTTTTTATTTGTAATGTTATTGTCAAAAGTAATATTTACATTACATGTGCATACCTGTTAAGAAGAAAGTAAAATCCTTGTTTTCGTCAGTCAGGTCACCATCTGTTACAGTAACCGAATACATATCACCTACAATAAACATACGAGTACACGTATACTATTTTTGATCGAATTTGTTTCATAGTGAGTTTTCAGCCTCGTTTAGTTTTGTGTTTTTGTATTAAGTCATATGTTTGTCGTCTGTGCTTATTTTGGTATATGTCTTTCTTGATCGGCTGTTTGTGTTAAATGCTTTCGTTCCTGTCTGATTGTTCATTATATTTGTAGTTGAATATAGGTAGTATTGACTCGATCGGAAGGGTGTATCTTAATTACAAGTAAGTCGTCAAAAGACAAAACTTGTAATCTTTTTCTCATGCAGCCACCCCGTGTAATTATCATTTTATGATGTGTTAATCTCGAACGGTTAAACACTTCGTTATATACTAAGAGTTATGTATAACGCCAAAATATCTCCAGAAAGTTCCATTCAAATGCTCATAAAAGTTACATTCTGGGGTAGGTCTATAAGCAACACTATATCTTAAAATGATCTTTTACCAATTGCTTCGATTTCTCACAAGCCAAGTAGATCTAGATGGTTATAGTGTCATCATTTGAACTATTGTGGTGTTCCCATTTACGCAGAACATCACTCTACTTATAAACAACACAGAGAGCGTCATAAATATTTATAGCGGATATAAACAACACAAAGAGCGTCATGAATATTTATAGCGGATATAAACAACACAGAGAGCGTCATGAATATTTATAGCGGATATAAACAACACAGAGAGCGTCATGAATATTTATATATAGCGGATATAAACAACACAGAGAGCGTCATGAATATTTATAGCGGATATAAACAACACAGAGAGCGTCATGAATATTTATAGCGGATATAAACAACACAGAGAGCGTCATGAATATTTATAGCGGATAAAATCCGGTGGGCGGTTATTCGTCAGCTTTTAAATTTCACTTCCCGGTTCGAAATTTTTGTTACCTAGTTTAAATACGTACGACTACATTTCAATGAGTATCGTACGGAATACCGTTAGGGCCATCGCGTATGTGTGGGTTGGTTTGAAACGCGATACTCGACAATACGATAACGAAAACACGAAATCACGACAGTACGATAACGATAATACGACAGTACGATAACGATAGTACGACATTACGATAACGATAATACGATAAAGTATCGCGTTTTTACTGTCGTACTGTCGCATTATCGTTATCGTACTGTCGCATTGTCGTATTATCGTTATCGTACTGTCGTAATATCGTTATATCGTACTGTCGTACTGTCGCATTATCATTATCGTACTGTCGCATTGTCGTACCGTCGTATTATCGTTATATCGTACTGTCGTGTTGTCGTATTATCGCGTTATCGTACTGTCGTGTTGTCATACTATCGCACTACGGGGTCCGGCCCCTAGCCCTATCAGCCCCAAGATAGGAACTTGCATAGAGTCTCGTTCGCCTCGTTTGATCATACACTACGTCTGTATATCCAGTCTTTTGGGGTCACAAAGCATGGTTTGGGCGGTACACAGGCTCGAACCCATCCAAGGTCGACAGTGACATACTGCTATTTTGGCGACTTTGAGGGTCTGGTCCATCCTAGTGACGGTATTTTTTTACTCTCGTCCACCTGCCCTACATCTAAACACCCGGTCAACCGGGGTCACAGAGACTGATTTGGGCTCTGTTCGGGCCTGAAACCGGCCCAAAACGCAAAGTTCAATACACTGCAATTATAGGCACTATGGGGTTCGGCCCCTTACCCCTATCAGCCCGAAGACAGGAACTTGCAGAGGGTCTCGTTCGACTAATATGATCATACACTACGTCTGTATACCCGGTCTTTTGGGGTCACAAAGCATGCTCGAACCCATCCAAAGTCGCCTATGGCAAATCGCTATTTTGGCTACTTTGGGGGTCTGGCCCCTCTTTCAGTCCCAAGATAGGGGCCTAGTGACGGTATTTGTTTACTCTCGTCCACCTGCCCTACATCTACATACCCGGTCTTCAGGGTTCACAGAGTCTGGTTTGGGCTCTGTTCGGGCCTGGGTTCGGCCCCTAACACCTATCAGCCCCAAGATAGGAACTTGCAGAGGGTCTCGTTCGACTCGTATGACAACACGACAGTACGATACGATAACGCGACAGTACGACAGTACGATATAACGATATTACGACAGTACGATAACGATAATACGACAATGCGACAGTACGATAACGATAATGCGACAGTACGACAGTGAAAACGCGATACTATATCGTATTATCGTTATCGTAATGTCGAACTGTCGTATTATCGTTATCGTACTGTCGTACTATCGTTATCGTACTGTCGTATTATCGTTATCGTACTGTCGTGATTTCGTGTTTTCATTATCGTATTGTCGAGTATCGTGTTTCAAACCAACCCACACATACGCGATGGCCCTAACGGTATTCCGTAGTATCGGTGTCATCTTTTCGCGTGCGTACAATGTAAAAGGTATCGTCGATTAATCCCAAGAGTGTTCTTCGGTCAGGTTCTATATATTTATATCACCTTCGTTTTGTTAGTTTGTACTACAGTTACGAGAAAAGGTGTCACTTTAAAGTCTGCTAGTATAATTGTAATTGATAAATCTGTGCATTTATTTAATGTTCAAGATATAATCCGCAAACTACACAATACCTTATTTCATATTAACGGCTTTCATAGCTTGACTTTTTTTACCTGAACCTGACCTTTATGCAAGAATATATTACAAGGTTCGTGCTTTGAATACATCAATTTCCACAAGCTAATCGTGCGATATCGGTATTTCCCAATTTGTGTTTCTATTAAATCTCGAGTGTCTTCGTGATACTGCCCGATTATGAAAACATGCAATCGGTGTAGTATCGCAGGTAATATATCGACTGTTGAATTATGCTAATTAAAAGGTCAGACTCATGTCAAATTAGAAAGGCTATACTTACCAGGTGTTGCGGTTTCTAGCAGAGTTTCTGTCCGTGGCCATGTTCCTCCTAATACAGGAGGATGGTCGTTGAAATCTTCCACTACAAGTACTACAGTTATCTCGGAGAAAAATACTCCATCGGATGCCCTGACAAAATAGCATACATATTTCATTTATTGTAAACTTGGAATATTCAATATTTGAGATGTGGGTTGCACTTTCTGTGACCGTCTAATACACTAAAAGACCAAGTGCAGTCAAACAACAAGGTGACCTGACACCCTGCTGTTCAAGAGCTGAAAGATCAAGTTCATTGGTAAACAATTGAAACCTTCAATCCCTGCTGTTTAAAGGCTGAAAGATCAAGTTTCAGTGATACAACAATTGAAACATTAAATCCCTGCTGTTTAAAGGCTGAAAGACCAAGTTTCAGAGATACAACAATTGAACCCTTCATTCCCTGATGTTTAAAGGTTGAAAGATCAGGTTTCAGTGGTAACAATTGAAACCTAAAATCCCTGCTGTTAAAAGGCCGAACGACCAAGTTTCAGAGGTAACAATTGAAACCTGAAATCCCTGCTGTTAAAAGGCCGAAAGACCAAGTTTCAGTGGTAACAATTGAAACCTGAAATCCCTGCTGCTGTTTAAAGGTTGAAAGATCAAGTTTCAGTGATACTTAAATTTAAAGCTTAAATCCCTGCAGTTTAAAGGCTGAAAGACCAAGTTTCAGTGGTACAACAATCGCAAGCTTAAATCCCTGCTGTTTAAAGGCTGAAAGATCAAGTTTCAGTGATACAACAATTGAAACATTAAATCCCTGCTGTTCAAGAGCTGAAAGATCAAGTAAGCAATACAACAATTGAAACATTCAATCCCTGCTGTTTAAAGGCTGAACTATCAAGTTTCTGTGATACAACAATTGAAAGCTTAAATCCCTGCTATTTAAAGGCTGAACTATCAAGTTTCTGTGATACAACAATTGAAACCTTAAATCCCTGCTGTTTAAAGGCTGAACTATCAAGTTTCTGTGATACAACAATTGAAAGCTTAAGTCCCTACTGTTTAAAGGCTGTTTAAAGGCTGTACTATCAAGTTTCAGTGGTAAAACAATTGAAAGCTTAAATCCCTGCTGTTTAAAGGCTGAACTATCAAGTTTCTGTGATACAACAATTGAAAGCTTAAGTCCCTGCTGTTTAAAGGCTGAACTATCAAGTTTCTGTGATACAACAATTGAAAGCTTAAGTCCCTGCGGTTTAAAGGTTGAAGGATCAAGTTTCAGTGATACAACAATTAAAATCTTAAAACCCTGCTGTTTAAAGGTTGAAAGATCAAGTTTCAGTGATACAACAATTGAAAGCTTAAATCCCTGCTGTTTAAAGGTTGAAAGATCAAGTTTCAGTGGTAAAACAATTGAAAGCTTAAATCCCTGCTGTTTAAAGGTTGAAAGATCAAGTTTCTGTGATACAACAATTGAAACCTTCAATCCCTGCTGTTCAAAGGTTGAAAGATCAAGTTTCTGTGATACAACAATTGAAAGCTTCCATCCCTGCTGTTCAAAGGTTGAAAGATCAAGTTTCTGTGATACAACAATTGAAAGCTTAAGTCCCTGCTGTTTAAAGGCTGAACTATCAAGTTTCTGTGATACAACAATTGAAACCTTCAATCCCTGCTGTTCAAAGGTTGAAAGATCAAGTTTCTGTGATACAACAATTGAAAGCTTAAGTCCCTGCTGTTTAAAGGCTGAACTATCAAGTTTCTGTGATACAACAATTGAAACCTTCAATCCCTGCTGTTCAAAGGTTGAAAGATCAAGTTTCTGTGATACAACAATTGAAAGCTTAAGTCCCTGCTGTTCAAGAGCTGAAAGATCAAGTAAGCAATACAATAATTGAAACATTCAATCCCTGCTGTTCAAAGGTTGAAAGATCAAGTTTCTGTGATACAACAATTGAAAGCTTAAGTCCCTGCTGTTTAAAGGTTGAAAGATCAAGTTTCAATGGTACAACAATTGAAAGCTTAAGTCCCTGCGGTTTAAAGGTTGAAAGATCAAGTGTCAATAATACAACAATTAAAAGCTTAAATCCCTGCTGTTTAAAGGTTGAAAGATCAAGTTTCAATGGTACAACAATTGCAAGCCCGAGATTTAGCAACAAACCAAGCTGGTGGACAGAGTTTTAGGTATAAAAAGCCAATTGACAAATTACATCTTCATGTATAATAAAAATGTATGACAGTAACGTATCCTAAAAGGTGGATTGATTTTAACAAATCCGTTTGCCCGCCAAAATGGCGAGGACATTAAAGCGGGATGACCTAGTTCCACTTTTAACAAAAATGTTTGCCCGCCGAAATAGTTGAGCATATTATGTAACGTAATATGGTTACAGTCCTAGATAGTTCATAGCCACGTACTAAACATCCAGCCATAACAAGTCCAAATCACTGATCAAATGGTTTGGTACATACAAGCGGAAAGACTTAGTTCCCACTTTGACAGATTTGTATGCCCGCGCAAATGATGGAGGCATAAAAGCGGAATAACGTAGTTCTAACCTTAATAATGTACTGTAAGTCAGACGAGAGTCTGTTAAATGTAGCTTACTTATACAATTAGATTATGTTATGGCATACTACAAAAATAACATTCTGATTATGAAATTGTTTAATACCCGAGTGTGATATTGAACTGTAGAAACAAGAAACTTACCTTAACTTAAGGGTATAGCGTAGTACTGAAGAAGGAGCATCAACGTCAAATGTACCTTCAGAAATACCGGCCTTGACATTCAGTTTGTTAGCAATAACATCGAATAACGCTATAGCGTTCGATCCAGTGTCTGTAGTCTGAACAATATAAATTGATTTGAGTTTGATGGTATGTTGAAATATGTTTTTGAACGGGATATTACTTGGAAAATTTGCAGGACATATGTTTTTGAACGGTATATTACTTGGAAAGTTTGCAGGACATATGTTTTTGAACGGGATATTACTTGGAAAGTTTGCAGGACATATGATTTTGAACGGGATATTACTTGGAAAGTTTACAGGACATATGATTTTGAACGGGATATTACTGGGAAACTTTGCAGGACATATGATTTTGAACGGGATATTACTTGGAAAGTTTGCAGGACATATGTTTTTGAACGGGATATTACTTGGAAAGTTTGCAGGACATATGTTTTTGAACGGGATATAACTTGGAAAGTTTGCAGGACATATGTTTTTGAACGGGATATTACTTGGAAAGTTTGCAGGACATATGATTTTGAACGGGATATTACTTGGAAAGTTTGCAGGACATATGATTTTGAACGGGATATTACTGGGGAACTTTGCAGGACATATGTTTTTGAACGGGATATTACTTGGAAAGTTTGCAGGACATATGATTTTGAACGGGATATTACTTGGAAAGTTTGCAGGACATATGTTTTTGAACGGGATATTACTTGACAAGTCTGTAGGACATATGATTTTGAACGGGATATTACTTGGAAAGTTTGCAGGACATATGTTTTTGAACGGGATATTACTTGGAAAGTTTGCAGGACATATGATTTTGAACGGGATATTACTGGGAAACTTTGCAGGACATATGATTTTGAACGGGATATTACTTGGAAAGTTTGCAGGACATATGTTTTTGAACGGGATATTACTTGGAAAGTTTGCAGGACATATGTTTTTGAACGGGATATAACTTGGAAAGTTTGCAGGACATATGTTTTTGAACGGGATATTACTTGGAAAGTTTGCAGGACATATGATTTTGAACGGGATATTACTTGGAAAGTTTGCAGGACATATGATTTTGAACGGGATATTACTGGGGAACTTTGCAGGACATATGTTTTTGAACGGGATATTACTTGGAAAGTTTGCAGGACATATGATTTTGAACGGGATATTACTTGGAAAGTTTGCAGGACATATGTTTTTGAACGGGATATTACTTGGAAAGTTTGTAGGACATATGATTTTGAACGGGATATTACTTGGAAAGTTTGCAGGACATATGATTTTGAACGGGATATTACTTGGAAAGTTTGCAGAACATATGATTTTGAACGGGATATTACTTGGAAAGTTTGCAAGACATATGATTTTGAACGGGATATTACTTGGAAAGTTTGCAGGACATATGATTTTGAACGGGATATTACTTGGAAACTTTGCAGGACATATGATTTTGAACGGGATATTACTGGGAAACTTTGCAGGACATATGATTTTGAATGGGGTATTACTGGGAAAGTCTGCAGGGCATATGCTTTTTAAGGGCTGCGAGTTTGAAAGTTTATTATGGATTTAATATTGAACAATGAAGGAGATATTTTAACTGTTATTAGATCTATTTATTTTATTTCTCTCCGGTGAGGAATAAAATGTCATAAAAAGAAATATACATTTTGTATAAATCATTTTAAGTATATTACCGCTGACTCAAGAGAGAAGGTATGTGTGTCTATTGTAGCCAGTGTATCGAAAGTAGCAGCAAGTGTGGCTAATTCCTGTCCGTCATAGTCATTCTCACACATCGGTATCTCTTCATCATTCAGTGGGGTAGTAAACACGGGTGCTAAGAAAATCAAATATTTAGATTTAATTGTACACACATTTGATGCCATCTAGGATCCAGAAGCATTGTGAAATACAAAAAAATGTAGGAAATAATTCATTGTTTGTCGTTATGTTCGGTGACTTACATTGACTCATGTTTTAATAATAAATCGCTTTAAGTAGTTTTAAATAGTACATCTTAGAATTACGACATACAGTACGATTTTATAAGATAATTGATTCATGTACGTATTTGTTCATATTTAATCAATGTAATTTCTACCATCACTATGGCTCACAAACAATTTCGTATTTATGGTAATTATATTAATGTTCTTACTGAGTTTGTTCACATCAGCACATTTCTCAATTTCTCAATCATTTTTAAGCAAAGTGGATGGTTAACACTTCCAAGATCATGGTAGTTTTACTTAGACTTTATGAAAATTGCACATAAATTGTCATATTTTATGCATTTGTAAAAAACGCCGTCGATCACCCGTAAATGTTGACGTTTTTGACGCAACGTTTTATGTACAAGTTTTGTGCGTAACGTCTTACAGTAGTTATTGGTGCTGTGCCCGATTTCTTTTAATACATATTATATACTGAGTACATCTAAAAACACAACACTGGATCTACTGAAAATATTCTTATCTGATAAGTGGCAGTGACTAGATGTTACTTTATTTCATTTACAATATACATGTAACATTTTATCACACGCAGCCGAACGGAACGGTGTTCGGATGTAATGTGCGGCAGAAAAAATCCTAATCAAAATGTATTTTTCAGAATCTTCGTTCGAGGTGAAGAGGCAAACATCGATTAATGATTGCTCGATTGCTTTTCCATTATCACTGATTATAACCAACAAGCTACTTTCTATCAATGCACGATGGAGTTATGAATCTGTTCTGGTGTGGTTCACGCAGAGTTACTGGTCCTGCCAGGGTGTTGTCAAACGTGGATGAACAGAACTTGGGCGATTGCGAACGGTGAACGTGTTTGTTTTTGCGTGTCTCTGAGCGCGAAGTTGTCGACGATCGACAATTAAACCGTGACACAACCACCTGTCTTGGCGACCGTCACTAGCACCCGAAAGAAGTGTTTATGCACATGTTGGAACAACCGTGGCAGCTTTATTCGGAAACCTAGTAATCTTCTGTTGTGAATTTAGTTTCGTTAGATAATGACAAACCTGATCCGAAGCAAATTGTTCCAACATGTATCATGCGTAAATAAGCACGTGCATTTTGTGATTCTCTGGAAACACGTGCTTTTACGTGCTCCGATCGATCGATAAAATTTGTATGGCCAAGTTTCTACATAGTTATGCAAAACAAATACTTGTACATTAAAAGTAAGAAAAAACTCCCGAATAAAAACTTTGCGGTTATAGATGTACTGAGTGTATAAATCGACATTTAACGACCTAAAGTCATAGGTGGCAGTATCAGTGTTTGGAAAAGAAAAAGAAAAAAATCCGTCACTGAGCTAATACACTACATGGACCGTATATATATCGATCTAAGTCCATGTACACTATCAAGGATATGTCTATGTCCAAAGATTGTGGAACATCGCATCTTACAATAGGCTTGGTTCCCAACAATTATTACGATAATTGAGCGCAGCGGGTAACCAGTGCATAAATTAAATGACACTGAGCGAAGTAAAATAACGAAAGTAACACTGTTTTGCTGTTTCGCAGTTATAAGATACAATTGAACGAGATTTTCAGTAAGAATGAATATATTATAGTTTATTCGAATGACTTGCATAGCGATTTTTCTTCAGTGCCCGTATTTTATGTTGAAACAACGAGATGCAATGTTCCACAATCTTTGGCATATAGACATATAGTACGCTTTATACCTTGATAGTATATTAGCTCTGTACGGACTTTTTTTATATATTTTTTTATTTTATTTTTTTAATCGTTTGCGGACCAAACACCGATACTGCCACCTGTGCCTGAAGTTGTTATTCTGACAATGAATATTTATTACGACTTTATTTTAAAGTGTATAGAGCTATATCGGAAGATATTTTTTTTAAAGTTTCAAAAACTGAAAAAAAATTATGCTTTCATATCCATTAGATCATTTTTGCTTCAGTTTTAACAGAAACACTCTGTGTGATTTATTGGACATGCAAAATGTCCATTTTCGTACGAAAGTGTTCTAGAACACCCTATGAAACTATGAGAATCGTCTATTTTTCGACAATTGAATCAAAGTACACGGAACCCATCCAAAGTTTTAATTTGCAATTAAGGTAGTCTAGTATCATACTAAAAACGATGCAAGTAATAATTTTGACATTGAATCACTGTTAAAATATAGCTCTATTCACTTTAAGCAGCGAATAGTTGGTCATACCCGGTCTTCCATAGTCCTTTTCTCATTACATTTATGTTTTAGACTTCTTTATTGCATTTTAAGCGAGTGTATAAAACATTAGATATAGACGTATATAATTACATAACAATTCATAATATTACATGAAAGTTTAAAATTTTTCATAATACGTTCGACTCACTCGCCTCGACTAACACCTAGGCAGCATGTAAAATCATGAACAGTTGGAAAACTCATATCTTATAAAGGTATAAAATGTATGTTTGTACGTAGGAGTAATTCTTGTTTAATTATAAGATAAATAATCACTGTGCAGTTTTAATTAGAACTAAGTCTATTTAACAATAAATATTAGTAGTCAGAGTAAATACACACAAACATAAAGTGTTGTTATTAAATGTGTACTTACCAGAAGCAACTTCGGACAAACTCACTTACATACAAGCATCTGTCAGATCACCGCACAATGTGTTCAACCAAGAACTGTGCCATCAGTTTGGGCTACCATGTTCCCGTACCATGTTCCGCTCATTGGATACCTCTCCAATCCCAACGTTCCGGTGGAATCATGAATTTGCTACTAACCGCACCAAACGTATCCGCGGAGTCATGGAATCGCTGCTTACCGCACCAAGCGTATCCGCGGAGTCATGGAATCGCTGCTATCCACGACAAACGCATCGGCGGAGTCATGAAATCGCTGCTATCCGCACCAAACATACCCGCGGTGTCATTGAATCGCTGCTAACCGCGCCTAACGCATCGGTGGAGTTATGAAATCGTTGCTAACCGCGTCAAACGCATCGGCGAAGTCATGGAATCGCTGCTAACCCCAAACGCATCGGCGGAGTCATGAAATTGCTGCTTTCCGCACCAAACGTACCCGCGGTGTCATGGAATCGCAGCTAACCGCACCTAACGCATCGGTGGAGTCATGGAATCGATGCTAACCGCACAAAACGCATCGGCGGAGTCATGAAATCGCTGCTATCCGCACCAAACGTACCCGCAGTGTTATGGAAATCGCTGCTAACCGCGTCAAACGCATCGGCGAAGTCATGGAATTGCTGCTAACTGCGCCTAACGCATCGGTGGAGTTATGAAAGCGCTGCTAACCGCGCCAAACGTATCGAAGGACATATGGAATTGTTTCTAAATAGAGTACGGTAACTGGCCTAAATGTGTATGTGCAGTTTACAGTGTAATATACATTTATGAGTTTTCACAGTATATAATACAAATACATAGTAACAATCACATAAAATACTGTAAAATCATTCATTTTCGTGGGGGTAAATTTCGTGGATTTAGTGGTTGACCTCAAGGCGAAATTAATCCCATCTAATATTGAATTTGACGCTTATATTTATTATATGAAATGCAAATTCCACGAATTTTCGTCCCATCCAAATGGTCTTTTTTACCAAAACCACGAAATTTCGTCCCGTCGAAATCAAATGATTTTACAGTAAGTTGTTACACAAAGTAATAACACATAAAAGAATGTTGGCGAGGGAGATGATACATACCCATCCTCAATGTAATGGTTAGAGTCCACTCCGTGCTCCGTGCTGGGTCACCATCGTCTGTGGCGGTAATCACCAGTGTATATGGGCTCTCTATATTTTGTAATGATTGATCGATGATAATTGACATTCCGTTGACTAGGAATGGAGTACCATCTACAATAAATAAGGTAAAGTGTTTGTTTATTATAGGGTCACCCCAATTGAAAGGGCCAGCCAATTTGACATATGATAGACACTATCTTTCATGCGCACTGTACCTCCCGGCTCCCTTCTCGTATTGCCGGGCGCCTGGCAGAAATAGGCCTACGGTAACCCTTGTTTAACTAGCTCACCAACCGGCCGCATCAGTTCTAACCCACCTTCTGTCGGGATTCGAACCTTCGACCTACCGCTCCGGGGGTGGACGCCCTAGCCACTCGGCTACGGTCGCATAACACATTTGGTGTAAATATATTCTTGTTACTCAGATAAGGAATGGAGTATCATCTACAATAAATAATACATTTGGTATACAAATTTATTACTTCTCTATAAATATAGTTATGTTGTAGCTTTAGGATCTCGAAAGTTTTAGAAGCAAATTATATAAAACTTATGTTTACTAAACAATAGTACATCCCTACTAGGAATAGGCTTGGTTTTATGCATATTTATTAATTCGTTTCTTAATTATTTGATTTCAAAATACGCCTTATAATACCATATTTTCAAAATATTCTGGACGACTTCTCTATAACTATAGTAATATTATATCTTAAGGATATCAAAATTTACAATAGGAAATGATCTAAACAGAACGTTTTCCATACGACAATACACCCCTGCGAGGAATAGGCATAATTTTATGCACGATTATTTTTTAAATTTGTAAGTATATCATTTTAAAACACGTCCATTTTTCGTGTTTTCTGTACACTTTCTTATTCCACCGCATTAGTTAAAATTATAGTAAGTTTCCAGCTTCATGATTTCAAAATGAACGATAGAAAATTGTCTAATACTAATTTGTACCGTTACACAGGAACTATCTAAATTATAATTACATTGTTCCTGCGTCAGATCACCGTCCTTGGTGTTTTAAACTAGGTCACGGGGTTGTTAAGCCTAATTTGGTCGCCGTTTTGACATGGGTTGTGTCGCCGTGCAGCGGCGCCTTGGGGAACTTGGTCGAGTATTGACTGCTTTTCAATCGATCTCGTGCAATAACTGCTATTCTATCATTTCTTTGTGAAATTGGGTCATCCTGCATTTTTTTCGTCGGGGACTTTGATTTTTGAGTCGCCCATCCGTAGGATGAGCGAGTCATTGGAATCGGTAGATTTTGTGTTGTAAGTTGGTTTTGAAATGTGGAAAATTTTGTGGGTTCAATACAATACAACACTATCGTAACTGCCTTCTGTTTTCATATGCAGTTACCGTACTTTAGCGTTGAACGATTTTCTGTCACGCACCGATTTATTCATTATATCTGCGCTCGGCAAAGTAGTTCCAATGGTTTGTCACTGCGCATGTGCAAAACGCAAAGCGAGTTATTGGAACACTGATTCTCAATAAGTAGGTCCATTTTGGTGTTCTTGTATGATGCGATACAATATGAGGTTATACAGTTTCAAACTGATGTCATTTGTTACTCTTCACATAGTTGACCACATAAAATAATTTAATTATTCTATCTGCACGAATGAACGAGATTTGTTCACATGTCGAATTTCAAACATCCGTAAGGAACTATCGCCACTGACACATTTTGTTAGAGGCGATCAGATGCAATTTTTCACATTCATGCGGTCGTATCAACATTTTAAACGTTTAAATTATAATAACTAACAACAAGCATTAAAGGAACAGTTTGTTTTTTCAAAAATCATACTGCAAATGCTGTTACACAGTACATTGTAAGCTACGTTCGTGAATGATTTTCTATGGGATTCCATTAGTGAGACCATATCACGTTGTATTTCTTTTTTAAGTTCTTCTTGATGTATGATGGGCTCGATGAAAAAAAAGCAAAACATATTCTGTAGCCTGTTCAGAACGTTATGGTTAAGAACGTAAGAAACATTATGGTTAAGAATGTAAAATACATTACAGTCGATTCGAAATTCATTGATAATTCCCGCTAAATTGTGTTAGTATAGTTTATTGGTCACTACAATGTATAGCAGATTTGCATTGGTTGAATAACCATTGTTTTGTTTACATCCATTTTCAAGTAAATAAAAAAGCACGTACATATACGTATTACTGTTATTGGCTACAAGGCAATTACTCGCTTCATCAAAGGAATAGAAGTAACACAAAACACATCAAAGATTGACAGATGTGGTCACTGTGAAAAACAAATGCAGAATGAACAATTAATGAAAACCAGTTGACAGAATGCAAAATATTGCGTGAAATAAGAACCAATGAAAATTGTACATGTAGGAAAAGCTAAATATAGAACAGGTCAAAAGTAGAAAAAACATCTGATCGATTAATTAACTGATTTTATGTTAAGATACACTAAATGGAATCCAACTTGTATCACTTCTTACTACATTTACATGGACAGTAAAGGCTCTCTGGCCACAAATTGAAGGGGAAAATATATTCATCCCATGAACATTGTATTAACCACAATGTAATCTACGTGACTTGGATAAAAGTAATTTTAATGTCATCCCAGTAACACGTTTTTGATTAGCATCATGCAGAACTTAAAATAACATACTGTCTAAAAAATGCAAAACATACTTTGTGGCCTGTTCACAAAGTTATGATTAAGATGTAAGATACATTACCCGTCTTATAAACATTGATGCTAATTGCTACTATGCTATGGAATTAGAATTGTATCATTTCTTACTACATTTACGATGACCTTAAAGGCTTTCTGGGCACAAGTTCAATGAAAAAATGTATTCATTCCATCAACATTCTAAAACATTTCTGACTTTTGATTTATGTATTCGTGCATGAATGTATGCGTGTGTGTATGAATGCTACATTACCTTTGCAATAAAATATGATTAAAAAACATTCTAAAACATGTAATATACACACAATAAATATTTTTAAAAAAACATGCATGTATAAACAAAGCCATGTCAGATGTGAAAATGTACGGTAAAACATGAAATATGCAGTGGAAATTGTATGCTTACTATGTGATGTGTGTAGATAATATTTTCTTAAAATATTTTTTTTTCAATTTTTTTTTTTGCATTTCATCAGGTCAGGGGAATTTGAAATTGCTCAGGGCAAAGTCAGTGAAATTTGGTCTGCATTTTTTAGGAAACCCTGTTATTGTTTCGCCATGAATTGAATGTAAACATGTCATGTAACACATAATAATAATGTACTGTACTAAGGGTGTACCAGCAGAAGAGAGAACGCAGGATTTAATTTCTATCCCGATACCAGTGAGAAGTGTTGGTCAATACATTCACTGCCTTCCAAACTGGTCAAATTTTATCCGTCATAGTGCATCAAAAAAAAATTGTGCCAATTTCGCGTTATTATTGAGACTGGGTGATAGTTGTGCCAGAATGTATTTAATTAGCCCGCGCAATTTTGATCCCGCCTACTTCACCCGTTTTCATTGGCCGAGTAAACAACGCGGATGAATTTATTCTACATCCGGGTCATTATCGTGGTAGCGTGGAAAGTAGGTATTCCATTGTTGCATTGCCCTGTAGCACCGCACAGTGTACGTGTGATTGTGGAATCATAATATTGTAGATCTACACTTGTTTTGCCGTGCGGGCCTGTGTGTTTGTGTGATTGATATTTTAATTCTGCAAAACAGCCGCCATGTTTTGCAATTGTTGATTCGTTCATGTTTATGTGATTATTTTGAACAAAGTTGGTTACACTAGCTGTGCCAAAAATATGCAGTAAGCCATCATATAGTGGGCGTTTGTGTGTTTGCTCTCCAATATAATTGTGAACAGTCTAGATTTTCACGTAAAAATTGCATAATTTAAAGAATTTGACCTATTTTTTTTGACACTATAATTGTCTAGGGGCGCCAGAGGCGTCGCGAGTGGGGCGGCAGGAGCGGCGGTCGCCGCCCCAATATTACGACGAGCAAAGGCAAGATTTTTTAAAAATAGATCTAGGTAACAAAATAATTTTCTAAATGAATATTTGCGATTATTTCAGTTAACAGCTACACATTGGGGAGGCAAAAAACGGCGAATGATAACACCCTGTTACATAAGTCAAGTCTTGAAGTGTGAAAATATGTCATATATTATCAAATTGACACTTGACACTTGCTGAATAACTAACTGACTCTGCCAATTGTAATTTACAGTACATGTAGTATACGTGGTCAGTAGTCAGCTGTACATCCTTTGTATCTAAAGGGCATGGTTTGCAGTAGACTACCAAAGAACTAGATATTGTGACAGGTTTGTCCAAAATGTGAACACAGTTGAAATCAAAAGTTTGATTAATTTGAATATTAACAATGTATGTTCAAGAGTTTGAGATCTAAAGATCATTACCTGGGCGACTCTCAGGGCCTTCAGTCCTTTGATTTATTGTTTCTTTGGCTTATGTATGGACATTGTTCAGTGTAGTTGCGTTGTGGTGTTTCTGATTTCTGTGCTCGGCTGGTTAGATTGAGGGCTGCTTTCCCTGTCTGATTTCCCTATACCTTCTCAATGAATCTACCGCCGAGCTTAACGGAGACATTGTAAACATATGCTGTTTTAAATAACTTACCCTTACTTTCCCAATCAGAGTACAATTCTAAAAGTTGGTACTTTTCTAACCAACCAAGTCATTTCAACATAATTCATCAGATGAAGTAAAATATTAAAAATGCAGTACTATGTTGGCCTTAATAATAAATTATTATTATTATTATACCATATTTATATAGCCCTTTTTCATGTATACACACGTTCAAAAGTGCTGTACAGTCCCGACTAATACATGTTTAAAACAATATACAATGTACATAAAATATACAAAAAACATTTTTATCAACGCTATTTAGTCTCCCATCATATCGTATCATATTGCCGAAACGAAATGCAATATTAAACTTAGGAGACATGGTATGTAGAAATACTTTGCTACAATAAGATAGTGGTGTACAACGATTTGATTATCTGTAGGGGTATTAACTGAATGTAAACCTCAACTAGGACTTAAACAGTAACCAACTTCGTTGACAGTTATTTTTTATTTTTACGTTTTGTCAGTCACATACTGTCTTCGTCAAGTATAGGTTTTAAAAATGAATTACTATTTGGGTGTAGTATTTAAAACTGACTCGACAGATTGTCATTGAGTATTATTGTGTTTACTGTCACTGGATTTCGCAGTTTTTTGCATGTTATTTGGGGTCATCCGTAAGCATTAACTGTGTGTAACTAAGTAACATTTATACAGTGTAAATACACGTTTTGTTTGTCATTGTTAAATCAGTTCTAAAGTTAAGTTCAAGTTAATGTTACTGGTGCCAGTATGGCGCATGTGCTGCATCATTTCCTTCACCAATATGTCAATTAAGACTTTGAGTGAAGTATTACATTGAAGTTGAAGTGTCCAGTCACAATAACGCCTAGTTTGGTCACTCAAAGTCACCGTTTTGACGTATCTGGATGAAGTTAGGTTTGTTAGTATAATACATTACCTGGTATGGATAACGTGACTACATCGTTGTCATCATCTGTCACAACAAACGACGTCAAGATTGTATTGCCTTAAAGATAAAACAAGCCACAGCAATTAATTAACACCATCAACCAATTAACACACTTTACACAATTAACATACTGAATATAATTAACACATTTAATGTAATTAACATATTGAATGCAATAAACACTTATATGTTGAATGCCATGAACACATTGAATGCACTGGACACAATGAACGCAGTAAACACGCTGAATGTAATTAACACGCTGAATGCAGTTAACACACCGAATATAATTAACACACCGAATACAATTAACACATTGAATGCAGTTAACACACCGAATACAATTAACACACCGAATACAATTAACACACCGAATACAATTAACACACCGAATACAATTAACACACCGAATACAATTAACACATTGAATGCAGTTAACACACCGAATACAATTAACACACCGAATACAATTAACACACCGAATACAATTAACACACCGAATACAATTAACACACCGAATACAATTAACACACCGAATACAATTAAACACACCGAATACAATTAACATACCGAATACAATTAACACACCGAATACAATTAACACGCTGAATGCAGTTAACACACCGAATACAATTAACACACCGAATACAATTAACACATTGAATGCAGTTAACACACCGAATACAATTAACACATTGAATGCAGTTAACACACCGAATACAATTAACACATTGAATGCCGTTAACACACTGAATGCAATTAACACATTGACCACAGTTAACACATTGAATGCAATTAACACATGGAATGCAATTAACACATTGAATGCAGTTAACAGACTGAATGCAATTAACATAATTAGCGCTCTTGACAAAATTAAAATAGTTGAGGTGAAAAATCAATATACGTGACGTGTAATTTTATTTCAAGTATTATAAAATCCTGCCATGTTTAGAATTGCTTAACATCACAACTACAAATATTCTTATACACCTATGTAAGTATATGTTTTATGCGTACCAAAAACGACCAGAAATTCAAAATGAAAACCAGTAACACTAATATTGTCAATCATTTTATATCTATTAATATTGTAATAATTGTCCATTCTCCTATACTAACAAATATTTATAATATCTGCCATCTGAGTAATTTTGTTATATGTGATCATGTATATATGTATGTGTATATATATGTTATTTTGTATAAACTGTTTGTATGTGATTAGGTGCTGAACGCACAAATCAAATAAACTTCTGTTCTTTTCTGTTCTTTTATATTATTTAAACACGTCTGTAAGTTACTCGTTCATTTCTTTTTAAAATAATTTCTAATGCAACTGATGTTAACTCAAGCACTTCATTTCTAGATGAAATTCTAGCAAGTGTATTTTATCATTCTACATTTTACTAAATGTCAGTTGTTGCTCACTGTTTTGACAGATATTATATAGTTAACGTTCTGTCATGAATAATTCGCTGGATTAGAATGAGAAGGTCGTAACTAAAAAATCAATATTTTGAGAAAACAAGAAAAAATGACTGGCTATCACACTTTACAAATAGTAAAACAAGCTTTTTCAACTTCAGTTTGGTCAACATGGCAACTTCCGAATTTCATGCAAATAGGCTCATTAGAAGCGCATTGTAGTGTAGATTTCAAATATACGTTAGTCTTATAAGGTCGTAAGTGGACCTTTTCAGTATAAGCCAGGGAATTGGTTTTTTGAGAAAAACATTCTTATGGTATTATACTTCCCTATATTTACTGAATGATCACAAAATGTTTTTGGAGAGTGATGTGGCTTTTCCATTGCCATAACCAATTAAAAACTTGCCTTCTTCATATGCGTCCCTTTTAACAGTAATGGTAGTGAGACTGTTTGTATCAAACTGTGGATCCGCGGAGTTCGCTGGAGCAGATCCTAAATGTTTTATGGTTATTATTCTGTCCGCAGTCCCCTCACTATTGGTGGCGCTGCAATCAAAATTGTTATTTTTATATATTTTTTGTTCATAATAATTGACACGGTGATAATGTGGTTAACACTCTCGACTACCATAGTGACAACGCATGCATACCACCAGTAATAAGGTTTCATGTCAAGTAAAATGGGATTTAAACCAAACCAATATTCGGTGCACGTGGGCATCTTTATCCAGCCTATGCAGGTAGATTTATTCATGATTTCAGAAATAGTTATTTCCGGTCAAACGTTTTCTTTCGTATCTTTCGTATTCTTATGGTTTTTAAAAATATCCTATTAAATGAAACAAACAATCTGAATCAACAAAGGGATATCCGAGGAGCCACGTGGCGTCCCGATTTAGTTCAAGGTCGTTCCTACTAAAACACTGCCATTGTATAAAATTACAATCATTAATTATTAATTAATTATAAAAAACTGCAAATTCGTGACATATTTTGCTTGCAGTAGTTTATCAACTGAATCTTGATTAGTACGACAGCTCCATTTACCACATCGTATAGTTGTAAAGGAATAACATTTGATCGTAAGTTTAAGATTTTCGTAAACTCTTTGATAAAACAGAATTACGGGATGTGTTTTTGTTTTTGCCTCAGTAGATGGAAGTCATATACCTCAAAGTGAGTATGTACGTCGTTGTTGTATCAGGAATGACATCTGGATGACACTGTAGATTATTCATGTAAGTATCCAGGTTCTGGTCAATGAAAAACAAACCAGGAGAATCCGGAACGGAATGGATACTGAAAAAAAGCAAATCATTACAAAACATCATAATCATCATGGGTCAGGTTAGGGGGGGGGGGGCGTAAGAAATTTGGTGGGTCCAGGGCATAGTCCTGCATGGGCGTAGGCGCGTCTTTCAACACTTTATTCACGGAAGCGTATTTTGGTTATATCTATATACTGATGTTTAACAACTGAGTTTATGATTCTCTGACAATTGTGTTATTACATGGTAACTGGAAGTTGATCATTTTAAGTAGGGGGAACCGGGGACATGCTCCCCCGGGAAAGTTTTCTAAACAATGGATCAATCTGGTGCATTCTGGGTGTTCTGAGATACCTTATTTGTTGTGAAACAGGACACGTTTTATTATGAAATACAGAACAGAACTTAGATTAATCGTAATGAAGTGTTTGCAGAAGTGCCCGATTTTGAGATATATGCATAATGTGAAGACGTTTATGTTAACCTTTAAGGGCTTTATATCTAATTGACAACCTCTTAAAGTAATATAGGAGGCGGGAGTATTTTTAAGTGTTACCAATATTAATGGAGTGTATAGAAACGTTTTAACGTTGCTAAAACGTGGGTGACACCTTTTCATCGATTGAAGTTACTCTGCTAGCGAAGCGATCAAAAAAAAATATTTCCAGTTAAAAGTAATATAAAAATGTTCACGTATGTTATCTTCACTGAATCATAGTTTTACAAAAACTTGCTTTACAAAATTAATGATATTTAATATCTAATTGCAAAAGTACGGGGACCAGGGAGGCATGCTCTGACGGGAAAATTTTCAAAACGAGGGACCAATCTGGTTTATTCTGGTGGTCTGAGATACCTTATTGGCTAGTAAATAGGGCATGCTTTATTACAAAACCAGACTAATTGAAGTCTTTAAAGTCTACAGTGTTTCATTCATTGTAGTGTGATCCAGTATATTGGGTACTTGTAGCATCATTTTTTGTGGATGCACCCCTTCTTCCATAGATTAAAGCTAATGTTGCGAGCGTAGCGAGCACGAAATTTTCACATTTTAATACCTTTTCACAAAGAATTAAAGGCAAATTACATATAACTAGACTATTGCAGTCAAATAAAAATCGTTACTTTGGCGATTTTAGGGGGGCGTACGCCTCCCCTTGGAACCGCCTATGATCATGTTCTCAGAGTAAGCCCTAATATCTAGTCTAGTTCCCGCTACTTAAATCTTGCATTACATTACAGTTTAAGCACGGCACAGTTCAATTAAAATGGATGCCTCTACGGATAAAACAAGATGACGGATATACATAAGTTAATATAGGAAATGTTAGACAATCCCCCATAAGCGTGTATTAACCACGTGTGCTCATCCTATTACCAACCAAGGAATGTGATTTTTGGACAGATAGGGAGGGTGTAAATACATATATTTGAAATATACAAGTACATTATTTTCTACATACGTGGGTTTATCAACACCAAATGCGGCATATGTTTCAACAATGTTGACACATGCGCCATCTTCTTTGAAGTCTTTCTCTATGACTGTAGTATCATCGCTTGGCGATGTCCAAGTAGGAGGGTCAGCCTTACACCAACTTATCAAAACTGAAATAAAAACACAATTAAAACTGCAATAAAAAGGTATGAGGAAATCAGACAGGGAATGTAGCACTCAACCTAACCAATCGAGCACAGAAATCAGAAACACCATATCACAACTACAGTGAGCAATGCCCACAAATAAGCAAGTGCAAGACCCCCCGAAACAATGCAGCATGACCCAGTTTCAAGAAGTTATAGAATAGTGGTTATTGCATGAAACGCAACATGACACTGAAATATTGCAAGTCCTTTATAGCTTGGCTATTTTGACCTGAACCTGACCTTTATGCAAACATATTTTACAAGGTTCTTGCTTTGAATGTATCAATTTCCGCTAATAAATCGTGCAATATCGGCATTTAAGATTTGTGTTTGTATTACATCTCGAGCGTCATTGATACTCCCCGATTGTGAAAACATACAATCGGTATTGTAAACGAAGGCAACATATCGACTGTTAAATTATGGTAATACTAATAAATAGGTCAGGCTTCCGAAGCCCATTTATTTATTACATCGGGAGTACATTGCCGATGCAAAATAGTATCAATGGGACAAAGGCATAAATAGTAACATTTTTATATATTTGTTTGCAATTCGAACTATTTGAGTACTGGAGTATGATAAACAGCGATATATATTATACAGTTAGTACTACACTGTACAACAGAAGCCGTGTTCCTGAGTGATGTATTGGTACATACTAGTTAGGCTGGCGATTTCGCGCCAGACTATTACAATCCTAAAAAATCAATTCCACTAAGATGAATTTACTCCCGAAACTGACAACACAGAATCTATACACTCAATGCAAATAGTTCCTCCTCGTTAACCAGTTTTGCAAGATAAGAACATTCAACTTTCCTTGTTTCATTTATTCTGTTCGATTGTAATATATTAGTTTCTTCTTGAAATGGAAGGAAATTGTATGAAATTAAAAGAAAAGGTGTTTAAAGGCGTTGATAATTATTACTACGCGTTACGAACGCGATATAGCGCATCAATGATTTTATTATGTTAAATTATTTAGGTCAACACTCTCCAACGTGATCGTGGTCGAGTGGTTAAGCATCTCGCTTAGTAATTTTCTGATGCTAAGGTCTAGCGATCGAATCACGGCGTCTCCAAATTTTTTATATTTTTAAATTTTTTATTTTTTTTTATTTTTTGTTGAGTCCAGCACTTACCTCTCTTTCGACTTAGAAAACCACTTGATGTTATATCACTTGAAAAGCTGTTGTTCCTTAGCAGTTCGCCAGCCTGTCAGTACTTTCAGTACTTTGATTTTATTTTAGTTTTTGCCTTTATTTCATATCGATAGTTCGGTGCTAACCTACGGTTACTACTTCAATGTATAGAGTCGCGTACAACAGCTTTGCACAAAGACCTCGATATGTTATAGCAGACAAACATCAAATTATATGCGTTAACCCTGTTAACAAAGTTGCTATTAAATAAAATGAATATCGCAGCCTTTTTAAATATACGAGTATGTGTTTTCGGTTCTAGCTTGACTTGAACGAGCGGTTACATCTTAAAGGTACCCAGTCACAGATCGGGCTTAACTTGTTTTTGATGTAATTTCCCTATGTACCCAAGTATCAATTTCCATAGTAGAAAGTCGATGACAACTGAGTTATCAAATATCTATAGAAATAAGAAGAATATGCAAATTATGCTTGGCATTGTGCACTCGGTGTTCCTTTTAAAAATAACACAAACGTGAACGTGGGGTTTTCCAAAAGTTCCTGGAATTTTGCTTGTTTTATTCAAAAACCATTTAACTTAAAGCTACCAACCTATGGTCCCTGTAAAATTGATTTATATTGTACAAGTATACCAAATATCATACGGATATGATTAAAATTACATAAATATAGCATTTGTAAGCACGTGTGGTAGGCATAACCGGCGCACGTTTAGAAAGACGTACGACGTCGCCCTCTCGACTAAATCATTTCATGAAGCTCTCAAACACTGTAAATCAGTTGTTCTTCGTTTCCTGTAATCAACTGTATAGTTATAATATGCAAACACACTCGTTCTGTCGATGTTTACTAAATTGTGTCGTTTATATCTCTACAAGTGGATTTTTTCTCTAATACCTATAAGCATGCATCGTCTGTCACATCACCCTGACGTCCTGTTCACTATTTACGATCTCGCGTTCGTATTCTTTTTCTTCAACTTGGCGCTTTTACACGGAACTGCGTTGTTTTTCTAACTGCATTGTTGAATTTGAGAAAATACAAAATCAACTTACCAATTAAAACGAAAACTCTAAGGCCTGACATTTTCCCAGCAGACTTCCTGCAAAAAATAAACATATATGAGTCAATATTAATTTTTGCAACATTTGAGCTCGAAGATTTTTCCCTTAAAAAAAGTATTATATTTAAAAAAAAATTTTTTCTTGCTTAAATGATGTATTGATGTATAACCTATGCTATAGCACACAAATTCAACATCAAATAATCCATATTTCATAAGGATGCTGTAAATTGTTTGACTTGGTTTGTTGAAATGTCCTTCCTGTAACGCCTTTGTATCATGTAATATATTGATCACTTATATATAAAGGTAAAAATGTTCTTGTTACTTGAAAAGAACTCGACTTATATAACATAAAAGTGCATTTGTATTTAATAAAAATGAAACGGTTAAAACATATGGCATTTTGGAGAAACATTTTAGAAAATATGCAATTTGATCGTAATTAAGTTAATCCTGGTCTTTTTAATTCTAACCTTGTTCATGAATGTTTCCCCATACTAGTAAATAATGCAGTCATATTCCTGACCAACGATTCTTTTCAATGCTCTATGAAAATAGAGATTAAAATCTAGCCAACGTTTATTGTATTTGCCTGTGACACGTTTCGCTTATATGGCTCCATAGAACATTGATTACAGTGCAGGTCCAGGATTCGTGTCAAAAAGTTGCATCTCTGTGCTGTATTAGGTAATAACAACTCAGTTTACCACTCATTTAAAAACGTTAACATAGTTTACTCTCCTTGATGATCATTACCTCCTACAATCTTTAAGCATTATAATTATGTAGGTGTACATCGATGCCCTTAAATTTATCCTTTTCAAAAGCATTATCCCACCAGTACTGTCAGTGCTTTGATTTAAGAACAAATGATCTACGTGACTTTTCCTTGCTAGAGTTTGATGTATTTTGATACAAAGAAGTTTTTCTTCTTTGGAGTTCGTAAGAACTTGATTGTTAAGAGTTATATAATAATAATAATAATAATAAAGACTTTATTTTACGAGGAAACTTATTTGACAATATACTAAACAATCAATCTTCCATAAGATCCTCAAAATTGAATCACTATGTTCAGATCTATCTTTTAGTTTTCGGTGAGATGCAACAATATACATAACTTTAATTTTTTGTGCATTTGGTAACATTGCGTTCTGTGTGCATCATTGTTCTGTGGTGTTAACTTGCTCTTGGAGGTACGATTTTTCGTCACTGAATGCTTTACCTGAAGCAGACAATGTAGTGTCATCAGCGAACATGTCGATGTTTGTGTTATTATGTTGATAGAGGGGAAGATCATTTATGTAGATAATAAAAAGTAAGGGTCCTAAAACTGATCCTTGTGGAACACCAGCATTGATAGCTTTGGCATCTGAAAACCTTTTTGAAACAGTTTGTTAAATATGAAGTGAACCAGCTAATATATTTAGATCTTAGCTTATAACACTCAGTTTCTTGAGTAGTAGTTCATGGTTAATAAGGTCAAATGCTTTAGTTATATCTAGGAACACAGTTCCAACAACATTAAGATCATTTATGGAATCAATCAAATTGTCTGTTATGTGTATGAATGTTGTCTCACATGAGTGGATTTTTCGGAAGCCTGACTGATGATTACTTATTAGATTTTTTTTTTCAAGAAAATTTTTACTTGATTTGATACATGTCTTTCAAATACTTTAGAAATAACTGGTAGGATAGAAATAGGTCTGTAGTTGTTAACTTCTGACTTTGACCCTTTTTGAATTTTGAATGCTGCTGGATATATTGACTTAGAAATGCAAATGTTAAATGCTACATTTTTATGCCATGCTATTGTATATTTGAATGTTAAAATGATCAATATGTTCCTATCAAATTGAAAGAGATATTTTTATTTGTATGTATGTTTTTCATAGTGTTTGTCAGGTGTATATGTATTTCTATTTTTTATTTTTACTGATTTGTATTCTTTTAATTGATTTGTGTTTAAGGAGAGGGAGTCCCTATATAAGCCGGGGAGATATCGGAGAGGAACAAATGGAGGGAGACCCTATATAAGCAACGGAGATTCCGAACAGGAACAAAGATAGGAAGACCCTATATAAGCCGGGGAGATACCGGACATGAACAAAGATAGGGAGACCCTATATAAGCCGGGGAGATATCGGACAGAAACAAATGGAGGGAGATACCCTATATAAGCCGGGGAGATACCGGACTGGAACAAAGAGAGGGAGACCCTATATAAGCCGGGGAGATACCGGACTGGAACAAAGAGCGGGATACCCTATATAAGCCGGGGAGATACCGGGCAGGAACAAAGAGAGGGAGACCCTATATAAGCCGGGGAGATACCGGACAGGAACAAAGAGAGGGAGGCCCTATATAAGCCGGGAAGATACCGGACAGGAACAAAGAGAGGGAGGCCCTATATAAGCAGGGGAGATACCGGACAGGAACAAAGAGAGGGAGGCCCTATATAAGCCGGGGAGATACCGGACAGGAACAAAGAGCGGGATACCCTATATAAGCAGCGGAGATACCAGACAGGAACAAAGAGAGGAGACCCTATATAAGCAGGGGAGATACCGGACAGGAACAAAGAGAGGAGACCCTATATAAGCAGGGGAGATACCGGACAGGAACAAAGAGAGGGAGACTCTATATAAGCCGGGGAGATATCGGACAGGAACAAATGGAGGGAGACCCTATATAAGCCGGGGAGATACCGGACTGGAACAAAGAGAGGGAGACTCTATATAAGCCGGGGAGATACCGGACTGGAACACAGAGAGGGAGACCCTATATAAGCCGGGGAGATACCGGACAGGAACAAAGAGCGGGATACCCTATATAAGCCGGGGGGATACCGGACAGGAACAAAGAGAGGGAGACCCTATATAAGCCGGGGGGATACCGGACAGGAACGAAGAGCGGGATACCCTATATAAGCCGGGGAGATACCGGACTGGAACAAAGAGAGGGAAACCCTAAATAAGCCAGGAAGATACCGGACAGGAACAAAGAGCGGGATACCCTATATAAGCCGGGGAGATACCGGACTGGAACACAGAGCGGGATACCCTATATAAGCCGGGGAGATACCGGACAGGAACAAAGAGAGGGAGGCCCTATATAAGCAGGGGAGATACCGGACTGGAACAAAGAGCGGGATACCCTATATAAGCCGGGGAGATACTGGACAGGAACAAAGAGAGGGAGGCCCTATATAAGCCGGGGAGATACCGGACAGGAACAAAGAGCGGGATACCCTATATAAGCCGGTGAGATACCGGACAGGAACAAAGAGAGGGAGTTCCTATATAAGCCGGGGAGATATCGGACAGGAACACAGAGAGGGAGTCTCTATATAAGCCGGGAAGATACTGGACATGAACAAAGAGCGGGATACCCTATATAAGCCGGGGAGATACCGGACAGGAACACAGAGAGGGAGTTCCTATATAAGCCGGGGAGATATCGGACAGGAACAAATGGAGGGAGACCCTATATAAGCCGGGAAGATATCGGACAGGAACAAATGGAGGGAGACTCTATATAAGCCGGGGAGATATCGGACAGGAACATATGGAGGGAGACCCTATATAAGCCGGGGAGATACCGGACAGGAACAAAGAGCGGGAGACCCTATATAAGCCGGGGAGATACCGGACAGGAACAAAGAGAGGGAGTTCCTATATAAGCTGGGGAGATACCGGACTGGAACAAAGATATGGAGACCCTATATAAGCCGGGAAGATACCGGACAGGAACAAAGAGTGGGAGGCCCTATATAAGCCGGGAAGATACCGGACTGTAGCAAAGAGAGGGAGGCCCTATATAAGCCGGGAAGATACCGGACAGGAACAAAGAGAGGGAGGCCCTATATAAACCGGGAAGATACCGGACAGGAACAAAGAGTGGGAGGCCCTATATAAGCCGGGAAGATACCGGACAGGAACAAAGAGAGGGAGGCCCTATATAAGCCGGGGAGATACCGGACAGGAACAAAGAGAGGGAGACTCTATATAAGCCGGGGAGATACCGGACAGGAACAAAGAGAGGGAGGCCCTATATAAGCCGGGGAGATACCGGACAGGAACAAATGGAGGGAGACCCTATATAAGCCGGGGAGATACCGGACAGGAGCAAAGAGAGGGAGGCCCTATATAAGCCGGGGAGATACCGGACAGGAACAAAGAGAGGGAGGCCCTATATAAGCCGGGGAGATACCGGACAGGAACAAAGAGAGGGAGGCCCTATATAAGCCGGGGAGATACCGGACAGGAACAAAGAGAGGAGACCCTATATAAGCCGGGGAGATACCGGACAGGAGCAAAGAGAAGGAGGCCCTATATAAGCCGGGGAGATACTGGACAGGAACAAAGAGAGGGAGACTCTATATAAGCCAGGGAGATACCGGACAGGAACAAAGAGAGGGAGGCCCTATATAAGCCGGGAAGATACCGGACTGGAGCAAATGGAGGGAGACCCTATATAAGCAGGGGAGATACCGGACAGGAATAAATGGAGGGAGACCCTATATAAGCCGGGGAGATACCGGACAGAAACAAAGAGCGGGAGTCCCTATATAAGCCGGGGAGATACCGAACAGGAACAAAGAGCGGGAGACCCTATATAAGCCGGGGAGATATCGGACAGGAACAAATGGAGGGAGATACCCTATATAAGCCGGGGAGATACCGGACTGGAACAAAGAGAGGGAGACCCTTTATTAGCAGGGGAGATACCCGACAGTAACAAAGAACGGGAGACCCTATATAAGCAGGGGAGATACCGGACAGGAACAAAGAGAGGGAGACCCTATATAAGCCGGGGAGATACCGGACAGGAACAAAGAGCGGGAGACCCTATATAAGCAGGTGAGATACCGGACAGGAACAAATGGAGGGAGACCCTATATAAGCAGGTGAGATACCGGAAGGAACAAATGGAGGGAGACCCTATATAAGCAGGGGAGATACCGGACAGAAACAAAGAGCGGGAGACCCTATATAAGCAGGGGAGATACCGGACAGGGACAAATTGAGGGAGACCCTATATAAGCCGGGGAGATACCAGACAGGAACAAAGAGCGGGATACCCTATATAAGCCGGGGAGATACCGGACAGGAAAAAAGAGAGGGAGACCCTATATAAGCCGGGGAGATACCAGAAAAGGAACACAGATAGGGAGACCCTATATAAGCCGGGGAGATACCGGACAGGAACAAAGAGCGGGAGACCCTATATAAGCCGGGGAGATACCGAACATGAACAAATGGAGGGAGACCCTATCTAAGCCGGGGAGATACCGGACAGGAACACAGAGAGGGAGACGGAGTTCAGCCCACTCGGGCTACAGCACCACGTGAGACCTCAGTGTGGATATAATGTTCAGAGAACTAATTACACTTATGGACATATTTCTCAGAGAACTACTCAGAATGTTTTATTAGAACTTACATGCTTTTGTTAGCATTATTTAAAACTTGTGATAGGAAGTTAATAAATTATGTAGAATTCTATACGAGTGTTTGGACTTATATTCACTCCTTGTCATACAATAGATTTGTATAGTTTATAACAGACCTGTATGGGTTTAAACAACTTACAATCACTACAATATATATTGTTGGTAATCTTGAGTAATGACGTTGAAAGTTGAACACTAAAGAACAAGCGATACATGTCTATTAAAGACGTGGACACTATGTCACGTTATCTGCTTCTCATGACAACATTATATTAAATATGTTCATGACACAGGTGTGAATGTATATCTATTGTACAATTGTAGAATTAATCACCATCTTAGTTTACTTACATTGTTAGGGTTAATTTTCCTCGGACAGTTCATTTGTCATTTCGTGACTTTAGCATATCGATGGCTTAGAACAAGAAGATCGTAACTACTAAATCGATATATTGAGAAAACAAGAGAAAACTGTCTGTAATTAACTCTTTACCTATGGGAAAACACGTTTTTAAAACTTCATTTTGGTCAACATGACAATTTCAGATTTTTATTAAAGTGGGCTCATAAGAAGCGCCTAGTGATGCTTATTCTAAATATGTATGAATCATAAAAAGGTCGTAAGTGGCACTAACGAGCTTCTAATTCTAAGCCATCGATATGACTATTACTATAGTATGTTTTATAACAACCGCTATAGGAACTCCACTTATAAGATACGTTTAGCACCAAACTATTGTGCAACAGTTTGGCTGGCGAGCGTGCTAGGATGTCAGAATGCCCACTTCACGCTGCTAGACTGCCATATCCTCGCCCATCACTATTCCAGAAACGAGGTTAAGTCGGTGTCGCCGTTTGAAAGATGGTATTTTTTCATAATCTCCACTCTTTTCAATAGCGTTTCTTCATGCCGAGTCAAATATCTAGGAACTACTTGGTAATGACATAAAAACATTTCTTCATACCAAATGTGACGTTTTTTGTCGGTTGAGCTGACTTGATCGATTGTGTCTTAAACTGTGTAACAATGGCTACGGGATTCCCTTTTGGGCAAAGACGCGTCGCACTCCTTTCTATCATCTATAATTACTTGTATAGAGCGAATTTGAATGGATCACCTGCTATGATAGTTTATGGATATAATTTCAAATTTCTAGCACGTTACTTTTGTGAACATGGTTAAGTAGTCTGAAATACATACGTGTATGAGTTAAAGGGGTAGAGCCACGAAGGGTACAAAATGGCCCAATTTCGAAATCCTGTGAAAATGATAATGTGATATCAATTGTTCAAATGTTTTTCAAAAAAGGAAGTTTTTAAAGAAATTGTTATTCAACTGTTGCCATGGCAACGGATTGAATATTTTGTAAAAAAAATGAAAAATTGCTTATATTTTCAAAATCTTTAAAAGGAAAGGAGGTGTGCGTCCATATAATCATACAAAGCAATTATACTGACATTTGTTACGATTTTTTTCACTTCGGTTGCTATGGTAACAGTTTTAAATAATGTCCAAAACGATTATTTACGAAAACTCATCAGGGTTTTTTCTGCCTAACACTTTACTTGCAGCTGCATATCGCTCGAAATAAATTCTAAGACGTTCCTCAGTATTTAACATGTCAAGTTGTTTTTAAACATTGTAACTGTAACTATAACAACGAAAACAACATTTTGCCGAAATTGTGAAAAATAAATAATTTTTCATATTTTGTAGAAAATAAGTTTTTTTTTTCATGAGAGTGTTCATACAGATTCAAAGTAACATTTTGACAGTTGTTTTTATTTGGTTACCATGGTAACTTATTTGACAAAATTTGATGCTAGGCTTCTGTTGGGATTGGTTTAGGCCTTTTAAAGAATCTTCACTATAGCTATTCCATTTTTGATTGCATTTGAACCAATTCATAACAATTACGTAGACATGAGCGATGGCTTCCATTCAGGCTTGTGACCGATATGAATATCTTATGTTGTCCTCTGTGGTTACAGTCATAAACAGTGAGAACAACAATAAACAATTGCCAATAGGATAGCGTCAGAATGAAAATGGTTTCATTTATGATTTGATTGAAAAGAAACTTGCACATATTTTCAAATTTGCTTCGCCATAAGAATATATTTGAACTAATTATGGATACTTTCTCAACTACAAATAATAAATAACGAGATACACTGGTTTGCTATAATTTATTGCTGGTTAACTTCATAACATTCTTATATGAGTGATGGTCAATTTTGTTTATACACACGTACTATAATAATGACACACTTTAAACAAATACAATATAACCTGGTTTATCCGGAACCTGATTCTACCCGAACTATGATTTAACCAGCACTGTTCGTCGGTCCCGGCAAAATGCCACTGTATTTCTATTTGAAGTACCCTAATTTTAACAGAACCTGTTTTATCCATTATCCGGCATTATTTCGCAGTCCCGATAGTTGATTGTATATAACTTGTTCGAAGATTACTCCTCCTCACTACTGGCACTAAAGACATGTGAATGGAGTTCTGCATTACAATATTAAACCTGTGGACTTAGCATATTTTGACAGCATCCAGTAGATTCAAGACTCATCAATAAGGAGCAAATCCAAATAGTTCCACCAGCGTCAACGCGTCTGAAAAGAAATAAATAACGTACAAATATATTTTTCAAAAATATGACTAGCCACATATTGGTTTAAACTTGCAAATTACACAGTTCATCGGCCGGGTAACATATTAAATACTTCGATTTTGCAGCACCAATAAAACATGTATGATATAGATATTGGTACGATAAGAAGTGTCTGAGAATTGTCTGAGTTAAGTTAGTCAACCAGTTCATTATCAGTTGTCATATCTATACTTTACACTATAGCAGCGGTCACAATTAGAGCCGTGTTGTCTACATGCTAAAACATAGGTAACACGTAGGAATCCGTGCAAGGTTACTGATCAGTGCTATCTTCGGTACATTTTTGGGAGTGCGCAGACACGTTGTAGCACATTTCATGTATGCGTCACTTTCGCTGCAATCGATGTGCGTTAGGCATATGTGTTCATCTTTTTTATATGTTCGACGTGTTCTTTCTACTGCCAACATTAAGGACAACGCTTGTTAGAACACTTCTCACCATAATTTGACAAACACCCGGAGATGGATTCATAAATCGAAACTAACAGATGAAACAGAATGATTACCTGTGAGACTGTGACGGAGCACAGTACTCTCCACAAAGTTCGCACTTTCTTTGTGTGTTGAAGAACAAAATGGATAACCTGAAAAATATGTGACTTTGTCAATGTCTATATACATTAACAAGTGTTAAACAGCTCGTTCTGCCTTAATTTAAAGCACTTAGCCACATTATTGAGTATTCAATGTGTTTTGCAATTTATACATCTCCGTGGTTCGCAAGCCGACCCGGGTTCAAATACAGATTGAGACACTCATATGCCGTTCCTTATTTCGGCAGATAGCTGATTGGCAAATAAAGTCTTTGCGTAGCAACTGTTTAAACTAAGAATAACTGCAATACCCTAGAGTTAGAGAGTCTGCTTCAAGTGTATGATCAAAGGTTGAGTCGTAACAAATAGTGTATTATTTATAAGGAAAAAATGGTGCTCAAGTCGAGCGCCGAGCCACAAGTGAACGTCATCATGACGGTTCTGAGTGGCGGTCGATAATAAGGGGGATAACTGAATTATATCTGTTCTCTAAAAAGTGTAGGGATTGTGTCCCTTGCACGACCTAAATATTTCTAAGTCATGACGTCATATATGACGCAATGAATGTCAATACAAGCATCTGGAATGTACTTTCATTTCGAGGTAAACAAACACGATTGAGAGGCAAAATAACATATATCTATTTAGGCTATTATAAAAGAAGCTGTAGTTTGGCCATTCTACCCACTGTACCCAGGAATCTCACAAGCGAATATATCACGTAGGCAAGGCATGGCTATAACTACACTGTTATGATGTCTCATCGAATTAATGCCGATGTAATAATTGTGTTTGAAAATTATTTAGTCTAGATTGGAGCCAATCATGGATGTCCGTGACACAAATCACGATCCTAGATAAATCCAACACCATGTACAAACAAACAAACGGTGTTTGTAGGCCTACACTTATGGGTAATTTCAACCTACGTAGATCCCGATATTAAGTATAATTCACAGTGGCAGTGTGACGACAGAAAATATAAACAACAACTTACCTGTTCGTTTTAATTATAGCACTCGATAACGACCAGATCATACTGCGATCGATGTCAATATTACTACAAAACCATATATTTTAATGCAGTGTTTACAAAAACATGTAATACAGCGACACTCACGCCATCTATGGAAGGGGAGAGAACTATCACTGCATGCAACGGTTAGACTGCACTAAAATAATATTGCGTGGAGAAGGATAAAGTACGATGCGAGTTTTAACCAAATATTAATTATTATTATGTTGTACCATTGTACACATGTCCGTTAATTGATTGGAAAATCCGGGGGAAATGGCGCGCGTCTATGACGTCATTTCCTTACGTTGACGTTGAAGAAATTTGATCAAAACTTACGATTTTTTTCGTTTTTGAACTTGGCGGCATTGAAGACCAGCGATGATTTTTATGTATTTGGTTGCTTTTATAGTTACAAGTCACTGGTATAAATTTAGTCGCTGGTCACCCTTGCCGCCAATACGAAAATGATGCTCAAAGTGGTAAATTTCGTAAAAAAATGCCATTTTTGTTAAAAGTGGGTGGGGTTTGGTGGCCTATGTAACAACAACAACTCGTTATTTTTAAAAAAAAATATTTTGAATGAAAGTACGATGCTTAATAAACAATAATAGCATAAAAAGCATTATGAAACAAGTACTTCACAATATGGTAAAAAGCGGGGCCGATTCCATGCCTTCGTGGCTCTACCCCTTTCACCATACAAAGTTAAGCTATAATCTTGTGTTGTAATAATTTGGATATGACTATTATACCATGTTCCAAAATATTTATTTTTTCAACGAGGCCAATCCATTTCATATCATTGTCGAAAGTAACATAGTTTTTCAAAGCAGTCAAGCGATGGCCAATATTGTCGCATCGTTAAACGGTGAACATTTGCACTGGTTGACATCGTACAGCGGATATAGCCCCCTATTTTGGACGAAAACGAAAGTAAAAGTGGTTATCGATTTCGGACGACGGTATTTTTTAACCATTATTCTGCAAATATGTATGCGATTCACTTGAAATGAACTTGTTTAGGAAGTGTAATGTTTATTTAAAGCTCCAATGTAGTTAATCATTTGCTCTGTAAGTTCGTTAACTCTTGACAGACAGCACCAGAATGTACCTCTTTCGGTGGACGGTGCAGAAAAACGTACATTTTCTTTCATCACAGCGTGTTTGTATTTAATGACTAAGATTGTGTATATCAAGGAAGTTGCTGCTTGTAAAAATAGGAGGTCATTATATTAGGGGTCCGGCATGCTCCCCGGGAACATTTTCAAAAACAGTGGGTCCAGCTGAGTGCATTCTGAGATACCTTATTTGGTATTCTTTTAACATTTTTGTTACAAAATCAAGCTAACCGAAGTTCTTGTTATTCATACTTGTTCTTGCGAAATTGCCCGGTTTTCAGATTTAACCTTATTGGGAAGGTTATTGGATACGACAAACTAGAAATCAGGAGTTATAGACGAGGACATGTGCTATAGCTTTTAAAAAGATGCGGGATAGCGTATTTTGTATACTTTTTTCACCAAGAACAAAGGGCAAATGACCTATCAGGAGACTATTCTCAATTATTAGGGGGTGAAATATATATGCCCACATGTCCTGACTTGGTAGGGTGGGATGGTTTTATTTGGTCTAGCATAGCTAAACTATTTGAACAAATAACATTTTCGTCCCCAATAATATTTTATCATAACATTATAAAAATATCACTGAACAATTTAAACAAATCAATAGTTTCGGTAAATTCGATTAGTTCTTGCCAATATAGTCAAAATAAGGTAACTAGACCCTGTACAGGACGGCTAGACCCAGTGCAGTGAAAAACTAGACTCTGTACATTAAATTTCTTAAAAAGGCTATACTCTGTACACAACGGAATGTTGTTTTTCTTCAATTACATGCTTGTTAGTGCATGTTTATTGACGAGGGTTTCAACATAGGTAAAGAACATGTCAGGTAAAAGTTTAAATCATAACAGCGTCTTGGAAAATGAATACTTTTTAGCTGCGATAAACGAAACATGTACGTTTCTTCTGCATCGTCCGCCAAAAGAGGTACATTTCGGTGCTGTTTGTCAAGAGTTAACGAACTTACAAAGCAAATGACTACATTGGAGCTTTAGATAAAGATTAAACTACCTAAATCAGTTCATTTCAAGTGAATTGCATACATATTTGCAGAATAATGGTTAAAAACTTACCGTCGTCCGAAATCGATTACCACATTTACTTTCGTTTTCGTTCAAAATAGGGGGCTATATCCGCTGTACGGTGTCTACCAGTGATTGGTCTTGAATATTTTCCATAGCCAACGGTGATAATTTTCTTCTAAAGTTTGCCAAAGTAGCTTAGTCCTAAACGATGTCAATTCATTTCAAAATTTCTAAAGTAGTTTTGTCCTATTTATCTTAAACATTTTCCAAAGGAATTTAGTCCCAACACGATGACCATTTATTTCGAACGTTTTCTAAAGCAGTTTAATCCCATTACGATGACCGTTTATTTCGAACGTTTTCTAAAGCAGTTTAGTCCCAACACGATGACCGTTTATTTCGAACGTTTTCTAAAGCAGTTTAGTCCCAACACGATGACCGTTTATTTCGAACGTTTTCTAAAGCAGTTTAATCCCAACACGATGACCGTTTATTTCGAACGTTTTCTAAAGCAGTTTAATCCCATTACGATGACCGTTTATTTCGAACGTTTTCTAAAGCAGTTTAGTCCCAACACGATGACCGTTTATTTCGAACGTTTTCTAAAGCAGTTTAATCCCATCACGATGACCGTTTATTTCGAACGTTTTCTAAAGCAGTTTAGTCCCAACACGATGACCGTTTATTTCGAACGTTTTCTAAAGCAGTTTAGTCCCAACACGATGACCGTTTATTTCGAACGTTTTCTAAAGCAGTTTAATCCCATCACGATGACCGTTTATTTCGAACGTTTTCTAAAGCAGTTTATTCCCAACACGATGACCGTTTATTTCGAACGTTTTCTAAAGCAGTTTAGTCCCAACACGATGACCGTTTATTTCGAACGTTTTCTAAAGCAGTTTAATCCCATTACGATGACCGTTTATTTCGAACGTTTTCTAAAGCAGTTTAATCCCAACACGATGACCGTTTATTTCGAACGTTTTCTAAAGCAGTTTAATCCCAACACGATGACCGTTTATTTCGAACGTTTTCTAAAGCAGTTTAATCTCATCACGATGACCGTTTATTTCGAACGTTTTCTAAAGCAGTTTAATCTCATCACGATGACCGTTTATTTCGAACGTTTTCTAAAGCAGTTTAATCCCATCACGATGACCGTTTATTTCGAACGTTTTCTAAAGCAGTTTAATCCCAACACGATGACCGTTTATTTCGAACGTTTTCTAAAGCAGTTTAATCCCATCACGATGACCGTTTATTTCGAACGTTTTCTGCAGTTTAATCCCAACACGATGACCGTTTATTTTGAACGTTTTCTAAAGCAGTTTAATCCCATCACGATGACCGTTTATTTCGAACGTTTTCCGAAGCAGTTTAGTCTCAAAACAATGACCGTTTATTTCAAACATTTTCCAAAGCAGTTTAGTCTCAAACAATGACCGTTTATTTCAAACATTTTCCAAAGCAGTTTAGTCTCAAAACAATGACCGTTTATTTCAAACATTTTCCAAAGCAGTTTAGTCTCAAAACGATGACCATTTATTTTAAACGTTTTCAAAGGGAGTTTTGTCTCAAATCGATGACCATCGGTTTCATATTGTTTTCCAAAGTAATTCAGCCTTAAATGATGACCATTGGTCTAGTACTGTTTTCAAACAATAGTTAAGACTGGTAAAAGAAGACCGTTGATCAATACGTTTTCAAAATACATGTAATTTAAAATCTAAAGCCACTAGGTATGTTTTTCCTCGATGTACTGGTGAATTTCCGATAGAAGTAAATGAGTTCGGGGGGTATCGGCGACAGCGAAAGTTATTATGACACCAACGGACCTTCCTCGAGACCACGAGGAGTCGATGTCTTCCGAGGATCATTTGATTTAAATGGAAGTTCGTCGCTCTGACAAAATGCTTAGTGGGACATAGACTTAGGCGACGGTCATTTTCCACTACGTTTTCAAAAGTAGTTCAAATTTAAACGATGACCATTTTTCACAACATGTTTCAAGATTATAGACCGTTCGGTCAATCAACTCGATTAGCCGATGTTATTAACCTAACAGTACGAGCGGTGCCCCACTATATTTGAACAGTGCTGAATGTCCAATATCTTCCATCTAACACGATTTAAATGAAATATCTTTTTTGCACAGTGAGAAGTAATGTGTCAGGCATCATATACAATAACTGTTTTGGATATTTGCAATATGGTTCCAACCGAAATTGCTGATTCTGTAGAAGATCTTGCGTTTGGCTTTTTGAAGGCCAAAAACTCACAACGAATCGCTAAGAAGAAGTTGAAGAAACATTGGTGTACCCTTTTCGTGAATAATAATCAGTACTGCTAGTCGCTAGAAGGGTAGATTTTGTCATGTTGCGCCCATAAATGAAATAACACAAAATATTAAAAAATGCCAAAAAGTGACTAATTGTTTGATAATCGTACTCATTGGGTGTATGATGACTAGGATCGACAAAATAACGAAAATGTGGTTTTCAACTAAGGTAAGAGTATCCATTGTAACTACCAAAACAGAAATTCCGCAAATATTACATGCCAAACTCCGAACATATCGGTGTTCACATGCGCAAAACACAAAAATTAAAGGGAGACAATCGTCTTTAACCATCATATATACTACAACGGAACGGTTATATCGATAACTTTGTCACCTCTGATAAGACAATACATTACCATTGAGATCCAGACTGCTATATGAGAAATATCTACGACCCCATCAAGAAGTTGACATTCGTTAAGCTGCATGACCCCGGGTTAGCAGTCTGGTTCATTACTTGTGATGTTGTTTGTTATAACTAATCAAATAGAACTAATATTTATTCTACAAACGGACAAATCAGCGCACGATAGCATGCCATTTATGTTCAAAAAGTTTTTGGACAAAATTTATCCAATCTGGCCTTCCTGGCGACAATTTCCGAAACATGGTGTTTTGGTCAAGGCCCAGCACCATACACCAACACAATCACACCATCCGGTACCTTAATAACACGTATTTCATGTTTATTGCACGGGAATAGTAAAGGCCAAAGTCAAACAACGCTGCAAACAAAGAGTTGAAATCTTAAGGTTAAAGCAACATTAATTACACTTGATAAATATTTGTTATTTACTCACCCGGATTTAATTCGTTTAAGTGTCAAAACCTGCTGTAATATTTTAAATCGTAGAAGTTCTTATCTATGTAGATAACTTTTTTTATTACATGTATTATTATTGTTATTTCAATTGTTGTTATTTCTGTTACACGCCTGTCATGTGTAACCTTTTATCATCTTGCTTCCAGCTATACCTCTTAATAGTTTAATAATTTATTATATTGTTCCTTTTTATGTTCATTGTATTCAAGACATAGTGTAGTATTACTTTTTAACCCTTTTGTCGGTTTAAATCTAGATTTTTATTTTAATATTATATAATATGAATACATGTACAATAACAATAATAATATATATACAGTGTATAAAAAAATATATGTAGTTTTATTTTTGTACTTTTCTTGTGAATAATTTTACCAGTCTCTTATAATTCTCTGTTAGAATGGTCACATAATAATGACTCTGTGATATAATATAATGTGATTGTATCTGTATATATGTGAATGAGACTTAAATAAAGAATATATATATTTACAACATTAGTCTGATTCTTTTAGTCATAAAAAAAAATAAAAAGATGCCTTTACAAATATGTGAATTTTTGGGTTCTAACTTAATTACAAATACAAAAACAATGGTTGTATATGTTAATTGACACATCGATGTATACGATTGAATAAATACTTTTCGACTATACAATGTCATGTTGAAAATATGGGATGTTCAACACTGTTCAAATATAAGTGGGGCACCTCTTGTACTATGGTGAAATGCTATTATGTCGTTATTTGCCAATAAACGTGAAAACCTTTTTTTAAACTATTCGTTATTGCAAGCAATATTTTATACACCTGTGTTAATTTAGAGTCTTTGTATGATTCATTTACTTTTTTGTATTGTCGCCTCGCAAATATTTACGTGTAGTCGTATTAATGATTCGCCGGTCATTCGCATGTACGAGTATAAAGCCTCGACAACTGTTCGCAAACGCAACGACTCGTCAGCGTTCTAACTAATGAACTAAACGACATGGTCAAATATAAGGTTTAAAACAATATGGTTTGCGATGGTAGTTCCAAACCCCAAATAACAGAATAGCGCATTAACGACCAAGCTCACGGGCATGGAGTATCCCCACATCAAATTGATATTACGCCAGAGCAGAGATCGCTCCGCCTGGTTGTTTGTCGAAGGCTTCTTGGAGAAGGTTTTCAAGTTAATCTATTGGACCATGTGATTATAATTTACCGTTAAAATTGATTTAAAGGGTATTGATTGACAACTGGCGTAATGTCAATCATGCCCTTATGTCAAAACTTTATGTAGACTAACATTTAAATCGTAATAAAATATCAGTTGTACCCGATCATCGTCCGCTAACGTACGGGGTGGTCATGTGGTTCAGTGGTAAGAGATATTGATTGCTGATCGGTTTGATCCCACATCCAGTCGGGTTTAAACAGAAACGTTTTTCGCGAGTTGCTACACTTATAATATTTCGGTTGAGAGTTTAAAAACCTACGTCTCGTGTATAATGCTTAAACATGTATCAGGCACATGAAAAAACAGGAATGATTGTGTATCATGTACTATCATCACCCAAACTAAAATGACTACTTAAAGTCACCTTTGTTTGGGGTCTAGCCCATATGCGTCCCCGTAACGAGGATAAATAAAAACATATACACAAAAGAACGGGTAAGTTTTCATACAAAAGGCAGACGACAAAATGTTATATATAAATATATCATTAATATACGAAATATGCGGTCACGCGATTCAAATGTTCAATAGAACGAAACCCGTAATTACAACAAATAACTGTCGTGTATTTGAAATCATATATTTCTAAATAAAAAATTTCTATAAAAGTTTTTATAAAATGTACCTTTCGTGTATCCAATATTTTAAGTCCAGGTGATTTTGTATTTCACTTTTAACACTATATTTGTAACATGTGTCTTCACCATCACAATCTGACATAAACTATAACTTTAGTAACGAAACGTGATATCGAACGTAAACATCAGACGGCTACACAAAATAGCAGTCATACAATATACGTAATAGTGGCGTGCTATTCAGGCTTACCCACCCATGTCTATTCAATTCGAGTTTTCTTAAGAAAACCCCACAGGTGTATAAGTACTTTAAATATAATTATGTATGCATTTTTATCGTAGATTATGAATATATTTTGCAGCTATAACAAGTGAACCTGTATGAAAATAATGTTGAATATAGCCGATTATCACATTTCAATAGAAATACGAATATGTGCACATGCCTGTATCAGATGACGATTTATGATTAAGCGATTCACTGCGCGGTGTTCCAAGTAAAGCTGCAAAAAAATAATCATATTTCGCAGAAAATATCATCGTAAACAGTATTATTTATTTATTTACCGTAATTATATACTTATAGCCATTTTTCATGTAAGCCAAACGTTCAAAAGTGCTTTACAATCATCATATGTTAGACATGGTTAAAACAATACAAGCATGTAATGGATAAAAACATGTTAGTAAAAATCAAATGAGTAAAATATAAACATTTATGGACAGTTTATAAATCAACACATTCATCCATAATTTATATGAACAAGTAAAATAATCCAAAGTTTATTTTTGAAATGATCCAGTTTGTTGCAAAAAATGTATGACCAGTCCAAACGCGCAATACGCAACAAGCCAATTCTCACTTTTCACAGTGCGACCTTACTTAAGACCATTATTAATGTTTCAAGAACAGCGTCATACCATTGCTACGAGACTCCTTCTACAAAGGTATAACCGAAGCTAACTTTAAAGAGACCCCTATTACTATAAATAAAATAAAAATAAATATTTCTTTTAGAAGTAAAGTGTGGAAAACATTATCCCACGTGATATGTGACGTATTGTTTTTACTTAGAAGGTAAGTGAAAACTTTTAAATAAAATACAAGATACTACCAAATTTTATTTATAGTCGGTTTACATATATATGTGAACATAACAAAATGACATTACCCATGTATAGCTAGTGACGGACAAAATGCATATGTAGTTTAAACGACCATTAGATTTTAAGTCTATGTCTGATTTGAACAGGATATATCGACTGGCCGCTCAAGTCATAGAGAATAAGTAGTTTCCATAAAACTTCACGTTTCAGCTAAAGGTCATAGTTTATGCTCGAAACTGACTCAACTGGTTTCGGACAAAAGCTGCGACCCATTGTACAAAGGTTTTAAGTTGAGTTCATTCTCGACTTGGTTGTCAAAGATAAAAATTGCTTTAAAATCGGTTAAAAATAAAGAAATGCGGGGTTTTTTTTTTTTTAGATAATTCAAAAGTTACTTGCATTCTTAGCCAAAAATTACGGCATATACCCCGTGTTAGGTTCACACTTGTTATATATATAATATACATGTATAAACTTATATATAAAGTCATATTATTTATTGGTAACTCAAGTTCATTCTCGACTTGGGTGTCGAAGATATGGCGTTAAAATCGGTTAAATAAAAATAGATGTTCATATAGGTTTTTTTTGTTGCGATAATTTAAAAGTTACTTGCATTCTTAGCCAAAAATACGACATACATACCTTTTGTTAGGTCCACACTGGTTATATATATATATATATATATATATATATATATATATATATATATATATATATAATATACATGTATAAAGTCATATTATTTATTGGTACTTGAGCCGTCGTGTTTACCTGATGAAACTCGAAGTATAATGCAACGAAAATTTATACTAGTATTTGATACGCATACAGTCATAGTTTTGTCATCCGCATTCCTATTTTTTTTTATTATTCGTGTTATAAATTGGGTTATACGACTTAACGACCAATTTTCGTCGAAAACATCAGTTAAAATTATTTACAGTGGCGTAACTTGCATTATTATTGAATGTTCATCACATATGACTAGTGGATCAAAAAACCAGCCATAAAATCGCTTTGCGTAAAACATGTTGGGCAATATTTTTGTCTGATCTTTTAAATGAAACCAATTATTATAAACACTCTTTTAAATTTAGTTTATGGTGCAACAAAACGAATAATTTTCTGCTAAATCAGTAAATAAATTAAAATGAAATAAACAACTTGAAATTGCATTTTGTTAAAGACAATTTTTTTTTATCTATTAACGTACTTTTAATTTTGTACAGAAACTTGCAAGTAACAGTACCATTGTAAAAGAATTTAAGAAAATGAAAATGAGTTAATAAAATTGGAAAATTTATGTTTCTCTCGGAATTTAGGTTACCTTATAGAAAATACTTGTACCAGTCTAAAAATACAACTTTTGTCATATTTTTTAAAATTCTTTTTCGATGATACAGTAACCTGTGGTTTCAGCTACATGGAAAAGGTTTTGCGGCGCGTAATTCGGACCTTCATTACGTGGTACGTTTCCCGAAAACCTGACATTACGCGTAAAGATTTTGTTCTAAATTAAACTGAAGTACAAGTACCTGTATTTTCAGTAGCCTATATTACTGTATATCCTTTAGTTATAATCTACTTCAACTGTGATGATTTTTCAGATGGTATTAAAACTCCTGCAAAAATTCAATGTTACCAGCGTACGTAGTCATTGAAAATATAAATAATTTAAATATGTGCTTATATTAAATAAGATTTGTGCAATACTATACCAAGGGTATATGATAACCGTTCAGAAATTGAGAGTACTTAAATTGTATTTTTGCAACTTTGAATACACGTAAATAGAAATGAGAGAAGCTTGGGGAGTCAAGGACGCGCAGCTCCGTGATATACGAGTGTGTTACCTATTTAAGCCAATAAGCCTTCATAATTATTTATGATGATAACTGAAAGCGGAGTCCTCTATATGATATACTGGCAATAATGATGACATCCATTGAATACAGGAGATACCCTGCTGTCCATTTAAGGCGTATAAATGATCAACTGAACGCAAATACGAGCGTATTGTACACCCGTCTCACAGCGTATAAAACAAATCACCGTATGACTTATCAGGTTACTATAAAATTCAATTTATATCATTTATTGCTATTGAAAGCACGTAAAACCTGATCACTGTGCATTGTACTAATTTTTGCCGTACTATACAATATATAGTTCAACGTGTATACGCTTGCAATTGTCGGAAATCGACTCGTTTATGAACGCAAATAATATTATAGTGTACCCGTTATTGTACCTGGAAATTGAACGAGTGAACAAGGCTTAGACAAACAACAATTGTACCAATGCATACATGTATTTACATTCGTTTTGAAGTATTTCATCCGGTAATGAATGAGCTACGGGCATGGAAAATCTAGACAATTTTTCACCTAACTATTCATTTTTTACAAAGAAAAATATAATAAAAATAAAACATTGGTTTCGAGTATTTATTATTTTGTTCATTTGTTTGGTCGTTTTTAAACTCACCTTGTAGCACCGTTGTAATTCACGCTGAAGCCGGTACATATACCACTGGACTACAGTCGCGACTCTGCTATTCACTTCACAAAGTGGTTAGTGATTAGCTCCCATGTAGCTTAAGGATATCTTACCATATAGGTCCGATTTGATCCAGGGGCGGGGTTTCCTACATATAATGTCTCATGATGGATTACATTTCTCCGACGTAACTTGGGCAAATTGGTGTGTTTTCAACATTATTTAAGCGTTTTTTAATTAATGATGTAACGTACGTTTTTGTCGTATGTTTTTCAAGGAAATTCGAGTCTCACCTTATGAACAAACGCTGTTCCGTTAGTGCTATCAGTGCTTTGATTTCAACTTGCCGCTATGAAGATGCTTATGATATTAGCGAATGTGACCACTGATCTAACGCACTGTGTATAAACGAGTCGATTCTCGGCAATTGCAATAATGAGTACACGCTTAATTATATACTACGACAGTGATCAGATTTTACAGAACAGAAAAGGACAGGACAGGACAGGACAGGACAGGACAGGACAGGACAGGACAGGACAGGACAGGACAGGACAGGACAGAACAGAACAGAACGGAACGGAACGGAACGGAACGGAACGGAACAGAACAGAACAGAACAGAACATTACTTTATTTGCTCTCGATGCTATCGCAGTGCCAATGTGCTTTCCATAGCAATAAAGGATACACGTTGAATTCTATAGTAATCCGATAAGTTATTCATACAGTGATATGGTTTATACACTGTTCTAACAACCCATATACCATCAATTTTCAGTTGCAACAATCTATTCATTATTTCGCTTTGTTGCATCTCAACAAATACACTGTTTATCCGAAACTGTTTGATATGAAATTGGAGACCTGCAAAATATCATTTCAAAGAAAATAAAAGCCTTTCAGTCATACAATATACGTAAACCTATTCAACTTCTCCCAATTTGAATGAAATGAAGCAGGCTGACAGGTACATATTCTATACAAACGACGATAAAATATCTGCAAGTAACATCAAACATGCGATATGCGCAAACAAATTGACAAAAGAAAAGCCAAGAAACTGAAGGTTTTGATAGGTACGTTTATCTCTTCAGACGGTGACGTATCTCACCACATGTGACCAGTATGATACAAGTAAAAATGTACTATCATGCTATGATAAAAACATTATTGTTCGTGACTGTTTATAAATGTTATATGATGGGGTACTGGATGAAGTACTTGTTGACTTGCCTATATAGTCCACAGGTAACTGTATCGTTGAAAACGAAAACAAAATTTTTTGAAAATTTATATTTTTCTATAAAGGTTTATTTTATCTAGATGAACCAGAATTTTAATCAATCTAAAACAAATTTTGACTATCAATATCTTCATAAACTGATCATATTCATATACAGCAATGTTTAAAGTATTTATATGCCAGATCTTGTCAGAATTGATCAAATAGTTAAAAAGTTATACTATAAAATGTAGATACTGTTCCACAGCCGATCCATATGGTGCAACACAAATCCATATGACCGTCCCTCACAATGTGTTACACCAGCGACAGTTAAAGTATACCTTTAAGCAATGGATTTTATGATATGAAGTTAATTTTTGGCTTACATTCATCCCATAACATTGTTTGTGTAAACACACATCCTTTTATAGAAAATTGGTATGCATAAAGCAGTTTTTTTATTAAAAACAAACTGCACCTCTCGAACCGGCTCGTGGATTTCTGTACAAATTGACCTTGATAGAAAAATATAAATTTTCTAAAAAAAAAATTGTTTTTGTTTTCTTTTTCAACGATACATTTACCTGTGATATAGTCAGCAGTGATAATGTATGAACTACCACTGCACTGTCCGTCTGCACAAACTGAACAGCAGTCCAACATCTGTCATGCCTACCTAGACTAATTCCTCATGTCTCATTTCCGACTCAATCTAGTAGGACCGTAGTACCAGTGTTTGTCTAACCAAACCGCTACCGAGCACTCTATGGCGCTATGCTAAGAGCCCTTGTGACCAGCAGACCGTGGCGCGGCAAATAGCTGCTGAAGCGGCCCGTTGTATAAAAATTGTATTAAAAATTAATTAATACAATGTTAAAAGGCGAGCATTGTTCGTTGCATAAACGTAGTGAAACAAATAACAAAAGTGCTCGTTAGCGCTTTAGTTAGGCAACGGTCTCCAATTTGTCCAGTCCAAAGATTATTTCAAATCGCTGTTTTCGATGTGTTACTGTTAAATTGATATCTACATGTACTTAACTTCCAGGTGTCCTTATGTCTGTTGTAGTTTCCTTCTTATTCTTGAAACTAAACACTTATTTAGGGTTAAGTGTTTAGAGGGGCTTCTAAGTATAGTTTCTCTGTACGGTCATTTCCGCATACTTCAAAATTGTAAACAAACAAAGCCAGTCCCGTGTTTGTCTAACCAAACCTCTACCGAGCACTCTATGGCGCTTTGCTAAGAGCCCTTGCGGCCAGCAGACCGTGGTGCGGCAAATAGCTGCTGAAGCGGCCCGCTGTATAAAAATTGTATTAAAAATTATATACTCATATAGTCATATCGTACTGTCGCCATCGTACTATCGCATTGTCGCCATCGTACTATCGCGTTATCGTACTGTCGTCATCGTATTATCGCATTGTCACCATCGTACTATCGCATTGTCGCCATCGTACTATCGCACTGTCGCATTGTCGTCATCGTACTGTCGCATTGTCGTCTATCGCCTTCCGGTACACATGCACACATCGTATTTTTTCCTAGATGGAGCCACTTTTAAAAATACTTTACAGGTCGGGATATAGTTTAGTCTTATTTGTTTTATTTTTAAATCAAAGATATTCAACTCAAACTTGGAAGACTTGTTCACCATCACCACCTCCACCTTACTATGAAGGCCCATAACCCTAGCTCCCCTTCTTTTGGAGTTATGCCCCCTTTATACTAGTAAAATAGCAAAAAAACAAGGTTAAAGTTTTGACAAACTTATATAACATCATTACTAACAAATATATTCAACTCAAACTTGGAATACTTGTTCACCATCACCACCTCTACCTTACTGTAAAGGCCCATAACCCTAGCATCCCTTTTATACTTGTAAAATGGGAAAAAAACAAGGTTAAAGTTTTTACAAACTTTAATAACTTCATTACTATCAAAGATATTCAACTCAAACTTGGAATACTTATTCGGAAGACGATAGACGACAATGCGACAGTACGATGACGACAATGCGACAGTGCGATAGTACGATGGCGACAATGCGATAGTACGATGGCGACAATGCGATAATACGATGACGACAGTACGATAACGCGATAGTACGATGGCGACAATGCGATAGTACGATGGCGACAGTACGATATGACTATCGCATTGTCGCCATCGTACTATCGCGTTGTCGCATTGTCGCCATCGTACTATCGCATTGTCGCCATCGTACTATCGCGTTGTCGCATTGTCGCCATCGTACTGTCGCATTGTCGCCATCGTATTATCGCATTGTCGCCATCGTACTATCGTACTATCGCATTGTCGCCCTCTGGATTTTAATGTGTAACCACGATGGCCCTAACGGTATTCCGTAGATATCATCCGCGTCGACAACTGTACTCCGTTAGTACAATGTATATGTCCAAAGTTAGATCGGTCTTGTTTATTATATAGGGGTACACAGACATTGAGTAGACACACTAGACTAGGCCCCGATCTCCCGAAGCATCTCAAGTAGAAATCTCACCTCAAATTGAGATTTTGTCCTAATCAAAAACTGAATGTGAGATAAATCTCTAGTTAGAACTCTTTAATTCACTGTAATAGACTAGGAATAGTGTTGGCTGTTTTTGATGTCAACTTATACTAGTAGTCCATCCTCACATGAAAATTATATAAATGACACTTGGCAATATTTGAGATGAGATTAAGCTCAGATTGAGATATTTCTGGTGATCGGGACCGGTTCAAAGTTTACACATACGCAGCACGGATGCAGAACCCGCTTGTGGAACATGTTCACAGAGTCATGACGTATCAGTTTTATACACGCGGTTACACGATAAGGCGATCGTCCCTAGATCAGTCCGGTTATACACTCAACCGCTTTAAAAACGCACCACTATTGAAAATAATCAAAATTTGTCAAAAATCATTTTTTGCTAAAATTAATGGTTTACAGGGTTTGTTCAGTTCATAAGCTTGACCTGATTAAAGAAAACGATTTTGTGTTCATTGGGAATACCCCGCCCAAAGAACTTTTTTCGATTTTGCACGTTTTGCACGTGCAGCTCGATCGCGTCGACCTTTGAGGTCAATATTGACTTTAGACTGTACCATGTTGGTTTACACATTGAAAAAACAACAGAAACAGTATTTGCTAATGTTATTTTTATGCTGCGAATATCTCGAATATTTGTTCGAAGGATTGTACCTTCGCTTCCAACTGAAAAGAGCATCGGTGCCTTAGCATGACGGTTCACCTGCCTCCACACAGTGATTGTGGGCTTAGAACATCGATTCCTAGCGAATGACACTGTCAAAGACCGACCTGGATGAAACAAGCTAAAGGTATTGAGCCCGAGCTATGAGGAAACATGACACAGGTTGTGCCACTGTAATTGGTTCCGCATGGCTGCACACAGTGTAAAAAGAATGTCGGGTGTCAATAAACAAGCGAAACGTACATTATTGCATTTTCATAACTTTTCTTTTCATCATGGTCAATAAAAAGAAAAATCATTTTAGTACACTTTTTAACGAGTTTTCTCTCGTTTAGAGCCGAATGTCCCAATTTTTCGTCTTCAAGCTCCTTCATAGTGTTGATTTGAGGTGCCATATAAGCACCACGGGAAATATCCTGACAGTCTGATTCTCATAACCAATATTTTAAGTTTAAATAAGGCTTGAATCCATCTTAGGTTCACATAATGCGTATATCTGGACCGCACTCGGTCGTATGGTATTAGCCAGTCAGCAAAAGCCACATAAAATTTATAATTCAAGTTAAGCTTTGCTTGGATGGTTAAACACATCACGTCGAACATAATTCTATCCTATAACGTAATTATTGTTATTCTTTAGGAGGAGAAACAACGTACATGCATCAATGTAGTGGGCTCTTATAATTGCTTTTGAAATTGTGACTTTCACTTTCACGGGTCACTGTGTTATCTATATCATAATTTATTTTAAACTCGTAATAATGGCATGAAAATCACACAACTCGTTGTGTATAGACTGAAGATAATCAATTCGAAAATAAATAACCATAGATTGACGTTTTCATCACTAAAACCGATAGTTCATATGTGGTGCGTTTTTAAAGCGGTTGAGTGTATACATACAGCGTCTGGGCAAGGCTCATCGGCGGGGAATCGTAAGAGAATAGTTCAAACATCTATTAAAAGTAGGCATGCAAAACCCGTGAAAATTTAAAATAAAACACAATTGTACGTTTCTATGTTGACATAATTATACTCTGGTAATTTTACTTCGAAGTGTTTGAAACAAAATGACGGACTAGGAAACTTAAGGAACTCGGAGTAACGTTACAAGGTTTTCCACTTTGGGATTTTAATATTGCGAAACATACTTGTAGTTTCCGTTGCAACAAACTTAGACGTTCCGTTTGAGCATGAGTTGTATGGTCGCTCTTTTGGATGCCATATTGTACCGTAAAATAATATTTGTCAGCGCAACTTCTGTCGATTAAATAAGTTTCTAATGAGGGTACGCATCGCATCGCTAATTGAAAATAGCGAGGATTACAGTTAACTCAGGTATACCCAGTTAAACCTAGATAAACACAATTTACCTGACGGACGAGGTTATGTTTACAACCGTTATCATTTATCATTGAATGGACTGTACTACTTCTTTTTTAAATAACATGTGTGCTGATGCTGTATTGTCACATGGCCTTATAATAACAACACTCTCTGTATCATTATGCACAGGTCATATACCCTATCAATAAAATATTGCTTATTGATAAATAGGGCTTGGCGACATATTAAAATAAATGAAATATATTCAATGAAAGTGAATAGATATTTCACAGTGTATTGAATGTACAGCACGAATATACATAAATATAGTAGTAGTATAATTTATATTTCAAATTTTCTATGAATGAGAAAGTTTGAAGTTAACATCAAAGTGTTTAAACGTGTTTAACGTGTATGCATATGTACATGGGGTTTGTGAATAATGGGAGTGGGCTGAAATACCAAAGTAAAAATTAAAAACTATAAATTACGTATTTTTCTTCGTTCCTCTTAGTATTTATATCAACACTCACTTATAATATAATGGCGCGGTAACGCTATAACGTATTTGGCAAACACGTTGAGCTTGTAGAAGCTGTTGGACGCAAACAACAATTACTGACTAATTGCTATACCTGGCGACATGCGTTCATCCCCGGGCCAAAACGTACTTCTACTTCTACTTCGGTACTCGTTAACATCAGCTTGGCAGACATAAATAACGAGGGTGCTTTGCATACGATAGTCGATGACCAAAAGAAAAAAAATGAGTATTTCCAAGTCTAGATGTCCGCTGGCAAAACATAGTTTTTGTTCCTGTCGTTCAAGAGAGGTTGTTGCTCATGAAATGGTCGTTATGGAGAGTGCGTTGTTACAGAGAGGTTGCTGTCAATAATCTTGTCAAGAAAAGGCCACTTTGAAAAGGCTATGTTATGTCGATATCTTAATGTATGTTATTATACATGTATATGAAAGTAAGCACTTGTCATGCTGGTCCAATAATCTTCCTCATACAGATACCACTACTCCACTAGTGTTGTTCAGTTGTAGGACTTAACTCATTGAACAATGAACACTAGACCTTAATACGAGAAATACAACAGTAAGTAATTGAGAAGTTTTATTTCAATACGATTTTTCTAGTGGCAATAAGCATACATTAAGTATTGTTAGTTTTGTAATTTGCTTGGGTCGTTTGACAATGTTACAAATGCGATTTGAATTACTTTGATATGTTTTTCAAGGATATAAAAAAATCTGATGGCATCAAGCTTTTTTATTTTAGATATTATGAATCACCATGTTTATAGATTTTAGTGTGCCGACGATTCCCTATTATCGGGTCAGTCACAGGCCTAAGAAATTATATCACAAAAAAACCGTTTGACATCCCCAATTTTTCATAAGAGAAAATGAACAGGTTTGAAACGTCTCGATCGGACACTTTCAGGAATCTCCTATTAAACGCATCAACGGGTCTGAGTATCATGGTTGCGAGTATGGTTGCGATCGGGTATTATTATGTCTCTATCACACAAAACAATCAAAATAATTACATACCTTTAATCGTATTTAATTTATAATATCAGTTACTTTCAACGATGAGTCGGTCCAGGTTGGACGCCATCGTCACGTTATTTTGATCTTCGTCAACGCTAATTGCAGTTACGTTGTTTGCTAAGAACTGCACTATACTGCGATATACTTCGGATTTGTTCTCATGTGACCATTAAACTTGTAAGCGTTTTATTTGAATTTAGTGCGGACTAGCAGTGAATGACTAAGTGTCGATATCGGATAGTTCGGTGTGACATCGGAATCCAACCCGGTCGTTGCAAACCTATCAAATATATACTATATTAAATGGATGGAAACAAATTCGGAAATATAAATTGTTGTTTTTGGTATATTTTCTTAGGCCTGTGGTCAGTGTTCGGAGTATTGAACAACATGGTGACTACAAATTACTCAATATTGTGCTCGCCATACCAAGGTGTACGGTAAACCACAATGAGGGTGGACAAGTAGGCAACTGAACTCACTCACCTGAAATATAAGTAAGTCAGCAAGGTGTGGCGCACTGAACCCGTTACCTAATTACATAAAAAATGTTGTAATATACTCATAAAGTGTATTAAATAACCGGTTTAATATTTCTTATCTGACAAAATTGAAATATTTTCATGTTAGTTTATTTATGAAGTTAAAATAATTATTTGATAATAATGAAATCCTACCGTGTCTGTCACATGTCATTTTCAATAAAGTTTTAAACATCTAATATAGTATATAAAATTCAATCAGGCGTGTTGGGTGTGAGGTTCCGATTACTAGGCGTTGATTTAACACTCGTATAGGTAAGTGTTGGCACGTATTTCACCAACCACATCAAATACTTTTCATTATTTGCGCAGCATTTTGTTTTTGTTATCTACGGAAGACTGGGTGTGACATCGCAACATTTCTTTATCTCGTTTTTGTAGCGTCGTGAAGGTCGTAATTTACAGATATGCATGACTGTTACCAAATGTATCCATGTCGCCAACCGCCGACCGGAAGTGTTCGTGTCGCCAACCGGAAGTGTTCATGTCGTTAACCGGCAGTATTCGTGTCGTTAACCGGAAGTGCTCATGTCACCCATCGGAAGTGTTCATGTCACCCATCGGAAGTGTTTATGTCACCCACCGGAAGTGTACATGTCACCCACTGGAAGTGTTCATGTCACCCATCGAAAGTGTTCATGTCACCAACAGGAAGTGGTTGTATGATAGAAATTATTTGAAGTACAGTACATATAAAATGGGTAATAAAATATGTATAACCGCAATATCTGTATTATCTTACGTTGTTTATTTTTGTTCAGGCATATCAATAACACATCTACCACATGTCATAATAAAACAGGAGTCAACAACATCGGGAGCCCGTTGCAGATCCAAGGCGTTATCGAGAGCTTTTTTGGTAGCGCTTTGCTACGTATACGCAACGACATGCGTCTGGAGCGAGCAGTATTCGCCAAAAGCATTGTATACCGTTTCTCAGCGCTAGGCGAGCGCTACCGAACTACCACTTCTGTACCGCTCGATAGCGCTTAGCTGTTTATTGGTCTGCTAGCCGCGAGCGCTTGTCGGTAGCATATAAATTTTCGCTTTTTGAAGCAAGTCGTTTCTTAGCGTAGCGCAACCGAGCGCTCGATAACACCCTGCTGATACAACGGGCTCCAGACAACTGTGGCGTTCCATAATACATTATCGATTTTAAATCAAATGTTCAAACGAAATCGTGTTATTTAACATGATTTTATTCATCTTTAAAAAAACTTAAACTTGCGTCAGATTTCGTATTCACAATTTAATAAAAACAATTTTAAGAATATTTAGTTTCCTATCTATTAGTGAGACAATGACAACACTTTTCTGGTGAATCATACTTCATACAAAGGGTCGTTTATAATTTAAAACCGAATGATGTTCAATTTTCACGATGTTTAATTAACTGCATGATTTGATACGCACAGCAACATATGACATGACAAATGTGAATGAAGTAGGTGTGTCGCACTTTCTCAATTTTTTTTTGTAAAATGAGTTGCAAAATCAATGAACCCTGAAACTTCACATCAAAGGTCTGTCCTGAATTTAGGTGTACATGTACAGTAAAACTTCGTTATTAAAGATGCGTATCGATAAGACGAGCACACGGCTTAAGTCGAGGAAATTTCAAAGTCCCGTCGATTATGCTCTACATTGTATATGAATTTATAAAATGTCTGTACTGAATTTAGGTGTTCATGTACAAGTTGATTTTTGAGGAGCAAATTTATGTGTTCATGTCTTAAAATCGAAATTTAGCTGTAACATAATAACTAGTTTATACTCCTATTATACACACTATGCAGAAGACTTTGCTTAAGTTGCGCGGATCATTCATTTCAAAAATGGTTTTAAAGAGGCATTCCCTAAAACAATATATTTTTCTCTTCTATCGCATTAAATCAGCTAAATGTACAAAATAGTATCAATTGTCATAATTTGTCAGAAGAAAGTGTGAGCAAATATGTCTCTATAATGTTAAAATTATATTTAAATCACCAGTAATAATTTATCGCTTCCAGCGATTTATTAGTATTTGGTCAAAGGTAAACAACTCGTGACTATTTTGGCTCGTTCCAGAAATATTTTTCATTCTTTTCTCGGTAATAAGTGTGGGCTTTTTGTTGAAAATTTGAGGAGTTTAAGCAATAATGATTCTCAAGTAATGTATAATATTCCTGAATCGATTTAAACGATCAAAGTTAAAGGGAACGCCTCTTTAAACATCGAAACTGGTCACAACGTGTGAGGTGTGATCAAACTATTGGAGAACCTTCTATCGGGCAATTGTCTTTAGTCAGTAAGCTCAGCAGCAAAATATTACTATTCAGACTGAGACCCCGTACACTGAAGCACGTGTAACACCCCTTTTCATTCACACAAGGGCCGCTTGACCTTCGTTTTGTAGCACTGATCTTTCGTTTGCATGGGGCATCTGTCGAAATGCCCCCTCATGAAGCCGAGAGTGTTATTAGTTTTCTTAGTGTAATTGTCCACACTAACGTTTCATGACAGTTTTCCCTCCTTGGTATTACCCCCGAATCGTGGAGATATCAAACGGAAATTAAGCTTCCGTGACACTCAACATTGCAGCTTTTACATTGACCATTGACAAGTCTGCGACGACACACACACACCAATAGTCCTGAATAAAACATAGCATTCTATCAAACTAAACCAATTCAAAATGAAATGTTTTCGTTATGCAATTGACATTACCATAATTACGCCAGTTGTCAATCAATTCCCTTTAAATCAATTTTGAAGGTAAATTTTAATCACATGGTCCAATAAATTAACTTGAAAACCTTGGTCAATAACAACCATCTCTGCTCTGGCGTTATGTCAATGGTGTTTGTGTTTATGTTTTTGGCATGTGAACATACCAAATATTTATTGTTACTTGAAGCGTTAATGCATGATTAACTTTTAGGGATATCACACAACATTATTTTACCATAAATAGTTTTATATCACGAAATCATGAAAAAAAATTTCACGTGTGTCGTCTGCTTGTATTTCAGACAACATCATGAACGCTACTTCACGACTGGGGTCTCATCTGGCAGACGAGATGTTACTTAGTCAGACGAGATATGAAATTTACATCCGGTTACTTCCGGTGATTATTTGCATGATGGTTTTGGGAGCTGTTGGAATTATGGGAAATATTTTAACAATAATATTTTACTCAATGAAGACGAAACGTTCTCCGTCACGGATTCAGATTATTTCCCTTGCCACAGCGGATTTATTAGTTTGCTTATTGATAATACCAAACATTTTAGAAATGGTCGCCAATGTTGCTCACAATCATCCATTTCTATGCAAATTCGCGCATTTTTCCGGTTTGTGGGCAATAGCTAGTTCCTGTTGGATTCTGTGGGTCATCGCTATAGACAGACATAAGAAAATCTGCAAACCGCTGGTTAAGCAAATGACGATAAAATCAACAAAGATCCTTATCGGTGGGTTAGTGGCTTTCAGTTTCTTTATAGCAGTCCGAAATTTCGCGAACTTTGACACTGTGTCTGTGAAGGTCAAAGTCACCGGAAGTAACCACACGATTAATGGAAGATTTTGCACAACCCGAGACGACGACAATTATACTTTGAGTGTTGCCATCTTCACTTTTGTTGATTTCGCTCTACTGTTAATGGTCTGGTGTACTTTAATCGTCGTGTATCCGCACATCGTCTACACGCTCGTCAAACTGAACCGAAAGAAGATAAAGATGACGTCGCAAGTATCGTCCGCGCCGAGATCTCATGAAATGCGTGATTTGAGAGAAGCAGAGCATTCTGAAACAAGTTTGGACACACAGGAGTCAGTCGAACATAAGTACAGCACTGCATGCAGTGTATCACGCGACAATATGACGTCAGACGACAATATGACATCAGACGACAATATGACATCCACTACACTTAGTCACACCCATCATCAACACATTGCCCATAGTAACGACACGCCTTCAGAATTTCTGCGGCATCGAGCACGGACTCGATTGAGGTGTCGCCGGAAGCGGAAGTTGCCTGCAGCGAAGAGTGCGCGTGAGAGGAGTATAACATTCATGATGTTGACAGTGTCCATATTGTTCGTTCTTTGTTTCTCGCCGTATTTTGTGATCAAAATCATCATGCGGCTTGTGTTGCATTCTGGGGAAGAGTTTGAGCTCGGTGTAGGAATCCAGTTTGCCCTCAGACTCGTGTATTTTAATAGTGTGTTTAATCCTGTCGCTTACTGTGTGTTCAACCCTAAATTCCGACGATATATTCAGGATAAGGTACGAAGTGTAGTGACTGCGCCGCACACGACTATCAGAAACTCGCTCCGTCTGAACGAGCGACATTATTAATATTGACCTATCTTCCTTGTAAGAGACTAATTGACACATTGGTCCTAAGTTGCTAACTAGTCCTAAGATACTCCTAACTAGTTAAGGCACTCTGCTTTTATCGTTGTTTCTTTAATCGTTTGTATCGTTGACCGTTCTTTAATCCGTCATAACGATCTCGTTATTGTATGCAAAGAAAATCGGATGTGGTCAAATGACAGGGTTGCCGACCCTCTAACATGGCATCTAATTGATCCCTATGTGGTGAGAGGGGTTGCATGCTCTAGAACGTGTAACAGAGGGCAGGGAGATTGTTTTCGTGGATGTCCCAGTATGGGATGGAACTAAGTATTTGTCAAGTATCTTAAGTCAGGCTATACAGGAATATCAACATTATCAATTACACATTGTTTAGAAGTAACTACTTCATCAGAAGTGCATTCAATTGTCAATTTGTATTTTAACAGCGTGTTCAACCCGGTAGCTTACTGTGTGTTCAACCCTAGGTCAGCTACACATGAACATCATCATTATCATTTTTACATTGTTTAGAATCATCTATTTCGTCAACATACATACCTGCCAAATGCTCCTATTTAAGTGGAGTTACTCCTATTTTCGTTGTTAATTTCTGGTTTTCCAAGTTCACCTAACTTTGAACAAAAGCATATTTGATTCGTTGTCTGATTGTCTGTCACATATTAATAAGTACTAGAATAAATACATTCCTTGTTCATGAATCTAAGTGCATCATGTGACATATTTTGCTTGATCACTCCTATTTGGGATGTAACTAGCTTGGCAGGTATGTCTCCATATAACTATCAAATGTCAAAGCTCAAATTTGTTAATCAAAAGTTGCAATTTTGTCTGAAGATATTCGAAATATTTTACAAATCTCATAAATTTAACAAATTTAGTGTATTCATTCGAACCATTGCACATCATGTACTAAATGGGTGTACTTTATAAGAGGTAACGTTACTTGTTAAATCATCGTGAAGAAAATATGCTACATTGTATTTTCGTCTATTTGAGTTTGCTATATAGATGTTAAACGAACTTGAAATAATTTCTGTAATTAAAGTATAAGATTCGGTTATACTACCGCGACCGTGCACATTTGAAGCGGGATTCAATTGAACGAGAGACAACCGAATGAAGGCGCTTGGTAGCCAGATTGTTAAAAAAGTTTGCTATAGACCCATCTCAAAAGAGAAGGAACTCGATAGGTACTGTACGCATGAACGATAGTTGTCTCATACGACAAATTAGCTGGTCCTTTCAATAGTGATGAAACTAAACGCTTGTTTCAAGTGTAACGTGAATGATTATACTATATCACGCTATGTTGAAGTAGTTGTGCACGTGGTCAAAGATATGTTAACATCAGCAGTGCATTCAATTGTCAATTTGTATTTGTAAACAAAGCTACTAATATATCGACGATAGATTATAATAAGTGTCCAACATGAGACAAGTGCTATTCCATCAATTCAGGTTCAATGTGGTTTACATATAATATACATTTAGTTTAAAGCCCCATTGTGCCACAAACGGCAATTTTCAACAAGCAAAAACTTGGTAACATATCTACTGAATGATGCATTTTGAGCATTTATGTTTAGTCCTAAAGGTGGAAACTACCAGTAGATGGAAAACAGAAAAAAAACGGACTCCAGTTGGTTTGTTTACAAAATACAAATGTAACGTACAATGAATAGTCTAAGGGAGGTCACTCGTGCAAAATTAGGATTTTGTCATCCATATAATTTTGCTCAAATGTGCTTTTTGGCATAAATTATAATTTCTACAGACGATAAAGCCATTATACATAGAACAATATCTATTGTTGACATGCACATGTGCAATTTACAGCATAGAAAATATCCATTTGACGTCCATGTGGTATGCTTTTATACTAATTTATTTAAGGTCGATTGTGAAACAAGTTTTTCCAACTTATAGCAATAACTCTCGACACCTCATTCCTGATGTTATCTATCGCCACGAGGGCATTTATTCTCACGTTTAGTGACTCGCATCTTGAATGGTACAGGGTGGTAGGTAATACCAAGTACGCCAGTAACTGGTGGCACTTTACCATCAACTTCCGGTAGTAGACGGAATGTCTTCACTATATTGCATACATACAGGAATATCTGCATGCGCGCTAAGCTTTCACCCACACACGATCTCGGTCCTAATGAAAACGGTATAAACTGTCGCGGCACAATCACATCCTTGCCATCTTCGCTCAAAAATCTCTCCGGTCGAAATACTTCCGGATCTGGCCACACGAGTGGGTCATTTAGTGTGGATGATATATTCCCTATCACCGTACAATTCTTCGGGAATAAATATCCACGAAACCGGAAGTCTTCAGAAACAGAATGTGGGAGCCCTAAAGGTCCAACCGGGGCGATTCGGAGTCCTTCTAATACTACTGCCTGTACGTATGGTAGAGCTGCCCTATGTTTGATTTCAACAATTCCATCATCAATGAGATTTTGCATTTCCTGGAACATTTTCTCCTGTATCTCGGGATGTCGTATCAGATGCAGTATGGTCCATTGTATTGTACCGGAAGTCGTGTCACTTCCGCCAGAAAGAAGATGATTTGCGGTCATTTGCATATTTTCCTCTGTAAGAGAGCTGTTCGTTCCGTTTTCCTTGTTGGACGCCATCTGTTTAGTATAAAGAGACACAAAGCTCAAACAATCGTTGTTCTCTTTTTGAGTCTGCTCTTTACCTCGTTTTATGTAATCATTGACAAAGTTCAGTAATTTAGATCTGCGGTCTAGTATCATACAAGCAGGTAAGTATGAAAGTAATGGCAAACAGCTAAACACAGCCTCTCGGATAAAGAAGTCGGTGGAAGTTCCGCGTAAGACGTTCAGACATTGAGCCAGGTCCGTGTCATCTAAGTCACATTTGTGACCGAACACAACTTGCATGGCAACATTTGATACACTCAACGTTAGGTAATGTTCCAAATCGAACGGTTCACTGTACGAACCAAGTCTACTTGTCAAATCTTCAATTTCTCCAGCTATGATACTCGAAATATGCTTACTTCTATCAGTAAAACAGATCGCATTGAGTGATTTCTGTGAGAAACCTCGTTGTTCCTTCCAGAGTGAATCATTGGTGAAAAATATACCTTTGTCGTCGTACCAATTCGATTTAGGTCTTCCTTTGAATATTGAACCTTTCTTTAGAAACGCTTCATGGATGGTCTCAAATCCGTTGAGAAATATGGTCAACTTTCCGCCGATGTACAGCCCGAATATATCACCGTACGTATGCCGTAACTTGGCTAATGTTCCTAACATATCCGTGTTTGCAAGCACGTGTATATTTCCAAGGATCGGCAGCGGATTTGGACCCGGTGGTATTCCATTCTGACGTCTTGTGAGAAAGTAAACCATCACAAATGTGGTCAAGCAAATCAAAGCTGACGTAGCATCTATAGAAGCTAATAAGTCCCTCCACAACATGATGTTAACGCTGACAAAATAATTTATAAATCAATAAAAACTTTTAAATGTATAACTTGTGGTTTACATTGTATAATTGTCACGTACGTGACAACATACATGTACGAACAAGTTTATATATAAGTGTTCAGTTTAACCTTGACATACAAAGTACAGGGTGTCAAAAAAGAAAATCTGGAGTTTCAGTGGTGATTTATCAAAGCTCTACATTTTGTTATCGCAAAGAAACGTGGCATATGTCATGTTTATACAATGATAACAACTTCCTTATTCTGGTATAGTCGATTCAATAAGTAATACTAATGAGGGAACTATCCCATTCGGAAGAATAGCGTGGTATACCGTTAACTCAGGTATACCCAGTTAAACCCAAATAAACATACTTTTACCTGTCGGAATATAGTATATTTACAACCGTTCTCATTTGACTTTGAGGGGACTTTGCATGCACGAGTACCTGTTTTAAGATTATGACTCGGATATTTGTTTTAGAAAAAGTGCCGATTTTCTAAAATAGTAACAAGTAGAGCATATAACTTTATTTTGTCTGTTACTAACAGTATACATGTACATGCATTATTATTTTGTAAAAATTCTTACGGATGTTCCAACTGCTTACACTCGTTCTTTGACCTGTTAGATTACATTAAAGATTTGCACACATGTTCAAGTTTCTTTCTTTCTTCCATTTAATTTGCAGGGCCCACTCTGGGGCATTATCGCAAATATTAGATACAGAGGTGAGATACAAGGAACCCGGGTGCGATACCCTAGCTCGTTTCGAATAGATTCCTTGGTTCTTTAACGTGCCCGGTGTAAAGCACCGATACACGCGAGACTACCCCTGGGTTACCAACCAGGATCATCTCTAGTTGGGTGGGAAACACTAAATAGCGTTTCTGAAATGACCAAGTGTCCGGGCCGAGAATCGAACCCGGGACCTCTCGATCAGCAGTCTAGCGTCTTACCACTAGACCACCGTGCCGCAAGTTATCTTTGCGATAGCAGAATATAGAGATTTGATACAGATATGTAGAACTGTAAACATTCTTTTTGAACAGCCTGTAGTTGTTCGTAAGACTATATGGATATTTAAGGATATGGGAGTGTGTAGCTTTCAGGAAGTTATAGTCTGGATGAATGAACATAAGATCAATATTGAGCGATAATTAATCACATAAAATTTCCCTTTTGTCGAAATATCTTCCGTATGGCGGATAAAGGGCCCCACATATTCATAAAAACATAAAATATGAGGTATAGTAGTTTGTTAAGTAAGTATTATACTAAGTTACAGTACTTTCAAAGTTAATCGAGAACGGGTGTCAATAATACTGTCGTCCGGCAGGTAATTAAGCTATTAGTCTATATGTTTATATCTATGTTTGATCGGGTATAAGCTATTATACGGAGTTAACGGTATTCAGCTATTCTTTCGAATGGGATAGTTCCCTCATTGGTATTACTTATAAAATCGACTGTAGTATCACATTTAGATGCACTTTATTCGCCAGTCCTGTCCTATTAAGCTTACTTGAGAAAAATCATCACCCAGTATGAACTGTGTTGATGGCAGCCTGGATGTGCAGCGTATGTCAGCATTTTCTCGCGGTATGCGATTTATAGACGAGGGAGTGGAATGGCTCGAGATCTACAGTCGGTAGCATGGACACATGTCTTAGACTTAAACTGGGCTTCACAATTTTACATTATATCATAAAGGCTTTATTTATAGAGGCAACATAGTTAGGATTTTGCCCAATCTTCCCAACGAGCCTCTCAACGTTCAAACAATGCAAAAACGGCAAATATGTGCACTTTTGATGATAACAATTATAATCAATACCTTATTGGCGTACATACATTAATTTTGTTTTCTAAAGAACGAGAAGGTCGAAACTTCAAACTCTTCAAAATATTTTGAGTAAACAGGAAAAAACTGTCTGAAAATGTCTCTTTACTTATGGTAAAACAGGCTGTTTGGTCAACATGACCGGTTCCGATTTTCATGAAAATAGTCTCATTTAGAAGCGCCTTGTGATGCTGATTTTAGATATGTATTAGTTTTGTAAGACCGTAAGTAGTACTTAATTCTCATTCTTAGCCAGCGAATTATCATAATTATATTAAATGATGTTGTTATTTCATGTATTTCATACTAGCACGGACTTGTCTCGTGATCATACCTATTCAGTTTTGGATCATAACTAATTAATTACATCCCACGCATGACACGTGCCCGCTACGATTTATTTCTCGACCATTAATTAAACCACAAAACTAAGTATTATTGTTTGATGTTAATAATGCTGACGTATACAGGACTCACTGACCCGAATTAACCGCGTACATAAAACCCAAGCAGGTACGTAGTTAGATGTATGTCTTTATTCCATATGGGTTCGAAAAGTTTGCGCTAACGGTCGGGTCATACCTTCCCAGACCCCCACCCCCGATTTCTTCGTGTTTAGTAATGACAGTGCAGTGGACATTAACGTCGTACCAATATAAACAAACAGAGGGATGAAATAAACGCAAGTACACTTGACACTCTAATGCACCAGTCAGTAATTCTGTTGCATCGACGCCCCACCCGGGGATCCTCGGTGTGATAGCCGGGGAAAGGGGCGTGTTTTTACCTTTCAGCTTCCCACACACTGCCGAGGACGTCTTTGTATTCCCCCTGGGGGCACTATTTAGTTGCCAGGGGCCGGGGAAATACCAGAGACTTTGCCAGCAGGTGCCCCCCGCAGGGTCCGGTGAAAGGGCGGGGTTTTGACAACCTAAAAGTAAAAATCCTGGCCTTTCCCCGGGGTGGGAGGGCATGAATGCAACTGACAGGTGCATAATTGGCCACCCTAAAAATATAACATAATCTTCTACATTCCATTGGTGGGTCCAAAGCTGTGTTATTTGTACACTCCACGCACTAATATATCTATATATATGTATTAATGTACTATTTTTTTTAAAATCATCCACTAATGCGTAACGGTTGGTGTGAAATGAGTTTTCTGCACGTTGGTCCGGTGCACAGCTTGTGTACTTGGTATGAAAATGTTCTCTGTCGATTGGCTTTTCTGAAAAAACAACAAATTTTGCGATAATGAGCCATGCAGAACGCGCCCAGGACTGCATACATTGAACGAATTTCTTATTGACAACGTGTTTCTACAAAAAGTAACATAATTTTTTAGACAAAGTATCTTTAGAATTTGCAATTAATCTTACATCCAATATTGACAAGAAAACATGTTGCTCGTAGTAATTTGAGCTAAAACATACGTAATTAGAAATATCGCCTAAGTTTGGTTCTACAGATAGGTAAGCTACGCACCTGTCAATTTAGTCCTAGCTCGTGACCTATACAATCAGCTGAACGGTCTATTTACGTGAATCACAAACTTAGCGCATGGTTAAATTAGGTCGAAATGCTATAAATAGATCGTCTGGTTTCCGATTTTCGCTTGACAAAAATAGAACTATCACGGAAACAACCATACACACACTGACACAGTGTGCGAAAATGCACGTGAACTAGAAATTAACTGACGTGTAGTTCTAATACGGTTGCTAAATTCGGTGGTTTTGCTACGTCAATGCCATTTTATGTGATGTTTTGCATTTTATGAATTGAAACTCGAGTGTTCAGTTGTATTTAAGAACTAGTTGGTGAAGAAAGGGAGGTTTGCAGTGAACAACAAAGACTTGATTCAGGTGAGACACTTTTGATTTTGCATTGTTGTGTATTGAAATATTGATACATTGCTTTCGATTATTGTGAATGATAGTGAAAACCAATGCTACATTTATGGTTTAATTGTATCTATTTTTTCTTAATTTATCTTTATTTCCCTGTTTTCACTATTATACAAGAATTCAATTTTACATATTGTACAGGACTGTTTATTGTACATGTACACCAAAGACCTAAATTATTGTAATTGAAGTTTTATTGATCAGAAGGGACTTTTTCTAGTCTCTGATTTTATCAATTTTACAGTGATACCTCTCCAGAGAAACCCTTCATAGAGCGACCACCTCTCTTATGCCAGGCCCGGATCCACCGGGGGGGCACAGGGGGCCCGTGCCCCCCCAGTCGGCCTCGGAGTGACCATTTTTTAAATCACTTAAATGTTAAAATCCTTAAAATATTACCAATCGATATGGCTATGGATCGATAATTTGTGACAATTACCCTTTATATTACATATTCCGGAAGCGAGGGCAATAAAATGTGCCCCCTGTTGTGTAATCTCCAGGTCCGTGTGCCCCCTATTGTGTTATCTTCAGCCTGATGTATGTTTTACAGCGTCTGAATGATGCGGATCAAGGTGTCTGTGTCCCTTGATCAATGTCACTACAGCGCTTGAATTAACATATTAAAAATTTTGTCATGAATTTGAAGAAAGTAAATTTATGATATGATTATTTGTTATAACTGATTATTTAACACTACAATTTTGATGATATCAAGCCTGTCTGGTTTTCAAAGAAAAACGTTAAAAAAAGGATTTTCATTCAAAATTGAAAAAAAATCTTCACAAGGGGCACATTTAAATTGTCTATTTTTTGTAAGTTCAAATATTTTTTCTAAAATGTAAGGACGCAATAATTTGCAAGATTTTTATTATTAAAAAAATGATCTGAATCTGTGAACAATACTGTCTAAGATAAAACTATGCATGGCCTATGTAATACACCAACCACCCCGGGGAAGGGCGATGGATAGCCGGGGGAAAAAGACCGTACATGTTTTAACCTTCCAGCTTTTTCCCCACTGCCGGGGAAAGGTTGGGAATTTTTTCTCCTAACCAATTCCTCGGGGACAGTATTTAGTTGTTAGGGGACGGGGAAATACTGGAGATTTTACTATCAGCTGTCCCCGCAGGGCCGTGGAAGGACGGGGATTTTGACAACTCAAAAGTAAAAATCCCGGCCCATCCCCGGGGTGGGGGTGGATGCATCGGACTGGTGCATAATTATTTCACTTCTGTTCTTCAAAGTGAGTATTATTTACGGGTAGTCTGGAAGATTTCTTCTAAGAATATTGTGTAATTCATGTTAGTTTTTGATGTTGTAGCAGTTCAAATTTATACGTTTACTTTTGATTTTAAAAGCTTAAAGTGCAGGAAATTGCATGATTTTAATTCAAAAAGTGAAAAATTCGTCGCCGGGAGGGGACACCCCTCCCGCACCCACCCCAACTTAGTCTTCCAAAAATGTCTTGTGCCCCCCCAGTCCGAAATTTCTGGATCCGGGCCTGTATGCATCCCATTTTTGTTCCAGACATTGATTACCACTAACTTACAGTTTACCTCTCTGCTGTACCATGGGGGTTTATACCATCCATGGACACACACTGGAAACTGTCACTAGTGGAAAGTACCTAGGAGCTACCATACATGAAAAACTGCTGTGGAACGACCATATAGATGCTACTACCAAGAAAGCGAGCAACAGCCTATCCTTCCTCAGGAGAAACCTCACCAGCTGTCCTTCAAGTATTAAAGCACAGTGCTACAAGACGCTGGTGAGGCCAATCATGGAGTACGCTTCCCCGGTTTGGGACCCCCTAGATGTGGGGCAATCTGCTAGGAGATTTTTTAATTTCTGACCTTTATCTCCATCCAGATGTGGCAACTCTAAGTCGAGATTGTTTGACTAGGGACCCCCATACCACCCGCAACATCATGGTGTTGGAAGCAGTCCAGAGACGAGCAGCCCGCTTTGTGACAGGAGACTACAGGAGAACAAGTAGCACCACCGAGATGATGGCCACTCTAGGATGGCCCCCACTACAGCAGCGCAGGGACGAAGCCAAACTGATACTTGTGTACAGAATTACACACAGCCTGGTAGAAATCCCTGCACATGTCTTCTTCCATCCAGCAGCCCTCAATACCAGAGGCCATACACTTAGGTACTTCTTACCATACTGCCGGACAGACACCTACAGACACTCCTTCTTTCCGTCGTCTATCAGACTGTGGAACCAGTTACCAGAAGCCATTGCCATGTCCCAGACCTTGGACAGCTTCAAGGCGGGACTGGTCACTCTCCACTAGACATACTTCACGATTTTATCTGTTTTTATCCGTCACCTTTGTTTACGTGCCTCACGCTCACCTTGTATATATCAAAAGTACGTCGATGCTCCAGAGTGAGCCCTGTACTTCAACGGGAAGAAGAAGAAGGGTTTCTCTGGAGAATTTGACTCTACTTATACATGTATCTATATACATGCGTGTACTATAATAATAATCCACTCAATCTTTTCAGATTATCTAATAAAGTAGACATCAAATTCTCATCATAATGGTGAAATATATCGAGGAAGCTGAGACAGTGGACACTAAACAAAGGTAAGACATTTAAAGCATGAATTGACTAACTTTACTACCTAACCATGTCAATATTGCGTAGTGGTGGAGCGTTCACTTCGAGTGCAGGAGGTCTAGGGTTTGATATTAGGATGCAATATACCAAGATGATAAAAATGGTTCTGGTAGATCACCTTTCTGCTTAACAGTGTCATGATGCTGTATTTGTATACAATGTCTCAGGGAGGATATCAACTTGGGAAGGACACTTTCAATGATGTATTTATATATATAATTATTTGTATAAATGGCAAGGGAGACAATCCAATTACTGAAATAAACTTATCTAGAAACATTATATTTACATTTATAAATGTAAAAAAAACTGCACAAAATGTTATACATATTCTAGCTCCTTTCTTAATAGACCGCCCCCTAGAAATGTTAAATTGTAAAGCATTTGATTACTGGTGGTATCAAAAATACTTTAAATTTGTTTACTTTTACAGGCCTTGCAGAAGGTACAATTTTGCCCAGAACGAGGCTAGTGGTAATGTGATACTATCACCTATAAATAACAACCAATCAGAGAACAGGACATCAAATGTCAATCAATCACAGAACAGGACATCAAATGTTAGCCAATCAGAACAGAATTATAGAACTGAAGTATGGGGTTCCGTGTATCAGGATAGATCAACATTCGTGGAGATGCATCTAGTGTAGGATTTGGCCATTACAATGGTGTAGGATTTGAATTTGACCGTATGGTGAAGAATTTGACTTCTATTGTATGGTGTAGGATCTGACTTCTACCATATGGTGTAGGATTTGACTTCTACCGTATGGTGAAGAATTTGACTTCTACCGTATGGTATAGGATTTGACTTCTACGGTATTGTGTAGGATTTGACTTCTACCATATGGTGTAGGCTTTGACTTCTACCGTATGGTGAAGGATTTGAATTTAACCGTATGGTGTAGGATTTTATCATATGGTTCGGAATTCGACCAAATGGTGTAGGACTTTGACCATATGGTGTAGGATTTGACCATATGATGTAGGATTTGATCATATGCTATAGGATTTGACCATATGGTGTAGAATTTGACCATATGGTGTTTCCAAATATACACATGGGTCTCAGTCTAGATTTTTTAGTCTATGAATTTAGTCCCAGAGTTACAGCAATGAATGAGTGGAATAGTTGAGGGACTCGAGCCTTCCAACAGTAGTCACATTCAAATAGCAGTAGGTCCATTCTGTGACCAGTATGGACATGCTTCAATCTAGTCCAATGATTAAGCAAAATATTTTATGTTTTCAATGCTAGATATTATGCTTTGTATAGAAATTTTGTTTTAAATACCAAAATTCCGCAACATATACTATTTTTGGCATTTTTTATTTTGTACATCATATAAATGGATGCTATGCCAGGTATAAACCGGTCTTTTCAATGATTGTAATATTAATGTTTCCATGTTTTAATATGGTGTTTATATGCAACAGTATTCACATTATATGGCTTCCAGAACAGATGGTCACCCTAAGTTTATCATTGAAACATTAAATCATTAATATCATATCATACCATAATAAATGTCAGTGGCTTAGAATGAGAAGGTCGTAACTACAAAATTAATATTTTGAGATAACAAGGAAAAACTGTCTGAAAAAATACCTTAGTTTTATTTCCATACTTTTTTAACAATGAACACCGGAAGCAAATATTGTTTGTTTGTTTGTTAGGCCTAACATTAAGTAGATCATGCTGTGCATTAAGTTGTTGATGTACCGGTATTCACATCCATTTTAACTGTTCTCATTCAACTTTTAATTTCTCTCTAAATGTTTATAGTGGTTAATTTGTCAAACTCACTGCATTTCATTGTTACTACTTCTGTTTTCATGAGGTTGTTGACATTTAACTTTGTTGAATTAATATTCTCAATGCTAATTTATATTTTTTTAAGTTTTCATTCATTTTTTCAATTTTTATGATGATTTATTTGTCATGCCAAGATGCGGCAGGGAACATTGATCAAAGCATGTTTGTGTCCTTCAAAATACTGTACTGTAACATGTCATATATTTGTGGATTTTAAATTCTGTGAATTTTGGTAAATTGACGGAGTTGTAATTTTACGTTTTTGAAATTTTAAAAATATTTTCGAAAAAAAATTAGAAAGAAATTGAATTTATTGTGAAGCACTCATTTCTTAACTTTCTTGAAATTCACAGTTAATAAAACTATTTTACAGTATGTTAACTTATATAGTGGTATAAAAAATGACATGTAGGTGGCTGACATTTAAAATTTAATTATTTTTTTTAATGATGGAGTTAGTTTTTAAAGCACCTTATTGTGGTTTGTTGCCATGTCTGCTTCAGTGGTCTTTGGATGGATAGGTTTACACTGAGTGAGAACGCTTAACATTTTAAATTTATTTTAACTTTTATGTTTTTATTATTTGATTGTGATACATTTTCTCATATTTTTGTGCGTTTTTTAAAACTTCATTCAGACTATGTTATCTTTGTGCAATATGTATTACGCCAGTAAATTCATAGATTGTCTTCTCTGCATTTGGCTAGTTTTCATTACTACTATTTCCTTTTTTCTGAGTAAATTACATTATATGTGTAAATTCTGGAAGTAATTTTGTAAGCAAGGGAGGTAATATCTGTGCGTCAGTAATTAACAGTGGTTGCAGTTGTTACCTCCCCTTGTTACTCTTCCTACTAAATGTACCTGGAAGGGGAAGCTTGCTGTGAGAAGCTTGATTTGGCAAGTGATCTAAAGGGTGTAATATATTGTGTTAGTTAGTAAGTAAGTAACGTCTTTATTTAACGAGGCTGACACATTCAGTTTCCCGATCTTCCATGTGGGTCTGGTTACTGTTCCTTGTGAAGAGTTTCATAACTAGGCTGTTTCGTTGAGCAGTTTGTGTTGCTGGTTCCTGTCCTTAAGCTCTAAAAAGCTACTGCAGTACAACTACTGTGATATTTAGTAGGGGAGCCAGAGTATAACCTGCTCCACGTAATAGTCGAGTGGAAAAGTCTATATATTTGTCAACATGGACCAACAGAGACTGCAAACTTCTTACTGGTTTATGGGTTTTTAATGTAATATTTATTTTATTTCCAATGAAATAGGATTTGGCAACAGACATAGCCTATATTATCCTTCTCCTTGTGTGTATCATGTTTCGGTTCCATTTATAACCTTGTACTGTTTGTCTATGTAATTCATCAATTGTAAATAATTGAAATTTCTGGTGCTATGTTTATTTGAATTCATACTAAATTATTTTAGGTGGAATGTAAGAAAAGTCAGGCAAATCATAATTTTCATTCTAGACACCTCATAACTGAAGGTATTCAACATCTCATTATAGATGGTATCCATTATCACAATGAGGGATGATCAATGTGATATTGTATGTCCTTGGTATGATCGAGGATATGCAAGAGGTTTTGTTAGCCATTGCTAATTTTCAATCGCAGGTGACTGTGTCATTATGGAGACCCTTTAAGTATAAATATCATTGCTGTAAAATCTTTTAATTTCAATTGGACAAAAATTATGGTTTTGGTGGAAAAGACCATTTGTTGGGGAAGAAATTTCAAGTATATCTGATCCACTAAGTCTTATACAATAGAAATTATTACTGGTAATATTCATGGGGATTTAGTTTTGTAGTTCAGAACATCTATGAAATTAAATATTTATGATTTTACGGTATACTGAGCGGGTCAACATGGAGATATTGTCACATGTGTGTATTCAATCAGGCATGATATGCTGGATTTAGGGATCTCAATTTATTAATTTGTGTCATATTGTACATACATGTATTTTATACTGTCTTACAAGTGTGTTTTTGTCAGTTCCAGTAATGAATATTTTACTCCTTTTGATTTAAAGAGTCCGCAAACCACGGTAAGCAATAACATCAAAATCTAAATGTTGGTAAACGAATGTTGAAAAATAATTAAAAACTGTGGAGCATTGTGAAAATTGGATGTCTTATTATGTGACATACATTTATGTCTACAAATTAAAGATGTTATAATTATCACGACATCAACTTTTTCAAATGTGTGTGCTAATGGCCTTGAACTAATCCATAATAGTTATCATTGTTTGATAGAATCGTAGTTGACATTTGTGTTATTTTGGCACTATTTTTGGCAGTTTTTTTGTAAGAAAGTAAAAAAATCAAAGATAAGGGAGGTAATAAATATTGTAGTTGTAATGGAGCTATGTAGTTTTATTGATACATTATATCGTCGCTTCCACTATAATATCCCGGACCTACAAAACACCAACTTTTCAGGAGAAGCAAAAAACTGTTTTTCGCGAAATATATATATATTCAATAACATTCATTAACATATATACATATTAAAACATTCTTTAAACAAGCTTTATTGTCAAATTGAATACACACTTGATATTTAATGAGAAATTAGCAAATTTGTTAGGTTTGGTGTTTTATAATGCGAAATTTTAGTCCAGGCATGTTATAATTAACCCGAAGCTACATGAAAATTGTAGTTCCGGACTTATATATTTATCGTCTCATATAGTTATGTCGCTTTAAAGTGTTATAAAATGCCGGACATGCATATTTTTTGCAGCTCCGGTATTTTATAAGTTTGAAATACTGACCAATGAAGATCCGGTATTATATAAAAGCGCAAAAAAGACCGTTTCTGATTGGCTTACAGTCCTGGTTATTATATGGAACGACGCGGAAAATTATATAGATACAGAAAATGAAATAAAAAAAATTTCGTAAAAATGTAGGTCCGGGATATTATAGTGGAAGCGACGATATGCTGCTTCATTTGCTCTCAAGTGGTATGCACCTATACCTGCCAAGTACTCCTATTAAAGTGGAGTTACTCCTACTAGTATTTTCATTGTTCATTTCTGGTTTTTGAAGTTCACTTAAATTTGAACAAAGGTACATTTGATTCATTTTATGATCTTCAGTCCCATATTTATAACCACTAGAAATAATACCTTCCTTGTTTATATGTCTTAATCCCTTTTAAAACACATGTATTAAGTGCTTTATCACTCCTATTTTTGGATTTAACTAGCTTGGCAGGTATGGCTGCACCGTTTATGTAGGCCTAGTTGATTCTATGAATGGTCAGTTGATTGTATATGTATACAGGTTTTACTGTAATAATGCATATATTCTATATATAATAATGTGATTGTACAAAATCAATGTACTCATTATTTTGTGCTTTTATCTAGTACTACCAATCTTATTCTTGTATAATAAATATAGTTAAACTAGTAATGTTTTTTGTTGAACATAGTTGTATGATAACTTTGTTAAGTTAAAAAGCTACCAATTTTCGATGGCTGTTTACAGCTGTTTAGCTGTTCAAGCAACCTTTGTCATTTTAACTTCCTCTAGTCATTGGGCTTCCAATGGAATATGGAAACTTAGGTTGTGTTTCCCTGTTGAGACTATTTCTCTTCTGTGGGTGTGGCAGCCTGTTGAACATCGATGTGCGGCGCAGGAATAGACACTACCCTCACCCTTGGTGGAGTGGAACATGTACCCCGGTAGGTTATTCTTGCTTAGAGAAACTTATAAGTGGTCCTGATGAGGGTTGAACCTGCGACCTCTTGATCCCCAAATGCACCCTAGCTCTAGGTTACTCTCATTCTAAGCTAGCGATATTGCCAAAGTGTCTGTAGAAAACAAACATAATGCTGTCAGAAATGTCTCATATTTTATTCGCTAATAAACATGAATGAGAAATTTAATATCGTAATTTATACAATTGAAACATACAACAAGTATAATAATCATAAATTATACAATGTTCTAATATGATCACTATAGTAAAGTAAAACAAGTTTGCTTCATCAATAAATGTAATGCAATGTAACAATGAAACCACAATCACCTATATATGTAGCAGGGTTTTTTAATAACAATGTAAGTCTTCTTACAAAGGGCAATAACTCTTGGCATTATTTTAATCCTACCTAAAATTCCTGACGGCACAATTTTTATACAGACAGAGGTAACATAGTTACACTGACGGGTAGGCTTCGGCCCAATCTTCCCGCATAACTGGTGTCTTAATTGTTAATAATAGATTTGAGATAGATTTACTTCGACATTACATGAGCATTTACATGGCAACCATAATATTAAAACATACAAATAATACTATAGCCTTGTCAAATCAACATTAAATGTCCAGGATAACACAAAAAGGATTCATTGTAATCCTTTAACATAAACTTAAACATGAATCAAGAAGGACATGCATCCATCCAGAAATTCATTATATTTTTACATGGGAGCGCATCAAAAAGCAGCACATTGGAGTTCAATTACATCTGATGCACATTGAATAAGTAAAACAATTTTGAAGTACTGTAAAATCATTTAATTTCGATGGGATGAAATTTCGTGGTTTTAGCAAAAAAAGACCATTTCAATGGGACGTTAATTCGTGGATATTGCATTTCAGGTAATAAATTCAAGGGTCAAAAGTAATATTTTTTTCGATGGGATTTGATTTTGTGGTTAAAAGTGAGCTACAAATCCATGAAATTTAATCCTTCACAAAAATTAATGATTTTACAGTATAAAGGTAACCTTGGTATAGTTCCATGTCAGGATAAGGATCATGATGTTTGTCTGATTTCCTTTCCATCTTAATTGATTTCCTATCATTACAGATCAATAATAATTTCTCCTGATTAGAGTCTATAAAGGTACAAAAAGTACATGTGGATGCATGTCACAAACAAATTAACCAGCAAATTAACCAGCTAGGATTAATTCATTGTGTATGTACGATTGCATGGTACCAGTAAACAAAGCGACATTATTGTGGTGATTTAGATTAAATTTAGATGATATGCTGCTAATTTCAAATCTACTTTGGGTTTACATCACAAATAAATCGGTTCATACCGACTGAAGTTTTATTAAGTACACGTATACCCAGGGTAGTAGATACCTCCATGCTGGTACAATAATAACTACACCAAAGAGAAATCTAACCACACAATCATAGCACTTGTTCAGTTTGTTAACAATAAATGAACTTCAGTTTTGAGGCCAATTTTACAAAAACAAAAATGTCTCGCACAAAGGGCCATAACTGCCACAAACATAATCGGACCTAACTTCTTGACAATATGCCCAACACTATCGAAATCCAACAAGTAATTAAGGAGAACAAGCATGGACAAACTTTGTGGCAGATGCACATCAAGCACAAAATGAACACTTAAGAGCAACATCTAGGAGTGTATTTACCTAGTATTTACACCTCTACTTCCTCGTTTTTTGTGAAAATTCTAAGATAAACTAGGGCAGATAACACAATAAATACAGGTCACAGGGTTATCGGTGTTTTCAGTATGAACTCCCCTTGTGATTGTGAATAACAATGTTGAGTTTCATGTGGATACCTTTGATAGTACATGTATATGAGAAATGACTCTGACAATGAACTTAACCAACACAGACATACATGATGCCATCTAAGACTGGGACGATTTCAAAATTTTGAAACCGGTTATTTGTCAGTATAAAACTGAATCAAACTGGTTAATCGGCCGCAATATTAAAAATGGTGATTCCTTCCTGACAACGATATAAAACACTTCCAACAGCTTTCAACGTTCTTATATATATGACTTAATATCCAATGTAAAAAGTATATTTTTTAAATTATTATGTTAAATACACCCACACGCAGATTTATGTATCATAGGTTATCCCTGTGCATCCAGCCTTTGTACCTGTTTGTGTAACGATAAACACATTCCAGTATAAAGCATCAAAAATATAATTTATACTGCAGTAATAAACATTGTACATTATAGTAACATTCTAGGATGTACATTGTTTTAGAACAATTAGCGGTTTTGCAAAATTGAAACCGGTTACACCTTGTAATCGAATCGTGTCCGATTAACCGAGTTATCGTCACGGTCCTAATTCTGTCAATACAAAAGCTAGACTTTTTTCTACGTCTCGCTAACAAATACTATTATACAAATTAAGCTAGTATACAATGTTGCAATGTTGAACAAGTGTAAAATATTACATAGCAATACAAGGAATGTAACAAATGCAATGTCATGTACACTTAATATTCTAACAAGTATTCTAACAGTCTTTATCAATTATGCATATATGGTTACTATAGTTACAATAGAACTTTGATGTTTCAAACAATTGTGCTCCTTTAATACTCTAAAAAAAAAAACTCAGACAGGCTATTCATGGTAAATTATTTGTCTAGTCTGATAAAACCTGAAGTTTGAGGCAACGAAGTTGTACTGTAGCAGATTGAATATAGGCCAATCCATTTAGAAATGAAAGCAGTTTTGTGATATATTGCAATATTTAGACATACCTACCAACCGAAGTACTCCTATTAAAATGGAGTTACTCCTATTTTTTCGTCGTTAAATTCTGGTTTAAAGTTCACCTAACTTTGAACAAAGATACATTTGATTAATTTTATGATGTTCTGTCCAATATATATAACCACTAGAATTATAACATTCCTTGTTTACGCATCTAAATCTCCTTGAAATCAATTTAAGTGAATCTTGATTAATCACCCCTATTTTGGATTTAACTAACTCAGCAGGTATGATTTAGATCTAGCCAAAATATCAAGGTGAAGAAATATAAAACACTCCAACTTAGCCTATTGCTCTTATTTGTCAGCTGACAAGGGCCATAATCCAAGAAGGCTATCAAAAGAAAATCGTTTGAATTAGAGAAAAGACAAATGACATCGCCACCACCCACCTGAATGCCAGCATGCCCACCGATCAAAGGACATAAAAAATGACCAGTCATTTATATCAAAGTAAAGTTATAACAATATATCATTATAAATTAAATAAAACTATTAATGACTAGAAATAGAACAAAATGCCCAGTAACAAAGTAGAATCCATAGCATTTAATTATAAATAAAGTACAATTATGACTAGAAATATTCACATAGAACAAAAGCTCCCATAATAAATGAGAATTATAACATTATATTATTATAAATTAAAGTACAGCACAGTAATGACAAGAAATATTCAAATATAACAATTATTTTTAAAAAGGTCCCGTAAGAAATTAGAATTATAACATTATTTTTATTATAAATAAAGGACAGCACAGTAATGACTAGAAATATTCAAATATAATATTACAATTATTTTTAAAAGGTCCCGTAAGAAATTAGAATTATAACATTATTGTTATTATAAATAAAGTATAGGATAGTAATGACTAGAAATATTCAAATAGAACAAAATGTCCGTAGGAAAGCAATATCATAATCATTTGTTATAAATAAACTACAGCAATGACTAATGGTTATGTGAAGATCCATAAGCTGACTTTATCAATGTATAAAATCTACCTTTGAAGCGAAAACTAAGGGCACCTGAAAGCATGATTTCTCCAATGATTAATATAACATTTTTATGCAGTCTTTTACTACACTCAAATCAACATTTTTATTAATTCCCATGACTGTTCACAGGAAAGGTACCTTTTAAGCCTAATTTCACACGTTCGCTTTATACATGCATAATTATAGCATGGGATACTACACACAGGCACCTTGACATCACGTCCAAGAATAAAATGCTGCTCTAGAGGTAACTGACAAACAGTCAGTAAACTGTAGCTGAACATTTCTCCATCTAAACCACACATTTCATACTGTATCTTATAAATGCTGGACATAGAGTTCCTGATATCTCAATATCATTGCTGTGCATAATTATCTACTTGGTCCAAATCGTTACAGCATTGAGCTATTAAATGACACATTTTTCCTCTTGCATGAGCTGTAATGCTTTTTCCTCTTGCAAGAGCTATGAAACATTTTGCTCTCGTATGAGTGGCAATGCTCTTTGTCTCTTGCATGATAAGCCGTTACGCGTTTTCTTTTTGCATGCGCTGTGACACATTTTTCTTCTTTCACATACAATGTATCATGCATAGCATATTGCTGTACATAAAACACAATAAAAGTTCAGGCATGGTAATTTGCATTCATTCTCACACCTGAAAATCCAACTTTCAAAGTCTGAAACTCTCCTTTTCAATTTTCAATATAAGCAAAATACTGACATCAGATTAAGGCCTGTAAAATACCAGACCAGACATATAGATTCATGATTAACAAAAACATATTAAAAGTAAACTTGGACTCATTCCATCACAAACTTAGAAGAAGGCTTTATAAATCATGTGGGTGGTGGTTTAAACCTTTATAAATCAAGTGGTCGTCTATACTTTTATAAATCACATGGTCGTCTAAACCTTTATAAATCACGTAATCATCTCTACCTGTATAAATCATGTGATCATCTCTACCTTTATAAATCACATGGTCGTCTGGACCTGTATAAATCACGTGGTTGTCCGTACCTTTATAGATCATGTGGTCGTCTGTACCCGTAAAGATTGCGTAGCTCCTTCACTATTAGCTTTACTTAAAGCTTTTTTCTTAATGTCTTGTTCAACGTCTATATTAGATATTTTATGATGTGATATTGCTGAGTCACTCGTGGTTACATGTAGTCGTCTCTTATCACCTGATTCCCTGTAATACAGTAAAACTTAGTTAAGACCATGCCAGCAAAGTACTCCAATTAAAGTGGAGTTACTCCTATTTTCGTAGTTAATTTTTGGTTTCCCAAGTTAACCTAACTTTGAACAAAGGTACATTTGGTTCATTATATGATCTTCTGTCCCATATTTATAACCACTAGATCAATACATTCCTTGTTTATGCATCTAAATGATCCCTTTTAAATCATGTTTAAGTGCATCTTGTGACATGTTTCACTTTATCACTCCTATGGTGGATTTAACTAGCTTGGCAGGTTTGTCCCCAGTGACTCCTCACCTACCGTAAAATTTGCCACAATGCTAGATGTTTTTATAGCATTTGAATATTAAAACAAGAGACGTTTGTAAAAAAACCTATGCCTCCATGGCAGCCTAATAGTCAGAAATTGTAAAGGTCACAGGAACTTACTGACCTACTGACCTAAAATCAATAGGGGTCATCTACTGTTGCTGACCAACTTCTATGTAAAGTTAGAGGATTTTAGGTCAAACTGTTCTTGAGTTATTGAAGGGAAATTATTTGATCAACCGACCGACAGAGTGTACACAAGGTTTTTCTAAGATTTGACCAAATGACCCAGTTTTTGATTACCCATTACCTAGTCTCAAACTTGGCCTAGATTTCATGGAGAACAACATTCTGACCAAGTTTCATAAAGATTGGACCAAAACAGTGACCTCTGGAGTGTACACAAGGTTTTTCTAAGATTTGACCTAGTGACCTAGTTTTTAACCCTACATGACCTAGTTTCTAACTTAGCCTAGATTTTAGGAAAACAACATTCTGACCAAGTTTCATGAAGATTGGATCAAATTGATGACATCTAGAGTGAACAAAAGTTTTTTCTAAGATTTGACTTAGTGACCTTGTTTTTTACCCTTCATGACCAAGTTTCAAACATGGCCAATATTTCATGAAGAACAACGTTCTGACTAAGTTTCATGAAGATTGGATCAAAACGGTGATCTCTGGAGTGTACACAAGGTTTTTCTAAGATTTGACCTAGTGACCTAGTTTTAGACCCTACATGACCCAGTTTCAACTTTTGCCTAGAGTTCATGCAGAACATCATTCTGACCAGGTTTCATATAGATTGGATTAAATTGGTGACCTCTAGAGTGAACACAATGTTTTCTAAGATTTGGCCTAGTGACCTCGTTTTTGACCCCACATGACCCAGTCTCAAACCTGGCCTAGATTTCATGAAGAACAACATTCTGACCAAGTTTCATGAAGATTGGATCAAATTGATGACATCTAGAGGGAACAAAAGGTTTTTCTAAGATTTAACTTAGTGACCTTGTTTTTGATCCTGCATGACCAAGTTTCAAACTTGGCCAAGATTTCATTAAGAACAACTTTCTGACCAAGTTTCATGAAGATTGGATCAAAACGGTGACCCCTGGAGTGTACACACAGTTTTTCTAAGATTTGACCTAGTGACCTAGTTTTTGACCTCACATGACCAAGTTTCGAACATGGCTTAGATTTCATGGAGAACAACATTCTGACCAAGTTTCATGATGATTGGATCAAAACTGTTGCTTCTAGAGTATACAGAAGCCTTGTCACTATGTGACAGGTGAGCTAAAAACACAACTGTACAAATTACCTCCATTTTGATTGATAAAAAGGGGAGGTAATTACCAATAAAGAAAGGAAATAAAACCAATTATCTCCCCTTACAATCTTACCTTTCTCTATTGAAAGCTTGAAAGTCAGAGAAAGCTTCTTCTATTGTTTTCTGTTGGTCCTTAGCTTCCTGTAATACAAAGGAACATGCAATGAACCAGTATTTCGCTTGCTTGACGCTCAGCATTAAAGGGGATATTGCTTCTCTTGAAGACTTCCCTCATTCCCTTGTGGTGATGGATAACATCAGGAATGAGTTGTCGAGCAAAATGAAAATAAGTTCAAAAAGTTGTTTCACATTCAACCTTAAATAAATTAGTACAAACTAAGTTGTGACAATGAAGTATGACTGTTACCCGGAACTGAAATGCTGATGGTATTTTTGCAATAGAGACATAAACAGTTCCAAAGCTTCGGTTTTTTCACATCGTTTATATTACGGCCTATGGCCTTCTTCAGAACAACTGAAAACATGTAAAAACAAACTTTTAAAAATACATACATACATAATTAATCTAATTACCTAAAACAAACATACATGTACATAACACTTTATATGACACATAAATAATTATTGTAAAATCTAGATATGCTTTTCCCCCCCGTAAAATTAATAAAAAAAACGATGTGAAAAAACCGAAGCTTTTGAATTCTTATTTCCCTACGGAATATATATGAAGATAAACAGTTCCGTTTTTAATTTTTAATCTCCTAGATTTATTCTACCGACAGAGTGACAGATATCAGCAAATCAATACACCCACCCATCAAAGTGGGGGAGCATGAAAAAGGTCTAGTTGTAAGACAGATTCTCTATTAATAAGCGTACAGTTTCAGCTGGTCTAATTAGTGAAACTTTACGACATTACGTGTACACTTATGGTCGACTATATATCATTAAAATGTTGAGTCTGTCATCAACTACGACAGTTGTGCCATACTTATGTGACAAAATCGATCGAAGTTCCACATTTTCTCCTAATGAACGCCTAAAATTAGCATCTCATAGAGTCTGACTAATTATGCTAACTATGCTAATTATCGTAACGAAGGCCCAGAAATCCGAGACTAGGTGAATATCTAAATCTCAAGCCACTTAAGTAGATAAAATCTGATACTAACTACCTACTTAAGTCTGCTTAGTTATTGTTGAACGTAATTGGTCACATAATTGCATATTCATAGTCTTCATTAGTGAATGTATTCTCACAAGGTTTTCCAAATTTTCTTATTAGTAAGTTATCAACTTGTCAATCACCGACATGCTCATAGAGGTAGATTTCTTAAAGAGTACTGTGAACCAATTTACTTTCGCGAATACTGACTTTTTTCGCGTTTTTGCCGATCATTGATATATTCGGAACAATAAAATTTTGCTCCCACAATGTCCATGATAATGTTTAGGACAATTTCACGGCTAATTAGTTTTGCAAATTTCTACCACTCGGGACCTCTGCAAACATAAATTGTGCAAAATATTTTCTGGGCATTTTATTTTCTCAGTCCAAAACGAGGCATTAATTCTTGCAAACCGCAGATCAGTGTTATGTGTCTTGGTTTACAGGCTCAGGTATTATTCTTGAACAAAGTTTACCTAAACACAAAACTTTACAAAGCACACCGACGACCAGCAAGTGTCTGACAATACCACCATCTTTTTTTTCTTCAAAATATCAGATAAGCATTTGATTTATGTAACACAATTATGTCTCTTGACATTAGTGATGCAGATTTCTTCTTATGCTGCTATAAACTGTACAAATGAATCTGTTGCCGAGTAACATCTTATAATTATTTAATTATAAAAAATAATTATTTAATTATAAAAGTAACAAATTTCAAAGAAACAAATAGCAATGAATCAAGAAATGATAATGAACAAAGATTAAAACCAAATATAGTTGGTTAATAAATTATTTCAAATTAAGTTGGAAATTACGGAAAGTAATCAATTTTTTGGGGTAAATTTACAACATTAGTCGGAATTTCTAGAAAATAATCTCTATTTTTTGTGTAAATTATAAGTTGAAGTTTCCTGAAATTAATCTAGAAATAGAAAGGATTATATTTGAACTTGTGGATTTCTTCATGGAGCTGGTTTTGTACGTTGATTTGAATTCATGAGGAAAGTTAAAAAAATGCATCACAAGGTGCTTAATTCTTATGAGCCAGTTTTCATGAAAATGGAAAACAGCTTTTGTTGGCCAAACTAAAGTGGATTAAGCTCGTTTAACCATATTTTAATAAAGTGTATCTTTTGACAGATTTTTCATTTTCTCAAAATTGTGTTTTATAACTAATGACAATCTTTTTTTTTTAAAGCCAGTGATCATTTGTTATAAAGCGTTACCGGAGGGGTCACATATTTATTATTAATAGTTACCTGAGGGTTGACATGTCCGTCTGATCTTCTAGAACTTTGTTTGGCAAGACGTTTCTTCTTCTTATGTAGCGGATTGGCTTCGATAATCATCTCCTCAAGCTCATATGTTGGATCACAATTCAAATGATCTTTCTATAAATAAATCAGCATGTTTAATGTACGAGTCACGTAGGATCACAATTGAAATGATCTATCTATAAATAAACCAGCATGTTAAATGTATTAATGACATGACATTGGCAGTAGAGTCATTCATACAAATCTCATAACATGAAACCCTTTTTCAGTTGAAGGTTATGGTGGCCTATCCCTTAGATTGATTGACCCCAAAATTGAAAGGGTCATCAAATGATGATCCAAGGCCCAACAATTGTTTAGCACTTGAACAGAAATCATTTGACCTACAGAGCAGTTATCTAGAATAAACTAATATTGCAATTTTGTAGGGTGTATGAATGTGTTAGAATGACAGTAAATACTTACTGAAGGCACAAATGATGGTTTAACTTGTCTCTGTAAGACTTTGGCAAAATCTATATCTTCCATATATTTGTTCTGTTTGAGACCCGACAATGTGGATAATCTCTTCTCTGGATCCAGATGTAACAGCTGCAAATATATAATACCGTATCTTGTAAGGTCGACCATGAGCCTATGGCTACAATATACATAATAATTATCTATATGTAACAGTTTCAAATACATATCTTGATGTAACAGATGAAATTAACTTCACTTCATTATTAGTGACAGTCAAGCAGACCTTGTAGTATAGCTTGGCTATTTTGACCTGAGCCTGACCTTTAGGCAAGAATATATTACTAGGTTCTTGCTTTGAATATATCAATTTCCGCAAGCCAATCATGCGATATTGGTATTTCACATTTGTGTTTGTATTACATCTCGAGCGTCTTCGTGATACTTCCCAATTATGAAAACATACAGTCGGTGTTGTAAACGTAGGCAATGTATCGACTGTTAAATTATGCTAATCAAAAGGTCAGACTCGTGTCAAAATAGCCAAACTTTATCTCCAAATATGACTCATTTTATGTCTCAACAATGTCAACAGATATCTTCCGTGTAATGGCCTAACAATTTACAATCATACTTACATACACTTACAGTCTCACAGGAACTTCTCACACATCAATTACATAATTACTTTAAATAAACTCCAGATCAAGTTTTACCGTCAATTACGGCTTTTCTTCGTATTTATACACAACTACGCTTTAACAACGTTGAATTATAAATGTACTGCGTTTGTCACGCAATAGACTTAAGGAGTTTAAAAGGTATAAACCGACGTTATGCGATTATTTTTCTTCTAGATGAATAAGTCAAGATTCGTATATAAATGCATTAGGTCGGTCAAGCCAAAAAAATGCGATTTTAAGAGAGATTTTTGATAAATTTTGCAATTTATCATCTGGAGTTTAGTCCCTTAAATACATTGGGCCTGGTTACTTAGAGCTGCTTGTGTAATGCTGTATCTCACGAGACCATAAGTCTACAGAAATTTTAGACCTAGTAGTATCTCTTACAGACTATTCAAGTCTCATATTTCAACAATGTCAACAGACATCTTCAGTGTAATGCCAAGCCCCGGCCCCTAACAATTTACAATCATATTCAGCTGATACAATCTGGTCTCACAGCAACTTTTACACATCAATTACAAATTTACTTTGAATAAAAATTTGATATTTTCAAACCAGTTGCCTAAAATAAATCTACACTTTTGTAACAATTTATTAAATATAGGTCAAGCAAAAATCTAGATTGTGCAATTTCAGAAAATATCTTTAATGGCTGAAAACCAATCAGTCAACCCAGAAAGATATTCGAGACGTTACTTTGGTTTGAAACATAGAAATCCATGGATAAGAAAGTAAAAGCTTTTAGTTTTGTAATTGAGTTCATCTAAACATATCTTACAGGAAAATTGTAATGCATTTTTGTGTGAGAAATATGAAATTCGACAATCACTGGTAGACGCCGTACACTGGAAATACACCCCATTTTGAACAAGAACGAAAGTAAAAGAGGTAATCAATTTTAGAAGACGTTAAGTTTTTAACCATTATTCTGTAAATATTTATGCGATCCATTTGAAGTGAACAAATTTATGAAGTGTAATGTTTATTTTAAAGTTCCAATGTAGTCATTTGCTCTGTTAGTTCGTTAATTCTTGACAAACAGCACTGAAAAGTACCTCTTTTGACGGACAGTGCAGAAAAACGTTAATTTTTCCTTTATCACAGCTAAAGTATACATATTCCACGACCCTGTTATGATTCAAACTTTTACCTGACATGTTCTTTACCTATGTTGAAACCCTTGTCAATAAACCTGCTCTAACACGCATGTAATTCATGAAAAACAAGTGTCTACCAGTGCAAATGTAAAGACATTTTAAATTGGAATCTAAAACAATCCGAATGAGAATATAAAATACCTTGTCAACAAAAAGCTTTTAAAAAAAAAAAACTTTAAATTTCAGATTCAAAATAAATTGATCTTGGGCTCTTTAGATTGATATTTTCAGCTTGCTCCAGCAATTCATAAAATAACACCTTGTTCAAATTGTAAAGAATAAAAAAATGTGAAAAAAATTGTGAAGAATTCATTTACATGTCTCTATCATCCCAGAAAAAAACCGATGACAAAACAGGGAAATTTGCCAGGACGTGACAAATTGATCATATTGCAGATGATCTTGAGAATTTTTTTTTTACAAACTTTGTTATCTCTGTATTACAGAGAGGGTGATAAAAATAGTCAACAACCTGACACTTTCTACTAGACAAACTGGCAGCTCAGTTTAAAACATGAAATATAGTAGGAGGTCACGAAAACTCTGCACAAATACGAGGATCTGTCAGTATTATTCAACTGTTGTTTTGGTTATTGCTTTAGATCCTATCCTACTTTTTTTCCGAAACCAATACTAAAATATTTTCTCTTTAGTGTAACAAGGTTGTTTCTTTCAAAATAATACAATATTATACAATACAATAGAATTTATTATAGTTTTACTCCTATTGAAAGGGCCAGCCAATTTGACTTCCGCTGGCATTTGAACCTTCAATCTCTCGCATCCAAGGCAGACTCCCTAAACCTCTACCCATGGTGGTGGCCTTTAAGTAAGGTCTATATTATGATTGTATAGTTACCAGTTTGAGCAATCCCCTGACATTTTCCTCCCATAATGCAGATGAGCACGGTCTAGAACTGGTGAACGCAAGCTTCGCTTCTTGAGCAGTAGTATTGGAATGGATTTCATAAGGTCTCTGAAATTATAGAACAAGAATTGAAAGTTAAAACAAAATTATTCTGACATTGCTTGTATAGTTTAACTAAAAATGACTTCAATAAACATTTTATAAATGACATCCCGTAAATGACGTGAATTTTGGTGTAGTTTATATAAGGGAGTCTTTAAATGTTACAGAATATTTCAGGTGTCATGTGACCAAAAGAATTTAAGAACTGACACTTCAACCCAAGAGGCCTATAAATAAATCATTGGCTGTAAATATATACAGTAAACAACAAATTATTTCGGACAATTAATTTCGCGAATTTCGGCTAGTGGTTGAAATTTGCAACCCTATAAGTGCGGCATAAGTGTTCAAAACATTAATATTTTGACATCACTTGAGACTTAAAAACATGAAATTTGTAGTCGCAAGTATGCTGACGATCGGCAAAAGGTGAAAGTTAGTATTCGGGAAAGTAAATTGGTTTACAGTACAACTGATACTTACCCTTCCTCGAAGTAATTCATAGGCACAGATTCCTAATGACCACCAATCTACAGCATACGAGTAACCTGGACATTCCTCTAAGGCACAAGCATACATCTCAGGAGCTGAAAATACAGTCATAAACAATAGTACAGGGTGTCCCAAAAAAACCGGGACCTACCTTAAACCCTTATTCCTCATTCATATTTCGATGAATAAAGCTGATATTTTGTTAAAGTGAATGTAAGGGATCCCCACTTCTAGAAAGGGTACTTGTTTAAATATGGGGCTTTCAAACAAGAAGTGACGTCATCATTGTCACCATGGCAACAATTCACGTTATTTTTGCTTAATCACCTGAAAAGGGACATTATAAGGAAATGCCATTTGTGTCAGAGCATTTATTGTTAGAAAATAACATTTAAAGTCAAAGGAGTGATCAAAATCTTGTAAATATGTAACAAATATGACAAGAAATAGTAAAACAGAGGAAAACGTGACGAGTTGACTGACCAAAGGGGAAGTGGAAAATCTTCCTAAATAACACCAACAATCATCCAATGATTAAAAACATAAATATTGTCATTGACACGGACAATTACAAAAAAGCTTAGACTAAAGAAAGGGGCAAAAAGTAATGTTTTATCCAATCGAACAGTTCATAGATATATTTTGGAGTAATTGCGGATGTCAGAAATTATAAAAAAGTACCATATGCTAGCAGAAAACTCTTCTTGCAATAAATTAGCAGTAAAATCAGGATACGTTTGCTAAATAGTACTGACACCTTACCTCATATCACAGGCCATATCCCTTAAATTACTCCTCAAACTTGATCCCAAAAGTGAACTTGATTGCTATACATAATGAACTAATGTATCACGAACCATAAACAATGATTTGGAGGACATGAGGAGATGTTTGAGGTCAGCATAGAAATATAACTCATTGAATTCTTAAATCCCTGCTTCAGTTTATGGTATTTAACTGAAACATGCAATTGTAAACATGGGAGGTAACTCTAAGTATTGAACTAAATAATCATGACAGTGATGCTAGTATTCTGAACAATGTTCTTTTCTTATTGTTTTGACATATTAATAGTGTGATATCTATAATTGAGAAAAAAGTTACAAGTGTTTATCCTAGGTCCCCATTTTTTTGGGACACCCTGTATATAGTTAAACGCTGTCTGTATACACATACATGCCAAGTACTCCTATTAAAGTGGAGTTCCTCCTATTTTCGTTGTTAATTTATTGTTTTCCAAGTTCACCTAAATTTGAACAAAGGTACATTTGATTCATTTTATGATCTTCTGTCCCATATTTATAACCACTTCAATTAAATCCCTTTCAAACCACATTTAAGTGCATCTGGTGACATGTTTCGCTTGATCACTCCTATTTTGGATTTAACTAGCTTGGCAGGTATGGTAAATTAACACACCCATGCTTTTAGCAGCAAGAAATACCATGCAATGCGAGTACCACAGAGTTACTGCTAGATGCAGTTACAAAAGCATTAAATATATCAATTTAGTACATACAGTTAGAAACAAGACTGTAAATGGGATGTTTGGTCTAAGTTAAGTACCTGCAATAATAGACGTGTTATCTTGCAAGGATGTTTGGCAAGACATTATGCCTAAGTCTTTTATTATATTCAGTGTTTTCTTGCAAGGATGTTTGGCACGACATTATGCCTAAATCTTTATTATATTCAGTGTTTTCTTGCAAGGATGTTTGGCACGACATTATGCCTAAGTCTTTTATTATATTCAGTGTTTTCTTGACACTAGAGTCACCCATCCAATATAATAAAGACAAGCAAAGTTGACAGAGAACAAGGTTATATAGTATACCGTATCATCAACATTGACACTCACACGAAACTTGACTTAAATACAAGTGACACATCATCAGTGACACATCATCAGTTATCTAAACACGACAGGTTGTAGTTAGTTTTCTACAGATTCTGTTATAGATTTGGATTTATGTCGATCATGTCTAAGGTTCTTATATTCAGGCTATTAGGGACCAACAGTCAAGTTAGGATACAAATACAGTGACACAGTGGAACAATCCACAAGTGCGGTGTAAAAATAAGCATAAAGGCTTATGCCAACAGTTCAATACCAAACTAAACTCTACCTATATAAGCAATGGTTTTAATCTTTTGGGTACACATAAATGATGACATATCACAGTCAATATATCCTAACTGGACTGTATAGCTTGGCCACATTGACACGAGCCTGATCTTTTAATAAGCATAATTTAACAGTCGACGTATTGCCTACGTTTACAACGCCGATTGTATGCTTTCATAGTCTGGGAGTATCACGAAGTGGCTCGAGATATATTACAAACACTAATCTGAAATACCGATATTGCACGACTTGCTCGCGTAATTGATATATTCAAAGCAAGAACATTGTAATATAATCTTGCATAAAGGTCAGGCTCAGGTCAAAATAGCCAAACTATACATGATATCAATGTTGTATGCATACAGTCAGCCTCACACTCTTTGTATCAATTCAGTATACAGATATATGTGTAACAACAACAATTTGCTTGGAACAAACAGCGTCCTTGTATGATACATGTCCGTTCCATAAATTCACTTGTCACCATCAACAGTTTATCATGAAATGACATATAAAACATGACAGGAAGAGGAGTCATTTGGTGTCACACCGGTGGAAAGTACTTCCGGGTCGTAGTATGCTAAAATAGTCCCTTTCAAAAATTTGATATATGTCTGTGGAAGCACTGTTATAATGTGGAAAATGCTGATTGATGACCAAATTACATGAATGTAGATCAAATATGACCTGCATGCTAACTTTTAAGAGTGTTTAATTGATATTTTTCTGAATTATCTTTCCCTGGCTGAAGACTGACAATGTATGTGTGCTTCGGTCAAGTCAGCTTTTGAGGCATGGAAAATAGCGTTGTCCTTCCAGAATCCCTGCAGTAGCTCGAAAACGAAACTATCGACATGCCATTTTTTCCAGCTTATTTTGGAGAACAGGGATTGCTTTTTATGGTAACGGTCACAGAAAATCACCCGGAATGTCAGTGAAATGGAGGGAGAGATGCGAATCTGGGTCATTTTGCATTAATTTCAATGGCAGAAAATTCACTGGTGTGACACCTATATATCACAATATATCACTAATCAATATATAAATCGGATTTTCAGTTCAGTGACCATTGTTTAACCACCATCTGAGTACTGGAGATAAGCACAGAGCTATCACAGAAACTGTAACTTTAAATCATATAAATATTTGTGTCTGATTTAATTTTGTGGATTTCGTGGATGACTTTCTTATTAAATTAACAACAAAATTATACACAAATTAAATCCCCAATGACAACTGTTACCAATAAAATGTCAAGAATACATTGGCTACCATTCTTGCTTTCAATTTAGTTCAGTCAGGTATAAGACTATGGTTTTGGAAAGTTTGGGAATAATTATATGAACATTTATTTGATGGAATAACAGTGAATTATTCACAGATAATTTTACTGTTGATAATTTCACTTGGACAGACTACAATTTTTGTACTAAAAAAACCTGTGGAGCAATTGAGTTTAAACTCTAAGTGGAAAGCTCACTAAGCACCCAATTAATGGGGTAATTATATAGCTGAAAGTGATTAATGCATCAGTAATATAGCTTGGCTAATTTGACACAAGTCTGACCTTTTGATTAGCATAATTTAACAGTCGATATATTACCTATGTTTACAACACGGATTGTACGTTTTGATAATTAGGGAGTATCACGAAGACGCTTGAGATACAAACATAAATTTGAAATACCGATGTTGCAAGATTTGCTTGCGGAAATTGATTTATTCAAAGTAAGAACCTTGTAATATATTCTTGCATAAAGGTCAGGGCCAGGTTTAAATAGCCAAGCTATAATTCAAATATGCAGTTACTATAAAGTATATATAACTTTGAATAAAACTTAATACATGATTGGTGATTTAACAGTATATCCTGAGAACGTAATTCTGGTCATGATTCTCGTTGTATTATTCTCGACAGTAATTCTCGACAGGAATATTTGACAGGAAACACGTATCACAATCTGCTGGAAATCAGCTAATTGTGAACAGAATTTATTACAACAATATACTGATGAAGTATAGTGTCTGGCTGTCTGGCCGGATAATCGCCTCACATTGTAATTTATAAGCCTTGTTAAATGTTATTCGCCCCACTATATCAGGCATCAGGGCAATATAGGAAATGAGAAATTATATTGGTGGCGGCTGCCGGATTCATATCGTTATATTGCATTTAGACGTCATTTTTTAGAATGATACATCGATCAACCACTGAGCCAGTCACAAGTAATAGTAACAAATCCCACCAAGATTGTATCACGAAATTATACACAGAAATCATACCAATTTCCAGACAATAATAAATGAATAACAAATTTTTTGTATAATAATGTGATAAAAGAAATCCTATTGTAACATTGTATGTTTAGATATAATAAATATTGTCACCAAACCAGACACAGGGATAATATTAACAATATAACATTACTCTGATGCAGTTTATGATAACAAACATTCAATTTTGATGTTATAATTGGATGAAAATGTAAACAAAATTATTCTGATTGTGCAGTGCCTTTGAATGCTCTGCATTCATGTTTTCTTGTAGTAAACTCTCTGAAGATCTGAGAGAAAATGATTTTAGAAGCCTCTGTTGCATACACAATTCAGGCAAGAATACAATTATTAATTCCTAGATATGTTTTATTTCCTTGAACATCATTAAATCAACAACATATTTTACGGCTCTCATCAAATGAGCATATTTTACAGTTTTAAAACAATAAGATATCGATTTGTTGGGAAATTTGCTAGAATTTCAGCAATCAAATAAAACGTTCCAACAATTATTTAAATGAAGACGATTGATCAATATTGAAATCAACAATTTAAGTATCGGTTCTTCTTTTTAAAATTTTAAAAGTTTCCCTACTTTATCTATCCCTATTTTAGATTTTTTATGACACTTAACCAAGTTATTAATTTATGTTGTTGTAGCAATGTATATTATCAAGAATGAGGTGATATTTCAAAACAAAATTCAAGGACTTTTCAAGGACTTTTCAAGGACTTATCCTTATTATTACTACTCATGATGTCAAACAGCACTGAAACAAAGTACAATTGTAGGGTTAACGCATGCTTTTTCGTGCTATTACATCTGCAGAGTCCCGAGGGACGGTTGGTGCCCAAGCCCGTCAGGGAAATTTTGGGCGACATCGGGAAAACAAACGTGACATTGACATTGGGGGGTTGTTTACGTATATTATTTTAATAGTATTGAAAATTGATTAGTTGTTACAATAAGAATGTGAATTACAGTTCATATAACGCTGTAAATCATTTATTTTCGTCGGCTTGGTCCTGAATTGAGTATACTTAAAACTGAACACCAACAGTGCATGCGAGCGAGAATCTTTACAATAACTTACCTTTTTCCCCCGTTTAAGTATGAGCAAAATCACCGTTTTTATGCTATAATGTCAGTTTATCAATGAGATGAGAGTGTGAATTGATGCGTGCCATTGTTGGCGTCCAAAAATTTTCTCTTAGAATCTAGGCAAAAAAACATTAAATGGCACCTTATATTCCATGGTCACATTTGCATGCAGCAAATATTTTGGTGACCATTTTAAAGAAAGATTCACAGATCCTGTTGGTATAGAGTGTTTGCAATCAGGAAAATTTACAAAAATAATTCAAAGCATGGGAAAAGCATTATATCTAGCTGTGAAGAATTACCAAGACACAGATATAGGTCTTTCTTAAACAACATTCTTACATTCCTGATTCTGTAACGCAGAAGAATATCCTCATACAAGGTAAATCTGAATCAGTGCTGTATAAAGTTGCGCATAATAAGGTCCCCTGAGACGACTACGGTTCTGGAGTAAGTCATTAGTATGGCTGGAAAATGGACAGATTGAGACATCTCTCTCAATATATTCATTAGCTTAGTTGACATTCTGTGAATACTCAGACGACCTTATATGGTACCATGACAGGAAGTGCATTAATCTTCTATCTATCTATCTACCGGTACAGTCAAACACCGGCAAGGGGACATCGACCGAGACGTGTGTCACTAACAAAGAAAATTAGTTAAAAGATTGAGTAAAAAGTATAAAAGAGAGAAAAAGTAGTGTTAAGGTGAAAATGCTCGAAAAACACAAACTTGAAAAAAACAATTTCGAACAGAATATGCCATCCGATTATATCATATATAATAGAAAAACAGTGTAGCACTTGCGTGTAGTGTAATATGTAACATATTGTCGCCGAATTCAAGTGCTAGCACTAAAATAAAGGCGATATTTTGTGAAAAAAATCAACATTTTTTTCAAAATGTAGAACATTATTATTATTGCATTCTATAAAACGAAACGCTAGACATGATTTAAAATTGATCGTCTTTGTATTTGAAACATATTAATCAACAAAATCGATTACCAAATGTAATGATGAATTTTATTAGGTTCGTATTATATCAACATTACAAACGATCTTATGCTAGTAATAGAGAAATATAATATGCATTTTCTGCAGCTGCAATCTAGTTTGTTTACAAATTTCGCGCTGTGTAACAAATGAGTATTCATGCGCTAAAGGTGATTTAAAATAGTGCGACAGTATATCTGCGAAAACGTTATGAAGCATTGTTCATAACGCGTTGTTCTTCATGATTGATGATATAGATAAATATAAAAATCCTTACCAGTTAATTTAAGTCCAATATGAAAGTCAATATCCGCATTTTCGTATATCGGCAAATTTAGCACATGTTAGCGAATGGATAACCGGAACTGTGTTATGCCGTTCCTTTCAAACTTTATTTTATCTAAATTTCGAACAAAATATGTCTTTTAAAACAATCCTAAGTGTTTATTATGTACGTATAATAATTGCATCCATTGTTTCGTAATCCGATTGTATATATATATCGTCGTGTGATCGTGTTTAAATAGTAAAAATCGATTCAGTACACTCCTGTCAAATCCTCACGAAATTCACGTGCTAAAGTTTCAACACACAAGTAAGTTTACGTATGGTGTAAGTTTACTGCCATATTTAGTTATCGTCTGCTAGTAGTGTTTTGCGGTTTATTAACTTTTTAACTCAAACAAAGATCAACTATAGTAAAGTCCCATTCTTAAAAGAAAAAAGTCTAACTGACACACAAAAATAGTCGACCATGGTCAAATGGTCAACCACTGTTGAAAACACTGACCATGTTAGACCATGGTCAAGCTTCAGTTTGTCTTTTCTCACCATGGTCAAACGGTTTATAAAACATTTTTCTAGCTCAAACTCTAAAAAAAAATGCAAGTTGGCTAAAAGGAAAAAACAACAGTCAACAAAAATAAGTTCAGTCTAAAATACTATTCAGGTGGGATCCCACCGGGAAATGGACTTGGAAATCCCGGTAGGTTATTACCGGGATCCCACTGGGATGAATTTCCATCCCACTGAAATGACAACATCCCACCGGGATTAAGTCATCCCATTGGGATCCCAGTTCAATTTTCTGTGGGGAAGCGCCTTGTGAAGCAGATTTCAAATCAAATATGTATGAGTCTTATAAGGTCATAAGTAGGAGTTTCGACCTTCTGGTTCTAAGCCATCGGTATGTTTGAATGCCCTGGAATCATCTTATACTGATATATAGAATAACTGGTTTGTACAAAGCCCTTTACACTGTTCAAATATCATATACATTGTATGTCTGATCTATTTTCTGATATATAGCACCGAGAATCGGACCTGATCCTGACCTTGCTTCGAATACATACATTTTCACAAGCAAATCATGTAATATTTGTCCTTTAGATTTCAGTTTTTAATACATCTGGGACGTTAGTTTTCTTGAATGCTGCTATATCCCTGTTTTGATAGTTGAAACTTATAAACAAACATGATGTCACCGTGAAGTTGTTCCACCAGATTATCCTGAGACTCCTTGCATAATTTGTTCAAGTCTGCAAAATTCCGTAGTTTTAAAACATACACTAATTTTTGCAATTTTATATGACCTTATACGTAGATATTGATGAATAGTAAATAAACATACAAATCAGTTACAGCCGAAATTAGGCGGACAAACTTACAGACTTTGAGTAGTTTCACTTTAATCTGGTCAAGCTATATCCGAAACTGACTGTATTATATAATCGAGTTCTAGCAGTTGAAAACAATAAATGTTTTACTATATAATACAGTACAACCTGTCTAAAACAACCTACAACAAGTTTTCCATTAAAATAGCTAATATTTATAGTGTGCTGCTCTAAAGAGGTTGTACTGTATATTGAAGGCACTTCTTTTTCCTCTGGGGTTATTTATACATAAAAAGGACAGTAATAGTAGACAAGGAAATTGGTGGTTCTCAATAATATCTTTGATTTAATTAGAAATCTCCTTTTTTCATTAAATATATACAGGAAATTCTTAAAGTAATTTCTCTAAAACGAGACACTATTTTACAGTGATCATTAGCTTTCGATACTCCCCGGACTACTACAAGAGTGGTCGGTAAATTAACTTTTTCTAAGGGCAAGTAATTTTATTCCACCGTTGTGGCATGATTTTATTACTCGGAATTTACTGGAATGGAACAAGAGCTAGACGATTCATTACACATAGGTCCGTATGATTGACATTCCTGACTTTCTCCCCTGTCTAATGGTAATGGAAAAACGGGATTAAGTAAAAGAAAAAAAAAGATTTTTTCTCTGAGCCATTTCATACACTGGCAAATATTGAAAGGGAAAATTGTAGCATTGACACACTAATGAAGGTGAATCAACTGTAGAACCAAGTCTCATCTATATATACAGCACAATAAAGCCCTTTAACAATGAGAGAACAAAACTTGGACAGTCATTCAGTGAATCATCAATGCTCGGACACTTGAGGGGAAAATCTTCAGCATTGTGTTTTAAGGTCACTGACCTTAAATAACACCCCAACAATAGCAGACCAGTACGGTAGTACCTACATGTAAGATTTCTTGTCATCATGTTTCAACTCACTGTTTTTCATCTTATACAGGAACAATTAGAATCCCTACATGATCTCTTACAAAACAAGTCTGCTTGATTTGCTCCAGTTATATTTGACTGACGGAGACGGAGAGTTACGGCTGTCATGTTCCTGTATTAATATTATTGTCCGATTTCAATTTTTCTTTCTTTTCTTTGTGGCTGCCCTTGTGATTTCTGAGTGCTCTTTCATGTGCCTTTCGTGCAATGCCTCGCTGTTTCCCTGTCTCATTTGTTTTTCTGGAATATTTGCATGTTATCAAGCTTAAGTTTTAAGTCTCTTATGGATTCACGGAGTTCATCAAACTAGTGCATACACAATCTTGACAGAATATTATGAACTGAGAGGCAATTATGTGATAAAGTTTCATAGATGACGAGGATATCGTGCAAGCCCGCCATGTAAAGAAAAATTGTTGCATTATTATTATAATAACTACTGTACCAAACTTCCGTATACAATGCAAAGATGCTGCGGCATACTGAAATTTGGTAATTATTTACTATAATAATAATTAAGTAGTGGTACACTACTGAACTATACAGTGTCTTTAACATAATATTGCTTCAATATCGTGGAAAAGTTGCTGCAAAACTACCATGCCAAACTACCATATTTATGACAATTCTACTGCCGAAGCTGTCATCAGACTCACCACACAACCATATTTTGTAATGTTGCTACATAGAATTGGTACGCTACTGAACAACGGTGTATACCTGTGATATTGTTGCTTCTGTCGGTAAGTTCACAGACATAATATAATGAGCAAATTGACAATCTATGATAAAGTAATCTGATAATGTAGCTAGGATATTAGCATGGTAATCAACACTAGGGAGTCTGGCGTAGCTCCACAGTCACCGAGTCTATGATAACATGTGACATTAAGTTAATATAATGTAGTTCCTGTCATAATTCCGATCATAATGTTCTGTCATAATGGTCGGAAGATAATTTCCCCATTAAGTGCTACAATGTCATTAAATCAATAAATATCGTATGCATGGTCACCATGGTCTAGACTTATAAGACAACCTTCATCAGCTTTTAGGTTGTGAGTTAGATTACATGCCGAGGGAAGCAGCAGTGGATGAACGACTGAACTGCTGAAAACAGCTCTTGGAAATTGGTAACATAACGTGAACAAAGCAATTTTTAACAGTGACCTCTGTCTGCTTGAAAGACATTTAGTATCTCCAAAACATGTTCAACATGAATATTTATAATTTTAGAATACAGTTAACAGACAATAGGTTCAGACAGCATGAATATTCAGAATTTCAGAATACAGTAAAACAGTCAATAGGTTGAGACAATATATTCAACAATCTCTATGGCTCAATATCAATCCTGGACTCCCCCCATTGAATCATGTGTATGTGTCTCTAAATTTACATAAACAAAGAAAACAATTACGAGTCATTCATCATGCTTGATTTAATCAATTCCAACAAAATACGTTTCAACCGCAATTTTAGACCCAAGAAAACCTGATCAGTCACCATTCGTTTCTAATATCACGAGGCAGCGGGCGGACATTTGTCTAAGTTTGACAGATTAATTTGGTTAAGAGACCAGCAGGATAGACTTACATCAGTCTTTCTCGCCGTATAATTAACACCTTGTCAACAGTTAAACCAACAGACATACAGCATTATATGGTGGACTTACAAATTCCAAATCTATTTCTTCCAACATATTGGCCATAGTTAAACATATAATTCTGAGAATGAATTCCATCACATTATACACGCGGTAGTTTTTTGGGTGCTGCAGTACAATCAAAGTTTTTAGCATATGGCTGATAAGCTCCAAACAGTATATAAATTAACATCAAAGAATAAGGTAAGGCCATTATTCTGTGTGGTGACCAAACATTAATATACAATCATTTCTATGTATTATAGGTAGAAACATCAATGTTAGGGTAGATAACTCCATGGATATAAGACAACTGGGTTACCAACCTTATCAGTATGGTCAATAACTTACTATGTTGAGTTTCAAGCGGATACCTTTGATAGTCTTTGAGAAAATAACTCTGACAAAAAACTTAACAAACACACACACATACTGATGCACACAGGGGTACAATCCTGTCAGGACAATACCTTCACTTTTTTTTCTTCGAAAAGTCGTGCCAAAAAGGAAATTTAATCATACAATAAATGAAATCATGTTTGATAGACAGGTTAATCGTGACGCTGGTATGGTACCATTGTAAGACAGGTATTGTCACATATTCTGTCATTATTCACTGATTATACTTGTATTATACTGCACACAATCAAGTCTGTCTCAACAAGGATTAACCATCTTGTTATCTATAATATAATAAACCTACACCATACCATACAATAGAAAACCTACGCCATACTGTATGGTAGCAATGTGATAAAGCACAACCATACTGTCACATTGTGGGAGTTATATAGGATATACGGGGTTTAGTTTTGTGATTTAATGGTATTAAATCAAAGTTCCATTACTTGTCAAAATAAGATAATTCTAGCGCAAAAAAATTAATTTGTCTGATATATTAATGTGTCTGATTGTAGGCACAAATGTATTATTTATGATGGTCCTGTTCAACAGCACAGAATAGGGTGACATATACATTATAATTCCTGTCTATAGTTTTGAATTTTGTTAGGTTCAAATCTGTTCAATGGTTTAATAAATTAATTAGAAGTGTTCAATTTAAGTTTACTACAAATGGTTGATTCTACAATTCCAAAAGAATCATTTCTGTGCAGGTTTGTTAGACCCAATGACCTACATATTCGCCAGAATGGAACAAACTGTTTGAAACTATTAAATGAAGAGGACCACCCAGGGATCTACTAACTAAAGTAACTTTGTACAATTATGTCAAAGAGGAATAAAACACAAAGTGCTCACATGAGCAAAAATATTAACTCACAGAACTTGCGTTATACAAGCTTATAGCTTCTCTTGGTATATCTCCCATACAACACATTTGTTATTATTCTGCTTGGTTGATCTCATTAACTTGTTGCTGACAGGCAATTAAAAGGGCAAACTCTAGTCATTATAACAATCACATACCTAGAATATACCGGCAGATCAAAGAGCGTTCAGTATGATCCCCTCTCGATTATTGCAATTAACGTAAATCCCCCACAGATCAAAATCAATTACGATGAGAGATTGAGCAGATTGAGGACTGATTGAGAACTGATCGAGAACTGATCAAGGACTGATTTATCTTGTTGCATATATATACTATAATAATAGGTTCGTCATGGAGACTGAATTCCCACCGAGAATTTGTCTCTTCTCAGATATATCCATACGCCCTCTCAAAATTCCCAGAAATGACGATGACTCTTCAATCTTTATTTCTTTGACATCCAAGCTTTTGGCAAGTGATTATAACTGAATAAAGTCTAACCCAGTTATAAGACAAAAATGTCTGACTATGTACACAACTTTAATAGTTCATAACAATAGATATTTGTAAAACACATACATTATGCCCAAATAGCAGCCCAATAGTTGAAAATGGTAAAGGTCACAGTTACCTCGACCTACTGACCTCAAAATTAATAGAGGTTATCTACTGTTGCTGACCAACCTCCATGTGAAGTTTGACGACCCTAGGTCAAAGAGTTCTTGATTTATTGAACAGAACAGAAATACCAATTGATCTACAAACCGACAGATATGAGCAAAACAATATACCCCTATCAAAGAATAAAAATGGGGGGGGGGGGGGCATATAATTATAAAGTTTCATTGAAATCCTGAAAAGTTTGTTACATCAGCAACATGTCACCAAACATGGGGTGTAACAAATGAATGTCTTCTATACTGTATGGAGACATCGTACAAAATCATTGTGGACATCAGACACTATCCCAGGGGGGTCTAGGTATATTATTCTGTTAGCTACAAATCTTACATTCTGACTGTCAGTGTCGTCCAACATTATACAGTACATCAATAGCACATACTGTAGGAACTTTGAATCCGTAGGCGGTCAGCTGGTCAGCTCACAGAATTTAGCGGGACTCTTATTAAATTGGTTGATAATAACATATTAAAAGTCATACTCAGACAATTTATTAACATGGGCTTTGAACAACATTAAACTTGACGAGATTTATAAAGAGATTAGTAACATTAATATATTTAAACCCAACAACCAATGGTTAAGGAGACTAATTTTGTGAGATCCAGCACCACATCATTATGCCTCACCTAATATAAGCGGAATAAAAATACAAATAATTAATACAAATTCATGTCATTTATATAGCGCAAAAATTATGAAATCTTATTCTATTGCGCTTCACAATTATATACATTCATTTAAAAACATTCAATTTAAAATCTGGATTCTAGAACTTAGATTTAGTCATATGACCAAGAGCACACTCATTGCCGATGAAACTGCCTATACAAATAAGTTTTTAAATATGCTCAGAACCTGGTTTCACTTTTGATGTCTTTGGGATTGTTTGGTAGATCGTTCCAGGTCACAAACCACTAAATAAATTTGTTCTTTAGCTCAATGTAAAGTTACAATAGTCAGTCCCAGGTTGATACATGTTAAAGTCTATGGCCAGGTGGCAGACATATATCAATGAAAAGAAGGGGCTACCAGCTTTAAGAAAATACAAAAAAACAGGGGGTCACGTATCATATAAGAAAAATTTTGTCCGTCCAACGCGGTGAACATATTTTTACAGGCGCGCGGACCGACCAAATCCGGGTTTTACCCTACCCTACTTTCGCTTTGGTATTTTGGCCAAAATCTCAAAATATGTAAAATAAAACAGTTTCAATACATCACATACATGTATACAATGCCTGTAAACCCAATTAGATGATTCCAGTTTCACATTGTCAAAGCATACTACCATTTAAACACAATCACAAGTTTATTTAGGGACTATTTGAGTGTATCCTATTTTGGTTCGTGGAGGCATTTAGTGGTTGTAACCTCCACCATTTGGGACCTGTGAGGGCCATAGATCGGTCTGCTAATTTTGTTCGCCGTCTAGGAATGTGAAAGTTAGTGTCATTTTATGATCGTAGTCTGTACCCTTGACGAATATGCATAATGATAATTAAGTCATGATTCTGTATTATACAGTAACAAAGTTACCTAAAGTACTAGTCCTATTTGTAGGTATAAAGGATGTATAGTAAGGTTCCGGATCAGGGTCATGATATTTTTTATTTCTTGATATTTTTCTATGAAATTTTCTACAAATGTAGCTACTGGTTTCATCTAATTTCATTAGATTTATGCATACTAATATTATCCCACTAAGAACATTCATTCTGCTGACAAATATTAAGAAACAAAACTTTTAAGATTTTCACTAAGATAAAATCAGAATATTCTTATTCAACTCCAAAACTAAATTACAACATCTAACATGACAACATTTGTGATCAGAAATAAAATATATAAGCAAAAATGGAAAAGCAAATCAATATTCGTCTTCGTTATATGCCTCGTTAATGAAGCAAATTGTACAATGACCATGCAAAACTTAGCTAAATAAGAGCTAATTATATCAATTGATTATCTAATGAACAGGAAACACACTTTTCCATGGAAACACAAATATTCTGTGCAAAAAACGTTCTGAGGAAATATAATATTCTGAGCAAAATCATCTAACAGCCTGGCAAATGTGAATTAGAATGGAGTCACACTTTTTAAAGATTTGTATGACTGGTTATGTTTGTTTCAAAAGGGAGATTTTTACCACTTTTATGTATGGCTAGTATAGTTCCATGGTAACTGTATAAATTGGGTAGAGTTTTACCAGTACTAAGACAAGTCTATTTTGTGCATAGGGTAAGTAGTTTTTTTCCAGTCATAATGGCCAATGGCCCCTGAATTCAAGGGAAGAGATAGCTATGGGATACAATGAGTTCAAGTGTGCTACCTTAGCTCATTTTGGTTCATTAACATGCACTGTGAACAGCACCGATAGACAGGAGACTTTACCTTCTGGGTTAGAAATAAATTCTCATACAGTCGAACTTCGATGCCTCGAACAGTACTTGCCTCGAACACCTCAGATGCCTCGAACTCATTCTCCGGTCCCTTCAAAATCCTTTCTTTATTCATATAGAAAAACCATAGATGACTCGAACAGTACGAGGGTCGAACACTCGAACTGACTCGCTGGTCCCTTGCTATGATTTACCAGTAGATGACTCGAACAATGCAAATGTTCGCACCTTTCATTGCTTGTCCACGGGAAGTCGGTGAAAGGTGAAAGGTGTTATTAACACCTTGTGACAATTATTGTACTGTTTATGGCTGTATTGTATTACATGTTTGAGAAAAAACTTAACATTTATAGGTCCGTTACTTACTTAATGAAGGAAATTATTACAGAATTATTTTTCATTAATTTAAATGTTTGCATTCTTTCAAACAAATTTAACTCGATTTGTATTGCAATAAAATAGAAACTCAAACGTATGTTTCTGTTTTTACTATCATTTTATTTATTGATTGACAAACTTGACATATGAATCGCTAGTTTACTAATAAAACATTGAATAAACACGCTACCGTACGGAGCGATTAATAGAACAGGGAACTGTGTGTACAAATGTGAATATTTGAAGAGCTAAACGACGATTTTAAGTCAATTTTGCCAAACAATATCATGATTTATTATGATTATGCATAGTATTTCACAATTTGACACAAATGCATTAAATATGCATAAATATTAAATACGAACGAACACTCAAAATACGACAATTACTCACGATTGACAGGTACACGTACCGAAAAGCGTTCGAACTTATACATATACAGTGCATATATACTCGTACCCTCGATGCCTCGAACCGGTAGATGGCTCGAACTATTTCCCCGGTCCGAAGGTAGTTCGAGGCATCGAAGTTCGACTGTATCTCTTATTAGGAAGAAAACACTTCAAAACCTTTCCCAAGATTCCCAGATTCAAACCAGGAACCTACAGTTAGTTTACAAGCACACTAACCACTTGACAACAGTGATACCCTTTAAAGTATTTAAATGCTCGCAGAAAAGTTACTACAACAATTTAAGTCTCAGGGATTTCATTTGACCATTAAATTGACACCTGAAAACTTCCATAAATAGATACATTCAACACATTATATTATGTCCACAAGGTCACTTTTTCTTTGAATAATACTAGTAGATTAACTTTTGAAAATAAACTTTGACAAGATGTGTTAAATATCGTAAAACAAGTCTGCCCCAATGGCAACACAATAGTCAAATAGCCGCAGTGACCTTGACCTTTGACGTTCTTACCTCAAATTCAATAGGGACTATCTACTGTTGATGGTTAACCTCCATGTAAAGTATGAAGTTCTAGGGCAAGGCATTCTTTAGTTATTGAATGAAAACCATTTGGTCTACAGACCTACCTACGGACATCACTGTGCAAAGCAATATACACCCTTATCAAAGATGGGAGGGGGGGCATAATAAGGTCAGTGCTACTACCTACCCATATATGGTTTGGTTCCCGACATGGAAGTTGCTAGTTGTCCAGTACTGAGTACTGTGGCTATATTAAAGTCAGTTATATGTACATGTCCATCTTCATCTAACAATATATTGTCTGGTTTTATGTCTCTGCAAATACAAGATAACATGATTACAGTACAACCTCCCAGGAGCGGCCCTCTGTAGAGCAGCAACCTCTATATACCTGAGATAACAATATATTGTCTGGTTTTATGTCCCTGCAAATACAAGATAACATGATTACAGTACAACATCTTCAGATCTGACCTCTGTAGAGCAGCAACCTCTATATACCTGAGATAACAATATATTGTCTGGGTTTATGTCTCTACAAATATACCGCACAACCTCTCCTCCAGAGATGCCCATTGTAGAGCAACAAACTCTCTATAACAACATCTCCAAAATTTCCCTAAGCTGATATTTACTATGAAGTTAACCTCCGTAGTGCAATATCATATGTTGCCAATATTTGCAGCTCCCAAAGGATGTTGCTCTACAGAAGTTGTACTGTATATTCATATCAATAATAATGAGGCTCACAGGAAAATGGGGGTATACTCAACTATGTTGCCTCTTTAAATAAAGTATTTATTGTAATTCTCTTTATCAAAGAAGTAAGCATGGGTGAAAACATTGGATGTTGCCGACTGAGATTCACACATGAATTTTAGGTCAGAATTGTGACCTCTTATATGTTTTTCTTGTGTTCTCAATCAATTTTGGACAAAGAATGGATGATAAGTGGTCACAAAAGCTCTGTCACCTATGTAAAATATAACTGTTTTTTTGAAGAAAAAAAAACGCTTGTCTCCCCCACTGCAACTCCACAGGGGTTATCTACTTAATGAGATCAATCATCCTATCAAGTTTGAAGACTGTGAGTCAAAAGGAACTCAAGTAATTAAGCGGAAATGATTAGACCTTTGACCTAAAAAACAATAGAGATCATATTAGATAATCAATATGACCAATTATCTTATGAAGTTTGAAGATTGCGTGTCAAAAGGAACTCAAGTAATTAAGCCAAAATAGATTTCCCATTTCCAGCTAATTTAACCTTGAACTTTGACCTGTTCACCTAAAAAAATATAGGGCTAACCTTACCATGTATCCTATGAAGTTTAAAGACTGTGAGTTAAAGAAAACTTAAGTTATTGAGCAAAAACAGTTTTCACATTTTGAGTCACCGTGACTTTGACCTGCTGACCTGAAAAGTATCTCTCAATGAGACCAATCTTTCAATGAAGTTTCATGACTGTGGGTCACATGGTTCTCAAGTTATCAAGCAGAAATGATCAGCAAAATCAGTTTTCACATTAAGGCTCACCGTGACCTTGACATTTGACCTGCTCACCTAAAAAATAATAGGGACCATCTAATCAATGGAACCATTTATCCTATGAAATTTGAAGACGGTTAGTTAAAGAAAACTTAAGTTATAGAGCAAAAACAGTTTTCACATTTTGGATCACCATGACCTTGACCTTTGACCTGCTGACCTAAATAAATATAGGGCTAATCTTCTCAATAAGGCCCCGGAAAGAGGAGACATAATAAATTGTTATGTACCTATGTATTATATGTTTACACTGTAAGTAATCCAATGCCAGAGCTATTTCTGCTATATATAGTTTCACTCTATCTTCATCAAACTGATGTTCTTGTTGTATATGATAACGTAAATCTCCACCCAGCAATAAATCTACCACCATAAACATGTCCTCTTCATCCTGCAAACAACAAAAGTAATATTGTACACACAGAATATCATGCAAGTAACAAATTGTAACAAGACCAATTACAGAACCCCAAATAAAAACCCAAGCAATGTCGCCATGCCACTTGCTATATACAAATTTTCATGGAGATTGGTCAATCAAAACTCCAAGTTATTGACCAGAAACCCCTATATAAAGTCGCTGCCGCCCTCCCACCCTCCCAAACATCCAACCATCATACCACAATCCAATAAACAGGATTTCGTTGAAGAAACTGGTTAATAAAACCTGCTTATTGAGTACAAAAAGACGAATTCTGAGAATTTTCTCTTTTTTTTTGGAATTTGCAAGAAAAGAAGCTTAGAAGTATAAAATAAATTTGTTCTTTACGTGACGACGCAAATGAGGAAAGGTTTGTGGGAATTACAGAATAACAATCGAATAATCAATGAAACAGGATGGAAGGGAATGGTATAATGTGATCGCTTAGCAACAATTTAATCTAATAAACTGATAATATTTGTAGGGAAATTTGAAGAAATTTGATAAAATAAATGGATGAAAATGAGATTGTCAGTGCAAGCCATGCAGCAATTATTCAAAGGTTTCTCAACAAGGTGAAAATTGCGTTGAGAGTACAAATTGTAAAGTATAAATTAGTTTCTCAAGCAAGAGGGTTATATGTTCAATCAAACAAGAGGGTCATAAATAATAATTTAAACAAGAGGGCCAAGATGACCCTTTATTGCTAATCTGAGTGTTTAAGCTCATTTAGGTGTACATATAAATTAGGTTAAATCAACATTTCCTTACAAGTAGTAAGGATTTCCCTGTCATGATGATGTCAAACGAATTGCCAAATTGCCTTACATAACTAATGACAATATTTTATTTGACATAGTGGCCACCGGCCCAACATGAATTATTTGACATACATACACATAAACAAATAAACATGCATAGGGCCAAAGGGCCCTAGGTTGCTCACCTGTTGCACATTGCTCAGTACAACATACATTCTGGCCATATTTCATGAAGATTGGATCAAAACAGGGGTCTATAGAGTGAGCAAAAGGTTTGTCCTAAGATTTGATCAAGCGACCTAGTTTTTGACCCTACATGAATCAGTTTCAAACTTGGCCAAGATTTCATGGAGAACGACATTCTGGTCGAGTTTCATGAAGCTTGGATCAAAACAGTGACCTCTTGAGTGAACACAAGCTTATTCTAAGATTTGATTTAGTGACCTAGATTCTGACCCCACATGACAGAGTTTCAAACTTGGCCTAGATTTCATGGAGAACAACACTCTAACCAAGTTTCATGAAGATTGGATCAAAACAGCGACCTCTTGAGTGAACACAAGGTTATTCTACGATTTGACCTAGTGACCTAGATTTTAATCCCACGTGACCCAGTTTAGTACTTGGCCTAGATTTCATAGAAAACAATATTCTGACCAAGTTTCATGAAGATTGGATCAATACTTTTGCCTCTAGCGTGAACACAAAGTAATTGTTGACAGACAAAGGACAGACGAAGAGTGATCACAAATACTCTATGTGACAGGTGAGCTAAAAACAGATTATCTCAGTTTGTGACTCTAGGCATACCTGCCAAGTACTCATATGAAAGTGGAGTTGCTCCTATTTTTGTTGGTTATAATTTCTTGTTTCACCTACCAATGTACAGAGGCACATTTGATTCATTTTATGATCTTCAGTCCCATATCTATAACCACTAAAGAGTTAAACATTCCTTGTTTATGCATCTTAATCACTTTTAAATCATATTTAACTGCATCTTGTAACATGTTTAGCTTGATCACTCCTATTTTGGATTTAACTTACTTGGCAGGTATGCCCGAATCAGCACACTGAATAGTCTTCCTTAAATATACTATGCATGATAACCGTAGAATTTACTGGTCCAAATCAACTTTTATTTGTCTTGAAAACCAGACAAGTGCAGATTTCGCAGACTTAAGTCCTGTTGTTATTTAATTCTAAAACATAAATTAAGCTTAAGCCTTACATGGTATAAGTACATTTTCCGATCCCTGTTTATTGCCAGTGTTTATATTAACAATAAATCTTTGTATTTCATTTGAAAGAATGAAATCAATCAGACAAAGTTTCATCTTGGGAAATGTTAAATACATAAAATAAAACATTTTGCAATTATTCTAAGGATACTTATTGATTTCGTTGGAAGATTAAACATTATTTCATCAACTGGATTCACAATAAGTGAGATAAAATTTGATCTCTCACCAGAAATCAACAAATTGTCTGTTTATTTTATGTTGTAATTTTGTTCCATGGAATTGGTGTGTCTGAAAGTTGGCTTGAATTGGAAAAATCTCGAGAAAATTGCAATTTCATACCGTAATCATGATGTCAAATTGATAGTTTATATTATCATCATCTTACAATTTTGAGGGAATTACAAATAATCATAAAGCTGTGATGCATGTACGGATATATTCATGTGTGTCCATCAAACCACGTACACTTGATGGGGATTATCAAGTTTGGATGGCATCTATCTAAAACAGTGATATTTTGTGCCACTACAATGTGCCGGGTATGAATCGTGTTACACTATTTCTCAGTTCCGTCAGAGAATTGTTCTGTTTTCATATGGCTGACAGAACTGAAAACAGAGGAAACGCTCTGACGGAACTCATGATACATGAGATTTGAATTCCGTCCGTGCGTTACATCAGTTTTGTCAGTACCGTCAGAGCCATATGAAAACAGAACAATTCTCTGATGTAACTGAGAAGTTGTGTAACACGATTCATACGGTGATGTGTTCAGCAACAGGTTGTCCTCCAACACTGACTCCAAATGACAAACAGATAACTACCACAAAGTCATCTGATTACTGTAAAATATTCATTTTTCACACAACAAAACATTGGTGAACATATATTATGTTATTCTTAATAAGTTTGCATGAAAATTGTTCCTGCATTTCAGTTTTCAGAAAAAAACTTTGCTTTCAGTATTTTAGTAATAGTATGGCTATAATAAGCTAGAAGCATTATTTTCCATGTTTTTCAAATTGCGAAAAATTAAAATTGCTGAATTTACAGAATATTGCTATTGTCAGATGTAAACACATCCTCGAATCTGTGACAACAATGAATGAAGCATCTCATCAAGTCAGGTTAAAATATCCCTGAAAGTGATTATATTCCCCCTCCTAACAAAAAATGGAATTTGCAAATAACATGTGAATAAATTCTGAATTCTTGCGTGCAAGATGTTGATTCATTAAACATTAATTCCATTATTTTCTCGATATTCTTGATGCACATGTTTTGTACGTCATGTTTAAGGTTGACCTTGACAAATATTCTTCATGCACACATTTTGTACCTCGTGTTTAGGTTGACCTTGACAGACATGATATGACATTCAGTTCCTGGTACAATGTTGACAAGATACAGTCAACTCTTGTTGTCTCGAGTTTGCTTACATACATATCAACCATTCTGTTATATCAAGAAGTTTCTTTAAGTCCCAATTTATCCCTACTTTTCACCTATCTTGATTGTTTTGTTATTTCAAATGATTTTTCAGGCCCCGAATAACTGACCTTGATCACCTTGCTGAACAAGAGCCGTCATAGATGGGTGATGCTCCCTGTGGGGTGTAAAATGTCACCAAAAAATGCTCAAACAAGGAATGTACACATTGGAATAATTAAATCAAGGGACATGTTATATTACATACGGGGAATTAATTTGTATGAATCTGGGAAATAATAAGAGTATGGTACAGTTATGGTTCTTTGACACTGCACTTCACGTTATATTGTATGAGTTATGGTCCAGACAAGAATAAAGTATGAAAAAATACAAAAGGGAATAACTCCAAAAAATATGCAATGAAGAGTTATGATTCTTGTGCACTGCTTTCCCCTCAATAAGATCTAGTCACTATGAAGTTTCAAATTAATACCTGTTATACTGTATGAGTTATGGCCGGGACAAGAATTAAGTATGAAAAATACAAAGGGGAATAACTCCAAAAATATGTAATGAAGAGTTATGGATCTTGTGGGGCTGGAAGGGGTCTATGTAAGTAAGTAATACCTGAAAGGTGAACCATAAGTTAACGAGAAATGGATGATCTAGAGAGGTCAATATCTCCACTTCTTTCAATACATTCCGTACAGCCTCATTCTTCACACACATAGCTTTATTCATATACTTCATTGCATACATCTTCTTCGAATCTCGCTTCTGTACAATACACACCTAGAAATAAAATAAGCTCGATAACAACTTGGACTTTTTCAAATTCATATTACTTACATATCGGTCTACTTCTTCATCAGGACTCATCTATGCACACCTAGAAATATCAACAACATCATAAGTACAGTTACAGTAGAAATTGAAGACATACCAGTTTCCTGAAACCTTGGACTGCAAATTAATGAATCTGTAAAATGAGTCAGTAAACAAAATTAGCAAAATAATGAACACACAAAAACATTAGATATTTGTAAAACATGTATGCCCCCATTGAAAGCCCAATAGTCAGAAATGATCAAGGTCAAAGTGACCACAACCTTTGACCTACTGACCACAAATTCAATAGGGGTCATCTATTGTTGCAGACCAACTTCCATGGAAAGTTTGACGATCCTAGGGCAAATTGTTCTTGAGTTATTTTAGGGAAACCATTTAGTCTTTAAAAAATGTTACAGGTCACAGTGACCCTGACCTTTGACCTTCTGTTCTCAAAATCCATAGGGATCATCTTGTGTTGCTGGCCAACCTCCATGTAAAGTTTGATAAGTATGACAAAGCGTTTAGGAGTTATTAAAGGGAAACCATTTGGTCTACTGACCAGCCAACCGACAGTTCGAGGATCTCCTCATCAAAGAATTGGGAAGCATAATGATTTTAAGTAAAACACAGAGACATACTGAGTTATACAGCAACCTAAACTTTGAGTGATTTCACCTGTTTATAAAGGAACCAGACCTGAAATTGTCACCCCATTCTTCCATGTACGGCATATCGAAAATTACTCTAGAACCAAATCTAAACCATCCACTATAAAGTGTTTTTTTCTTTTCAAACAAAAAACTTCTGCAAATGCCTTTAAACAACATGCTTGAGAAAAGTGATTAAAATCTCCTTGTTTTCATTTAACTCCCTGTAGAGTGCAATCCTTGGTAGAATATACTTTATCTTAAAGAGTTTTTGTGTTTCATGTTAAAGAAGCATATATAACACTATCGCCTAGCAACCAACTAATGGTAACCAGGGAATTAATCACTGATAATCATTCTACACTCACTACAACATAAGACAGCACTTACATCAAACCATTTAAAGTCTTAGAAGAGCTGCAGATCTTAAATAATTCTACTTTAGTGAAACAGGATTTAAGATTATGTATGATATACTGTCCTGGATCGGGAACGAAATGTGATACAAGTAGAGAGTTCTAAGACGACTTTATTCTACTATACATGTATTGACCTGTTTCCCTAGTTTCTTTGACTTGTTTTTTAGAATATCTTGAATAATGACATAAAAAATAAATTCCAAGAAAATTTCAAAAGATTACTTCCACATGAAATAATGTCATTGTTAACGCAATTAAAGATAATGCACTTCCAGCTAATCGACGTGGATAATCGACATGGCTAATTGACATCACGAAGTTAACGTGTGAATGTTATAACCACTGCTGTAAAGCAATTTGCCTGGAAATCTGTCTGAGTGTCAAAATAATTCAATTTCAGCTTCTGCAAAATCGGTAAAATAAACTGCTTACATTTTAAAAACAGGACAGCATACAGTAAACGCTTATGCCCCGGTCCATAACAACTAGCTATAAGTCAATCAACTTAAAAAGTTAAAAAAAAAAAAAAAAAACTTAAAAAGTTTGTACAAAATGAACGGACAGACAAACAAACAAGGAGACAGACTAATGTAGGGATGGAGGAAGGAACAAAGAGACTGTGAGGACATTTACTATATACCTCTGCATCTACTCTCCCCATCAGTAGATGCCGGGGTATAAAAATATTTCATAATCATACAAAGTATAAAAATAGATGTTTGTATAACATGATTGTATGCCCCTCATAACAGCCACACAGTCATTTATGTTCTTGGTCATAGGGATCTTTTACAAATCAAACTAGGGAACACTTACTATACATGTCATGGTCAAGGGCATAGTTACCAAGTGTAATATTGCTAGGCAAAACCATTTTGGTATTACTAAACTAAAACCAATCAACAAAATGGCTGACTTGTGCCAATTTTATTAAGATACATACTAGATGTAAGAACCAACAGACATCTTTGTTATTTTAAAGGCTCAATTATCCTGGCGCTGTTAGGACATAACTTTTACGTCAGATGATGGTTACAAGTGGACAAACATGTCATAATACAGTATCATCATTACCCAGACTCTGCAATAATCGTGACAGATGGAAATGACATTACATGAGAGAAATAATAACTGGAAGAAATAGAATAATTACCTTCCCAAAGCTGCCTTTGCCAATAGCTCTCAATATCAGAAAGTGGTCAAAATTCACTGAAAGAGAGAAAATAAGTTTGTAGTGGCATTAAAATATACCGTATCAGCACTTCCATACTTACAACCATTACTCGTCTTTACATTATCTTCTATAATTTCTTTGTGAAATTGAGTCATCCTGCATTTTTTCGGCCGAGACTTGGAAATTTAATTGTTTCTTTGGCTTATGTGTGGGCATTCAGCTCAGTTTAGTTGTGTTGTGGTGTTTCTGATTTCTGATCCCTATCTGATTTTCTCATACCTTTTTTACATTATCTCAACGAATGCTTGAATGATATAAAAAATTCCTGGTCCCACGTGGTACCTTAATAGCACTGCCAAGCTCAGCTATTCCTAGTTCTTTGTGGTACCTAACATAACCCAATACAGTCTGAGTCCAGGCTCAATGGGGTAGCCTAACGTTACAATACCTGGTAAAGGCATTCCTAGATTTCTTTGTGTCTAACAGTGTCAGGCACAGCCATTCCTGTACATTGCAATGCTTGTAAAAGCCATTCCTTTCTCTTTGTGGTACCTACCAATGCTAGGCACACCAATTCTTGTTTTTTGTGGGAATCCTCCACCAAATGCAAGTAAAAGCCATTACTGGTAAATTTACCAAATAACACATGGTTACAGGTACAACCAATCTCGATCATGCATTATCTCTTGAATCTAATACAGTGTTGAGAATCATGTGATCAAATGATTTGACATGAATAACGTTTGTACTCAAAACATTAGCAATTTCGTCAGTTAACAGTGAGTTTTTTCTTGATTATAGCTATCGTGCATTTTATATGACTATATTATACAGCTTAAAGAACATCTCATTTATGCAGGAACACTAGAAAATTACCAATTTTGCTCTATATTTAGCTGTTGTTAACTGATGCTCTACCAAATTATTACACTCGGTTGAAAACTTCATTTTGGTCGAGCATCGATTATAAACAGGTAAAGATAGAGCGAAATCGGTACTTGCCAGGTATTCTTACATATACGGTAGATACTTTAGGCTATGTAATATAACCATATTAAATGCACAATCGTAATTATCAAGAAAAAACTCACTGTTAGCAGACGAAATCACAAACGCTTTGAGTGCAAATGTTATTCATTTGATCATGTGATTGATCACACTGCAATAGTATCATAGAGATATCTTACAAATATAGCATTCATGATTCAATGAAAACCAGGAAGTATAATGAAAGATTTGTAGACATAAATCATGTCATGGTACAGAATAATTCCTTTAATACACACTAACACCCACATGTCAATATTTGAGATGTAATCAGAGAGTGTATAGTTGGCAGGAAAATTGACCAGAAAAAAGCTGAGAAAAAAGCTGAGAAAAAAGCAAAACAACCTCAAAACATAGTTACAATAATACCATGATCATTTCACACCGAGGCACTTATAAGACTATGGTATCCTAGCATGTAAAGCACATGTTAAATAATACACCACAGCTTTAAAACTTGTCATACGTTCCCCACATATTCATTGATGTGAGATGAGACACACTATTTATAGCGTCAGTTTTGTGTCAGTTTCGTGTCATATTCTCTGATTACATCCATAAACCATAAGATTTGATTGTTTGAGATATATTTGTACAATATGATATTTCAAGATATTACACGGCCCAACAAAACATAAACTCTGATGAGAAACCGTATTCTATGAGCCATACAACTGCATGGGAACCATTATATCAATACAAATAGCATTTTCCGAGAATTGGCTGCTTCAATTTTAGAAGGACAAAATAAACCGAATGGAAGGAAGTCTAGAAGACGGAAAAATAAGTCAGGGACAGAACCAAGTGGTGAAAACTAGTTGACATCAGCCTTAATAACTGTGTTGAAGCTTGTATGCAAAGAACCTTAGGTAAATGCAAGAATGAAATTTTGCCGTCCATGATAACTAACAATCTGTTGTAAAGTTAGATCTTTACTCCTGCATGTTACGTAATATTACAATGATTACATGATTAATTCATGATATGCCTCCATTTAACTTTCTATACTCATATATACTTTTTAATGTTTAGAATTTAGCTAGTCTAGTTTTAAGTCATTGTGTGTATATTTAGCTAGTCTATAGGCATATGGGATAAAAACATACATTTAAACCACTCTGTATATTACATTGTGTATTGCTTATATTGCTTTATCTACATGCATTTTAACACCATCTTGTGTATTAATTTGTATTAATACTTTATTGAATATATGTGTTGCATTTCATATGACTCAATCATAATGACATTTAATTATTGTAACCATTGTTCAAATATCTGTAGATTCTAGAAAGTTCTAAGATGTTGCATAAGTTTAACCACCATGCTGTGCATCTTCCATTGTACTTATCAGCCACCAGCTGCATGATCTGTGTATTGCTAGAGATGAAAGGACTCTGTTATGTAATACTGTCTGGGGCTTATGTAAACAAGGAATTTGAATTGCCTAGATAGTTATGTTACATACTTTTTGATTGGTTAAAATTATTGTAACTGACCAATCAAAAATAGTTTTACATATTAATTATGTCTATATAAATGAGATTTTTGGCATTTATTATCATTCTGATTCTTATTTTTGAAATAGGAGGATCTTAAATCCTCGCTCCAAGATAATTAATTAAATAATAATTAATTAATAATTTAAGTACTTTAGGCATTTATCTTGGAGCTTTTAAGTAAATTGTTGAAATTATTTAAGTAATATTTTTGCATTTAATTAGGTTATTTTATGAAGTAAATTATTTTTATTATTTTAACACTTACATTTAATTACATTTTTAGTAATTAATTATATTTTTGTAGTAGCCATTTTAGAATTCTTAGGCTAGCTACTTTAAATACTTGTTAAGTTCAGAATCATTAAATAGAATATTTGGGCTTCATTTTTGGCAAATGGACGCATTTGTTTATTTGACAGTTTTAATATTGTATTTAATCTGTTTATTTTCATCATTACTTTAGGTTATTTTGTATACATTTTATACTGGTAGTTTGATCATAAGTTTAGTGTATTATTAAGGTTATTTTTGACTAGTGTATAATACTTGTACTTTGATCATTACTTTAGAGTATTGTATAACATCACATTTTTGTCATGGTTAGTTTAGTAATAATAATTTCATTGATTGCATCTTGTAACTTTTAATTCATGACATTGTTTGTTTTCATTGCATTTAGATGTTTGCTTAGTTTATTAAAATTAGTTCAGTTTATAAAGTTAAATCATTTTTGTTATATTTTCTCTGTTTTATTAAACAGAGTGGTGTCATCCTGACGTGTCAGTAAATCTGACTGTACTTTGAGTTTCTCATACAGAAACTACTATTTGCTTTGCACATAAGTTCCTACTAAGCCAACTATAGAACGTTGCGTAAGGCGCAGAGCCGAGGCGAAGGGCACGGCGCTAGCGCGCATTTTTCGATTCCACAACAATGGTGTCAGAAGTGGGATAGTTTTAAACTTAGTAGGCAAACAAGTTTAATTAGATTTTGTATTTTTAAGTTATAAAGACTTAAGTATTCATTTTAAATTATTACTTGATAGAATTTATGATAGGATAAGTTAAATATTTTTGATCTAGTAAAGTTACTGAAGAGCTTATTAGGAATAAGATTTTTACTTGCACTATTTAAATAAAGTTTAGAATACTTGATCTTGCAAAGTTACTGCAGAATTTTGCTAGTAAAAGTTTTTTACTTTGTTAAAAACGAATTCTTAGTAAATTTAATGTCTTGTCTGATTGGCTTCCTTATTGTCTGATTGGCTTCCAAACTGTCAGATTGGCTTCCAAACTGTCCGATAGGCTTCCAAATAGTCTGTTGTCGGCTCCAAATATATTCGTCTGAAGAAAGAGAAACTTCTACAAGAGATTGTCGAACATTAATGATTGTCAATGAACAGAACGAAAACCGTGATGTCCGAGAAGACAAACCATACCAAGAAGAAGTACTACAACGATATAACGTAGTACCTAGAAGACGAACCATACCGAGAAGAAGTACTACAACAATATAATGTAGTACCTAGAAGACGAATCATACCGTGAAGAAGTACTACAACGATATAACGTAGTACCGAGATGACCAAGAAGACATACCATACCGAGAAGAAGTACTACAACGATATAACGTAGTACTGAGATGACTAACATATCGAGGAGAAGTACTACAACGATATAACGTAGTTCTGAGAAGACGAACCATACCAAGAAGAAGTACTACAACAATATAACGTAGTACCGAGAAGAAGAACTACAACGATATAACGTAGTACCGAGAAGACACACCATACCAAGAAGAAGTACTGCAACGATATAACGTAGTACCGAGGAGACGAACCATACCGAGAAGACGTACTACAACGATATAACGTAGTACCGAGAAGACGTACCATACCAAGAAGACGTACTACAACGATATAACGTAGTACCTAGATGACCGAGATGATGTACCATACCGAGAAGAAGTACTACAACGATATAACGTAGTACCCTGAGGTCCGAGAAGACGTACCATACCGAGATGTACTATGACGATAAAATGCAGTACCCAGATGTCCCGAGCCTAGATGTACTGCGATGATGTGATAGACCTATCGATAAACGAGACAACTATGTAAGAAACCTTTATGTGTATATTAGGCATAATATCACCAAGTACTATTTTAACATTTTTTACATTTTTTATTGTGGCACACAAGTCTGGCTTAAATATTTTTAATGAGTATAAGTTACACTACCATACCATGTTGCTTTTACCTAAAATATTTTGAGCATTGTATTTTTGTAACGATTTGTTGATGTACTTTGTATGTAAGATTATGTGTTAACTTTTTGATTAAGTGAAGTTATTTGTTTGAGCTTAAGGATAGTTTCCTAGGTTTGCATAGTAAATTATTGAGAGATTGTTGAATAGAATTTAAGTTCTATGGGATTGATATTAAGGATATCACAGTGTTGTTCTTTAGAGTTAATCTCTATCGATATAGAGTACAATCTCTATAGGTGTCTTTGCATCCCTGAAGTTAAGGTCCGTGTGTTTGGCGTAGAGTCTAACCTCTACTAGAGTCTATTGTTTGCATAGATTATAATATCTATATGAGTCTGTTGTGTATTTTAGGCATTTGGTATATAGATTCCAATATCTATAGGTGTCAGTTTATTCAAGACTAACTTTAGAGTATTCTCTATAGGTTCTAATATCTATAGGCTATAGGTTTAATATCTATAGGTCCGAGCTATGTGTCTGATATTCTGTTTGCATAGAATTTAAGGTCTATGGGCATAGTATTTAAGATATAATATTTTTGTTACTTTTGCATCCTACGAATCAAATGATTGTTTTTGTGAGAGAAACTTTGTTTTGTTGATGAGTTGATATTTGAGTTTGCATATGATGAGTATAAGTATAGTTTATGGTTAAGTTTTTGAGAACTTAGTTTTGTGAGATGACTATTAATTTTGTAAACTTTGTTGAAGTTTATGTTGCCAGCAACTCTTTTTACTTTAAGTAAAGTTTATTGGTTTGAGTCTCAGTTAGGCTTCCTAGGTTGCTTAGGGATGTTAAGTTTTTTCATGGGATTGATCTTGAAGATATTACGATGTTGTCCTTTTAGAGTTAATCTCTATATTAAAGGTATAGGGTAAATCCCTATAGGTATCTTGGTTCATCTGGCATGTTAAACTTTCCCTCGTTTTATAGAGTTAACCTCTATATGTGTCTGTTTAGGACAGATTTGTTGTTGTGTTTTATAGATTGTAATATCTATATGTCGGACTGAATTGCCGACGTTCCATCACTATTGCATCCTAGGGTTCAAGCGACTGCCTTTTTTATCCAGGAACATATAGCCCATCTGCGGCTAGGTCTAATGTTTAGTTTTTTGTGATGCAATTCACAGTAGAGAGACTTTATTTTGTCAAATCTGTTGAGGTATACATTTTCATATCAATTAGATGTTTACATTTAATTTTTAGTAGCTAAATTGTTGCTTCGTTAGAGTAATTGATGTTGAAGCATTATGCTAGTTTAACTTAAGGTGGCTATTCAGTTTATCTACGATAAGCTGATATTTTTGAAATATGTATATTGTTGTATGTTAATTTTAACATGGTAGTGTAACCCAATCACTCAAGTTTTTACTGAGAATTTATTTGAAAATTCCTAAGAAAGCAATTGCTTACAGTAGATATGTGGTGATATTATCTTAATACTAAGCGATACGCGAAAAAGTGAAAAAAGTGATTTTAGTGTTAAAATTGATATTAAACGTGGCGGTATTCATAACTTCTTAAACAATACAATAAACATTCAATTGTATTTCCCGACTATGACGCGCAAGTGAATGTGAAGATGAACTTCAATACATAATAGTTAACGCGCTTTTCAGTAATAAACATGGGCAATGAACATTTATAATGATATTTGCACCCATACGATGCGAAACTAAAGAGAAACATTGACTCTTATATCCTGAACGCGACTAGAAGACTACCAGAAGAAGAGAAGACTAAATATTGTCGTTCCCTTATGTGGCCCTTGAGCATGTTTTGGACCATATTCTGCTTTATTGTTTTTACATGCTATATATATCTTTTTGTTTTATCTGATGTTTGAAAATTTAAATAATTCAGATGAGTAAGATAAGTAAGGTTTAGCCTTATGACTTTACAAGTTTTTGTAAACATTCTTTTTTGATTGTTTTTATTCTTATGTTTAGTATTTTATAAGATTAGCCTTTGTATTATGTTGGATTTATGATTGTTGATTATATATGTTCTGTAATATTAGTAACATGATATTTTAAAGTTTAATCTTGAAAAATTTATTATTTTCTTTTAAAAAGTAATAAATTTTTCTTCCCGAAAACCAGTGTGTTGTTGTAAAGTTAGATCTTTACTCCTGCATGTTACGTAATATTACAATGATTACATGATTAATTCATGATATGCCTCCATTTAACTTTCTATACTCATATATACTTTTTAATGTTTAGAATTTAGCTAGTCTAGTTTTAAGTCATTGTGTGTATATTTAGCTAGTCTATAGGCATATGGGATAAAAACATACATTTAAACCACTCTGTATATTACATTGTGTATTGCTTATATTGCTTTATCTACATGCATTTTAACACCATCTTGTGTATTAATTTGTATTAATACTTTATTGAATATATGTGTTGCATTTCATATGACTCAATCATAATGACATTTAATTATTGTAACCATTGTTCAAATATCTGTAGATTCTAGAAAGTTCTAAGATGTTGCATAAGTTTAACCACCATGCTGTGCATCTTCCATTGTACTTATCAGCCACCAGCTGCATGATCTGTGTATTGCTAGAGATGAAAGGACTCTGTTATGTAATACTGTCTGGGGCTTATGTAAACAAGGAATTTGAATTGCCTAGATAGTTATGTTACATACTTTTTGATTGGTTAAAATTATTGTAACTGACCAATCAAAAATAGTTTTACATATTAATTATGTCTATATAAATGAGATTTTTGGCATTTATTATCATTCTGATTCTTATTTTTGAAATAGGAGGATCTTAAATCCTCGCTCCAAGATAATTAATTAAATAATAATTAATTAATAATTTAAGTACTTTAGGCATTTATCTTGGAGCTTTTAAGTAAATTGTTGAAATTATTTAAGTAATATTTTTGCATTTAATTAGGTTATTTTATGAAGTAAATTATTTTTATTATTTTAACACTTACATTTAATTACATTTTTAGTAATTAATTATATTTTTGTAGTAGCCATTTTAGAATTCTTAGGCTAGCTACTTTAAATACTTGTTAAGTTCAGAATCATTAAATAGAATATTTGGGCTTCATTTTTGGCAAATGGACGCATTTGTTTATTTGACAGTTTTAATATTGTATTTAATCTGTTTATTTTCATCATTACTTTAGGTTATTTTGTATACATTTTATACTGGTAGTTTGATCATAAGTTTAGTGTATTATTAAGGTTATTTTTGACTAGTGTATAATACTTGTACTTTGATCATTACTTTAGAGTATTGTATAACATCACATTTTTGTCATGGTTAGTTTAGTAATAATAATTTCATTGATTGCATCTTGTAACTTTTAATTCATGACATTGTTTGTTTTCATTGCATTTAGATGTTTGCTTAGTTTATTAAAATTAGTTCAGTTTATAAAGTTAAATCATTTTTGTTATATTTTCTCTGTTTTATTAAACAGAGTGGTGTCATCCTGACGTGTCAGTAAATCTGACTGTACTTTGAGTTTCTCATACAGAAACTACTATTTGCTTTGCACATAAGTTCCTACTAAGCCAACTATAGAACGTTGCGTAAGGCGCAGAGCCGAGGCGAAGGGCACGGCGCTAGCGCGCATTTTTCGATTCCACAACAAATCATATTAAGGACTCTCTAACAAATGTCTGATAGACAATCAAGCTGTCGCAGCAGATGCAAAATATACTAGGGTAAACAAAATGGATAATATACTAAGTATATCACAAACATGGATTTTTTTGACAGGCTTTCTATGCAGTGTCCACCTAATAAGGCCGTAAATGAACTATGATTGATAACAATTAATTGAGAATCAAAATTTCTACTGCTTTGATTTTTTAACCAGATTTTCAATGAATCCTGGTTATTATATTTGGGTATGGCAAGCAGTTATATAATATTAGAACAAAATATATTCAACGCGGTACAGACGAATGAGGAGCCAATTTATTCTTCAAGAAAATAATTAATGTAATATAATGGGTGTTAGATAGGTTTCTAAAATTGAAATCATTGAACGTCTCCTAATCAATTTATAGACTTTGGTTCAAGTAATTGACATCTCAAGGAAACTTGTCTGAATATTCAGTTATGTTCGGCTAAATGGAAATTAAAGGTTGCAGACAGTGAATTTACTTCACAAAATTACGTCTTAACTTGTTAACCGATGGAACAAAATATACAGGCAGACGTTTTCTCTAAACTGCTGTCTGCCAGACTTCCAATTCCTAGCAGAAACTAGTGACCTCCAGTGTTTTTGAAACAAAACAGTAGGTCTGCCATATAAAGGGCTATACTACTAGTAACTCCGACAAAAGTCATTGCACCTTCAGTTTCTGACAATAAAAAACACTTAAGCTTTACATATAATGCAAGTTCATTGTAGAGTGACAAAAAAATAAGAGGCAAATAGTTTGTTATGGAGATTTGAGGCATTTTTTCCTTCAAAAACCAAAGGCTTTTTTATAATTTCTCAAATTTTCACTGATCAGGCGCCAATGTCTTGGTGTACCTCAGTGTGGCGTAACACATGTGTCTGTCACTACCAATTTGACATAACTTGTGTAGAACTGTATGAAAGACATAAGAACAATCATACACTTAAAGTTCAACAGATGTGAGTCTAAGAAATTCTTAACAGGAAATTTAAATTATGAAAAGATCTTTTAAACAAACTTTAATGAAACACCCCTCCAAACCATTGCCACATTAGAGTGATCAAATCTAGCAAACCTTACAAAAATTATTCACACCACAATGTCTGAGATCAGCTGGTTTATCCAAATTGAACATACACAAGTAATTTGCAAATAACACCAGTCAAAGAATTTATTAAATAAAATGTGACATATTTTACAACCAGACAATTGACATCTCAGGAACAATTCCTAATTCATACATAACAACTTACCTAACAAAAACTACCACAAAATTTGTCTAGAACTAATTATATGAACATTTAGTTAGCTGACACAAGGCAGGGAAATATGAAATAGCTTTTTTATTACCAATTCTTTCACAGAACCTACCTACCTACCTACCTACCTACCTACCTAGTCCTTGCAACACATGTTGCGCCCGGAGGCACATAGGGCAAGGACTAGAGGTTTCCACTTTAAGGTAGCACTCAACCAAACCAGCTGAGCACAGAAATCAGAAACACCACGACACAACTACCCTGAGCAGTGCCCACAGAAACCCATGCCAAAACGGCAACCAAATGAGGCACAACAACCCCAGGGCGTGACCTAGGTTAAAACACTAAGGACAGTGACCTAACGTTATGCAACCTAAAGCAGCACAACTACGACTTGACCTAGTTAAAATGTGGGCAAGGTAGGAATGGGGTGGGAAATAATATTACATATTCCTAGCAACTACAATGAGCAATGCCCACACATAAGCCGAAGAAACAACCTAAGATCCAAGTCCCCGCCGATAAAATGCAGGATGACCCACATTCACAAGGAAATTATATAATAGCGGTTATTGCCGAATGAAACAAAGCCAATATTCGACCACGTTCACAAAGGCCCGACTGCACGGCAAACCAACCACACAAACCCATGCCAAAATGGTGACTAAATGAGGCACAACCACCCCCTGACCTAGTTAAAAACACCAAGGACAGTGACATAATATTATTATGTGTTAAAGAGGCATATTGGGACTTGACCTAGTTTAGAACAAAAAAGGTCTGCTAATAAGACCGATTCACATTTTTTACTGGTCTTATTAGCGGAACTTCACTGTACTGCCAATTTGACATCACTTGTTTAGAACTGTATGAAAGACATAAGAACAATCATATACTTAAAGTTTAACAGATGTGAGTCTAAGAAATTCTTTAGAGAAAATTTGAATTACGAAAAGATCTTTTAAACAAAGTTTAATGAAACACCCCTCAGAAATGTTGTCACATTAGAGTGATCAAATCTAGAAACATTAGGAGAATTATTCACACCACAATGTCTGAGATCAGCTGGTTTAACCATATTGAACATACACAAGTAATTTTCAACTAACACCAGTCTAAGAATTTATTAAATAAAATGTGACATATTTTACAACCAGACAATTGACATGTCAGGAACAATTCCTAATTCATACATAACAACTTACCTAACAAAAACTACCACAAAATTTGTCTAGAACTAATTTTATGAACATTTAATTTGCTGAACACATAGGCAGGAAAATATGAAATATCTTTTTTATTACCAATTCTTTCGTAAAACACAAGAATTAGAACAAAGTGTGAAATATCTATTTTCTAGATACATAAATTTTATGAAGGAAATTAAACATTAATTGTATACAAGATAAAACATTTTTAAAAAAATCGATGTGTCAGAAGCTGAGAAAATTGTTTCTGCCATTTTTGCAATTTGACTTTGTTTACAATTTACTAGGGATGGCAACGAGTACCCGAGTACTCGAGTACTCGTTCAAACGTCCGATTATCGAATAGTAAAATCAGTATTCGAGTACTCGAACTTAATGTTAATCCTGTGTAATACAGGGGTCCAAGTGTTATCTGGTCAACTAAAATTGCAATTAACAACATGTCATCAATCCTTAATCGCCACGAGGTCGCTACATGTAATTGCAAGCATAATCATAACACAGACCTGTCAATCATCGTCTGTTAGTTAGTTTATGACACGTAGCTAGAGGCTCTTTCATTGACATCAACCCGAGTAATTGCAATCAATTTTTAATTGGCAGTTATTGTTTATTGGGGTGACAATCAATTAAGAAATAACCAAAAAAATACTTTAAATTTTAATCGTTGTCGCGCGTATATGAACGAACGATTACTCTGTGAATTGGTCACGCTTTATAAATAGTATGTCACCGGTTGATAAGAGTAGTCCCCTTTAGTTGTTTATTTGTTATTATTGATTTTTTTCGCGTTATTGATTAAAGTTCTATTGATTTCACACTGTACTGTTTTTTTTGTCATCATTTATTGTTGATGTTGTTCTATAGTTCTTCTACCAATCTAGATTTGATCAACAACTGAACAGGCAAACCGAAGTTGAACACGCACGTTTGCAGTACAACATTTCTATTTCCCAAATATTATGGACATTTATTGTTTTCCGAGTACCCGAGTACTCGATCGGAAGAATGACCAAGTACTCGAGTACCGATTTTAGTATTCGTTGCCATCCCTACAATTTACCAAGGAAAACTGAAATTCTATCCACAGCCTTCCAGTTTCCCATTTATCTGCATTACCTAGCCTGCCAGTCAGTACAATGTTTGAACATGTTAAAATATCTGTAGACTCCACCAGACATCCAAGGGATTATAAGTTAAAAGAAAACCAATTACAGATTTAATAAATTTATCATAATTAAGTTTATTCAGAAAGAAGTGAATGTACTGGTAACAGAATGTGTGATATCAACAAGTCTGTTTTAACCCTAAGCACAAGTATGACACAGTCAAGCAATTATATACTTAAGGACCATTCTAACAGATAAAACTATTGGTAATGAGATAAAGTCTGCAGAGTTATATAGTTAAATTACGATTGGTATTATAGCAAAAAAGACTTGTTTTTGTACAAAACCTGCGACAGGTCTGAATTTGGTCCAATTTCTAAGTCTAATAGGTAAAAAATTGTGTTTGACATAAAAACCTAACAAATTCCACATAGACATGTAACGCTATTGGGTCGTATAACTCACTGTTTCAGATTAAGTAAAACCGCTCTTGTAACAATTTGAAAGAATCTAAGAGAAAACATGGAAGCAACCTGACATACTTTTAAGTTCAACAGATGAGAGTTAAAGGCTCCTTTTTGTCTTGGAAATCCATAAGAAGAAATTTAAATGTTTCAAACTATCATTTAAACAAAGTTTAATGAAACACCCCTCCGAACCATTGCCACATTAGAGTGATCAAATCTAGAAACATTACAAGAATTATTTACACCACAATGTCTGAGATCAGATGGTGTAACCTCATTGAAGATACACTAGTAATTTTCAACTAACACCAGTCGAAGAATTTATTGAATAAAATGTGCCGGTTTTATGACCAGACAATTGACATGTCAGGAACAATTCCTAATTCATACATTTAACATCTTACAGAATAAAACTGCCACAAAATTGGTCTGGAACTAATTTTATGAACATTTAATTTGCTGAACACAAGAAAGGAAAATATGAAATAAGGACCATTCTTACAGACAAGACTCCTGGTAATGAGATAAAGTCTCCATGATAAAGTGGTTAAATTATGGCTTATACAGAACCTTTATAATTGCTTGTCTGGGTAATTTTTATCTTTAGGGTTAAAACAGACTTGTTTGGTATCACACATTCAGCTACCTGAGTATATAAACAGTCTGTCACATGTTTCTGAATAAACTTAATTATGATTTAATTTATTGTAACTGTAATTGGTTTACTTTTAACTTATCCTTCCTCTGCTGTCTGGTGGTGTCTGTAACACAGTCATGTTTTAACATGTTCAAACATTGTACTGACAGGCAGGTTAGGAAATGCAGATAAATGGGAAACTGGAAGGCTGTGGATGGAATTTCAGTTAAATGTGTTTGTTGGTAAACAGAAAAAAAAGTTAAACTCACAATATGTCAGGTACAATTTCCTAACAAAGAAACATTTTCACTGTCAGCTTCTGAAATATTGAAGAAAATTCTTTCTCTTGTACCAGTATACAATTAACATTAAATATTCTTTGTAAAGTATAATTATGTATCTAGAAAATAAATAGTTCACACTTTGTTTTAATTCTTGTGTTCTGCGAAAGAAATGGTAATATAAAAGATATTTAATAATATTTTCCCATCTTGTGTTCTGCAAATTAAATGTTCATAAAATTAGTTTGAGACAAATTTTGTGACCGTTTTTATTAGGTAAGATGTTATGTATGAATTAGGAATTGTTCCTGACATGTCAATTGTCTGGTTGTAAAATATGTCATATTTTATTTAATAAATTCTTTGACTAGTGTTAGTTGAAAATTACTTGTGTATGTTCAATATGGTTACACCAGCAGCTGCTGATCTCAGACATTTTGGTGTGAATAATTCTTGTAAGGTTTCTAGATTTGATCACTCCAATGTGGCAATGGTTCGGATGGGTGTTTCAATAAACTTTGTTTAAACGATATTTTCCTAATTTAAATTTCATCTAAAAAAATTCGTAGACTCACATCTGTTAAACTTAAGTATATGATTGTTCTTATGTCTTTCATACAGTTCTAAACAAGTGATGTCAAATTGGCAGTTCAGTGAAAGTCCGCTATTAAATAAGACCAGTAAAAAATGTGGTCTTAATAACAGTCGGTCTTATTAGCAAACCTTTTTTTGTTCTAAATTTAATAATTTGGGACCTAAAACTGGCAAAATCTGCATTATTTCAAAATGATCATTGTTGTCTTATTAGCAGAACTTTACTGTAACACACGTGTTACACCACACTGAGAGACACGCAGCTAGAGGCAAGTGCCTGATTGGTGAAAATTTGAAAAGTTATAAAGAGCCTCAAATCACCACTACTTTGCCTTGTTGCTTTTTAGTCACTGAATACGGCCCTACAGTAAACTTGCATTATCTAAAGGTTTAGTGTTGTATATTGTCAGAACTTGGAGGTTGGATGACTTTTGCCAGAGTTACTAGTAGTACAACCCTTTGTGGGAGACACAAATTGTTCTCTAGTTTCTGCTAGGAATTGAAAGTCTGGCTCAGACAGCAGTTTAGAGAAAACATCTGCCTGCATACATTTTGTTTAATTGGTTTAAGAAGTTAAGACATAATTTTGTGAAGTATATTCACTGTCTGCAACCTTTAATTTCCATTTAGCCGAACATAACTAAATATTCAGACAAGTTTCCTTGAGAGGTCAATTACTTGAACCTAAGTCTATAAATTGATAAGGCTGGTGTCAGTTTTCGCAGCTTGGTTCTGTCCAAGACTTATTTTTCTGTCTTCCTTCCATTGTCTTAATTTTGTTCTTCTGGAATTGAAGCAGCCAATTCTCAGAAAATTCTATTTCTATTAGGGCTGTAACAATATACCGCGGTACACGAAAGACTGCGGACTTCAGTCCCACACGGTTCACGGTACAAGAATTCAAAATTTCGGTACGGTTCGGTATAAGCTATTTTATGAGCAAAATAATGTTCAGAGAACGAAATGTCTGAAAGCCCTCTGATTATGTTAAATTACCACGCATCATTCGTTTTCATTGTATTAAGATATGCCTCATATTGTCGAAAATCATTTAAAATAGTTGATAAACACATAATAATTGCTATTACAGAATCATAAAAATCCATTGTCACTTAAAAATTGTAGTATTTAAGCTGTGGTTAGAGAATATTGTATCATACCGAAATATACCGAACCGTCAGAAAAATTGACGGTACGTATCATATCGTGAGGTAAGCGTACCGTTACAGCCCTAATTTCTATAGATATAATGGTTTCTGTTGAGTTGTATGGCTCATAGAATCTGGTTTCTCATCAGAGTTTATATTTTGTTGAGCTGTGTAATATTGTTTTTATCAAACTTTTTTTCAGCATTTTTCCTGCCAACTACACACTCTCTGATTACGTCTCAACTATTGACATGACTGTGGATGTTTATAACGTTTTATTCTGTGTTAGGTGGTTTTGTTTATCATAATTCAAAGCAATTAAATCAAACCTATAATTCAACATACACAAGTACAAATTTGTGTACAAATGCACTCAGCTATATATGCCTTGGAGTTACAATCACCGTTCAGATTCTATAGTCTATACTGAAAGTCTTACAGAGACAAACAATCTTTGATTGGAAATCAATAAACAAGACATTAACAACATGATTATATGTTAGACAGGATTCTATATAAAGTGTTGGTTGTACAACTTTTTGACAGATGATCGTTGGGTTGTTTTAGTTGTGTTTTTCCATATTTTAAGTAACAATTATTAGTCTTCAAATGGTCAATTGACCTCAAGACACCTAGCTATATACAAAAGTTTACTGGGACAACCTTTGTATGTGAATGAATCCATAATAATAGTACTTAATAATGCCTTGATGATTACATGCTCATAAGAGATGTTTGTAAAACACCTATGCCCCAATGGCAGCAAAATAGTCGAAAATGACTAAGGTAGCAGTGACCTTGACCTTTGACCTACTGACCTCAAAATCAATAGTAGTCATTTATTGACGCTGATCAACCTCCATGGAATGTTCGACGATCCTAGGGCTAAGCTTTCTTGAGTTATTGAACGGAAACCATTTGTTCTACTGACCGTCAGATGGACAGACAGACAGGAGCAAAGCAATATACCCCACTCATCAAAGATGGGGGCATAATAAACTGTGAGGGAAGTCAGTTCACGTAAGCTTGCTTGAAAAATATGTTTACAAATTCTCCACATTAAAGTCAGTCAATCAAAACCTACTTTGCAAAATGTCAACACTAGTCAGTCAATCACAACATGTTTGCACAAAGTCAACAGTATTCAGACAATCAAAACATGTTTGCACAATGTCAACAGTATTCAGACAATCAAAACATGTTTCTAAAATGTACACAGTAGTAATTCAATCAAAACATACTAAAATACAAAATGTCAACCGTAGCCAATCAATCAAAACATACTTTACAAAATGTCACTCGTAGCCAGTTAATTAAAACATACTTTGCAAAATTAGTTAGTCAAACCAAACATGTCAGTCAAACAAAACTTGTTTATAAAATGTCAACACTAGTCAGTCAATCAAAACATGTTTATAAAATGTCAACACTAGTCAGTCAATCAAAACATGTTTATAAAATGTCAACAATATTCAGTCAATCAAAACATGTTTATAAAATGTCAACACTAATTAGTCAATCAAAACATGTTTATAAAATGTCAACACTAGTCAGTCAATCAAAAAATGTTTATAAAATGTCAACAGAAGTCTTCAAATCAATAAAAAAAAAATACTCTGCATAATATTCAAAGCAGTCAGTGCATCAAAACAAACATGTCAAGTCAGTAAATTAGAAGATGCCTAGTATAATATTCAGAATCCAAAATGGCAAATCAATGAAAACATGTTTCAATGCAAAAATTTCATAAATAGACATAATACACACAAATATATATACCCCCCTCCAAACATTGTGTTGGCCCTGTTGGGGGCATAAAACTAACATAATTTGTTATTCTCAAGTTAATTTGAAATGAGAGTGTTGGCAGTAGCACTGTTTAGTAGTATAATGGATTGACTATAGTCAGTACTGAGGTATTACAGAGTATAGTAACCATTTAGCAGTACAGTATTGATTGTTCCATACTCCTGCAGGAGGACCATAAATTAGGCTCTCATTTCCCCTCTATCTCCTGGAAACACCGAAACACTGAAACACTGCCGAATATTGTCTGAGACAAAACAATCAGCTAAAAATATCATCTGCTTGCTAACCTCATTTTTGTGACATTACATGTACTGTAAGCTGTTAGTGCATCTGCCTTTCTCAATGAAATGACAGAGAGAGAGAAAGAGAGAGACAGTGTGATAGAACTGGTTTTACATTTGGGGGGGGAAGCCTGGTGAAGGCCTTATAAAAGATTGGATGCATGTTTGGTATCTGCCGTTCTCAATGAAAGACAGAGACACAGGCTCAGTGATAATAGACTGTATATAGTCAAATGCTGATCATGGTAAGTTAAATGGGCTAGCTTAGAACTGGTTTACGTTTTGAGGAAGCTTGGTGATGGTCTTATAAAAGATTGGATACATGTTTGGCATCTACCATTCTCAATGAATGCCAGAGAGAGACAGGGAGTCAGAGACACTGTATACAGACAATGGATGATCATGGTAAGATAGAAGCTAGCTAGAACTGGATCTACATTTGGAGGAAGCCTTCTGATGGCTTTATGACAGAGCATACCTAGTGACAAGACCTAGTTTATGACCCCAAATGACCCAATTTCGAACCTGGTCACATTGTGACAGGAAGGCTAAAATGTGATGTGATTTTTCCATTGTTAGGTCATATGAACAAATTTCTCTATAATCACATTCCACTGCCATATATAGGGGATTTGAGACTTAACAAAGCAAGGTGATTTGAGTATATTAAGGGTAGGGCAGAGGGGATGGAATTATTGTGCCTATTTTTTTATGGAAACAAACAATTTATATGGAATGTTTTGGTTGTTTACATTGAAGCATTTATACAACAAGTATTAGAGATAATTGATGGTTTCTGAGTAGACAATGTCTGGTAACACCATCCATTTACTCTGACATGTCGGGCAATCTGACAGGACTGGTCGGCACTTGATATGATGCACAATGCAAGCTGTAAATGTTGTCTTAGCAAAATTGCTTTCTCAATTATTTTCTATTTCTGATCTGTCTTCCAATATGTTACATCAAGCTATTATAACAGAGAACTTCTGTGATTACAAAATATTTGGCAGAGGTTTTTGAGAGCTGTGTGAGTTGGCCAACAATGAAAGTAGCCTTAACTTATATTAATTGTTTACTGACATAGATTGATAAATTGAAACATTTCCAATGTAGCCATTTTCTGATTGTTTGTCCCCTAAGGGAAATTAAACTGTCCTTCTGTCCTTCTGTCCTTTGTCAGCCAATCTGTCTGTGAACGAATTTTATTTAACTATATTGCCACTTTAACTTCAATACAGGGTTTGACACTAAAACATGTCCCCTGGTCCGAGGCCAGTGAAAATCTTGAAGGACCAGTGAAAATCTTGAAGGACCAGTAAATGTTTTATTTACAAATTTTACGTTTCTTTGCTGGGGGACCAGTGACCCAAAATAGTAATGTGTCAAGCCCTGCAATAGAAACTTTGATTCAAGTTATCACTCCCAGATTGCTTGTATCATATGCAACAGTTGCTGTTGGACAGCCTCTTCCCACATCATCAGATGCCATTGACCTATCTGTCAGGGAAAAACTAAGTGAACATGCACTTATGACTGTCCCAGTGGAATACAAACAACATATATACCCGAACATTGAACCTTTAGTCAACTTTATGACCTTTTTTACTGTTAGGTAAAGAACCACTAAATGCCTCCGCGGACCAAGTGGTGATACACTCAAGTAGTCCTTAAAAAAACTTTGGTTTGCCTGTAAATGGAGATATTTCTTGACAAATGTGGAGTTGAATGATAAAATTGAGTTTAAATGGTTGGTAAATATGCATGTGGTGTAGTAAAACTGTAATATTTGTATTATTCCGCTATTTTGTTCTTGATACCAAAGTGAAAGTAGACTAGGGTAAAACCCAGAACTTATAAATCCGGACATGCGTAAAAACGGATAGACCGTGTTTGAAGGACAAAAACTTTCTTAGAAGATACATGACACCCCTTTTTTATTGCATTATTTTGAAGCTTAACTGCCCCTCTTTACAATGATATATGTGGTCTAGGTGGCCATAGACTAAAAAAAGTTGAAAATTGGAGCCTACTATGGCCAATTTACATTGAGCTATAGAGCAAATCTATTTGGTGGTTTCTAACCTAAAGAAGGGCAAAATTCTAGTAAATTCATGTTTTCATTTTTTTGCATTCAAATGTATGGAAATGCATCCCAGATAGGGTTTTGACCACTTTTATCTGTTTAAATTGTCTAAAAAAGTGAAAATCTGGATTTTTATCATGAAAATCTAGAAAATTTCAGACTTTTTTCTTCTAAAATTGACATTTTTATGCCAAAATTGACCTTATTTTAGTGTCAGACAGGGGTAATTGTGATTAAATATGAAGAATAGACACATTATTAGGCATCTAAAGCATAATTAGTGTTCAGTGAAACAGTTTTTCACAAATAAAACCCAATTTAAAATCACTATTCATAATATTTTGCAGGCGCTGGCCAAATTTCCCCTTAAAGCCGCATATGCGTGTTTGCCATTTTTTCTAGAATTCATGCACAATTTGTCTAGAATTGATTGTTGTGTGCTGCATATACATAGTAGTATTGAAAAAAGTGCAAAAATCACTTTAATAAGTAAAACTAGGCTGTCTTAAGGTAAAGAACCACTAAATGCCTCCGCGGACCAAGTGGTGATACACTCAAGTAGTCCTTAAAAAAACTTTGGTTTGCCTGTAAATGGAGATATTTCTTGACAAATGTGGAGTTGAATGATAAAATTGAGTTTAAATGGTTGGTAAATATGCATGTGGTGTAGTAAAACTGTAATATTTGTATTATTCCGCTATTTTGTTCTTGATACCAAAGTGAAAGTAGACTTTTTTTTTTTTTATTGATATGAGTTTATAAGGTCCTCGTATCGTCCCATACCTTTCGGTAATCTGGATTTTTTATAGGACCCCGGCATGTACCCCTTCATGCCGAGAAAGTTAAAAAGTTCGAAATAGGGTAAATTTGTCTTGCAGATAATTTATCTGCAAGCGTTAGCCGGACGTTTAGTTTTTGTGTTATTTAATGTAAATACAAAAATCGACCAATGAGATCTAGAGCATTTGTATTTACTCCTACTTGTCTGTTTTGTCCGGACACGGACGGGTGCTCACGGCTGAGTTTCACAGGGGCGTTGAAACTTGTTTCACAGGGGCATTGAAACTTGTTCGGACGGGTGCTTTTGGAGAAACCAGACAGCTGATATCGTTCATCCTCCCACACCGGCGATACTCGAGTTTCTTTGCTTCAGTTTCTCTTTCACGGACTGAGAAGTGCGTCTCTTACTTATTTGTCCTAACTTAATTCCTACTCGGGCTAAGACATGCGTCTTTTAACTTACACATTAAATTAGACTTCTCTCTTGTTCGGGCTAAGACAGGCGTCTTTTAACTTAATGCATTAAGTGAGTAATTAAGTGAAACTTGTTCTCGTACTCGGACTGGGCCGGGCGTGCCTTCACCTTATACATATTTAACTATACATTTGAGAAATAAAAAATAAAAATAATGTGTGTGATTTTTGTTCTGTTCCTGACAATAATACTTATATTCCTTATATACTTAGTAGTACTCCTAACACTAGTAGTGGGACAATTTCAGTTCCTATCAAAAATATTCATAATAATAAGGGTGCTGCTTGGCACAAAAAAACACTTGGCTTTCCATACTTTAGTTTTGATTTTTATGATTACAACTATTTTTTTTTTTTTTTTTATTATTATTATTTTTTTTTTTTTTAAATTTTATGTTTTTTTATCATCTATTTTATTTTTACATGATTTTATAGATTTACCGGGTTTTCCTAGTTACCTACTGGGGTGATATCATGAGGGGTTGTTATTACAGGTGTTGGAGTGACGGCGCCTAGTTTATCCGTCATGGATATACCAGACTGCTCAGTCTTAATTGATTGCATTAGGTGACATTACCCTTATTGGCAGTTTTAATTGGCATGTTACTGTTTATTGACGGGTAATGTTTTGCTATATATCATTTGGGTATATAAGTTGACTAGGGTAAAACCCAGAACTTATAAATCCGGACATGCGTAAAAACGGATAGACCGTGTTTGAAGGACAAAAACTTTCTTAGAAGATACATGACACCCCTTTTTTATTGCATTATTTTGAAGCTTAACTGCCCCTCTTTACAATGATATGTGTGGTCCAGGTGGCCATAGACTAAAAAAAGTTGAAAATTGGAGCCTACTATGGCCAATTTACATTGAGCTATAGAGCAAATCTATTTGGTGGTTTCTAACCTGTTACTAGATAAGAGGCTTTGGGTATAATCATCTCAGCCTATTGTATGTTTGGTGTTTGCTTTTAAAATAATGGCCTGAATTCTATCAACAAGTCTAAGGGCCTGAAAGGCCCTAGGTAGCTCACCTGTTATACATTGGTCTAGGTATCAGTACAACCTACTTTCTGACCATATAAATTTCATGAAGATTGGATCAAAACGGTGACCCCTGGAGTGAACACAATATTTTTCTAAGATTTGACCTAGTGACCTAGTTTTTGACCCAACATGACCCAGTTTCAAACTTGGCCTACATTGCATAAAGAACAACATTCTGACCAAGTTTCATGATGATTGGATCAAAACCACGACCTCTGGAGGTAAAGAACCACTAAATGCCTCCGCGGACCAAGTGGTGATACACTCAAGTAGTCCTTAAAAAAACTTTGGTTTGCCTGTAAATGGAGACGTTTCTTGACAAATGTGGAGTTGAATGATGAAATTGAGTTTAAATGGTTGGTAAATATGCATATGGTGTAGTAAAACTGTAATATTTGTATTATTCCACTATTTTGTTCTTGATACCAAAGTGAAAGTAGAATAGGCTAACCCCCGGAACTCATAAATCCGGACATGCGTAAAAACGGATAGACCGTGTTTGAAGGACAAAAACTTTCTTAGAAGATACATGACCCCCCTTTTTTATTTCATTATTTTGAAGCTTAAATGCCCCTCTTTACAATGATATATGTGGTCCAGGTGGCCATAGACTAAAAAAAGTTGAAAATTGGGGCCTACTATGGCCAATTTACATTGAGCTATAGAGCAAATCTATTTGGTGGTTTCTAACCTAAAGAAGGGCAAAATTCTAGTAAATTCATGTTTTCATTTTTTTGCATTCAAATGTATGGAAATGCATCCCAGATAGGGTTTTGGCCACTTTTATCTGTTTAAATTGTCTAAAAAAGTGAAAATTTGGATTTTTATCATGAAAATCTAGAAAATTTCAGATTTTTTTCTTCTAAAATTGACATTTTTATGCCAAAATTGACCTTATTATAGTGTCAGACAGGAGTAATTGTGATTAAATATGAAAAATAGACACATTATTAGGCATCTAAAGCATAATTAGTGTTCAGTGAAATAGTTTTTCACAAATACAACCCAATTTAAAATCACTATTCATAATATTTTGCAGGTGCTGGCCAAAGTTTTCCTTAAAGGTGCATATGCGTGTTTGTCATTTTTTTCTAGAATTCATGCACAATTTGTCTAGAATTGATTGTTGTGTGCTGCATACACATAGTAGTATTGAAAAAAGTGCAAAAATCACTTTAATAAGTAAAACTAGGCTGTCTTAAGGTAAAGAACCACTAAATGCCTCCGCGGACCAAGTGGTGATACACTCAAGTAGTCCTTAAAAAAACTTTGGTTTGCCTGTAAATGGAGATATTTCTTGACAAATGTGGAGTTGAATGATGAAATTGAGTTTAAATGGTTGGTAAATATGCATATGGTGTAGTAAAACTGTAATATTTGTATTATTCCACTATTTTGTTCTTGATACCAAAGTGAAAGTAGACTAGGCTAACACCCGGAACTCATAAATCCGGACATGCGTAAAAACGGATAGACCGTGTTTGAAGGACAAAAACTTTCTTAAAAGATACATGACCCCCCTTTTTTATTTCATTATTTTGAAGCTTAAATGCCCCTCTTTACAATGATATATGTGGTCCAGGTGGCCATAGACTAAAAAAAGTTGAAAATTGGGGCCTACTATGGCCAATTTACATTGAGCTATAGAGCAAATCTATTTGGTGGTTTCTAACCTAAAGTGAACACAAGGTTTTTCTAAGATTTGATCTAGTGACCTAGTTTTTGACCCCACATGACCCAGTTTCAAACTTGGTCTAGATTACATAGAGAACAACATTCTGGCCAAGTTTCGTGAATATATGATCAAATTTGTGACCTCTGGTGTGATCACTAGGTTTTTCTGAGATTTGACCTAGTGACCCTGTTTTTGACCCAACATGACCCAGTTTCAAACTTGGCCTAGATGTAATAGAGAACAACATTCTGATTAAGTTTCAAGATGATTGGATCAAAACCACGACCTCTGGAGTGAACACAAGGTTTTTCTAAGATTTGACCTAGTGACCTAGTTTTTTACCTCACATGACCAAGTTTTTAACTTGGCCTAGATTCCATAAAGAACAACATTCTGACCAAGTTTCAAGAAATTGGATCAAAATTGTGACATCTGGTGTGAACACTAGGTTTTTCTAAGATTTGACCTAGTGACCTAGTTTTTGACCTCAAATAACCCAGTTTTGAACTTGGCCTAGATTCAATAGAGAACAACATTCTGACCAAGTTTCATGAAGATTGGATCAAAACCACGACCTCTGGTGTGAACACTAGGTTTTTCTAAGATTTGACCTAGTGACCTAGTTTTTGACCCCACATGACCCAGTTTCGAACTTGGTCTAGATTTCATGGAGAACAACATTCTGATCAAGTGTCATGATGATTGGATAAAAAAGGTGACCTCTAGAGTGTACACAAGGTTTTTTTAAGATTTGACCTAGTGACCTAGTTTTTGACCCCACATGACCCAGTTTCGAACTTGGCCTAGACTTCATGGAGAACAACATTCTGATGAAGTTTCTTGAAGATTGGATCAAAACTGTTGCCTCTAGAGTGTACACAAGCCAATTGTTGACGGACAACGACGACGGACGGACGTACGGCGTCCGTCCGTCCGACGGACGAAGAGTGATCACAAAAGCTCACCTTGTCACTATGTGACAGGTGAGCTAACAAAACATAGGCCCATCAAGCAAAGGGTTGATTAATGAAAGTCCATATAGTCAGCCGGTGATAATTCTAGCCTTTGCTTGCAATAAAATATGAAATAAAATGCATTATCGGTGATCATGTTTGTACACTCTTATAAGAATTTATAGATAAACCAAGTTTTTAGAGCTGTGTTGGAAGATTACACCTTTTAGTCATGGTATTTGAATATACCTGGTTCAAATCTCTTCAGAATACGCATATGCATTAGATATGCACCAGCCCGCTTAGCTCAATCGGTAGAGCACGAGACTAGTAGTCACTACTGATCTTTTTTAGGGCAAATCAACCTTCCTGCATAAATTAGTCACGGCTCAAAAAACATGGTTTATCAATACTTTTAATACATGATTAAATTTTTTCAATCTATACTAAAAACAAGCAACCTGTCTAGTCTGGTTCCCTGTCCTAAATCTTACAGTGATTTAGGTCAGGCAGCATGGCATGAAGAACATTATCGACCATCATGCCACCCGAAATAAGGGGTTAATCACAGAGTGCCTCCATAGCTCAGTAGATAAAGCAGTCTAATCTGGCACAACAGGGTTCAAATACTGGTGGAGGTGCCTTGTGGGGGATTAAATTTCCTGGAATAAGTGGTTCACCTTCAATCGCAAAGTCAAATCCCACAATAATTCTGACCCTTGTATTTTTTAAAATGCGTGAAAGCAAAATCCACGAAATTAACGTCCCATCGAAATGGGCATTTTTACTAAAACCACAAAATTTTGTCCCATTGATTTGACAGTATATTTCAGCAGAAAGCTGACTGGTAAATAAGGATTATATTTGGCATTTTTTGCTTGGCAATAAATCTTACCTTCACCAGAAGCGTCAAATGGCACAGCACGAGTAGACTGGTTGCCCCCCATGATTTGAGCACATCCTAGCGTGCACCCCAGTCTGCCAGCAAATATCCCGCACAACAAGTTCACACACACCTGACCCGGGAACGCGTCTACATTTATACCTCAGCTGAGTATTTCATGTAGTAATCATCAACACGTTGTCCATGTATAACACCACATACAGACACCAGTCTGCGCTCATAGAATACCTGAAATACAACAAAAAAAATACAAATTTATGAATTAATTAAAACTAGAGATGGGACAGAATACCACAATCAGTATTCGAATATTCGAAAATTCATTATTCGTATTTTGGAGACGGGTCATACTGTTTTTTCATGGATTATACAGTTCGGTCCCATCTCTAATGAAAACAAAACAAAGTCCAGTCTCTTTTCAAGCGCTACCGAGCGGTGTAACATAACATACTTTAAGGTTATCCATATATGCACATATGCACTAGCCCCAATCGTTACAGCGGAACCGTAGTGATCCGTTGCATAAGAAAGCAATTGGTAGCTCTTGTCTGGCAAAGTGCTGAGAAACAGTATGCTATCGGGGAACATGCTTGTCAGCTAAACAGTATCATTGATACATCACTTCTATCAATGACAGTCTAGCTGTTCTAGGTATTTTAACAGCTAAATAACAGCTAGTATGACTTCACCAGCCCTAGGCCTGTATCCAGATTTAAATATGCATGACTCAAAATGATTCTGAATTATGTCTCAAAGCATCAACAGACATCAAAGAACCTGAATCTTCAGTTTGTGGTAATAAAAATGCATATAACATGTATTACATGGTATCATGCAAGCTCTTTTACAAAGAGAATGAATTTACACAGGAAACCTTCTTATAATAACAAATCAGGAGATTTTAAATCTGCAAGAATAAAGTAAAACAATGTATGTTTTATGTCACATGCTATCGGAATGTGGGAGAGAGAAATACTTGATCAATATCTTGTACCAGGGTACTGTTTTATCAATGGACTTAAGGAAATTGTAATTTAAAGTTCAAATTAAAATTCAGTACGTTTCTTTAGCTACAGAAAATTGGGAACATATATTGTTTGTAGACGTTCATTAACTGAATCTTGATCGGTATTGCAGTCCCATTTATCATGCTATATAGTTGTATAAGCATTATAAAACATTAAAATTTGAAGTAAATGCTGTGATAAAACAGTACCCAGCTCATCCATTCTCAACCAACTTCTACTAAATAAATACTAGAAACAATTGATGCATTAAAGTTGAAAAACATTTTTTCAAAAAAGGGAAAATAGTGAATGTCATACTGTCGATTCAATAAGTAATACTAATTGAATGTAATGAGGGAACTATCCCATTCGCATTATAGTGGGGACTACCGTTAACTCAGTTACATCCTGGAGTTAAACCTAAATAAACATAGTTTACCTGATGGATGAGCTTATGCTTATAACAGTTCTCATTTATCTTTGAATGAACTGTACATGCATTTACCAATTTATATGAAAGTATATTTGAGTAAATTTCGAATTTCACACATTTATAATTTAGCATGCAGAAATACAAGTAATATCTTATCCTTCTCAGCTCTAAAGGGACCCAATAATTTACCCTGCAAAAAAAGATGCAGGTACTTTAAAATGACAAAAAAGAAAAAAATAAGGCGGGGGGGGGAAATGTTAAAAAATTGTGAATCCAAATCTGAATTAAATTTTCATTTCTTCAGTATAAAATTGTATTGATTGAGTTCCATAGAATTCTTCGATGTAACACATGGGTCCTTTAAAGTATGACATTAATGATATCACAACAACTGTGTGATGGCTATCAGCAGATTAATAGAAAACTTTCAAGGACGTTTATGAATTCTTCCTTTAAAATGTCAACAGTGGAGATCAAGAAAATTACAAGTGAAGATATCATATTCTGATATCACATATCAATAAAGCCATATAATATTTATGGTGATTGTTCACAGACTGGATGTTGAAAGTGCTGAAGAAATTCTGAAAATTAAATATTGAATAATCCCCTTCATAGTTATCAGCGTTGTTTGAGCAACATTTTTGCCTCTTCACCGATACCATTGGGTTTGTGGGTAAAATTCTGATGATATATGACAGTTGAAGTTACACTTTTTAGGGGCTGGGTGGTTTAAGAATATTCGGCTCAAGCATGACTTGTATGAGAGATTGAATCTGGAACAATCCTAAAAAGCCATTAAGTCGTTTTTTAATTGGAACAATCCTGGAGGCAGCAAGGTGAATGTACTTTAATTTGAGAACAGTCCTCGAGGCCCAGTAACACGCTATACAACTTAAATGTATAGTCTGAGATACGGTACAATTATATCTATGTAATGGTTCTCATTGTACTGTACTTTTGGTGCAAATGTGTGACGTCACAAACATTCTGTTGTTTTGTTGCCAACAAGTATGTTATATTTTGATGTAGATGTTAGCCAAAACAAGTATGGTATAAAAAAAAAAATTGACTTCATGTACGCGTGTTGTTGTTGTTTTCAACTTGTTCTCATTTATGAATCACCAGAAATTCTTCCTGACCGATTATTCATTCAACCGGAAAAATTGGGATCACCGAGCAATGATCTACATAAAACATAATATCTCTAAGAATCCATTCATTCCGGCCGTTTGATTTTCCTAAAATCCCCAAACAAATCCCGGAATATAAATTCTAATATAAATTTTCCATCTTCTCCGATACGATATGACAAGTGAAATGACAGACAGGCTCCAACTATTGAGATACGTCCTCACAAACCAGATTACACACACTGCCAAGATTTCGATGAACCCCACAGAAATTGCTATTAAATAAACGCATTCAGAATTTTCATGAATGCCAGATTAGGAAATCGGGGAAATATTTTCTATTTCCCATCTCGACGCTAAGGCATCAAAATCACATTATTTCTGCCTTTTCATTTCTGGCTCATCAAAGAATGAAGCGGAATTTCATGTCTTCTTTTATGGAATAAACGGAATAAATGGAAAATTGCAAACTTCCTATTCCTTTTATATGATTGATACATTTTTGTTCCCTGTTATATGGAATTTCAACCAATTCCACCCGAAAGAAATCTAATTATAAGCAAGGAGGAAATGAGCAAGTGTCACATTAGGAATAATAGATGCATTCAATATCGGCTAATTTCTCCGAGGATCATTTGACAAAGCTGAATAATATTCAATGTTTGTGTGAAACCTCGCAGTCTGTCATAAAATCTTTGCCAATAGTTGGGTTTTTATAAATTAACCCCTTACTCCACATTGTGTAACCAAGTTTTGGTCATGTTCCACAATTGAGTGTCTAGTTATAAGCCTGGGGTGTAGAAATGAGGTAAAAGCAGTAAAATTCACTGGCAATTTAAACATGCTTGTCTGCTTCTTGAATGTTTTTCTTCCTCTACTTTTTTAAGTTAGACTTAAAATGAACTGCCTACTTTTTGAAAAGTAAATGGCTCTACATGAAAACATTTTTACACCCCTGGCTAGCTTGGACACTATATGATAAAATCTTGACAAGCCCCTCATAATGATGATCCCATAGCAATGTATCATTATGCCTTTAAACTGTAAATAATTGACATTACGCCAGTTATCAATTAATACCCTTTAAATCAATTTTAACGGTACATTATAATCACATGGTCCAATGGATTAATAACTTGAAAACCTTCGCCAAGCCAAGGGGGGGGGGGGGGGGCAATTGCTTAATATGTGTGTGTGAAAATGTACAGGAAGGGGTACATTTGTAGATGTGGTGGAATCCATAGTACTTTTTATGTTATAAGCGTCAACATGTACATTGTGTATGTTCGTGCATATAAGTAAGTGTTCACATACAGTATTTGTATACACCAGCTTTCATCCTTTTGGCCCTTGGAATATTATAACATAAGTAGGGGGTCCGGGGGCATACTCCCCCGGGAAAATTTCCAAACAATGGATGAATCTAGTGCATTCTAAGCCTATCTGGGAGCCCTGAAATACCTTTTTTTCTTCATTCTGAGAGTTAACCTTAATGGTTTACTTATGATTATTTAACAGTCAAAAGGTAATTCAATGAGCTAGGGCAAAAATTATCTTGTAATTGCTTTCTGTGATGCAACAGCTAGTATAAATATATACATGTATATTAAAAATATTCTGCGAGTGTAGCGAGGTCGAAAAATGCCCATCTTACAAATACTTTTTCATCTAGAACATAAGAAAAGATACCCATATTATTTAGAGATGTCTTTCAATACCTGTTTAACTATTTATTCAAAGTTTTTAAAAAAAAATCTCAGCCAACTGGGGGGGGCACGGGCCCTCGTGCCCACTGCCTGGATCCGTGCCTGGTCCTTGAGGCCGGGTGAGTAACACGCTATACAACTTAAATGTAACAGTTTGAGATTCAGTACAATTATATCTATGTAATGTTTCTCATTGTACTGTACTTTTGGTACGAATGTGTGACGTAACGTTGCATACAGAAGCATGTTGTCACAAACACTATGTTGTTTTGTTGCCAACAAGTATATTATATTCTGATGTAGTGTTAGCCAAAACATTTAAGGTATAAAATCACAAAATTGACGTCATGTAAGCGTGTTGTTGTTGTTTTCAACTTGTTCTCATTTATGAATCACCAGAAATTCTTCCTGACCGATTATTCATTCAACCAGAAAAATTGGGATCACCGAGCAATGATCTATGTAAAACATAATATCTATAAGAATCCATTCATTCCGGCCGTTTGATTTTCCTAAAATCCCCAAACAAATCCCGGAATATAAATTCTTATATAAATTTCCTATCTTTCTCCGATACGATATGACAAGTGAAATGACAGACAGGCTCCAACTATTGAGATACGTCCTCACAAACCAGATTACACACACTGCCAAGATTTCGATGAACCCCACAGAAATTGCTATTAAATAAACGCATTCAGAATTTTCATGAATGCCAGATTAGGAAATCGGGGAAATATTTTCTATTTCCCATCTCGACGCTAAGGCAACAAAATCACATTATTTCTGCCTTTTCATTTCTGGCTCATCAAAGAATGAAGCGGAATTTCATGTCTTCTTTTATGGAATAAACGGAATAAATGGAAAATTGCAAACTTCCTATTCCTTTTATATGATTAATACATTTTTGTTCCCTGTTATATGGAATTTCAACCAATTCCACCCGAAAGAAATCTAATTATAAGCAAGGAGGAAATGAGCAAGTGTCACATTAGGAATAATAGATGCATTCAATATCGGCTAATTTCTCCGAGGATCATTTGACAAAGCTGAATAATATTCAATGTTTGTGTGAAACCTCGCAGTCTGTCATAAAATCTTCGCCAACAGTTAGGTTTTTATAAATTAGCCCCTTACTCCATATTGTGTAACCAAGTTTTAGTCATGTTCCACGATTGAGTGTCTAGTTATAAGCCTGGGGTGTAGAAATGAGGTAAAAGCAGTAAAACTCACTAGCAATTTAAACATGCTTGTCCGCTTCTTGAAGTAATTTTCTTCCTCTACTTTTTTAAGTTAGACTTAAAATCAACTGCCTTTTTTTGAAAATTAAACGGCTCTACATGAAAACATTTTTACACCCCTGGCTAGCTTGGACGCTATATGGTAAAATCTTGACAAGCCCTTCATGATGGTGATGATCCATAGCAATGTATCATTATGCCTTTAAACTGCAAATAATTGACATTATGCCAGTTATCAATTAATACCCTTTAAATCAATTTTAACGGTACATTATAATCACATGGTCCAATAGATTAACTTGAAAACCTTCGCCAAGCAGCCTTCAACAAACAACCTGGAGAAGCGATTTTGGTTCTGGCGTATAGTCTCAATAGACGCAATCCGGAATGTACAATATTGTGGGTTTCCACAAATTTGCATGCGGTACAAATAATGTTGACCTTAATCAGTTGCCAATGACATTGTGATTTAAATAAGCATCGCTCATTTCAATGGTTCATATATGAATATTTATCGAACGAAAACATGGATAACGGTAAAAGTTGTTTGTACCGCGGGATAAGTGTGGAAAACCCAGATTGCATTGATTTCCGGAGTAATTATCTATTGCAAAAGCTAGAAAACATTCCTAGTAAATTTCATATCATTGTGATTGTGTTCTAAATAACGTATTGTTAAAGAATTACATAATTTAACTACATATTTGTATGCATACCTCATAAATACAATCCAAAACAATTTGTAACACACAAAAATAAATGCACCAAAATAAATAGAGCAATGTTTCATAATACACATCTCAACTTTAGATAGGAGACGTCATCACAATGGCATCAATTAAACGCAAGTGATAAATGAAATAATAATGCTATGATATAATGGTTTGATGCTCCTGAAAATTTATGCATTATGGCAATTTATAGCATTTACAACTACTAAATGGTGATCGTTTAGGGGCAGCTGATAAGCCATGTGGTTTAGATCCATTCCGTGACAACAATATGACATTAACATTTTTCTCTCACTTTCTTTGTTATACCAGTAGCCAGGTAAAAAATCAAGTTCTCAAAAAAATTTAATCAACCAGCAAGATTACAGATAGAAAGTTATATATTATGAAAGGCATCAGTAAGCGTATTCCAAAACTTCTGTCCGAGGACTTCCAAATGTGTTACGTTGCCATGGAAACGGGTGCCAAGTCGAAGTCTGGAAAACTATAAAACGTCATATCTCGCGAATAGAGAGAGATATTTATCTGAAACTTTGTAAATTTAATTTCTTTGGCTGTATAAATATTTGTAAACTATTTTTATATTCCTACCATATGTATTTGCACGAAAATGCAATGCACGTGCATAATACCTAAAATGAGCACAATCATCGCAAAATCAATAATTACCAAACTAACTATACATTTTAATAAAATGTAGCTATAATCTCATCATATAAAAGTGTAAAAATAAACATATTTCTCATATTGTTTGAGTAAATAAACTTTGAAAATGTCCAAGCCGGGGAAAATTCTGTATTTTTTTTATTAATTATCGTAATTGTATGAATGTTGTCGCTAAAGCGGCTAAATACATAAATTAATATCTTTAAAACATGTTTACATATATATCTATAAAACTATATTTTGATGTTTGTGTTTCCATTGTATTGCCCACGAATGCATACTTAACTTAGTCTAGAATTTCTACCATTATAGGTATATGCAGTAGTAGCAGCTGCTGAATGATGATTGCTCCCACGCGTTTCCGAACAAAGCTGACATTCTATTATCGCATAGGATGTGTGTAAATTTATAATATTATACAAATAATAAATAATACACCAATAATCCTTCTTGGTGTCACTATATGTATACCGTACTCAGTGACTGATATACCCATGCATCATTGATTTCCTCCAAGAAGCACGGGGAATGTATTACAATACCATTAGATAATAAGCCGTGTTCACGGAAACGAAGCGTAACGGTTTCACATACTCACAATAACTGCATATAAATGTTCAGTTCGTATCTAGTGAGCGATACGATAAGCTGCGGGCTTGACCCTTACATGTCTGAATACAATTGATATTGTTCGTGTATTCTTTTTGGATTTGTTATAGAAGTTCAAGAACATTTTATTGTCTTCTTTATCACATGGACGTACATCCTTGATATTGTTCGTGTATTGGTTTTTCTTTTGTTATAAAACCAGCACATTTTCTCTTTTTCTTCGTAACGAGGGAAGAAATCCCTGATATTTTTGTGTTTTGCTTTTATCTTTTATTACGGAACCAGCTCAATTCTCTTCTTCTTCTTCTTCCATTCCAAGGGACGAAATCCTTGATATTGTTCGTGTATTCTTTTTGGGTTTTTATTGAACCAGAACATCTCTCATCTTCTTCCCTTACAAGGGAAGAAATCCTTTATATCATTCGTGTTTTGGTTTTTCTTTTGTTATAAATCCAACACATTTTCTCTTTTCCTTTCATTACAAGGGAAGAAATCCCTGATATTTTTCGTGCATTCTTTTTGGTTTTGTTAAAGACCCAGAATATCTCTTTTTTTGCTATCGTTACAAGGGCAGAAATCTTTGATATTGTTCGTGTGTTCTTTTTGGTTTTGTTATAGAACTAGAACATTTTCTTATCTTCTTCCGTTACAAGCGAAGAAAGCCTTCATATTTTTCGTGTATTGGTTTTTCTTTTGTCATAGAACCAGAATGTTTCTCTTCTTCTTTCGTTACAGGGACAGAACTCCTTGATAGTTTGTAGTTTATTGGTCCTTCTTTTGTTATAGAACCAGCACATGTTCTCATCTTCTTCCGTTAAATGTGTAGAAATCATTCTTGATTGACCAGAACCAAGCAATAAAACATGTCATGCCCGACAAAACAGCAATCACTAGATTTAGAATGTCTGGAAGATACTGTCCCACCAAAGCGACAAAAGCTTAGTAGAAAATGTTTGCTTTGTCCAAACACAAAATCTGAATCACTTAGCCAAGCTGGTGAGCAAGGTAAAGAGACACTTAAAAGAAGAGCTAAACTTCAACACGATTATCGTGTCCTGACAGATATAGATAAACTTCCCTCTGTATTCTATCATAGGTCGTGTTACAATACGTACAACACTCTCAAGCCAAATGCACACGTAGCAAATGGTTTAGGTATTCTATCTGCAGATAATACACATGTGAGCAAAGTGCTTACAAGAAGCAACGCAGGTGTGGAAATTGACTGGGACAGATGCTTCTTTTGTCAGAAGGTCAAGCGTGAAACATATCGGAGAACTTCCAGCGATTCGATACAAGGCGGCATTCTAGCTCAAGCTAAGACATGGGCTGATTTCAAAATGATTGCTTTACTTGAAACAGAAAATTTGTATGCCAGAAGAGCCTTGTATCATGGTACGTGTTTTACGGGCTACAAATTGCGCAATCCAAATATACCTACTAAGCCAATAACCACTGAAACCAATCTTAAAACCACTGGCAGTGAAGCTACTAGTATGTCTGAAATTTCCGACACTATCGAAATAGCTTTTAGTAGATTAGTTGATGAAATTACAGAACCATTACACACAGGAGTGGCCTTCACAATGAAAGAACTGCTGAATAAAATGCAAATTCACGAGAAAGAATCATCTGACTTTTCATACACTACCCAAAAGCTACAAAGAAAGTTGTCTCGATACTTCGGAGATAAGGTATTTATACATACTCAACATGGCCAGGGTAAATCTAACATTGTAATGAGTAGTGCACTTTCATTGTCTGATGCTTTAAAGGCATGCTCAGAAATTGATTCCAGTTTCGTTTCAGATGACTTATTAAATAGAACTAATGAACCCATAAATTACAAAAGCACGCGCTCACAAGAAAGTATAATTCATGAAGCAATTGGAATTTTGAGGATGGAAGTTGAAGAAATGCCACAAACAAAGGAGTATTACTCTGTAGTAGATACCAGTCTATCCTTTGCTAATGAATATGTACCACCGCTACTAAAACGTGCTATGGTGTGGCTGCTGAGCAAAGAATCTTTTAACAAAGTACATTTTGATGAAACCAAATGTTCTACTCAAGTAGAACGAAGAGCATTGAACATTGCCCAGACAGTAATATACTGCAGTCGCCAAAAGGTCATTTCACCTTTTCATCAGGGCATTAGTACTGAGCTTTACCATGCATATGGCAAGAAAGACCTAATAAATACACTGAGTACACATGGCTTTAGTATGAACTATGATGAACTGCGACAGTTTGTTACCGCAGTTGGAAAGAAAGAGCTCGACCAAATTCAATCGGGCACATATGTTCCTCATGGGATAGTCCACAGGGATGACGGTGGGCAGTTAATTCAGGAGGGTGATGATAACATCGACATAAACTGCAAAACTGTCGATGGTAAGAACACATTGCATTCCATGGCAAGAGTTGTATTTCAAGAACAAAATTTAAACAACCTAATGAAATCAAATGTACATTTACCCGTTCAATCAGACACAACGCTCAAGCTGAATGAAAGAAGTAATAACATACTGAAGGAAACACTTCATATAGTCATACCATCACCGAGACCTTTGCCATCCAGACGACGCGAAAACATAGCAAAATTATTGAACATGTCGAAAGCGACAGGTGTTGATGACAGGGACATGCTCTGGGTAATGCTACGAATGGCTGCTAGATTTAGTCTTCCGGAGAAAACACACACACATACAGATACAGCCAGAGTGTTTGTTCCATCCTGGACAGGGTTTAACGCAAGCCTGTGTGAAAGTCAAGCTAAGTTGACAGTTGCATCTTATCCCCCAATAATAGATGCAAAACCATCTGACCCGTCCACTATATATACAACAATGTCACGGTGTCGGGACATGACCAAACGCCTTGGACAACACCATTCTATACAGACGATGGACCAACAACTCTATTGTGTTGCACAGCAAGTCAAATGGACAAAACCAGATGAATTCTCAGATCATATCATTCGCCTTGGGGGTTTCCATTCTGCTTGCAGCTTTATTGCCTCGATTGGAAAGATATGGGGTGACGCAGGGTTAAAAGATTGGCTAGTTGAGAGTGATGTATATGCCGGAAACGTAGTGGACATGATGCTTGCTGGAAAACAGTTCCATCGCTCTGTTCGTGGTCTGACGCTAGTGTATGAAGTATTACTTCAGGCCCAATTGTCAGCATTCTTTGATTGGTGCGAGGAAAAGGGGAACGATATTGTTGAATTCATCAACATACTCAATGAATCTGTTACAGCATCCAGTGACACAGAAGTCATCAATGAATTGACAGCAAGGGTCCATGGTCACATATCCGCCCTGTTCAAGACATTTTGTACCGAAATGTCATCCTCATCAAGAACATTTAAATTCTGGACATTGTACATAGAAGCGGTACAAACTCTTCTATTGAGCATACGAGCTGAACGAGAGGGCGACTGGGAACTACACTTGCAATGTCACGCACAGATGCTCCCCTACCTATTTGTTACTAACCACTATAACTATTCAAGATGGTTACCTGTATACTTGCTCGACATGTTTGAGTTACCTCAGGACGTTCTAACCAAATTTGCTGAAGGGCAGTTTTCTATAAAACGATCAGCAGCTGCATTTAATGGAGTTTGGTCAGACATGGGGACAGAGAGTACAGTCATCAGGGACGCCAAAGGTGACAGTGGCATAATTGGACTTACATCGAACAAATCAGCCTTATTGAGGTGGACACTTACCAGAAACGCTCTCGGTGAATATGCGCGGTCAATGAAAGAACGATATCGATTGAAAAGGACAAATATCGAAAACTGCCATGAACAAACGACCCAGTCTGTAATGAAAATGGATGAAAAACACGCAAACGCACTAATCAAGTACCTTGATGAGTTCATGAGCAATCCCTTTGACAACGATGTATGCAATGGCAGTAACCTTATTAATATTGCCAGTGGTGTTGTAGCTCCTACCGATATAAGTGATTCGTTATCGTCTTTGTTAAATGAGGGATATCGTATGTGCAAAGAATTTGTTGATAACACGCTTCATGTGAATGGGAACGGGAACTTCTATGCTTCAATATCCAGATCCAAACTAAAGACGTTTACAGATCTTCATAAGCCAGTAAAGGTTAATTTAGGTGGAAAGAAGAAAATTACAAAGATGAACGCGGAATCGGTGTTTAGACGAGCATTAGCAATATCAAAAGTGCGTAAAGACTTGTGCATGGCTAGTGTGCTGAAATACCCACTAGTAGACACACCACCATCCTTATTCAACGAAGACGGGACAATGCGAAAGACAACTAAGTCACACCTTGTAAATTGCTTAGAAGGAGTGTTACCTGGGCAATGTAGCAGACCAGTTACTGGCGTCTCCAACCAAAGCCTCCTCGGTGGGGTTAGCAACGTAGTTTTCATACGTGATGCAATGGCTGAATTACATCGTGTAAGTCCATCATGCAAAACATTTGAGGACGTTGCTAAGCAGTATACGGCTAACTTGCTAAAGTGTTTCGTTCATGCCGACGTTATAGTCGACGTATTTGACCAGTACAATTATCAGAACTCAACCAAATCGGCTGAGAGAAAACGACGACAACAAGCAGTAACGGGAGCCCGTGAGTATCAGATTATCCCGTCTCGCAAATTGCCAGAATGGGAGACACTTATGGCATTAGGGAAAAACAAGAAGTCACTTTCTAATTACATTTGTGAATACATATGTGAACATGCACCTTCATGTGGAGAACTAGATAATGCGAATCGCAAACTATGCCTAGCAGGTGGCTTCTCTGATGGAAGTGTCACTGTATGTATCACAAAAGATGGCCACATACCTATCGAATCGATGAAATCCACACACGAAGAAGCAGATTCCAGGATGATGTTTCATGCTGTTGAAGCAAACAAGGTTTTTGAATCGACAATGACCGGAGGTAGGATTATCATTAAATCTGCTGATACGGATGTGCTTGTTCTAGCAGTGCATATATACCCAATGTTAGAATATACACATGAACTGTGGTTGTATACTGGAAAAGCAACAAAGACCAATGATTATCGCCGATTAATACCTGCTCATGAAATCTCCTGTTTAATTGGAGATACTTTGAGACAATCCTTACCCTCTATACATGCACTTACAGGTTGTGATACAACCTCGTCATTTTCTGGAATTGGAAAAAAGACAGTATGGAAAGTGGTTGAGAGAATGTCCCAAGAAGACAAGCTTCCTGTTCTTGACCTTGGTCAATCGGTCTCAAAAGATAGTTGTGTTCGCGAGACTCGCAACTTTGTTGTATCGTTGTATAAGAGGGGAAATAACACTCGTCGTTATATTGACTTAAATTGTCTCAGAGCAGAACTTGTGAAATCTAATAGCGCCTACAATAAGCTTCCCCCAAGCGAAGATAGCTTTGCACAGCATGTCTATCGTGCGATGTTACAGTGTAGGATCTGGAAATCAGCAGTAGAGCCAAATCCACCAGACATTTGTCCAAATGACTATGGGTGGTATAAGGAGGACGATATCTGGCTTCCAGTAATGTATACTGGCCAAACTGCTTCTGAAATGTTGACTCGATTGTTGTGTACTTGTAGCGGTCGCACACAGTGCTCTGTGAATTGCTCTTGCAACGAAGCTGGACTTGAATGTACATGCAGTTGAATGCAAATGTAAGCGGGAAATAGGGTGCCAAAATGTCTATAATCAGATCATACATGAGAATGAAGATGAGGAAAGCAACACATGATCAGTGTTCGATTTGTCATCGTAATTCGAAAGCGTATTTAAACGAGCGATACTATTGACAGAGGGCAAAACAATAATGTAAAACGGTTGTGGAAAGTAGTTTTACATTATACCGAATGGTAATTATTTCGGAATTACTTACGGTAATTTATATCCAAATGAAATATTCTCCTACTACTTACAGTAACTGTTCATTTATACATGTACTTGTGATATATAAATGTTTACACGTATAATTATGTTTTTTGTTAAAGTACTACATTGTATATATCTTGCTCTTGAGATGATTTGTTACTTTGTATTTTATAAATCTGTTTTATTTCAGAAGTGTTTACACCAAAAATGGTATTTTATGAAATTTGTATACCAATGAAATTTCGTCTAATGAATATCATTACAATATTTCATATTACAAATAGACGGTGTTGTATTCGTTGGATTTGTTATTTCCTGTGACAAGTGTGAATACGTGTGTATAAGCTAACTAACATTATGCCATTGGAAAACACCACGCATATGATCATTTATATATTACCAAACAGGTAAATTTAAAATGACGAATATGTCATACCAATAGTTAAAAAAAAAAAAAAAAAAAAAAAAACTAAAAAAAAACCTAAAAAAAAACTAAAAAAAAATGGGGCTTAGAAAGCAGGGTCCTCGTCCCAGTCCTGGATGCAGATTCAAATCTGTAGCAGATGGCTTTCACAAAGTTGCTTTTGCAGATTAAATGTAATAATTAAGGTATCAATATTTTCTAAAACGAATTTATGCCAAAATAATCCATTTAGGTATGTCTGCACATGTACATTGATGAAAATTAAATGTATTTTACGTTACTTGTACTCGCTAGTGCTAATTGATTGGTATCATTATGATTACATGAAATTTCAATATAGCGAATGTATGTCATTTTACATTTTCTTATTTGTTTTCAATAAAGCAACAACATTACCGTCATTTATCAATTTGACAGAAAATTGGTCACATTTTCTATATTTGTCAACGATTTATAACAATTGTAACGTAAATTACACATGCTCATCATCAAATTAAAGCATTGCGATATCTAGCCGCCTTCCTCCCTGTCAGTTTAGTGTATTAAGTTAACCAATTATATATGCACTTCGTGGTATAAATATATGTTTTAGACCTGGAAACATCAATTATACTAGTGTAACGTAAATGACAATTGATGTGCACGTACAAGTATGAAAAAATGCATTGGAAATATGTTATAAATCTATAGCATTGACAAATGTTGCAAGAAAATGATATTAATTCGCTTAAGTTTACTTTTAGTGGGTAGTAATTCAGAATTTTCTCACTTCGACGAATAATTTGTTTTTCGCAGAGACCCAATGTAACCTTCGTTACCATGGCAACGAGACATGTTTAGAGTTTCTCGGACAGCAGAATATGAAAGCCTAACCCTTGCAGATTAAAAATATACCGGTCCCATTCTGTAATCTTGCTGGTTGATTAAACTTCTTTTTTAAGGCCGCTACAGATATTTTCTTCCTAGCCTACAGGGCTGTGAACTAAAAAAGGTTAATTTTACTACAGAATAAAATAAATGAATATTTAAGTCTGTCTGGGCAAATCAATGCATTCTTAATTGATCTGTAATGTTGCCAAGTCATTATAATCAATATTTGATGCATACTTGCGATGTTTCACAGAACCCTTTGCAAGAAATTGGCAATCGAAATGCAGGAGACTTCAATGAAATACAGGAGATTTTCCTAGGTCAAACTTATTGACTACAATTTAATATGCAGTTTTCACTCATTTTACATGCTTATCAATACTGCATAATGTTTCATGAAGTAATTTATACTTCTAATATTTGTGATCATTTACATAATCTAAACAAATAATGCCAGAATCAAACATGTCCAAAAAGTGTGTGAGATTTAATCAAACAATTTGCCTCTGACCATGTGGGAGTAGAGTCTTAAATGCAGGAGACTCATGCATGATGTAGCCTCGATCTGATATGTTTGTTTGATGACCCCCTACAGAATTGTGAGTAGTATACATACTATAGAGTTTATAATTACATATATGAAGGTTTATAAACAGTGTGATGATCACTTGAGAACTATTTCCTGAATCGTCTAGGATATAACATATTCAGTCATATCAAGTACAATATATACATCAAATCCTCTACTTAAATCCTAACACTCATCCATCAACCTTCATAACAATGATATAACAGGGACAGAAGCATTGCATTTAAACACAATTAAATCTGGCTTAATTTAGAGAAAAATGCAACTTGGTGCAAAACTCTGGTGACAACATCAATTTATAGAGGCATGTACCATAGTTTTGCACTGAACCCTACACTACTTAAACCCTTGATACAATATAGCACCAATACAAACCATGTTCAAAATATGTAAAAATTTGAATAATTACATAGTTACATAGTAATATTCTTCATAAGGAATGCAATTACGCGACATAATGATGTTAAATGTCAGAAAGCAACATTCTGTCATGCTGTTTAAGTACAACAACTTTGATTGCTTGGTTAAATCAGTTTTTACATTTTTTTTTATGAAAACTTCCTGTTACAGGTTGAGTTAAAGCGAAACAATTAAAGTGTAACAAGGTAAATTGCCAATTACACGACATTAACAAGGTGTAACTGCATGTTCCTGAAGCGCGTAATATAGAAATGTCAAATAAGAAGTGATGTTTTGTTTGCATGATAGTGAAAACCAATTCACTAGAATTGTACTAAACAAGACTGCATTCAGTAAACACTTATTCCCGCGGTTGAAGCTTTGTCCATAACAATATTCATTCAGGGGCCATAATTCTATTGAAATGTTTAGGGTTTTACAATTCAATGTGTTTATGGTGGTAAACAAGTATGCCAAGTTTGAAAGCAAGTAATATTAATACCTTGATGGAGTTTCAACATTTAATAACGGACAGAAGGACTAACGAAGGAACAAACAGGTGCATCACTATATCGCCCCCAGCATCAGTAGATGTGGCATTGCTCAGGGGCATAAAAATTAAATCCTGATCCTCAAACCAAACAAAAGCTGAAAGGAGATTTAATGTTAAAGAGGCATTCCCTATAACTTTGATCGTTTAAATTGATACAGAAATATTATACATTAAATGAGAATCATCATTGCTTAAACCCCTCAAATTTTCAACAAAAAGTTCCAACTAATTACTGAGAAAAGAATGAAAAAATATTTCTGTAACCAGCAACAACAGTCAAGAGTTGTTTCCCTTTGACCACATAATAATAAATCGCTGGAAGTGATAAATTATTATTGGTGATTTAAATATATTTTTGACATTATAGAGGCATATTTGCTCACACTTTCTTCTGACTAATTGATAGTGCTTTGTACATTTAGCACATTTAATGTGATAGTAGAGAAAATATGCTAAATATAGGGAATGCCTCTTGAAGTGAGTGTTTTCGGAACACCATCAATTTGTCTTTTAACCTAGATAAAATAAAAGTTTAAATTGTCATTTTTATTTAACCTTAAAATCCTGATCATTCAGAACAATACATTTGAAAAAGGTTAATACTGTCTCATATTTCGGCTACTAGTACCAATCATTCTCAGAACTCACAAAGCTGTCTGTATGACAGACGAGGGTTATGACCGGCCTATATATAACAATCATACAATCCACCAGAGAAACAAACATATTAGCTATCACCATTCAGTCCATTTATTATGGAAATGTCAACAGTTATACCACTGTAAATGAGAATTCAGCAATTCAGGAATTCAGACAGACTGGTATAATAGCGGAACATTATTCTAGCAGAGTGGACATTGACCTTGTATTGTCACGTATACTGTATTCTGACCATATAGCGATATTGGCTTGTTTACGTGTTTCATGCTGTTATTTCTGTATTTTCTGTCATATACTGCAGTGAGATGGCCTGCATGTGACCAGTTTTCCTGGAATTATTTACCAACTTTGAGGATAAACTTAAGTGATCTTCCACATGCAAACTTTTGAATGTTTACCACCTTAGTACTAGAGATGGTAAGAACCGGCAGAGGTCTCACGTCTATCAGTGCTACACACCTGGCATGTTAAAGAACCATTGCAAGGAGTCTAATTGAAAAAGAGCTAGGGATAATATCAGTCCCGGACTCCGTACTCCTTGTACTATTGAGTATCACACAAGCTTTCTTTCTCTTCTGTCAAAACCAGACACCGATGGGCCAATTAGGACAATTTCTGTCAAACGCCGAAAAAGTAACTATGTCGCATCTCTGATTATTGGTAGTCTCAAGAAATACTCAAGGTGCATGTATAACAAATTAATTGAACTTAAGCCTGATACCACTTTAACTTTCCTCAGACTTTCTATTCTCAGTAAATCAGAGAACACAAATACTGGTTTACATTATTGATGCATCAAGCCATTATTTCCAAGCTGCCCGTGGACATGTTATATATATTGTAGTATAGTTGATTCAAAGATCTCTGTCACAACCGCACGTAAACAAACATTCAACCCGGGCGATTATTACAGGTTTCTCAGGATTCAATTCTACCATCATAAATACACTTATATGATTATAAAACTCTAATGGTCCTAATATAGCGTAGTGGTTATACTTACTGCATTTAGTTATTTAGAAATGAAACATTCTGGCGGTTTTGACAGACATCTTTGAATCGACAATAGGATGTTGTATGTCAATATAGGACATAATGTTGCAAGATATATTTATCAAAGCTTTGAGATCAAAGATGCGTGTTATATTGCAAATTGCTAGTTTACTATTATTTATTACATAATTATTTAATATAGGAGTAATGAACTTTGGAACAACCCCCATCGCTTGTGGATAATTTAATACAAATATGAGGTTTGCAATTTTACCTCTTCTGTCAAAGCGACCCTTAACTCCAGACACCTGAATTAACCAACCACTGCCATATTAATTATTATGTCTTAAGCAGTCAATGTAAATAGCCGCCTCACAACATTTGATGTTTGAGGCCATTCGCTGATTTGGCAGGGTAAAAACAAATAAACACATATATAGCTTGACCAGATTTAGTAGGCACTCCGGACATATTCCGTGCATATTTCGGACAAAGTCGGTGCAAAAATAAACAAATATTTTCGATAAGTACCGACTACGCTTACGGAAAATAATACACGCTTCAGAAGTTTAATGAGTGCCTACTAAATCTGGTCAAGCTATACTAACTACTGTCTTAGTTGATCATAAACTAACATTAAAAATAGTAGCCACCAACTAAGCAGCCCAATATGAAATGTCTCCCTTGAACGGGATGAATTTACATATATACAATGTACCTTAATACTTACTGAAATTTATATTTCGGTACCAATATTTCCAATATATTACATCCACTAGGTGAAGTAACAATAACTTGAATTTAAAACAATGTATCCCCTTCACACAGTTATCCTAAAAGTACCGGTATTATAGTGCGAAAGGCGGTAAAAAATGGAATGAACCATATAGGTGGATTACTCGAGTGTGCGCAATTAATCAGTGCTATTTTAGTACGAAATTGCCTGTAAATGCTTATCTAAGCAACCAATTTTACAACTGTAGGCTAAACCAGTCAATGTTTATAAACATCACATTATCCTGGGCGCACTTATATTAAACAATACTCACAATATAAACCTTTAACACAGAAATGTACAATATTTCGATAACAACATTTGCATTATACACTATTCTAGTACTAGCTAGTATTATTGCACATGAGGAGATAGCTAGCATATAAATCAAACATCAGCAACTTAACACACAAAATATTCTGATTTGCACAATTTGTTTCACCTTGGAAATCCTAACCTGGCTTGTTTCCGACAACACTATGGTGGTAGCTATAAGGAATGCATTAAGCACATAGTTATATTGATTGCTGGGGCAAAATCTTGAAGAATTCGGGAGAAATAAAGGCCATCAAATAGTCCACAGGAATCTGGCAGTAATTGTCCAAGTAACACTCACTGCATTCTATGTTTAGATGAGAGCAATAATTTATAAACACCAAATACAGAAAGAACAAGAATGCTGGCGGGAAGGGGGGGGGGGGGTCGTGCACATTAAATCTGAATGACTCTCCAACTAGGAGGTACTCAGGCTGGGGTGCTGTTATATGTTATTTAAGTTATAAAAAAAAAAAATTAGGCCAAAATAAAATAATGTGGTTAAAGTTTCCCTATCTACCCTACATTTCATTGAAATTTTTTTTATAAATTTATATTAAAAAAAAATTAACGTTTCCCCTACCTACCAACCCTAATTATCTTTGGCCCGCAACCACAACATTATTTTGTCTTGACCTTACGAAAACATATCCACAAAATAGACAATATTATCAGCTATTAAATTATGTGAATAGAATCTATTACAGAAGGTCAAGGATCAGGTCAAATTCTCCATACCACACAAATACGAATCTGTTTAACCTGACCTATAAAACAATTATGCTTAAAGAAGGCCAAGGATCGAGTCAAATTATCCGTACCACACAAACACGAATCTGTTTAACCAGGCCTATAAAACAATTATGCTAAAAGAAGGTCACAGATCGAGTCAAATTATCCGTACCACACAAACACGAAACTGTTTTACCTGGCCTATAAAACAATTATGCTAAAATAAGGCCAAGGATCGGGTCAAATTATCTGTCTCCTACAAACACGAATCGATTTACAGCATTTTCAAAGTCAATCTAGAATGGGTGTAAATATACTATCGTACGGCAGGTAAGCTATGTTTATCTAGGTTAACCTGGGTATAAGCTATATACCTGAGTTAACGGTATTTCACCGCTATACTTTTGAATGGGATAGTTCCCTGGTTAGTATTACTCATTGAATCGACTATAACCTGACCTATAAAACAATTATGCTAATAGAAGGTCAACGATCGGGTCAAATTCTCTGTTCCACACAAACAAGAATCTATTTAACCTGGCCTTACAGAGAAACAGAGAGAAATGTTCCATGAAATTGTTTTATATCATGTATGAAAAAATCAATCAGAACCTGAGAAAGTTGCAGTCAATACAAGAAGCATGCAGGTTTGAAATAATCTTTTAATGGATTATACATACTGTAAAATCATTTAATTTTGATGGGATGAAATTTTGTGATTTTGGTAAAATAAGACCATTTCGATGGGACATAAATTTGTGGATATTGCATTTCAGGTAATAAATACAAGGGCCAAAATCAGTGTTCGATGTGATTTGATTTCGTGGTTAAAAGGGAACCACAAAATTTAATCCCCCACGAAAATTTATTATTTTACAGCATCATGACTGCGCTATAATGATCACATTGTGGGGCAACTGGGGGCAATAAATGTCTGCCTCCTGCAATATCACTAGGTGAAACATAAATGGATTCCAAGCACTATGATCTTCCATTTTGAATATTATCTCAATGGGCCTAGGATGATTTTCATAATGTATCATTGCGGAAAAACTGAAAATAAACAAGAGCTTTGGGCCCTAGGTCGCTCACCTATTGCACATTGGTCTACTGGTATCAATACAACTTACGATCTGACCACATTATGTACACAAAACCAGTAGGTGCAATCTGACTAGAAAACATCAATTGCAACATCATTTCTATGCCGATGACTCCCAATTGTATATGCATTCATTCCAAAAGATTGTGTCTCGCGAGATGAAACACTGCAACGAATTGAAGCTTGTCGCACTGAAAAAGGGCTTTGACCTAGTGACCTAGTATTTAACCCATCACAACACAGTTTCAAACTTGGCCTAGATTTTATGGAGAACAACATTGTGACCAAGTTTCATGCAGATAGGATCAAAACTGTTGCCTCTAGAGTGTACACAAGCAAATTGTTGACGGACGACAACAACGGACGGACGATCGACAGACGAAGAGTGATCACAAAAGCTCACCTTGTCACTGTGTAGCACAGATGCATGTAATACTCTTCTGGCTTTCCTGCAACCAGTTCATCTCTAGTAAAGTGGGAATTATTAACATGTTTGCATGTGGAAGATCACTTAAATTTATGCTCAAAGTTGGTAAATAATTCCAGGAATACTGGTCATCATGCAGGCCATCTCACTGCAGTATATGACAGAAAATACAGAAGAAACAGCATGAAACACGTAAACAAGCCATTATCACAAGATGGTCTGACAATGGTATATGTGACACAACAAGGTCAATGTCCACTCTGCTAGAATAATATTCGACTTTTATACCAGTCTGTCTGAATTCCTGAATTGCTGAATTCTCATTTACTGGTATAACTGTTGACATTTCCATAATAGATGGACTGAATGGTGATAGCTAATATGTTTGTTTCTCTGGTGGATTTGTTTCTAGGCCGGTCATAACCCTCGTCTGTCATACAGACAGCTCGGGGAGTTCTGAGAATGATTGGTACTAGTAGCCGAAATATGGGACAGTATCAAAGCCTTAAAGTATAAAATACGATATTAGACGTTATATTGAACAGTATTAGTCTATTTCACAAGAATTTTTGGTATTATCAGGACTGAAATGTTAAATGAAAAATCAGTCTCAACTTATGGTATGACAATTTTGGCTTTTATTGGGACATTAACTCCAGTTGGTAAATTGCAAAATTTATCAAAAAGCTCTAAAATTATCGCATTCTTTGGCTTGACCGACCTAATACATTTATATAAGAAACTGGACTTATTCCTCTAGAAGAAAAATAATCGCATAACATCGGTTTATTACCTTTTAAACGCCTAAAATCTATTGAGTGACTAAAGCAGTAAAATATATATTTAACATTGTTCTACAGCATAGTAGTATATAAATGCCGAGAAAAGCCGTAACATAATTAACAGATGGTAAAATATGTTTGTGAGTTTTCATCAAATGCGCCTTTGATCTTAATGCAAGTTGTAAGAATACTTAATGTATTCATAAAACAGTTTTGTGATTAAAATGGAGTTAAGTCCCTTTAAAAGGCAATTTGTTGGTGTTCAGAAAGCATACACTTAACATTACTGTCTCCTTTCACGTTCATAATTTTTATGCCCTGGCAATGCCGCATCTACTAATGCTGGAGGCATCTAGTGATGCAACTGTTTGTTCTTTCGCTAGTCCATCCGTTATAAAATGTTGAAACTCAAGTCCATCGAGGCATTGCTTTCAAACTTAGCATACTTGTTTACCACCATAAACACATTATATTGTCAAAGCCAATGGTTTTTTGTTTTACTTTGTATAATAAATAGAATAAACTGAAATCAAAACGGTGTCAAGGTTCAATGTGTTGCAGTGGGGAGCGGTGGCCTAGAGGTAGGGTGCTCGCTTCGGGATCGAGAGGTCCCGGGTTCTATCCCCCTCTGGACCACTGGTTAAAATCTCTGAGCAAGACCCACAGCTCCACTCCACCATGGTGTAAAATGGTACCTGTGAGGGCAGTGTCTATTCCTGGGCGTTGCAGATCAATGTTGGCTGCCACACCCACAGGAGAGAAATAGTCTCCCCAGGGAGACACGAGTGTAGGTTTCCATATGTAGCCCAATGACCAGGGGAGTTAAAATGTCAAAGGGTGCTTGAGCGGCCTAACAGCTGAAAAGAGCCCTAGAAAATTGGTAACTTAACTTTTTTTTTGTTGCCATTAACATGCTGCCTTAAACAGAGGTGAAGAAAACTCACAGTGTCACACAATTTTAACTTCAGTTATAAAGTAGAGGAGACAAAAATCTATCATATTCCACAACAACAACGCCATTATGTATACATGAATTATTTTAAGGCAACTATCGGCAGAAGTAATTACATAGAAATAGACTGCAGACTCTCAGAGGCTAATTCAAGATGTGAAGGTTAAGATATAAGAAGTGTTAGGACCACAAATAAAATCATTGACCATTATTGCATGTGATTAGTTTATTCACAGACATGGAAGCCTTCATGTTAACATCCCCTCGGCTCTTTATAAGAAGATTCATTCACAGCTACATTCACACAGATTTAATTCAGAGGATTTATTAGGGAACTTTTATAAGACTAGAATAAATAAAAACCTCCAGGTGACAGACTGAAATCGGAGGTGGGTGGGGTGATAAAGAATTATAAAGTATTTAATAGAATGAAAGGGCTCAAATCAACAAACAATTATAATTATGCATTATACATCTATATTAAGCATACAGACATTAATAAATTTGACAGGGATTAAGGCAGGAAAAGCCTAGCATGGAAAGCATGAAAAGGGATGCTTAAAAAAAAATTCAATGACCACAAGCACAAATAAGCATAGTCAATACCATTTGTTAAAATTTTAAACAACTGACTAAATTGGTTTCTGTTACAAGAATAATTAAACAGATTGGGAAGCTATGGAGTCAAGGGTTAAACCTTATACTACTGTAAACCAAGAAATCATTTAGCATGTTTTAGTTTCATGGAGTTTGCAAGTGGTAGAAATTCGTGAAATTAAGTTGCCATGAAGAGTTTACAACACTAATATTAGGGTATCCCTGGAGACTAAAAAAACCCCAACAATTTATGGTCACCAATATGGGGACAATTGGCAGAAATGAAAGAGCTCTAGTATTCACACAAGTTAATTGGTTTACATTATTGCCTATAAATATGATTAAGAATCAAGATGACACATGATTTATAACTGACTGTCAGAATGACCCGGCATCAAATACTCCACGGTTACAGCAACTACGATCAATAATTGGCAATTAACTGTTTAATCATTCCGATTGAAGGTTGACCATCAAATGGTATCAATGCTATAATGGTTATTGTATGATAGTGAGAGATCGACTCGTGTAATTATGATTGGATATCATATATTGTAAAATCATTCATTTTTGTGGGGAATTAAATTTCATGGATTTCGTGGTTCATCTTCTATCACAAAATTTAATCCCATCGAATAATATATAATTTTGACCCTTGTATTTATAACCTGAAATGCAAAATCCATGAATTAACGTCCCATCGAAATCTTCTTCTTTACAAAAACAACAAAATTTTGTCCCATCGAAATTAAATGATTTTGCAGCAGTATTAACCATCTACACAAGCTTGTCAGACATGGTGATGACCATATAGCATCAAGTTTTTATCATGTTGTATTTAGTGCCAGTTTCTACCAAAGTTTCTGCGATATAAGGCTGTCAGATGGACTTTACTTTTTTACTGCATTTAATTCAATGACCAATGTTTTACTAACTGGCTCTTTACTCCACAAGCACCAAACAATTATCAAAATATTTGTTTTTCATAATTCAAGCATTTCTTCTATAAACTGCAGCAAATTACTAACTGGCACTTAAGTTGATGGAATAAACGGCCACAACAATTAAATTACTTGTATTTTTTTTAATAATTTCCCAATTATTCCAGTAAAAACCGGAACATACCTGGCATACATGTACAGTACTTTCAAAGTCAATTGAGAAAGGGTATCAATATACTGTTGTCCGGTAGGTAAGCTATGTTTATATAGCTTTGACTGGGTATAAGCTATACACACTAGTTTAACGGTATTCACAGCTATTATTTCGAATGGGATAGTTCCCTCATTGTAGTTCAATTTTGAACCCTGAGCCATGAACTTTCAGACGAGTCTATATGGGCGGGTAACCCGAGATTTATTCAATAGTCATTATGTAAAGATATATGCTAATTACTACAGTGTGTAATTTATTGATGTACAGTTTATCGGCGAATGGATTAAACTTTAAAAGTGCAGTAACGGCTCAATGCTCGAAATCGAACTATAGTATTACTTATTGAATCGACTATTTGAATGTTTGTTTACGTGGTTGTGACTGAGATCTTTGAATCAACTATTATAAGTTATAGCTTGACCAGATTTAGTAGGCACTCCGGACATACGCTTACGGAAAATAATACACGCTTCCGAATTTTAATGGTTGCCTACTAAATCTGGTCAAGTTATAAGACTTGTTTTGTATTCATATGCAAACACAACTGACCCAACCTCTATGAATATTCAAGTGACACAAGAATTATAATGGTAAAAATCTATTTGTACCTACAGATTAGCGGAGATTCAGACTAGGACTATTAAGAAAGATCAAAGGATAGATCAAAGCTTGTTATATAACGCAGCATATAAATACATGGTGAATTACTATATAGCAATTATCTTCACTTTTACCAATGATCAGCTTAACAAAATAACAGGCTATATATACCGTGTTTCCTCGTATTAGCGCTCCCCCTCTAATTAAACCCCCCCCCCGTCGATTTTTGAAAAAAAATCTCACCTTCAATAATTGGTCCTACAGTAATCCAATAAAGTATCCACACAAATCCAGAATAACAGTCAGTCATGATAAGGTAATCCATTCAAACGAACAATTAATTACCGCCGAGTAATTATTTACCGGTATTTACAGCGTAGTTTACATGTTTATAAGCCATTTTTGCATATGATAGGCAAAAAAAGTCCGGTATTTTTAAGAAGGGGAAGTAATTTGTACTGGTTAAGGTAACGGCCAAGTGCTGTACTATACGGTACTGTTCCGTGGGGGGCGTTTATACGAGGTCCGACTGTGTATGGAATTATTTTTTCATAAAATGCATTGCCCCCGGGGGTGATAATACAAGGTAATACGGTAGGCTTCATAATGCTACATATAGGTGTCACTCAGCTAAGAATTTTCTGAGGCTGGAAGTTAAGTGTTATGATATTATTACAGGATTGGAACGGAAAAGTATATTCTAACATTAAAAAAAGTAACTAGCACATGTTATTTGCCTTCTTTGTGACTTAGTTACTATACAAAGCTTGGCAATTTTAACACAACTCTGACCTTTTGATTGCATAATTTAACAGTTGATATATTGCCTACGTTTATAACACAGATTGTATGTTTTCATAATCAGGGAGTATCATGAAGACGCTCGAGATGTAGCACAAACACAAATCATATAGCTGACCAAATTAATTTGCTGGAAACGTACCGTATTTACTCGTCCACAAGACAGGTACTAAAACTATGAGAATTTGTTTTCCGAAACACACAGTTTTCCATAATACTTTAATGTATCAGCATTTATTATAAATCATAATTAAGTTGTTTTTTCTTAAATTAAAGCAGATTGCTGTCATTGGCCAAAGTCTGGTTGACGTTTGTTGAATTTAGATTTGTCCGACTTATGGGCAAGTATGTACAGTATAGCTTGACCATATTTAGTAGGCACTCCGGACATATTCCGTGCATATTACGGACAAAGTCGGTGCAAAAATTAACAAATATTTCCGATAGGTACCGACTACGCTTACGGAAAATAATACACGCTTCCCAAGTTTAATGAGTGCCTACTAAATGTGGTCAAGCTATACCTAAGCTGTACAGAATAATAATATAATAATAATGTCTTTATTTTCAGTGGATAACATAATTGGTAAACCAATTTTTATTATAGTCCACAAAAACAATACATATGAACAAGTTTATACGATAGAAATATTAACAACAATGCATATTTTCGAATTACACTTGCAAGTGTGCAAATTGACACCTAAATCAGATGTTTAGGTGTATTTCCGGCTAAAGAGGTGTTCCCTATAACTTTGATCGTTTAAATCGATCCAGGAGTACAATTATTAAATGAGAATTATTATTGCTTAAACTTCTCAAATTTTCAACAAAAAGCTCCTACTAATTACCGAGAAAAGAGTGAAAACATATATCCATAACGAGCCAAAATAGGCATGAGTTGTTTCCCTTTGACCACATAATAATAAATCGCTGGAAGCGATAAATTATTATTGGTCATTTAAATATATTTTTGACAATATAGAGACATATTTGCGCACACTATCTTCTGACAAATTATGATAATTGATAGTGCTTTGTACATTTAGCTCATTTAATGTGATAGTAGAGAATAATATGCTAGTTATAGGGAATGCCTCTTTAAGGCTTTTATTTTATATTTGTGGGTTTTATTCCAAAGGAAAAACAACAGAATTGCATTACATCCCTGTTTATCAGCTTCCAGGCGTCTAGTAATCATCAATTATTGATGGATTATAAGTGTAACGTGAGTATTGTGCTTTTTTGTATTAACAACTAAACATATTTAAATGTTACGGTGAAATATCAATTAATAATTCAACCTTTTCCAGCAGTATTGATAATACTGTATTCTAGCAAACGGTGTTTCTGTCACATTAATTAAATCCAAAATAGGAGTGATAAAGCAACACATGTCACATGATTGAAGTACTTAATTAAATGTGATATAAAACGGGTTTAGATGCATAAACAAAGATTATATAAATTCTAGTGGTTATAAATATGGGACAGAAGATCATAAAATGAATCAAATGTACCTTTTTTCAAAGTTAGGTGAACTTTGAAAACCAGAAATCTATCAGTAAATAGGAGTAACTCCACTTTAATAGGAGTACTTGGCAGGTATGCCATTAATCATGTGATGTTACACTGCCATAAGCTTAGAAGACAACGTTTTACATACAATACAGGGCTTGACACTAACTATTTTTGGTAACTGGTCCCCCAGCAAAGAAACGAAAAATTTGTAATTAAAACAGTTACTGGTCCTTCAAGATTTTTACTGGTCCTTCTTGATTTTCACTGGCCTCGGACCAGAGGACCAGTGTTAGTGTTGAGCCCTGCAATATCATATACCTTATTGCCTACCATAAACATCATTTCATCAAGCTTGGAGGCTTATATATATATTTCTCAAGAAAACATTTTACAAACAATATGCCTACCATTAACACGATTTCCATCATTCCCATCATAGATTCAAGCTCGGAGGATTATTTCTCAAGAACACACTTACGTACATCATTGCAGCACACCAAATACCAAGCTACATGCTAAGTGATTTGTATGTTTGCATAATTTATAAATATTTCTCTACAGCTAAAATCTGTAAGTGCATTTTATGTAAACATTTTAGTCTGTGGTCATATTTCAGAATTAAGATGTCTTTCACAGAAAATGTAGACAGCACTTCCTAGAAACAGAAATCAGAAAGTACTGTAAAACAAGAAATCCTTTTGGTTGATTTTATTTCACAAAGTTTGTAAAGTGGTAAAAATTCGAGAAAATTAAGTATAGTTGCAAGAGTATTCAAAACATTATAATAATAAGACTTTATTTATAGCAGCAACATAGTAAGGTGTTTGCCAAATCTTTCTTCCTGCACATTAATGTGGACAGTGCAGGAGACCTGAAACTTAAAAATGTGAATTTGTTGTGGGCGATCCAAAAACATGAAAGTTTGTTTTAGAGAAAATAAATTGGTTTACAGTATATATTGTACAATCAGAAGTATTCACAAGATTTAATTTCTCAGTATTTATGCTGAAATATTTATTTGCAAACTCGAACAATAGCTGTAAAACACAACCTATATTTCATCCAGAAAGTTTAAAATTTCTGAACAATTGACCTTGAAAATAGATGAACAAATTTGTGAAATTTTGACATCACAAACATGTATGGTTTTGCAGTACATGTATAACTGAGAAGCTGACTGCATGACTTTGCACACTTTTAAGCATTATAACCTGCCAAGCTAGTTAAATCCAAAATAGGAGTGTCATGAAGCAAAACATCTCACAAGAAGCACTTAAATATGATTTAAAAGGGACTTAGATGTATAAAGAAGGAATGCATTAGTTCTAGTGGTTATAAATATGGAAGAGAAGATCATAAAATGAATCAAATGTAGCTTTGTTCAAAGTTAAGTGAACTTGAAATATCAGCAATTAACAATGAAAATAGGAGTTACTCCACTTTAATTCCATAAAATAATAATTGACTTTGTTTATTGCTTTTATTTATCCTTGCCACTGGATATTCCATATGGGCGAGACCCCCAGAAGAGTTTAGTCATTTTAGGTTTCTAAGGATATATTGCAGATACAGGAGGTGCACTCGTTACAGAAACACCACTGGTCCTTGAACATGCCAGGTGTATAGCACCCATACATGGGACCTCGGTCTAAAGTCTCATCTGAAAGACTAACTAGTAATTTAAGTTGGTAAAGTATAATTCAACTTACCTGCTTATACGCTGGGCATGCGGTTTGGACATTCAAAGGTCATGTTCTAATAAAGTTGAATTAAAAATCCTAACAAACTGATTGTCAATGCCTCTTTGAATGAAAGAATTTTATGAAAACATTCTGATTTTTCCAAAATCAAATTAAACAGTTTCCCAAAAATTATCAAACTATTTTCATTTTTTTCCAAAAAATTTAAATAAGCCTGGTTTATCATAATTGCATTTTACAATTATACTAATTTACTTATTTATTTTAAGCAGCAATCAGAATAACTCACCTTTAAGTTCTTTAACTTCCACAAGAACAAACACTACTAGAACTTCTGAATTCTTATCAAAACTGGTCCAACTTTCAGTCTAACTTTCCCCCTCTCTCCGTACTGTGAGAACACAACGAGGAAATATGGCTCTATTGATCATGGATCTGTTCCTGTATTGTTTCCGTACAAAATCCCCGAAATAATCCGACGAGAAAACAATGTATCCACTTCAGACAGGAACAATTTAAAACAATATCAAGATGTACAAACACTGAATCAAAATCGGATTACTAAGTAAAACTTAGAATGATTTCTTGGAACTGTACTTCTGTACTGTGGTAAGATATATTATCTTCAAAAAGCTTTAAAGTCAGTACGGTATACAAGCCAAGCTTTCACTCCAAGACTTGCTATACGGACACTTTAACCTACAGTATAGTGTTAGGTATCGATATTAAAGGTAGCTATGACTATAGAACCAATACTGGCAGTTACAGCAGGAAAAGTCGAGGAACAGTATTAGGTAAAACTATATAGTCAGTCTAGCTGGGGGGACACTGAATTACGCCAAGATTTTCCAATAGTTTATAATGATTATTATATAGAAACATTGGGAACTCATTCTGAGATATATGTGTGTTCATGTTATATTCTAAGTACATAGACTTTAAGCTAATGTTTATAGATAAAACTGAAAGCTATTTTCGTGTGTGCGCTCCATTACAATTAGCAGATATTGATTTTAGTATTGATGTTATACAGAATCAGAGAGATCAGGGTGCAAATGTCAAGATGCAAGGAGCACAAATAGTCTGCACAGGCTATGGGAACACTTCAATAGTGTTAAAGGATTTTCCTGCAGTTTCTTGAAAAAAGAAAGGGCCAAACATTATCCAATATTGTATTATGCAAAAGTCAGAAGAGTGCCTGAGTAACAACAGTATACTGTAAAATCATTTAGGGTTTTTGGAAAAAAGGAACATTTGGATGGGACAAAAATTTGTGGATTTTGTATTTAAGTTCTTCTTTGGACTTCTATATATATACTTTACATTTTGTCCAAAAAAATTCACAACTTTCTCTCATTTGATGTTGGATTCTGAAAATTCTTTTTTTAGGATGTTCATTTTCTCCATTCAATTTTGGGAATATCATAGCATATTTGCTTTTGGGAAATGGTCTGTTAACCCGTCTAAACAAGGAGAAAATCGCTGGTTCATAAATTACAAAAGCACTGCATCATTATGCCCCCTGCCTTTTCTTTGATGAGCGGGAATAACATCTTGACATCCATTTCATAACGGACCATTGCTTGACCTTGAAATCTTAAACCTTTACATGCAGAATGGTCAGCAACAGTAGATGAATCCAATTGAATTGAGGTCAACATTTGAGATTGCAGTGACCTTTTACATGAATTGTGGAATTCATGGTTAATAGACCAAACGTTTTCTGATCAATAACTCAAGAATAGTCGGACCAAGCAGGAGCTACTGACATGGTCACCTTCTCGTAACTTTCAGGTGGGAAAAGATTGTATCTCACTATATAGTATATAGTGCGCCAAACCGACAATGTTTACTAAAATTATTACTTAACCATAATACTGCATACATGTACTTATATCTTGATTTTATCTTTAAACTAGGTCTTTTATTAATTGCATTTTAAATTGACCAACATCAACTTGCCACTCTCAATTATACTAGCTATTAATGAATGAATACTCAGGAATAAATTGTCGCTGTAGATAATGCCGGCTCACAATATACTATTTTAGGGGCAAATTTGACCATTTGACCAATCAGCAAGGGTCATAACTGAAATGTGCATGCTAACTAATATAAATACAAAGTTTAGTGATCTGCAGCAAATATGTTTACAGTGTTCTGAGAAACAAAGCAAAATCATCATCATTTCAAGGGCAACAACTCTTCAAATGCATCAAATTTTCATCTTGCCAAGGGCCACAACTCTGCTAATTATTAATGCCAGTTTGATCTGTCATGGTCTGAACATATTTACCAAAGGGGAGAAACTTGTGTAAGCAGCTGGCTAGCTCAGTCGGTAGAGCATTCGCCCTGTAAGCGAAGGGTCACGGGTTTGAGCCCCGGTCTGTTTGCACATTTTTCTTTCCGTGTTACATTTAAATGTTAAATATTAAACAGAGGTGCACAAAACCAGGGCGTTTTTCAAGAAATGTATGATGCAAGCAAAATTGTATAACTTTTCATCATTGCAAGGGCAATAACTCTGATCATATATTAATAGGACTACTCGTCAGAACTGAATAAAGATAACTCATGCTGACTAAAATATTCCTAGGAAGTTACTTTGTGAAGTTTGTCTGTTAATAAGTATACTGTACCATTTATTTGCGAGTTACAGACAGCACAAGTAAACTTTATAAAAAAGTATCATTCCAAGGGCAATAACTCTGCTAACTCATGCTGACTGATATTCCTCTATCATATGAAGTTTTAATGCTTGTACTGTGAAGTTACAGTTCAATTTAAGGATGACGTAACGGTTTGTGATGGATAGATTGACTGCTGGATGAATGGACAAGGGCAAATCTGTACAGAATCCCCTTGTTTTGCCTTTTGGTGGATGATAAACAGGGGCCATAACTCTTGTCATGAATCAATAACATGAAAACAGTAATATCTTTATCTACATCTATGATATAAATAAACATTTACAAGTCCTTTATACTTACAAGACAATACTGTAACACAATAAAAAATATAGACTCACAAAATTCTTGGAAACTTGGGAGAAGTGTCAAGAAGTTCCTTCCTAAGAAATGCTAACATCATTGATTAAAATTACTTTTGACAAATTTTTTTAAACGATATGCTCTCCGAAAAATGTCAGATATATGAAGTAAATAATTCATTCGTTTATTACTGTACAAAGAAACTGCATGCCAACACAGCAATTTTAATAAATAACATATATTTTGTTCAATGAGCTAAGCGGCTTTGTAGAACCAAAACAAAACAACGGCTCGTGAGTTTTATCAAATTGTGCCTGATGTTCATTGAACGAACCTGTGACAGAATATAACGGCGTATCCACATGTTGACATGGCAACAAGTGATCTTCCTGCTGAATCACCCACTGAATATCTTGTAAGTTTCGCTTTCTTTTAAGCAGTCATCAACAAAGTCGCGAAATCTGATGACATTAAGATTTTCATTTCGTTCATTTCTGTCTTTTTAGGATGCGACGTGTGTTTTAATTAATACACAAGTCAGTATCCTAAATTTTGCTATATATTTTCATTTCTGTAATACAAGTTAATGTTCTCGTGGAAATTAGAAAATAAATTTATGAAACAAACACATTTCCGTACGAGGAAACCATGAATAAATTAATCGCCATCCGTGTTCCACCGTTAATCTATTGGTTGAATCAGTGATTATGATGTGCGTCCCTGCATGACGCGTAAATTTTAACTAGGACGAAAAGTTTAATAAATTGCGAGTCTGCCAGACGCAATGAAATTTTTAGTATAGCCTCGCCTCGTATTTCCGTGGTACCCCTAATTCCGTGGTATTGGATAAAAACAGTTGTGTGTGTCATACATACGAAATATACATGTAAATAAGTGCACTATCACTTAAATCTCACAAATTAATCAACAAGTAGACAAAAAAATGAAATAAACAATCTTTTTGGGCTGAATTAACTTTTCCTCCTAGTAAACAGTAAATTTTCTAGTGTTTTAAGAGTAGGTCACTTGCTAAACCTCTAGCAACAAAAGTATACATAACAGCTTATGTTTACTTGTCTGCTACAGTTAGCAACATTTGTCTTAACATTTTTACTGGGTTTCGGACTGGTGCATGTCTTGTAGGTGACACTGAGACCTGTTTGCATTGGATACTGTGGAAATAGGGGTATCCGCTCTACAAGTGTAGAAAGGAGTAGGTTATGGAAAAACTTAATTTTGTTTATGTTTTGCTCGATAAAAACATTTAATTAGAATAAATCATAAACCAAGGGTACATTTTATTATTCAGTGGCAGGCTGTAACCAGTCTTGCTGTTGTAAACATTATATTTAAGATTATAGTTAAGTGCCACGGAAATACGAGGCACCAGTATACAAAAGGGCGTTGTTTGAAAATTATAGGGGCCGCAAGAAGGCAAGAATTTTCCTTGATGCCGTTGTGTTTATAATGCGCGATTTGATTGGTCATTTTATGAAGATCATCCAAATGGTAAAGGCATATTAACTAGGGCTGTAATGGTATACCGCTGTACACAAAACACCGCAGACTTCAGTCCCACACGGTTCACAGTGCAAGACTTAGAACTAATTTTCGGTACGGTTTGGTATGGTTAACGGAATTAAAAATGCAACACAGGGATTAGTCGATTTTTACCAGAACTATTCAGGGTTCCCGCTGTTGGTCGCCAATTGCGCCAGAAAAAAAAATCTGACTCTGAAAATAATCCGTTGGCGTTTTATACTGGCACTAATAAATTAACTTACAAAAATCGTAAATTTTTGTATAAATTTTTCTCACGGACATAATTTTGACACTTTAGAATTGAGAATGTCGAATAGATCTACCTGGTGTCATTTCTTGGGGCCAGTTGAAAACATCTGTCATCCCACTGGTTATGTACAATTACCATGTATCACTTGTTTTAGTTGTATTGAGATATGCTTGATATTGTTGAAAGTAACTTAAAATAGATTATAGGCGCATCATAATGGCTGGTTCAGAAGCAACACATTCATTGTCACTTAAATATTGAATTATGTGAGCTGCTGTTAAGAGTATATTGTATCATACTGAAATATACCGAACCGTAAGAAAACTTAATGTTATACCGTGAGGTGAGCGTACTGTTACACCCCAAGTATTAACTGAATCGTCGTACTTCTCTAGATGAGTTGAAAACACTAATTTGCATAAAATTTTAGAAAGTGACTAAGTACCCTCAGGCAGAGGATCAAACCAGAGACCTCTTAACTTGTACATCAACAAGTTTATCTGCTGGACAAATGGGCCATGTATATTAACATTAAATTATACAGATCCATTTTCTTTCAGAATGAGTTAGAGACGGGTACTAAACCTAAGGTTTACAAAGATGGAGAATACAATGATCCATTATATAAGAAATTATCCAAGATCAATGGTGAAGTGAATAAGTTAACTAAGGTAGAACTGCAGGGTAAACTGAAGGAATTCGGCATGGACCCTAGGTAGGTTATCTATTCCCAGAATACTGTAGTTTAAGTGGTTTAAAGTTAGCAACATGTTAGACTATCTAAACAATAACTATATTTTTAAACATTATGGAGAAGTAACCAGTAGTGGTCTTTGGCATTCTTTGGTGATCGCCTTAGGGCAAACCAGCACAAAGAGGATTAGCTACCTGGCTAGCCAATATTTTTCGTCGTATCATTAGCACTGTAAGGTTAATATCTTCGCTTAGCTTTGTAACCTGTTAGTTTTGTATTTCAACATAAATTGCTGGATCGTCCTTCAAGGTCCGAATTCCAAAACCATCAATTATAATAATTATCATACTTGAATACTAGTAACCAAACCAAAGTCATTAAAACTACAAGTACACTAGGAATTTGTCATTTTGACGAGGGCCACTTTCATGTGAGCTCACATTGCGCAATTTGTATGCTAGATTCTATGTGTTGTATACTTGTATTCTTTTCATGATCTTCTGTTTCTGTTGACTGCTTCCTTCCCTGTCTGATGTGTATTATTGTATACTGTGTGTTTAAGGGGCCTGAAAGAAGTTCTTAGAAAAAGATTGAAGAATTACTACAAACGTAAAAATTTACGGAAAGCCAAGATAAAGATTCAGGGGAAGACGGCGTATGACTACCTGGCAGTGATTGATTTTGAAGCAACATGTGATGAGAACAATCCCAGCTATAGACATGAGATTATAGAATTTCCTATTGTTCTTATAGATGTCGATAAAATGGAAATAGTAAGTATACTTAGTTGGGATACAAACTAGTAAATTTCTTCCTTCTGACCGAGTACTCTAGAACTTAGCCATTAATTGGCCTTGAATGCCCAGTGATAGAGTTTCTGCTATGAATATGAGAAGTTTTGGGTTCAAGTTCCTGGGTTTGATACCGGCTTCAGACTTAAGTAGTTCTTTAATGTTAAAGATATCTGTGAAATAGCTTATTTCTTAGTTCATATTATCGTACATTGTTGATGTTGTTCCATAAAATGAAACATTTTACACCTTATTGTATACCTTTGTTTGCAGGTTCAGAAATTTCATGAGTATGTGAAACCACTAGTCAACCCTAAGCTGACCCCTTTCTGTACAAAGCTAACCGGTATAACTCAGGTAAGATGTTGGGGCATGCTCAGTTATTACAGTCAAACAGGATTCCCATTGTCAGGGAAAATCATAATTTTTTCAAAATCAGGGAAGTCGGGGAATTTTGAAATTAGTCAGGGAAATCTGAAAATTTAACATTAGTCAGGGAAATCTGAAAATTTAGCAAAAGTCAGGGAATTCTTAAAGAAGTTGATTTGTGTAATTTCCTATGAAGCAAAATACCAAAGACTGGGAAAATATGCTCCCTTGTGATAATTCTTAATAATAATTAGTTTGTCAATCAACAGTCCTAAAACTGCAAAGTGAAACTTTTAGGTACCATATAATGTAAATGTAGCCTCTTTTTCTCTATATGTTTTGTACTATTTTACTCTAACAAAAAGGCCCATTCGCTCAAAAAAGTAAGGGAAAACTGCTGTGTCCTCAGGGAATTGTGTCTAAGAATATTTGTCAAACTTTTCATTAAATAACACAAGTATTGCAGCAGCAGTGAATTTGACATATTCATTGGAGATTTAATTTTGATGTTAAGTTTGTCCATGAAATATATGAAATAAAATCTTCCACAACTATTTTAAAATAACTTTACAGTTACAGTTTGTCTTTCTCTCTTAAAGTTTGAATTCTTGTCTACAATATTCAGCACTTTCTTTTAAGAGAAAACATTAACTGTATCACAAAAATGGTTTAAATCTGCAGGAAATATGTACGACATATGGAAATTTTCTGTATGCAAAATGTCAAGAAACCTATTGATTAAATTTCAAGAAATCCACAAAAGTAAAGATTTGGTTAGAAGCCTTGTCAAACATATGTCTTGTTCAATGGAAAAATGACAGGCATTTCAATACAGTTGCATTAACATATACTGGGGTAGACAGTGCAAGTCAGTCACTTTTTCGGCTCTTGTCATAAATTTGTGTCTGCTCAATATCCTGTCATGCAATGGATTCAGCAATAACTTGACATATTTAATGTTCACCTCACTTGAGCCAAGTTTGGAGTGCAAGAATGTAACTAGAACTATGAAAACTATATGACCCCGATCTCCCAAAGTATCTCAAGCAGAAATCTCATCTCAAATTGAGATTTTGCTAAAATCAGGGTCTGAATTTGAGATAAATCTGAGGTTTGAGCTATTTTAATGTTAATGTAATAAACTCAGAATGATGTTTTCTGTTATATTTGAAGCCAACTTTAAGCCAAGCTTCCCCCAGAAATGAACTAAAAGACACAAACTAATATTGAGATGAGATTTAGCTCAGATTGAGACGTTTTGTTAGATTGGGACCTGCTCTATTATTAAAATGAATGTCCATGTAACTACAATATTAATATTTGTTTCTTGGATGTTGTAGGAGAAGGTGGATAAAGCAAGCGTGTTTCCTGATGTTTTATTGAAAGTAGAAACATGGCTACAAGATAACAAACTCGGTGCAGAGAAATCATTTGCTGTTCTTACTGATGGGTAGGTGTAGTTACAAGTCTAGTTACCAGTGGGACATGCATGGATCCAACTATTTGTTATGGAGTCCCTTAGCCTGGTTTTCCTGGAAAATGTTTGATATGCATTGTTACATAGATAGAGCGTAAGGGGGTCTGATCAGCAATTTCGATAAGGATGTCTTTAAAGTTATATTTTACAATGGCGTCCTGACAAGACTTAGCCGTGACCCACCTGTTACATTATAAGAAAATCACAGTTTGGTTGGTTCTTTCAACATTTAGCAGCAGAATAGATGATACTTGAGTAGTTTTCTCAATATAAGGTAGACATAAATAATGCTTTCTTGGCTCTTTGCAGAACTTTACGTAGTAATAACCACCAAACACAAATTGTGAATATATACTGTAAAATCATTTAATTTCGCTGGGATGGATTTTTGTGGTTTTGTTAAAAAAGACAATTTCGATGGGATGTTAATTCATGGATTTTGCATTTCAGTTAATAAATACAATGGTCAAAATTTCTGTTCAATGGGATTTGATTTCGGGGTTAAAGGTGAACCACGAAATCCACTAAATTTAATCCCCCACGAAAATTAATGATTTTACAGTAATCTATATTTTGTATTGATTGTTTCAATGATATGTTGTTGTGTATATTTCAGTCCGTGGGATATGTTCAGATTCATGTATTACCAGTGTAAGGAAAGTAAGTTAGAGATGCCCGTATGGTCTAAAAAATGGGTGAATATCCGGAAAGCTTATTGTAACTTCTACCAGTGTGGACGTGGTGGAATAGAAGTCATGTTGAAGAACTTAGGTAAGAAATGTGTTTTGATTTGTTATAAAATCATGTAAAGTGACGAGATCCTCCCAGCCTGAACCTCTTACCTTTCATTTGCGTAATTCAGTTTTGATTGAAAATTGCATTATTAGTCCCCTACCTGTTTTCAACCCAAGGGGCTATAGGTTTGCCATCTGTCAGTCAGTCCGTCTGCCATGATCTTTTTGAGTTGGACAAAAATTGTAGTTGCCATGGTAATTGAAACATTAAAAACCTGAGGCTTCCGTATTGCTTGCAATTCCTAATTACTTATTGTAAATGTGTAAGCCTTTAAGATAAAAACTTTACTTCCTTACTTTCTTTTGATTTCTTATCTTCATTTATCCCAAGTTGAATGGGGTTGTTTTAGTGCATGTTGAGCAAACATCGCTGGCATAGAATGAGAAGGTCGTAAGTACTACATAAGACCTTACAAGACTGATACATATTCAAAATTAGCATTATAAGGCACCTCTAATGAGCCTATTGTCATGAAAATCGAAACTTGTAATATTGACCAAACAAAAGATCTATGAAAAAGCTTGTTTTACCATAAATAAGTAAAGAGTAATTTCCCAGGGCTCAATACTAACACTAGAAGGACCAGTGAAAATCTTGAAGGACCAGTAACTGTTTTATTTACAAATTTTACGTTTCTTTGCTGGGGGACCAGTGACCAAAAATAGTTTCAAGCTCTGTAAATTTCGGACAAATTTTTCTTGTTTCTTAATAAAAATGTATATCGATTTTGAACTTACGACTTTCTCATTCTTAGCCAGAGATATCTCGAGTTAAATCTATTGTTACTGTATTAACATCGATTTTATACACCAGGTATGACATTCGAGGGATCACCACACAGTGGTATAGACGATTCTGTGAACATTGCTAGAATAGCCATCAAAATGTTAAACGATGGATGTGCTCTCTCTCTCAATGAGAAACTTGTTGTGAAACATAATCTGCGTGATTCCAGTAATTCAAGTGTCCGCTATGAACCATATAAGGATACCAGTCTAGGTGAGGATTCTGATGAAGAAGAAAAGAGGAAAAAGAAGGAAAAACGAAAGGAAAGAAGAGAAATGGACCAAAAGATGGCAAATCAGATGGAGAATTTGAGTGTGAATGATGTGGATTGGTGCGAGGAAGATGGTTTAGATGACTTGTTGAATTATTATAAACTACAACAATCTTGATATACCTGATTATGTCGCATGATATGACAGAATTATGTCACTTGATATAACTGAGTTATGTCGCATGATATGACTGAGTTATGCCATTTGATATGACAGAGTTATGTCACTTGACATGCCAGAGTTATGTCGCTTGATATGACAGAGTTATGTCGCTTGATATGACTGAGTTATGTCACTTGATGTAATTTACAATTCACCTAATGTAACTTAACGTTTTGTTACTTGATAAAACTTAGTGTTATGTCACTTAACATAACTTACAGAGTCGTATCACTTGATGCTACTTACCAAGTCACTTGACGTACAGAGTTAGTTTAAACCTATGGTCCTCCAGAGCATTTTTGCATCGGCGATTTACTGCCTGAGCATTGAAAGGCATCAGGGAAAAGGTCATCATAGTCTTGGGAAAGTAATTAGAAAAGTTGTGTAATCCCTGTATCCGATGCCTCCCAAAGCTCCTTTACTTACATCAGGAGTTAATGCTCAGTGGTTCCTCGGCTTTACTTGGTATAACTTGCAGAGTAATGTTATTTGACATAACTTAAAACTAAAGAGGATTGTGTTACTTGTTGACATAAGTTAGGGAGTTATCGATATATGCAAGTATAATATTATGTGCCACACTTTATATTGTGTTCGAGAAATAAAATGATAATTCTAAATGTTCATGACTTGTTTGTCACTTGCTTTGTGTCCGGGATACTTGTCTGAGGGGCGTTTGATATGTGATGCAGACCAACAATTAGACTTTACCAATTTATTATTGCGTTTAGTGTCGTTGTGTGTCTAGGTCCTGTAGTTAATTTTTGAGAAAAAAAATTTGTGAAATAATTTCTAGACTTATAAAATCAGATATATACAATGTAGTAGTAAAATAATTACCAGGTATTTCTTATATCGCGACTGCCATTGGTAGGGGGGGGCTGTAAAGGAGCCACTTTTCCAGTTGGTCTGTCCCGAAACACTTGTCCAGACCATTACTTAATAATAATTACTGTAAAATCATTTTTTCGTGGTTTTGGTAAAAGACAATTTTGTTGGGACTTGAATTCGTGGATTTTGCATTTCAGGTAATAAAACAAGGGCAAAAATCAATGTTCGTTGGGATTAAAGGTCGTGGTTTGGGTGAACCACGAAATCCACAAAATTTAATCCCCCACGAAAATTAATGATTTTACAGTATGTTGGTCAGATTCAATTGTGTGGAGTAGAAGATGTGTTCGTCATAGATGATGAAATACCTAAGATGAAACAGAAACTGAAACTAGTATTGTGCGCCCAGGATAATGTAATGTTTATAAACATTGACTGGTTTAGTCTACTGTGTAGATAAACCACGTTTTTTAGTCGTTGGGGAAGGTAACACTTCTTAGTCATGATATGTGAATAAACCTGGTTTAAATCTCTTTCGGCCATGGATTGTTTACTGTCATTGATCACATACTTAGTATATTACTCAAGCCTTAATACATACCCTATATCTATCCTTTAAGGGCAAATCAACCTTCCTGCATAAATTAGTCACGGCTCAAAAAAACATGGTTTTATCTATAGTAAATTTGGTTGCTCAGATAAACACATTCGGTCAATTTCATACTAAAATAACACTGATAAATCGTACCCACTCGAGTAATCCCACCTTTATGGCTCGTTCCAATTTTTACAGCCTTTCACATTATCCTGGGTGCACTAGAAGTCCATGCCAGATACACAGCATAACACGGAAAGCCTGCTGCTCTTGTTTTTTCATATTTTGTACCAATAGATATAGCTTGGCCAATTCGATATAAGCCTGACCTTTTGATTAGCATAACTTAACAGTCGATATATTACCTAAGTTCATAACACAGATTGTATGTTTTCACAATCAGGGAGTATCACGAAGACGCTCTAAATGTAATACAAACACAAATTTGAAATACCGATATCGCACGATTTGCTTGCGGAAATTGATATATTCAAAGCAAGAACCAAGAAATATATTCTTGCATAAAGGTCAGGCTCACGACAATATACCCAAACTATACAATTAGGACTGTGGCTATGAGAGTGAAAATTGTACATAATAATTTTAGGAGAGTGTACAATGATTTTCTCGAAAGAATTGAAACAAGCTCATAATACATTACCTCTCAAGCGTCGTCATTTTTTGAACAGGCTTGAACTAGAGTATCCAGGTGAACACGGGATGTGCTTAGACAATGGTCATCTTCTGTGTACACATGCAACTCACACATGATACTAACTGGACAGTACATGTTGGAACCAGTTACAGTGTGGAGAATCATGTGATTAAATGAATAACGTTCACACTCAAAATGATTGCGATTTCGTCTACTAATGGTGAGTTTTTTCTTGATTATAAAGATTGTGCATTTTATATGTTTATATTATATAGCCTAAAGTATCTCCCGTAAATGTAAGGATATCTGGCAAGTACCGATTTCGTTCGATCTATAATGCAGTTTTCGACCGAGCGTAATAATTAGGACGAGCATCAGTTAACAACAGCTAAATAAGGAGCAAAAGTGTGAATTGTCTAGTGTTCCTACATGTACAAGGGTCATTCAATAAATTTGTGGACTGGACTCGTCATTTTAATACACATTGACACAGATAATAACTAATAATATCACACTAAACGACATCCTTTCTGACACAAGTGCAGAAAATTTTACCCGAAACGACCCATTTTTAAGAAAATATGGCTAAAACAAAACTATCACCTTACCGCAACCACCACACAAAGCAAACATATTTTGACGTCAGTGACGTTATTAACGTTTTGCTATTTCTCAAATGGTAAACCCGAAATTGAATTATGCCATTCATATGGAATTAAGCATAAATATTTAAATTATATATTATTAAATATATCTACCGTAACATTTTATGTATTCAAAGATAAGGATTAAGCTAGACTCGATGGTTTTACGCTAAATTGAAACGCCTCGCATATTTTGACTGGCGTGACCTCAAATGTCCAGGGCTACGTTTGCAAATTTCGTTCAATCTCTGTATCATTTTAATACCATGCTGCTCTTTTGCCACTAAAACACAGTGACACTGAATATTGCATGTTCTCCGTTTGCTCACATAAGCAGCCTCCGTGTGTGTTGTGCATTTCCAAGACAAGTGCACAATTTAATAGTTGCATGAATTCCTCGCGTAATTCATCGGTATTTTGACGTAAACGAAAACGTGACCAGCATAGATCAAATACTTCTCAATTGAAACTCAAAAGTCCAAACAACTTAATAATTTCACCAAATATTATGATAATATCCTGCAATAATCTGGCAAAGATATGGGAATGTAAATTAAGTAGTTTGGAATTGATAACTAGTTGAACTAGTAAAAAGGGTACGTTACGTCGGTTGGGGGTGGTAGCGCGTTACTATGGTAATACAGGGGCTGATGGCATGCTACTGTGTTGCATAATCAAAGATAAATTTGTATCTTAAGGTAGGTAATAATAGATGTTTATAATGATATAAGAAATTATTGTTTAAACATAAATATAATAAAATGAGAACGATTGTCTACGAATATATTGAATGACCCTCGTAAGGGAGATACTTTTGGTTGTATAATAGTCATATAAAGTGCACAATCAAGAAAAAATTCACCGTTAGCGGACGAAATCACCAATTTTTTTAGTGCGAACGTTATTCATTTCAAATCATTTGATCACGTGATTCCCCACACTGAGTTAATAATAGAACTAACCCTGGAACACCAACATTCATCTGTATGCATTCATTGTTCCGTCTGGAACAACCTCTCAGATGTGACAATGGCTGTCCTATCCATGAGTCTTCCAGCAGAGGATACAGCACCGACGCATCATCTCTGCAGAAACACATTTTTAAACCAGTAACTCAACATTCTAACATGTGGTACAGCCTTTCAGAGGTGACAATTACAGTCCCATCCATGCAAGTCTTCCAGTCGAGAGGATATATCGTCGATTTAGAATGAGAAGGTCGCAACGACAAAATAGATATTTTGAGAAAACAAACTGTCTGAAATTTACTCTTTAAATATGGTAAAACAAGTGGTTTCAACTTCAGTTCGGCAACATTACAAGTTCAGATTTTCTTGCAAATAGGCTCACAAGAGCAATTTCTGATTTTCATGAAAATAGCTAAAGCTCCTTAGAAGCGCATCATGCCTATTTTAAATATGAACGAGTCTTATAAGGTTTTAAGTACAACCTTCTCAATCTTAGCCAGCGATTTGCACCAATGCCTAATCTCTGCAGAACAGTGTTTTTAAACCAGTAACTCCATGGAAAAATCATCTGACCAAATATTTCTGGAGCACACGCACAATTAGGCTTGGTACCAGATATATTCAAGTGAAGGATGTTTAAAATCACATAGATGACACTGGTGAACTGAATGCAAAGGGGACTGACATACAAACAGACCACACCAATTTCCAGCACAAAATCACATGGATATATAATATAAAACATTCTAGTTCATAAATTTTATTCAGTACAAAAAACATTTACAGAATACTTTCATATCATGAAGTAACTCAGAAATTCAGCTGTTGCAAATAAATTCAAACTTATAAGTTATGCACATTATTACATTTATATAAACAATCAGCCATTGTGTTAGATGCAATATGCGATGAAATATGAACACAGAGTCGAAAAAAACCTGTCCATTAAGATCAGAAATTTGTCTTGAACGATCATATAACTTGAACGATTGATTCTTATTGATCCAAGACTTTTCAAACTGAATTATGTGAAATTATCAGTTAATAACACTCTTCAAGTTAAACTTGCCATTATTCCAGACAAGCAAGTGAAAATGATCACTAGCGTTTTTCCACCTTGAACATTTAGTTGAAGACAGCTTTTAAGCCATGTCATTCTCATGACATCAGGACAAAATGCAGAATGGGGTAGTAATGACATTATAATGTTAATATTGCAACATTTTCACACATATTGTACTGACATTATATAGACGTTTATTTGATGCAATGGCAAAATGTAGAACAATGCTAATAGAGACAAATTATCACAGGAAATATATGAAGCATGTAAAGCCCACTTACGTTACTTTACCAGACTTGAATATCTAATGACGGCATACTTTGAATACAGAAAATATTTATCTTATGACGGCACACTTTGAATATGGAACAAGTTTGTACACAATGTTTGAGAAATCAAGTAGCAGAAAATATTCAAGCTAATGAACACATTCATAGGCTTCTCATAGCCAACAAATTATATCACTCAGAACAGTTTTCTGCATCAAGAAAGATGCAAGTTGTAGGCGACAATATTTCACACCAACTTAGATTTAACTGCGACACCTTCTAGTAATATTTGTGATCACATTATGTAAAATCAAATATCTCTGCAAGGCACATATTTTTGCATTTCAATAAAGTTGTTTCAGTTCATGAAGATATTCTTTTTTGCTCATTTATCAAACTAACAAATATTTAAAACAAAAATCCTCGGACAAAATTCTTATTTCACTGTATCTGATCACCAAACAATACAATTGCAAATATGTAAACTTCAATGAAAAAGTGACCAGTCATTACCTACTAGTCATAGAATTAATTTGTTAATTCTAATACTTCAAGCGGGAAATAAATAACATCTTAAAATGGACAGCACATTTAGTTGTAAAAATCACACATAAATTTAATAATGTTTTATTTGTTCTACATGGGTCGTCCCCGACCTCTGCCCATACCACCTGGCCCTCCTTGTTCACCAGCTTGTGGATTACGGATAGTCTCGTCGACAGAGAGAATAAGACAGGTAGCCTCAGATGCTGCCGTAATAGCGTTTATTTTAACTACGGAAGGTTCCCATACAAAACCATCATAGTTATCAGCGATATCTTCATTCGTAATGTCTACACCGTACCATCGACCACCTGAAATATATACATACACATGGTTACATCCTAACATGGTAGGCATCCTAGAATAAAATAAATACTTAAAATCAGTAAGTGTCCTCATAAAGTGAATGTTCCACATGACAGGCTGTATAGCCTTCAGTCCACTACTTTTAATAATCATAGGACACTTACATACATGTGTAGTACATATTCTGCTCATTAATATATTATTATGACATATGTATTTTTAGGAGGAAAAGATGCATTTGTTACATTATAGTGTTCAATGAGATCATTGAGTTTGGATAAATTTGCATCTATTTTCCAATTTTAATTAAAATAACAACTATTAAGAGCAGCAAAACTGGAGGTTCGGTATAATGGTTTAAATCAGAATTGAACTGAAATAACTGCAGTAACTCAAACAGAACTAAGTGTGTCCTCATTAAGTGAATGTTCCACAAGAAAGACACTATAGCCTTCAGTCCACTACTTTAAATAATCATAGGACACTTACATGTATAGTTATATCAATGACCAATATTAAATCAATTGCTCATTAAAATTATTTTAGTCAGAAGTTAGCATGTTCGGTAATAAACAATGATGTGTTGTTTTTCTTTATCATTTCAGTGTTCCATGAGAACATTGCATTTGGATTGTGCAGCCTTGACAGCGATTATAATGGCCTTAACACAGAATTGAACTGAAATAACTGCAGAAACTATCATATCAAGCAAGTGTGTCCTCATTAAGTGAATGCTCCACATGAAAGACTCTACAGCCTTCAGTCCACTACTTTAAATAATCATAGGACACTTTGTATGATTTAAACAAGTTTCCTCAGCAAAACAAATAAAAGTAATTTATCGTAAAAACTGCCCTCATTTCGTAAGTTTTCCACATTCTAGACAACAAGCCATTAGGTCCACTACTTTAAATTAATCACAGGGCAGTCAACTAAACTTACTAAATACTTGAGTTATTTGTAAACTTACTAAATACTTGAGTTATTTGTTAACAAAGGCCAAGACTGGATTCATGTATATCAAAGGGCAGGCTACTTGACAAACTACTGAGCAAGACCAGTATTACTGGTGTACTTTGTCTAAGCTAAGCGTTATGTCTTTCCATAAGAGGTAATTCATGCCTTCTGTATGAACGGGAGGTAACTCAATGAAGATGCTTGGTACACTTTTACCTCGGTAAGACTATTGTGATTATTAATAAACAAGGATGCACTTGTGGAGAAATGGACTTACAAACTCTACAAAAGACCGTCAGTATCACTACACAGTCTGGTCACAAGTGGAATAAAACTTTCAACACTTCAGCACACCAAAAACTAATAATGGTGATCAAACATGTAAGATATCTACCTTGAGCATGGCTCTGTCGCAACTTGTTCAGAATATTTGTTGCATCGAAGCCAGCATTTTCACAGAGTTGTCTAGGAATAATCTCGAATGCCTTGGCCATAGCTCCAATCAGTAACTGTTCCTTGCCAGCAATGGTTCGTGAACAATCTCGTAAATGTTTACTTAATTCCATTTCTATAGCTCCGCCTCCTGAAAGAACAGAAAATGGTTGTCTAGTTATTAGAATAACTCAGGGCTAATATTAAATTCCTACTTCATTTGCTAGCCACTTCTAGTTTTATTACTGGACAAATTTGAGCAAGTCATGGAAAATTGCACTTTTTATTTTCTTCCTAGTAATTATAAGTAATAAATATTGCACATATAAATGAATGTATGCTTTACAAACTATGATACCACAATAAAATATGGCAACAACTCTCATGAAAGCATTGATAACCAAGACCTTTCACCCTATCCTTTGATCAGAACGACCAACAGACCGGGTTAAAGTAATGGTCGATTTTATATTCCACATTCGTAACACTAAAATAGCCACAGGCTAAACAGCTGACTTCATGTGGTCATCAATCTAGTTAAATATTTGTATTTATTGGCATTTGTCTTAAATATGGTAACTTGAAAGAATTTTGGCACAAAGTAGTTTGTCTCCTACAAAGGGCAGTAACTTACACTACACTGGAAGTTACCAGACCAAACATTCCTGACTATAAGCAGGCCTAGCATGTGAAGATTAATTGAAATTAGACCAATGTTTAAGGAGAACAAGTGGATAAACCTTTAGCACAAAATCAACAGGTTTGCCCCAATGTAATTAATATAACAGACAACTAGCCAATTGCAGACGGTATCAAAAAACTTTCTAAAATCCAGGTAGTGTTTTTTCCAGGCCCTTTCAGCATGGCGCATGCGCCATGCCCTTTTCTCCCGAACTAACGATGCGCCATGCTGCCCTTATCAAATGCCTTTTGCGCCAAGTGCCCTTTTGTCAGCTACTAATTGTTTATTGTGCCCTCTCAATTTCATCAGAACAGTGGATGTAGACTGTCCTACATCCTGTCGTATCATGACTTGTTACCAAGGATACGACGTGCCAACGTGTATATCACAACGGGGCGTCTCGGCAGTCGGGTGAAAAAATCACGTGACTGGTTGCTACTTTATCTCGAAAAACGCGTGAACCAGTCGATATTTTTACAGAAGGAAGGCATTTCCAGTAGACTGGTTGCATCATGATTTTGCATAAAAAAACATGAACCAGTCGGCAATTGACTTTTCACGGGCATAAAACACGACCAGTCGCTCTTTTTTCAATCAGTTGGCGAGTGTCGGCAATTAACGAATGAATGTTTTTTGCAAGATTATTCCAATTAAAAATAAAACTGCCGACGATGATTGCCTACTCAAAATTTTAATATCATAAACTATTTCATATGCTCACGTGCGTTGTTGATAACGACTGACGAGAATTAAAAGTCTGTCACAAATGTACGCTCCGTGAAATTGCCGATTAAAACAGTAATCCAGTGGACGAATTTTTATTATAAATCGCATAAATCCATATAGTTTACGCTTTTAAAGTAATTAAAAGTAGCCTAAACACATTGCACATTAATCTTGCGAGAATTGGTGAAAATATGCCGACATACAGGTCACGTGACGCGTGTGTTGAACTGTTCTGCAAATATGCCGTGTCGACAGTCGAGAATGTAAACAATTCTGCCGATGACAACGCTTGTATTCTACGAACTTTTAAGACGTTCCAAGGGCATTTAACGAATCTATAACGGTTTAAACGCATTAATAACGAAAAATGGTCGAATTTTTCAAGTCAGTAATACTGTGAGTGACGCAATTTCGGATAGTCACGTATTTTCGGATAAGTTTGTTTACGTTGATTATTGGCTAGATTCTGGCAGATAAGACTACACAATATGATTAAATCATGCCATTTATTGTTTAGTCTGATATGTCAGCTACCAATTGCAATATTATACAGGGTTCCCACTGTCGGGGATTTTTTTCAAGGTCAGTGTTTTTTGTTCTCACAAAAAGGTCTGATCACTCCAAAATGTCGGGGAAAACTGCTGTGTTGTCAGGGAACAGTCAGGGAATTTTACCTTAGAACATTTGTGGAACCCTGATATATAATCCATATATCAAGCCTACTGATGCCAACAAAGTAGAAAAGTAAACAAGAGGGCCATGATGGCCCTATATCGCTCACCTGATTATAAACCCTGCACAATTTTCACCCAAAGGAATAATTTGAACATCTTGGTAGAAAACCACAAGATGATGCTACATACCAATAATCAAAATTCTAGGCAGTGTAGTTTTAGGCAAGAAGATATTAATATGTTTTCCCTATATATAAGTCTATGTAAAACGGTGACCCCCGAGTAGGGCCAATTTTGACCCCAGGGGCATAATTTGAACAAGGATTTTCTAAGATTTGACCGGATGACCTAGTTTTTGACCCCACGTGACCTATATTCGAACTTGACCTAGATATCACTGAGACAAACATTCTGACCAAGTTTCATGAAGATCAAGCTTCAAATGTGCCCTCTAGAGTGTAAACAAGGATTTTCTAAGATTTGACCCTGTGACCTAGTGTTTGACCCCACGTGACCCATATTCAAACTTGACCTATATATCACTAAGACAAACATTCTGACCAAGTTTCATGAAGATCAAGCTTCAAATGTGACCTCTAGAGTGTAAACAAGGATTTTCTAAGATTTGACCCTGTGACCTAGTGTTTGACCCCACATGACCCATATTCAAACTTGACCTATATATCACTGAGACAAACATTCTGACCAAGTTTCATGAAGATCAAGCTTCAAATGTGCCCTCTAGAGTGTTAACAAGGATTTTCTAAGATTTGACCCTGTGACCTAGTGTTTGACCCCACGTGACCCATATTCAAACTTGACCTATATATCACTGAGACAAACATTCTGACCAAGTTTCATGAAGATCAAGCTTCAAATGTGCCCCCTGGAGTGTAAACAAGGATTTTCTAAGATTTGACCGGATGACCTAGTTTTTGACCCCACGTGACCTATATTCGAACTTGACCTAGATATCATTGATACAAACATTCTGACCAAGTTTCATGAATATCAAGCTTCAAATGTGACCTCTAGAGTGTTAACAAGGATTTTCTAAGATTTGACCCGGTGACCTAGTTTTTGACCTCACGTGACCCATATTCAAACTTGACCTATATATGACTGAGACAAACATTCTGACCAAGTTTCATGAAGATCAAGCTTCAAATGTGCCCCCTGGAGTGTAAACAAGGATTTTCTAAGATATGACCGGATGACCTAGTTTTTGACCCCACGTGACCTATATTCGAACTTGACCTAGATATCATTGATACAAACATTCTGACCAAGTTTCATGAAGATCAAGCTTCAAATGTGACCTCTAGAGTGTAAACAAGAATTTTCTAAGATTTGACCTGGTGACCTAGTTTTTGACCCCACATGACCCATATACGAACTTGACCTAGATATCATTGAGACAAACATTCTGACCAAGTTTCATGAAGATCAAGCTTCAAATGTGACCTCTAGAGTGTAACCAAGGATTTTCTAAGATTTGACCCGGTGACCTAGTTTTTGACCTCACGTGACCCACATTCAAACTTGACCTATATATCACTGAGACAAACATTCTGACCAAGTTTCATGAAGATCAAGCTTCAAATGTGCCCCCTGGAGTGTAAACAAGGATTTTCTAAGATTTGACCGGATGACCTAGTTTTTGACCCCACGTGACCTATATTCGAACTTGACCTAGATATCATTGATACAAACATTCTGACCAAGTTTCATGAAGATCAAGCTTCAAATGTGACCTCTAGAGTGTAAACAAGAATTTTCTAAGATTTGACCTGGTGACCTAGTTTTTGACCCCACATGACCCATATACGAACTTGACCTAGATATCATTGAGACAAACATTCTGACCAAGTTTCATGAAGATTGAGTCCAAAATGTGACCTCTAGAGTGTAAACAAACTAATTGTGAACGGACGACGGACGACGGACGACGTACGACGGACATCCATCGATCCTAATAGCTCACCATGACCACTTCGTGGTCAGGTGAGCTAAAAATCCATGTGTAAGTCTTAGTGTCTTAAATGGTTGTAGCCCCACACTTATTAGTGGGAAGCATATAACATTGATGTTGTCTGTCTGTCAGTTTTTAACTGCTCTTATATGAAAGACTAAAGTACTGGATTAGATCCAGGACTCAATATTGCATGGTTCCCCAACTTCCCAAAATGTACTGGTGCTGAATTGCCAGGAACTAGGTGGTTGCTTAACTCAGAAGGCCGGGTGCAACAAAGTGCCCCTTTTCATAAGGTCGCGCGCAAAAAAGTGCCCTTTTCTCAGAAAACGCCATGCCCCTAAAGGGTTCTGGAAAAAACACTACCAGGGGTTGTCTTATTTAATTTGAGCATAAGGATAGCTAATGATTGCTAATCATATGGCCTGTTATTGATCATGAGTTTGATATGGTGTGATCTGATTGGTTTCAAGTTGTCCTAAATTCCTTCAAGTCAAGTAAGATCAATATTGCATACAAACCCTGATCTTCAAACATGTCCTAGATAAATTTGAATTGTAATAGAAAGAGATGTTTTTGTTGTTGTTTTTTTTTAAAATGCCAAGCAAAGCCTTTATTTGCCAGTCAGCTTTCTGCTGAAATATGGAAAGAGAGATGTTACATACCGGCTACTACTGAATCATTTTTCATGGCTCGTCTAACAATCATGATAGCATCGTGTAGAGATCTTTCTGTTTCCTCAATGAATTGTTCAGCTCCACCACGTAATAATAATGTACATGTTCTAGCTTGTGGACAACCAGTGAACAAATTATATCTGTAATGTGAACACACATTAGTTAATACTAATTTATTCTAAAAGGTTGATTTTAGGTGAAACAAGTTTTTCCAACTTATAAATCACTCTCGACAACTCATTTCTAATGTTAACCATCGCTATGAGACTGAGCAGGGGTTTCACTAGAAATTAATGTAGGAGGCTTCTTGTACATTTGAGGAGGCCAGGGTTCCTGAGCATTGAAGATGGAAGACAGCTTGGGGTAAATTTGAAGCGGCCCAAATATGACAGAAGAGAAGCCAGTTTGCCTAATATGTTAACAATTTTTGTTGGAGCAAGATAATATTCCTCACTTGATTTGTTAGTGTATTAGCAGGGCTTCATTTAGCTTCTGAATCTGTATGGCCATTTCATTTCTTTTGAATTAATGTTATAATTTTATTGGGAAATACCCATGATTTTAAAGGAAATGATCTTTCAAATTGAATGTGCCTTTTTGGAAATTTGAAGGGTCGAAATCCCCCATCTTGAGTCCATAGGGGACTGTAACGTCTTCCACCCCATTCACTGTTCAAGGATAACAGGGAAAGAACTCTTGTCGAGACCAAGTTTACAAAAAGCCCTGAGACGTTTGCGAAATAGATGATAACCACCTACTGTTTTATTCATTAGCTAACTTATACTTTTTTCTACAAGTTATAATCATGTTTTTGTCAAACTGTTTCATAATCGAGACGTTATAAAGCAAAACACACCGAAAATATACCGCTTTTGAAAATCTCGACACAATGATGCACAGGCGCTTAGTCGCTGCTTACCATACTATATGGAAATTCATGCGGAAGTGACAAAGAAAACAAGGACATGGACAGATATGCACACAACTTTTAAAACTCTGATCAAATGCTTACCTCTGAAAAATAACACGAACGCTAGTGAGGTCATTTCATTATTTTCCATCCAAGAAATTGACATTTGGCTTCCATGTTAGCTAATCCGAACACACGATAATACAACCTATTTCATTGGACAACATGATGGACATGTCATCAACTCATTTACATGTTGCTGGTTCTCCGTTTTCATGCGCCGATAATACATTTAGCATACAGACATGGATTCAATATATTAGTAAACAATAATACCATGTATAGGTTTACAAGTTATGCACGATAAACTCGTGTACTATTCCAAGTGAGTAGGTAAGGAATTTCGAAGGGTTGTAAATATTACTATAACCCACGGAAAAAATGTGCAAATCATGCAGAATAAGAGAGGGATGGTCAACAAATTTCACATGAAAATGTTCTGACATCTTTGTTTCGGGACCAATGTTGCTATAAAAAACAACTAACATAAGGGCGTATTGTAAATACAACATTTAAAAAGCGATCAATTTTAAAGCAATCATTCAGCTTAACCTGTTCGTTACAAAGTTAAATAGGATAATTTGATTACAAAATGTATGTCATGTGCAATACTTAAAGGATGTATTAATTGAAAGTCAGTACTATTTCATTCACCACACATTGATCTTCCTCGGTTACTTAATCGTATACATTGTTAAGTTTTGTTATACCAACGCACATTTAAAACACACCTGCAGGAAAACCATGATAAGAATGAGAATGTCGTAATTACTACTTACGACCTGATAAGACAGTAACTTAAATAATTGAAATCTGCATCATACGGAGCTTCTTGTGAGCCTATTTACATGAAAATCGGAACTAGTCATGTTGACCATACTGATGTTTAAACAGTTTGTTTTGTCATAAAGCGGTGGTCACAACTGGACGTACGTGCAAGTAATACTGACGTCGCGTCACAAGTTGGAGCTAGTTTGCGTAACGTCAAAACGCCGTTATTTTAGATAAATGTGGTTGGCGTTAATTTTAACGTATACTTATTGTAATTATAATTTAATCACGAACGGACAATAACATCAAGGTTAGCACACTATTTGTGTTCTAATGTGCATTGGGACACACCCCAAGAATGGCAGAAATTAACTATGACAACATAAATAACAACTTACAACAATGAAGCGGTAATTTAGCGACAAAAATGGTTCATTTACATGTAAATAACCACAACGTCTTTGTTGTTGTGCTATAATTTGCATACATGCATGTTTTTCCAGTAACGACTGAGGAAAAAAATCAAATCATTCTTAAAGTATACACATACTAGAATATATTTAACAAAAGTAAACGAGTAATCTAATATTATGTACAGTAGATCCGCATATAACTTCGTTTAACACTCAAATTATTTCTAACCAATCTCTCTATATATACATGTATATATCCAGTAAAAAATATACGGTAGTTTTAAATATAATATATCCCATTTAAAACCCTTCGTTCAGCATATCGATGGGGGTGTTTTAGAAAATGGTTTCGCATATAACTAATCAATGCCATGCGAACAGATGTTGTTCTTGTAGAAATACACGAAGCGTTTTAAGTAGATATCAACGTCAGCGTCGCCTAAATAGTGCCGTGGGACATTTCTGTGGACATGGATTATTACGCACCATTTTATCATGCTTGGAGCAATTAACACCATAATACATGTATAGATTCAGAAGAAAAACAATATTTTTTTTCCTCAGTCGTTTGCTTGCAATACACAAAGCATAAAACATAAAGAAGAAACGAAAATTACGGTTTACATAAAGAACGTATTTTTTACGCAAGTGGGACATTTCTGTGGACATAGAAAAACAAGGAAAAAACATTGTTCATGTCATTTTATCACTTGAGTTTTCACACATTTTAGCTAGGAAAAAACAATATTTGTGTATTCAAATATTTAATACGTGCGTTGAAAAAGATAGGTATAATTCACATTTTAAATTTCGAAATCTCTACATCAATATTTTTCTTCAAACCATGTTTATTTTACAACTTCCGGTTCCCTTAAGCAAATCTACGGAAATTATATCAGAAGCACATGGTTTCAATTCTTGTCATGCAAACTTTTAACTTCTTTTGGCGTAACAGTATTGGTGAAAATTAGGTTTTACTGCAGGTGCTCGACAAAAAGTGTTACATCTCTACAACGTGTATTTTGTAGTTTTTTAGTCTTTCAAACAGACTGACGTCTTAATCATTAATCATTTATAAGGGAAAATAACACATTTGTATAAAACAATTGTTTCTCTTTAAAATGATGTATACCATTGTATAGTTACGTGACGGATGAACAACATAATCACTTAACAAGAAATAAAAACGCCGAAAAAGTGAAATAGCTCCAACTTGTGACGCGACGTCACTACGGTCGCGTCACTACGTGTCTGTGTGTACAAACGCAGGTGATACGTAGGAATACGTATGTCGTCAGTACGGCCGCAGTACTATTTTTCGGAACATACCTACACGACGCAGCATGATTTGTCTACGCAGAACTTTCACTGTGTTTGACCTGCGTTCAGTCTACGTGTTCCTACCCTTAAGGCTTACGTGCGACGCGCGTGCAACGTGTGTGTCTTCTACAGCCAACTAACAACAGAAGGACAACGTACGTGAGCGATACGTGCAAGTACGGTCTCCGTACCATAATTTGACATTCGCCTGAAGAACGTTTCTGTTTCCACGTTGCAAGTACGCACCATTTACTTATCAAGTGCGCGACGCACAATGCATGCAGCCACTTAAGGCCAGGGAAAGTCTTGCGTGCAACGTGAGTCCACGCTCGTCTTCCGTACTTCCTTCCTGCGTTACTTGTCAATAAAAAATGTAGCAACCACTGCCTTAGAAAAAAACGTGCGTGTTTTAACCAGGCCTAACACGCGGTAATATGTAAGTGGTATTACATTTTTGCTTATTTGCTGATCAACCCTGGTCAAATTCCATTCATGAGCGTACGCGTGGACTATGACGTTGCATATCTCACAGCTCGTCCAATGAAATGGGTTGCATTATCGTGTGTTCGGATTAGCTAACATGGAAGCCAAATGTCAATTCCTTGGATGGAAAATAATAAAATGACCTCACTAGCGTTCTTGTTATTTTTCAGAGGTAAGCATTTGATCAGAGTTTTAAAAGTTGTGTGCATATCTGTCCATGTCCTTGTTTTCTTTGTCACTTCCGCATGAATTTCCATATAGTATGGTAAGCAGCGACTAAGCGCCTGTGCATCATTGTGTCGAGATTTTCAAAAGCGGTATATTTTCGGTGTGTTTTGCTTTATAACGTCTCGATTATGAAACAGTTTGACAAAAACATAATTATAACTTGTAGAAAAAAGTATAAGTTAGCTAATGAATAAAACAGTAGGTGGTTATCATCTATTTCGCAAACGTCTCAGGGCTTTTTGTAAACTTGGTCTCGACAAGAGTTCTTTCCCTGTTATCCTTGAACAGTGAATGGGGTGGAAGACGTTACAGTCCCCTATGCTTGAGTCAAATGGAACCCCTAATTGGTCTATAGATGTAAGGCAGAAATTGGAAGGCTCTAGATGCCAAAAAGTTAACATTACACACTTGATAGTTAAGATTGTGTTGGAATCTTAAATTTAATACAAACTACATTGATAGTAATAAGAAAAGCAGTATGTATTACCTTTCACCTCCTACTTGGATTTCTTCAAATTTAGCACATGAACCGAGTACATTATCTGTGAGATTACTGACTGATGTTTGTATAGATCCACCACATGCTTTCATTGTTCTCTTCAAATCTTCATCCACAACACGACCAGCACAAAACATATCTCTGTCATGTAAAACAATGTCATGTTACCATCAGCGCAATTAGCACTTGTCCTGGACAAGTAATTGTTGATTCTGCCAAGTAACTTTTGCAGTAGGGCTGTACCGGATACCGCGGTATACGAAATAACGCGGACTTCAGTCTCACACGGTTCACGATACACGAATTCCAAATTTCGGTACGGTACGGTATATGCTTTTTTATGAGCATAATAATATTCAGACAACAACAACGCCTGACAACCTTCTGATGATGTATAATAACCATGTATCACTCCTTTTAATTGAATTGAGATATGCTTCATATTGTCTTAATTCACTTAACATAGTTGATAGGCACATACTAATTGCTGTTCTAGATGCATCAAATTCATTATCACTTAAAAATTAAAGTATTTAAGCTGCAGTAAGAGAATATTGTATCATACCGAAATATACCGAACCGTTAGAAAAATTGACGGTACGTATCATATCGTGAGGTGAGCGTACCGTTACAGCCCTATTTTGCAGTAATTATAATTTATGTGTAGAGGAAAACTATTCAATGGCCCAAAGTCAGAAATGGTAAAGGTCGCAGTGACCTTGACCTTCAAATCGATAGGGGTGAACTACTGTTGCTGACCAACCTTCATGTGACGTTTGAAGATTCTAGGGCAAATTGTTCTGGGGTTATTGAACAGAAACCATTTGGTCTACCGACCAACCAACATACAATATACCCTTCATCCAAGATGGGCCCAGGGCATAAAAATCTTTTTCATGTCAAATGTTTCCAGGTTTAACGAAGCACCATTTGTTAGTTGATAACTGAGAAAGAACTAGAATATTGCTCACATACCTGTCAGCAAAATATTGAGTGGCTACATCACCAATGGGTAACTTTGATAAAGCAACTTTAGCTCCGCTTTTGTAGATTTTCTCTAGTTTATCATACAAGATCTTCCATTCTGCATCAACAATAGCTTGATATTCCTGAAAAACAACGAAACAGCTGAAGTGTGTTTGTAATCTCTAGAAAGTTTATTTCTACTGTAGCATACTAAAACTGCTGGGGTTCTAGAATTCCAGAATCCAAATTTGCTGCATTTGAAAGTGCTATATCTTTTCTGTACAAAATAAGTTATTTGGTGAAAAATTTAAAGAATTTACTAAGTTATGGCCATTTAATGTTACATACTCCTAATATTTACAATATGACTATGTTAGAAACCTAGTCAAGGTCCAGGAATGTCTGCTAATAGCACCCAAAACAAACTAGTGGCTTGTTTTTAGGATTGGGCATTTGGCCTCAGTAGGCCTACAAGACTCGAGCTAGCTGGTAAGGCAAGCTTCTCAATCCTGATTGTCCAGGAAATGGCCAAGTGTTCTACTGACTTCTACCAGACTCGAGCTAGCTGGAAAGGCAAGCTGCTCAACCCTGATTGTCCAGGAAATGGCCAAGTGTTCTACTGACTTCTACAAGACTCGAGCTAACTGGAAAGGCAAGCTGCTCAACCCTGATTTTCAAGGAAATGACCAAGTGTTCTACTGACTTCTACAAGACTCGAGCTAACTGGAAAGGCAAGCTGCTCAACCCTGATTTTCAAGGAAATGTCCAAGTGTTCTACTGACTTCTACAAGACTCGAGCTAGCTGGAAAGGCAAGCTGCTCCACCCTGATTTTCCAGGTAATGGCCAAGTGTTCTACTGACTTCTACAAGACTCGAGCTAGCTGGAAAGGGAAGCTGCAATACTCTGATTTTCCAGGTGATAGCCAAGTGTTCTACTGACTTCTACAGACTCAAGCTTACTGGAAAGGCAAGCTGCCTGACTCGCCAGTACACAAGACTTCAAATACATTCAATAATTACTTCAGTAACTATAGTATTGCTTGGCAAATTTAACACGAGTCTGACCTTGTGATTAGCATAATTTACCAATTGATATATTGCCTACGTTTATTACATCGATTGCATGTTTTCATAATCAGGGAGTATCACGAAGACTCTCTAAAATACAGATATTGCAGGATGTGCTCGAAAATTGATAATTCAAAGCAAGAACCTTGTAATATATTCATACATAAAGGTCAGGTTTATGTCCGATTGTTCAAGCAATAACACTGGACAACATACCTGTACATTATCTACCCTGATTTCTGCATTCTCTTTCTCTGCTTTCAGTTCCAGTTCAATGTTGAGTAAAGCTATTTTAGGATTGGTGTAAGTCTTAGGCTGCATCTCAAAACCAGCATAACTGAACGTCTTCTTGAATGCAACACCATCAACGAGTCTTGAATCCTAAAAACAATAATGAAACATAATGAAGGTATGCGATACAACAGAGTATAGAACTATAAATTAATACTGAACGCTTCCAATTGTGCTGTAAACCAGGGCCGGTATTTATAAAGCATCTTAAGTGAAAACTTAGAATTTTCTTAAAATCTCAAATTTTTCTTAAAGGTCATATACGCAAGATTATTTTTTTGCTGTTTTAGTAAGTTTATGGTATAAATATAGGATTACATCAATCTCTACGCTTCAGATATGATTATAACACACAATAAACGTCATCTCTTATTTCGATTATCTTATTTTGTGAATAAACTAACCCGAGTTACTTCCCTTAGCTTGTGACGTATTTTTGGAACATTTGATTAACACAGAGGCTGTATACTATTAGTGTATATTCGCATAAATCTTGATCACTATTGAATATGTTCGGTTTAAATGCATTAAAGTTACATAAAATGCATGTGCTATTATGTAATAATGGGTCAAATATAAAGCACAATCATAAAATAATTCTCCACGGGGGTTATACATATATATACACAGCGTCGATCTACGAAGTGTCATACAGTTATCTTGGTACATTATGCACACCACGGGGGTTGTAACATGCCAAAAACGAGATTATAATCAGCTGCTGACCGATTTGATGTTTAATTTAATTGTTTCTGTACGTATTATTGGGTATACAAATGTGAGAAAATTCCTAAATCGGTATGTGTACATAGATAAGTTTACGGTCAATGCAACTGGAGACGCGTGTACATTACGCGTGTTGTAACGGGCAAAGTATTAATAATATATTTTTGTCAATCAAAATGCAAAAAAGAACAGTGTATTATACCAGATATAAAATGTTTATAACTCGGTAAACGTTTCATTAATTAATTAATTTAGTATGGAACGATAAATCGCATTTTTCTAAAACGATATAGATCGATCATTGACATTTCAATACAACTGTGTGTAAACTTATGATTCTTCCTAGCATAAACCTAGATTCACGTATCCATCTCCCGTTATGTACACCAACAAGAAAGTACATAACGGAAAAAAAATAGTTACGCAAGTTGAAATCAAATTCGTGTTTAAATTGTGTATCATTTTGCTTTATGGGTAATTATTAAAAAAAATACTGTCAGATTTTATGTTTAAATAATATATAGATCACACGGTATCAAGCTCTTGTCCTGTCTGGCCTGTCATAGGTCATGCAGGTGCAAGGGGGCGTGGCGAGTTTATTACAAACCAATTTGTATTAGCCAATCAAACTTACGCCACGAATTGAAATGTAAGTATTAATTATGGTCAGTTGAGCAAGTGCGTAAAAATATCTTCAATGAATGTGCGTAATAAACAAAGTTTTTGTTTATCAATGTGAAACTTTTTGGAAATGACAAGGATTCGTGAAAACTCTATTATGTTTTCTGGTGTATTAATGGAAAGCTTCAAAAAGTTTAAAAAAATATGCTCAAACTTCTGTATAAGCATCGAACTATAATACTGTCACTTTTCAATGACACAGGATATAGTTAATAAATTTTCCATGAACGAGGTGTCATTCAAAGAAACCATGCTTTTATTACATATGCATACCAATAATATTGAAAAGATCTTTACGCCGATTATTGTGTTGGAAATGCGTGAGTTTACATTTCCAAATTACTTAATTTTCGGCGCACTTGTTCTAACGTGTCATTGTTATGCACCTGTCAGTAGCATCCACGGTACCCCACTCCCGGGGTTTGGCTTATGGGTCGTCATCCGCCTTCCTCGGCCTGCGGGTGACAGCTGATGGGAAAATCTCCGGTATTTTCCCGGTCCCTGACAACTAAATAGCGCACCTAGGCCAAGGGTATTGGTTCGCTGAAAAAATCCCAACATTTCACCGGCCATGCGGCGGAAAGCGGGAAGGTAAAAACACGACCGTCTCTCCATCTATCCCCGAGGGTTTAGGGCGATGATGGAACTGACTGGTGCAGTATGTAATGTTGAAAAAAATACCAAACGATTTAGTTAATGCTAACTCTCGTTTGATTTTTATCCATAATTGAAAATGAAGGGATTAACTCGGCATCCAAGAACTTTGGACATTGTCTCTAACTTTACCGGTTATCTACAGACTTTTTTTCAAATTTTCCTTTGACAATTTTTCGTCAATAATTTCCTGTCTTGAATTATAATGTTCATTTCTCAATTTAGGAATTCAGTAACTTAATTATGGTTAATTTATAAATTCTTTACAATTAACGACAGAAACTGCCAACTACGCGTCGATTTCGTGTGTACTACAAATACGCAGCTAACGCCATTTCTTGCGAACATAATTTTTTTCCTCATACGGAATGCTTTACTTATGGTCTGTTACAAAACCTAACACATAAATAAACAAAATAGTGACAGCTATATATATTCAAAATCAATCACCGATGTACACGTGTAACGTGTATAAACAGCGTGATATGTAGACCCCCTGTAGCGCGCAGTATGCACTGCTGCGTTTGTAATGTATAACTCGCCCAGCAGTTGAAGTCAGTAATGTCCACATCGGTATGTGGTCGTTGTTTTGTTTCTTAAATATTGAAGGGAATTTAAATGTGATTGCAATGACAACACATACAATGCTTAGAACATACCACATTATAGTAATTTCCGTCTTTGTTCATGAATTTAATCCGATAAAAACTCGACAGGACCCATTCAAATTTAGTTAAACTGAAGAGGAACAGTTCCACATATGTCCAAAATGACGTCACACGGTCTAAAAATCAAGGTAGACAACCAGGTTGGATTTACCTGGTAATTTTGTTATCGTCAACTTTATCGTTAAAAACCATCTAAAATATTGCAATTATGTGGATTAAAAGTACGCCATGTCTTTTATATGATATATATCTATGTAAATGTGTTACTATAGTTAAATTATGAAATTCTTTCGTATTTGACCTTTAAGTGTATCAGCTAAACAGGACCACCGATGTTAACAATTATTTACATTGATTAGAAGCGTTATGTAAAGAGCTACAGTAATTATATAGAAAACATGGGTTATTATTCGTTTCTTGTGAAATATGGGCAGGTCAATATTTTAACTTAAGTCAAAATATTTAAGTTTTCACTTAAGATGCTTTATAAATACGAGCCTTTAACTGAATTCAACAAGACTGCATTCAATGAACACTTATGACCCTGTGGAAGCCTAGTCCAAAAAAGATCTATTTGTGGGCATAAAATCTTCGAACACGCTATTTTTCACACATGTTTATTAGAAAATGTGTATGTATGCTTTACAAACTATGATACCACAATTATACATGGCAACAACTCTCATTAAAGCATTGATAACCAAGACCTTTCACCCTATCCTTTGATCAGAACGACCAACAGACGGGGTTAAAGTCATGGTCGATTTTATATTCCACATTCGTAACACTAAAATAGCCACAGGCTAAACAGCTGACTTCATGTGGTACTTGATGAAAACTGATTAATCCATCCGAAAGTAACCAATTTGAAAGCTGAAAATTAACATGCGAGACACTTGCAAAACTTGCTAAGTAACCATTCAGGCCAACTGCAAATGTAGTTGCTATCATTTTCAAAATAAACTATCTATAGATCACATAGTTGGTATCATTTAGGTGTCCCTAAAACATTCAGGCTGTCAGCTGCCTGTCAGGTACTTGTAAAGCTCAGCAAAAATGACTCATTGTTCATTCTATTTAACAGATCTCTGTCCCTAACTGAAATTCTGGGGATTTTTTTCATCAGATTGCCTTTATTTACAAAATATTTGGCGAAGAAAATATTTAATTTTCTTGATTTATAAAGAATCATATTGTTTTTTATGTATGCTTTACAAACTATGATGCCACAATTAAATATGGCAACAACTCTCATGAAAGCATTGATAACCAAAACCTTTCACCCTATCCTTTGATCAGAACGACCAACAGACTGGGTTAAAGTCATGGTCGATTTTATATTCCACATTCGTAACACTAAAATAGCCACAGGCTAGGTAGCTGACTTCATGTGGTAGGCGTCTTCACTGTAAGTGACAGCATCCAAAATACTGATTGTGATTTGTTGTTTAAATCGTTTTTACTCATTTCTTTTCTAGTGTCATATTTATGGACAAGACTATAGATTCTCATATCCTAATTATCTAAGCATGTAAATAATCATAAGCCAGCCACATTCCGCAGTATGTTTTTTCATCGACAAGCCATCCAAAATTATTTATGATTATATTCCAACACTTTTAGTTTACTGGTGTGAGAAATAAGGGGGGGGGGTGAGTGAGTAGTGGATGGAAAGACTTTATTCATGACAGCCAGGGACAGGAACACAAGAAGCTCAGCTGGCAGAGCTACTGACCATGATCAGTATATGGGGGTTCAAGGGTGCTAGTTATAGTCACAATATTCAGACATACTTTTCCAATGAATGAACCGTAGTGTACTTTGCATTCCAGTATTAACATACATAGTGTAAGATCACCATGGAAATAAAGAATTTTAATTTACCACATCATGAAACACTGACCTGTCTTCATATAGACACCCAGCTGTCTGAATATGGATATTACATTCGAGATATCAGTATGTCTCATTTTTATTATCGATGTCCGAGCATATATGAACACTACTGCCATTCTAATTTTAGCCAATCATATAATACAAACACACTTGTGATTACAGTAGAACTTTGGTGCCTGTCCGTCAGTTTAAAATCCTTGAGATTTAACTTCCTGAGTTTTATTGCCAATTCAGATTGTAGAATTTTCCTACAGGTAGCTTTTCCATGAACCAGGTCCCGATCTTTCGAAGTATCTCATTCTGAGATAAATCTCAATCTGAGATAAATCTCATCTCAAATTTTGCCATGGCCATTTGAATAATTTTCATGGTAGGCCAGAGTCGAAACAGAAAGCACTAATCTTAGCTTATTAGAGTAAAATTTAAAGAGCTTGAACTTGAGACTTATCTCAAATTTGGAATCTCGATTTCTGCAAAATCTCAGTTTGAGGAGATTTGTACTTGGGATGCTTTGAACAGGAGATCTGGACCAATGATCAAATAGAGTGAAAACTAAGACCATAACCAGAAATCTTGTTGATTTGTTAATTGATAAATGTATAATATTCTGTACTTAGCATTCCAGTATTAACATACTTAGTGAATGGTAACCATGGAAATAAAGAATTGAATTTACCACATCATGAAACACTGACCTGTCTTCATATAGACACCCAGCTGTCTGAGTATGGATCACATGTGTATTACGCCTGAACTGTTGCTTATTCTAGACGAACTACATTATTTACACCGTTAAGATTTCTTTCTTAAAACAAAATTCATCTTAAAACAAAATTCTTGAAAAGTCTGAAGTTTTGTTTGCCAATCTGGTAGAATTTTCAAGCTAGTTTCAAGCTTTAAGTCCAGAATGAATCAGTGCTCTAACAGGGAGACAGAAACTATGATCTTGGCTTTTTTGTAAATTAAAGTATAAATGAGTTGTACTTTGCATTCCAGTATTAACATACATAGTGTATGGTAACCATGGAAATAAAGAATTTAATTTACCACATCATGAAACACTGACCTGTCTTCATATAGACACCCAGCTGTCTGAGTATGGATATCATTTGTATTACACCTTAATTACTGCTTTTTGTAAATAACTCTTAACATACAACACAAGCACTTGCATCTTAATTACTCATTTAAGACTGCTTTAAGTAAACACTTATATCCAGGTTGAAGACATGTCCATAATAACTAGCTAAGTCAATCAACTTGAAGTTCTGCAACAGATGAAAGAACCGACAGACAGGTGAATCACTATAAGCAGTCGTGTAAATAGTTGCTGAGGCACTTAAATCCTCGAGAATCAAGTTTTGTTGGTCTATTGTAGAACTTTCAATCTAGTGACTTCTCAAGTCTAAGCACCCGAAAAAGACTGTATCATGAAAAAATGATCTGTACTTTGCATTCCAGTATTAACATACTTAGTGTATGATAACCATGGAAATAAAGAATTTAATTTACCACATCATGAAACACTGACCTGTCTTCATTTAGACACCCAGCTGTCTGAATGTGGATTTCATTTGGTTATATTTCATCATTCTATAGAATTGCTAATATTTCCTGAACCGTAAGTTTTAGCCTACCATTTTGCCACTTTTCTTAACGCCAGATCATGAAATACATGTCTCAAATTCAGAATTTTATAACTCGCAGAAATATCCACTTAAATATATAGTTCTGAACAGCTTTCAAACAATAACTTATTTAATATTTACCTCTAAAGCGCCACCTGTGATTTTCTTCACACCAATCATGTTCAAGGGAAGCAACTCATCCAGCATCATTACAGCCTCTACTACCATTTTGGAAAAGAATTCTTTCTGGTGAGATACAAGCTTGGAGCTGAGGGATGTAGCTGCACATTTCAACAACATTTGTTTTGTCTCGCTGGAAAAATATACAGAGATCATGTTTATTTCATTATATAAAACATTGCTGATATTCTTTTTAGAGTTTCATAAACCAAAATTCAAACGTCTACCCTTTTCAAGAACTACAAATCACATTTGATGTCCGCATTTCTATTGATTACAATGCGGTAATTTAGAAATCTTTGAATCATATTGCTTAACTGAACACAATTATGGTAACAACTTTCTATCCCTTTCTCAATCATATTGTACATCAAAGCCCACCTACGAAATGCACAAGAAATTCAGGTTTGGTTTTTAAAAGTGAAGGCTTGACATCTAGATAGGGCCATCCTTAAAATATGGTTTGTTCGGCCTTATGCGACCCAAGATTTTTAAGGTGGGTACGTAGTTCGATTTTTGTTTGCATGGAAATGTTTGAGGAACCTATAAAAAAATTCAAGTTGATGCAGTTATATAAGGAAATAGGCTTAAAAAAAGTTTGAGCAAGGGTGATTTCAATGAGTAGGTAGCGTTGGGGCAACCATACAATTTTTTAAGGATGGCCTAGAATACTTACTCAGGACTATTTTTCTTGATTTTGACAGCCAGTTCTTTCACCTTGTCTACAGCCTGAAAGTCAACATATGCTCTTCGTTATACACATAAACTTATATATATTATTGTTCATATATATAGCTGGCTTAGAATGAGAATGTCGCAAGTGCCAATAATGCATGTTTGAAATCTACATCACAAGGCACTTCTTATTAGCCTATTGTCATGAAAACTGAAGTTGAAAAAGCTTGTTTTACCATAAGTAAAGAGTGATTCATTGTCTGACAGTTTTTTCTTGTTTTCTCAAAATATCAAATTTGTACTTATAACCTTCTCAGCCTAAGCCATCGATATGTCCAGCCTCTGTACAGCAACAATCTCTGGGAGCTACAAATATCGACCTTTTTAAAATTAAAATTTATAGTAAATATGAGCCCAGGAAAATGTTTTAGTCTTATTATAGAAGTTGTTGCTCTACTGAGGGTCGCTCTGGAGAAGTTGTTCTGTTAATATCAAGTACTTATAATAATATAGAATGTAAAATTACCAATACGCACTACTTTTATCAACAAAGTAGAGTGTGTATGCTAATATATTTGCTGTACCACCCTAGATCGACTGACATACAAATAATATACCAGCCAAAAGGAGTGGATAGATGACAATTAAGTATACAACGAGATACTGAGGAGCGTTGCACTAACCGTCCAACACATTGATTTCCTAAACAGTACAGCAAAGTATGGTAAAAAAACACTTCATGAACAGTATTACAAATGAATGTGAAAAACATTTTAATATCAATCAGGACTTCAAATAGAGAAAGAAAAGAGAATTTACTTGGTAGAACTAACATGTAAGCCAAGTTAGACTGCATTGTCTCCCCTTAATGTTGTCATGTGTCATAGAAGGGAGCTGACAGATGAGACATGGTACTTACATACGTAAATAGCTATTAAACCATGTACATGGGTATAGTGGACACAATGATTAGGGGAAAAAATTGCTTGTTTCAGCTACTTCTACCGACCCTATTTTTGGCCACCTACCCTAGTTTTTTCTTGGACAAAATTGAGGGGAAAAATAAAAATCTCAGGATTTTTTTTGGCCTTATGAGGGGATGGTTAGCATAGAGACTGTTATTCTAGACTTCTATTTTTTTATTGTAAGAAATGAAGAATGTTAAATTACAAATACACATACTTTATCAATGAACAAAGTAGAGTGTGTATGTAATATATTTACTATACCACCCTAGATCGACTGACATACAAATAATATACCAGCCAAAAGGAGTGGATTGGACACAAGTATACAATGGCCAATGGGATACATAATGAGGAGCAGTGCACGAACCGTCCAACTCATTGATTTCCAAAACATTGCAGCAAAGTTTGTGCATTAAACACTTCATGTATTACCAATGAATGTGAAAAACATTTTAACTTCAATCGGAACTTCCAATAGAGGAAGAAAGATAATTTACTTGGTATAACTAAGCCAAGTTAGATTGCATTGTCTCCCCTGAATGTTGTCATTGAAGGAAGCTGATAGATGAGACATGGTGCAAACATAGGATTACGTAAATAGCTACGGAACCATCTACTATCATTCGAGGGGGTGGGGGGTAATGAACAGGGTTCCCACCAGATTTCAAAACTGAAATTCCATGATTTTTTCATGATCATTTTTCATTCTGTATATATTTTGCATTATTCCTCTAATTTCAAGCTATAATATCTTTTCTCAATTTTTTCAAAATTCAATGATTTTCCATGATCCAATTTTTTGAAATGCCCTAATTTTTCTAAAAATATCAAATTCCATTATTTTTCCATGCATGGAATTCATTTTGTCCATTATCCAGGGTTTACCATGATGGTGGGAACCCTGATTAAGAATATGATTTGTTCTGTAAGTTTTGTCACAAATGAGGAATGTCAAATTACAAATTACAAATACACATACTTTATCAATCAACAAAGTAGAGTGTGTATGTAATATATTTGCTATACCACCCTAGATCGACTGACATACAAATAATATACCAGCCAAAAGGAGTGGATTGGACACAAGTATACAATGGCCAATGGGATACATAATGAGGAGCAGTGCACGAACCGTCCAACTCATTGATTTCCAAAACATTGCAGCAAAGTTTGTGCATTAAACACTTCATGTATTACCAATGAATGTGAAAAACATTTTAACTTCAATCGGAACTTCCAATAGAGGAAGAAAGATAATTTACTTGGTATAACTAAGCCAAGTTAGATTGCATTGTCTCCCCTGAATGTTGTCATTGAAGGAAGCTGATAGATGAGACATGGTGCAAACATAGGATTACGTAAATAGCTACGGAACCATCTACTATCATTCGAGGGGGTGGGGGGTAATGAACAGGGTTCCCACCAGATTTCAAAACTGAAATTCCATGATTTTTTCATGATCATTTTTCATTCTGTATATATTTTGCATTATTCCTCTAATTTCAAGCTATAATATCTTTTCTCAATTTTTTCAAAATTCAATGATTTTCCATGATCCAATTTTTTGAAATGCCCTAATTTTTCTAAAAATATCAAATTCCATTATTTTTCCATGCATGGAATTCATTTTGTCCATTATCCAGGGTTTACCATGATGGTGGGAACCCTGATTAAGAATATGATTTGTTCTGTAAGTTTTGTCACAAATGAGGAATGTCAAATTACAAATTACAAATACACATACTTTATCAATCAACAAAGTAGAGTGTGTATGTAATATATTTGCTATACCACCCTAGATCGACTGACATACAAATAATATACCAGCCAAAAGGAGTGGGTAGATCACAATTAAGTATACAACGAGATACTGAGGAGCGTTGCACTAACCGTCCAACACATTGATTTCCTAAACAGTACAGCAAAGTATGGTTATAAAACACTTCATACATGTACAGTACTACCAATTAACGTGAAAAACATTTGAACTTTAATCGGGACTTCAAATAGAGGAAGAAAGATAATTAACTTGGTATAACTAACTTGTAAGCCAAGCTAGATTGCATTGTCTCCCCTGAATGTTGTCATAGAAGGAATCTGATAGGCGAGACATGGTGCTTATGTAGTTTTTTACGTAAATAGCTACATAACCATAGATCTACAATCATTCAAGGGGGTGGGGGGTAATGAACAGGGTTCCCACCAGATTTCAAATCTATAGTATCTTCTCTCAATTTTTTTAAAATTACATGATTTTCCATGATCCAATTTTTTGAAATTCCCTAATTTTTCTAAAAATATCAAATTCCATTATTTATCCATGCATGGAATTCATTTTGTCCATTATCCAGGGTTTTCCATGCTGGTGGGAACCCTGATTAAGAATATGATTTGTTCTAAGTTTTGTCACAAATGAGGAATGTCAAATTACAAATTACAAATACACATACTTTATCAATGAACAAAGTAGAGTGTGTATGTAATATATTTGCTATACCACCCTAGATCGACTGACATACAAATAATATATCAGCCAAAAGGAGTGGGTTGGGGACAAGACAAGAGATGTTTTAGTTGGTATGCTGAACAAAAGAACATGTAAGGGAATTTTTTCAATGTTTGGTTTAAATCACAAGCAAACACTGCATGTACAGAGAGCACACAATAATAAGTAAGAAAGCCCAAGTTGTAGTAAAGATAATAATTATGTTTTGTATGGTGCTCTCATGTAATTAAATGTACTAGTTAGAAACAAATATAGATATATGGAAAATGCATTCGACGTTCATCAATCTCATGGGCGTTTTCATTTTGCTGACTACAATGTGTGACGAAAATCTGAGATCAATAGATGGACGGGCTAGCGGCAAGTTGCCAACTCATAAATACTATATGCAAAGAATACCTGCCAGTACCATGTGTAAATGATGTAATAGAATAAAGTGTAATTACATAGAAACATGCAGACATATATAGATCAGTATGTATATCTAATATAATGTTTGATTTACCACCCTAGATCGACTGACATACACTGATCAATATGCCAGCCAAAAGGAGTGGGTAGGTAGTTAGTTTATACTAATTGATTTAAGGTCGATGGTGAAACAAGTTTTTCCAACTTATATCCATCACTCTCAACACCTTATTCCTGATGTTATCCATCGGCACGAGGGTATGAGAGGTTTGTGTAGGGAGTTGATTTCCCAATAGCCGTCGGACCAGTCCGGCAGATGGCTCTCTGTCTGGTGCGTCAGACCTTTCCGTCGGATCGCGTGTACGATGGTTCGTAATCGTCGTGGTACGTTTGCATTGGGTACGTTTTGTATTGGGTACGTTTCGCGTGTATATTGTAAGACTTATTTTGATTGGTTGGTAATAAATTTGTGAGCCAATCGCAAAGCGGGAACCATTTTTCTAACTCTGCGCTCTAGTACTCCTATTTTGAAGTCTCTTCCAATTTCGCGTGGGAAACATGGATAAAAACGATAGTATTGGCGGCAATTGACTATCGGACAACAAATTTAATGTTGATTTCTCGATGACAGTACTCGGTAACGAGGAAAGCCATCTCTTACTGTGTGTACGTCGTAGTAAAAGGGAAATTGAAAATATTTGCTTTTTTGTTGATTTTAGCGAAAATTAGGTCTAACATATTTCCTTCTGGTCTGACAGTTTCTCCAAGTCCATCAGACCGTTGGTCCGACAGATTGTCGGTGACTATTGGGAACTCTGTGATACACTAAATGTATATGAAACAGTTACTTTGAAGAAAGCGAGTTTAAAATGTTTCTTAATATCCTGCAAAGGTTTGTAAGCAAGGAACCAGCAATTTTAAACTTGAGGAAAAAAACAACATGAAAGTGTAAAAGGGAAAAATTTTCATGTTAGGGTTTGACTGGCTGCGACCCGAGTCAACAAAATTGGCAAATATTTTATTTGTAAAATTGACGCTTATTAATAGTACAGTAGTTACCAAAGCTGATGCTCGTCTGAAAGCTCTGATGATGACTTGTGGATGAACACCTTCCTCAATGTATGGTTTGGCTTGCTTCAAAAATTCACCAGCCAACAGAACCACCGATGTTGTACCATCTCCAACCTGATGTCAAAATATTTATACATGAAAATATTCAACATTAATAATCAATTTTTCAAGTTGGAACGTGTCAAGACTCCCTGACACATAAGTTGGCTTGGGACTTGTTAAATTTTGTTAATATTCTATTTTTACATAGAGCGACAGTGGGAAAAAGCCCAAACCAAAATGTAACATTGATTGTTCAATATTATCAGAAAGGTTAGCGATGATACAAGAAAAGCCAGTTTCCTTTTTATGCAGAGCGTCTAAAAATGGAACCTCTTCGGTATGACAGACTTTAATAGATTCTCAGTATGTACGTACCTCAGCATCCTGTGACTTGGCTATATCTACTAAAGTTTTGGCAGCAGGATGAACAATATCAAGTGTCTTCATGATTGTAGCTCCATCATTGGAAATTGTTGCTTTTCCTGAAATGATCAATCAATGATCACAGTTTGAATATATCAACAAAAAAAAAACTTAAACTTTATAAACAGTTATGTTGTTGACAGCAAATGTGTGGCTATCACATGACATCAGTCATGGCGTCATGTTACGAAACTCATTAAAATGCCTATTTCGATACTTATTTGGTTGCATTGAAAGATCACATCAACACATAATTTTTTCTGTTCCTGTGATACTTTCCCATTTATTAACGAAAAGTAAATTTAATCGATAACAAAATGGCAAGACTATAGTGTTCTTGTTGCGGGAAAAAATGTTAAAATTGCAAGATTCCTGAGCCTGTCACGCTCTAGCCTCAACAAGTGATAACAATGTATATACCTCTATCATCCACCATCAATTTGTCCATACCACGTGGACCCAGTGTGGTACGTACAGCATCTGCGATGGCACCACAGGCATTGATGTTACTGACAATCTGTGGCACACCTTGCGAAGAATCGGTGCCTTCCTTTAACAGGATAATCTGTGGTTGCTGAAAATTTAACACATGATTAATTAGTAGTTGAGCAATTGACACAATTGGGAGACATAGCGTAAGTTTCATGTAGCATTCAAATTTTGAAATAGCGCTATTAAACACTTTCCTAAATCTATGCAGCGACATGCTATAACCAGCAAGCAGTTATTTGCTAGGCGAGCAATTTTCAACAGCAACTATCGACTCACTCTGTCGAGTGATCTCGGTTGCATCTGAATCGCTTGTGAGCGCTTTTTGACCTGTGTTTGCTAGCTAACAACCATCAACCACAGTCTTTCTCGCAATGTTCTGCTGTTGAAAAGTGATGCAAAATCTAATAAATTAAATTTTGGTAATAAAATTTACATTTTGTCGAACTCAACTAAGATCTAAATTATTTTTATAGATTCTTTGAACTTTTAAGTTTACAAGATATAAATACACGATTAAATACCATGGTCCTCGTTTCTGGTTCGCTTATTGCTGCACTAGACAAATAATTATCCCAGAATGATTATACAAGCTTTGACAAGGACTGTTTTCAACATAAAAACATCCGGAACATTCTAGATTTTCTACATGTTTTCACACGCAAATCGGCGTCATGTTTCTAGGTTAGCAACACAATGCATACAATAAATATTGCATCGAGTCAATTCGACTTTCAACAAAGAATCGAACATGCGATCAATTTATAGTTCTTCAATGTAAGATTCGAAGGATTATCTTGGATTTGTCACCAAATAGAATATACATACCATCATCTTTCCCGTTGTTGTGATTTCCAGCAATGAAGAGTATTCAAGAACGATAAATCTGGTTGAGTACAGTATAAATTCCTGTATATCCGGCACGTATCTAAATCCGCGCTTACCCCCCTTTGCAAAGTACTAACATTGTAGCCCCCGGTATTCGACATAACATCGATGGGATACTATATTTAGCATCACTAATATATACATAATATACGAAAACTAATTCACCTATGCAATATTAGCAACACTCAGTTATTTTTTACTGGTACTCATTTAGTTGCCTTGTTTCATACACTAGTGTATTTTTATAATGTAATTGTATGCCAGAAATGGCCCATAATTGGAACTAAAATATATTCTATAAATATTTTTGAGTATTTTGTTTATAAATAAAATCTTTTCATTATGGAAGTAATAGTTTCGATTGGTTTATATCAGAATCTTCTCTATAACTATATATTGACAAGCTCCTGTTTAAATATTGTTTCGTCAGGAGTGTTTGTATTCATGTGCAGTACAAAATAAAAGCTTCGATTTCGCGCTTATGTCACAGTTTTGTCCGACACTTAGAAGAATAGACTATTTTTAAAAAAATTATTCTATTATTGGTCTACGCTGTGGCCACTTTGAAAAAGTTTCTCATCTATAATTGTGATAAAAAGTTGAACTAATAAATATTGAAGATTAAATAGAGGAATTGTCGGAGAGGCTCCTAGAAGGAGTTTTAAATACTGCACTCGAAGAACCAATGAATGCTCTGAGAAATTCAGAAAGAAAAACGAAAAAGATTAATTATTAAATGACAGATCGAAAGAGGAACTGATCACGTCAACGACGGTTACAAAAGCCGCGGGAAAATGAAAAGTTGAAGAGAGAGAAAGGACAATAGAACTAGAAAATTCGTTAGTGAAAGTGGAAAGTGAGCCGGTAGTTAAAAAGTTAAGAAAAACAGAATTGGCTGTCAGTTTCGCCGGAACGATTCCGCAGGACATTGAAACTACGTCAGGTACGAATTTTTTAAACATTGAAACTTTTAGGCAAATGACTAACCTTAAAAAGCTTGCCAAAAAGAGCTGTCTAAGCTAAACATTACCAAGCGGTGCCCTTTCTGAGGCACTTAACTATAGATGAACTTAAATAAAATGTTGAAAACAGAAATACTGGTTACAGCCTGTCACTGAATAATAAAATGTACCTTTGGTTTATGATTTATTCTAATTAAATGTTTTTATCGGGCAAAACCTGAACAAAATCAATTGTTTTCCACAACCTAGCTACTCCCTTCTACACTTGCAGAGCGGATGCCCCTATTTCCAAGGTACCCAATGAAAACAGTTCTTAAGTTAGTGTCACCTACAAGACATGCACCAGTCTGAAACCAAGTAAAAATGTTAAGGCAGATGTTGCAAACTGTAGCAGACAAGTTTACATAAGCTTCAATGCATAATTGTGTTGCTAGAGGTTTGGCGAACAACCTACTCCAAAAACACTAGAACATGTACTCTTAAATAGGAGGAAAACTTAATTCCAGCCAAAAAATGTTTCTTCACTTTTTTTCGCTACCTTTTAATGAATTTGTGAGATATTAGTGATAATGCACTAAATTACAGACATAGTTCGTGTATATGCAACACGCAACTGTTTATATCCAATACCGCGGATAGTGGGGTACCGCGGGAATATGAGTCGAGGATATACCAGTAGTTCGGACATAATTAAGTTCCGATTCAGAAGGGAGTGAAAGTGAGCCTGTTAGAAAATAAAAAAACACACAAAAGAGTAAAAGCATAAGACAAAATCAGGCATCACGTCTAAATAGTCTGACTCGAAAAGAAATAAACAAAGATACCCTCATTCAAAATTACGTTTTGATTTCGTCAGCCAAAATAGTTAATTTGACAAGCTAGAATTCAATTTATTTATAGCAGGGGAACTAGAAATCATTGGGGCAGCTAATATCAGGAAAACAGGAAAAAGATCGTTTAAAATTTTTGAAAAAAGGAGATTTATTTGAACAGTTCTTTCGAATTTTTGGTCATAAAATCCTGGTATACGTGGAGCAGTTTTACTAGAACTAGAGTTAGATCACAGTAATTGGAGTGATGATTTTCAATACGTACGGCATACAGTTAAGCCAAAGAGTAAATTTTTTAACCGGGTCAGACACCATTTAGACCAAAGCCAAGTTAAGAGCTTCCCCAGGACAAAGACATTACTGGTATGGAAGACACTAGGATTTGGTTCTGATCAAAATATCAGAGAAATAAATGTACATTTAAAGGGGCACATCAAGATGAATATCAAGGGAGGTAACCACGTTACGCTACGCATGTTTGTGCTACCTGTTGGACCACAGGTAAGAAAGAGTTGGCTCATCCAGAGTGTTCCAACATCTGTCATCATAAAGCCGTTTGACTAACTCACACTAGGTAAATATAATAGAAAGGATAAAAGTGTGTTGTCTCCATGCATAATGTGGCGTAGTGGTCGTATAGTGGTTCTTCGTCATAAACAACATCGTTTGTGTATTTTCCATGTATATATTTAACATGACGACAATAATAGTTTTATTCTAATTCAGATTCTTAGTACTTTTGCGAGAGGCGCATAACAGCGCCCCACGCATAGCAATCTTACTACAAACTCCTAGTCTAGCTCTGTGTTGGACTCCCGAACAAAAGTCATCGTGGCATATATATACACATTCACAGACTAGCCTAATTTGGTCTCATAACATCATTGCATCACACAGACACAATTATCGAGATGTATTGTGTGCTGTCCGTACTTAAGGGTGATTGTATAGACGTCTATTGATATACTTATCATATGGTCAACTTGATTATTATTATGAAGCTTATTACATCACATTGCCCGTGATGTGTCATAAGCCCTGGGCAGTGATCAAATAGAACAATAAACTAGAACCTACCAGACAGCATTACATGAATATTTTGCGTTGTTGTTTAAGTATAGAAGTAGAGATTGTGTAATATAAATTATCACCTGGTCGTATATTATTAATTATTTAGTCTGTAACCACAGGTTACGCTACAATAACAGTGCATATATTGCAAGTTTAATGACTATGGCTTGAAAAATAAGAAACTAAGTCAAAAGGTCAGGGTTAAATTGAACAGCCCAGCACTGCTTATGCTTCAACGGAACCGTAAATGCCACAACTCGGTCACCTCGGTCGAGGCAATGCTTTATCATTGAGAAATATACCGTACCTGAACGAACAGATATGATTAATGTTGATGAGGGTACCCAAAAGTTGACATTCGTTAAACACCGCATGTTTCCGACCGATTGCATAACGTATACTGTTGTCTAAAAATGCTAGCACAATACTGTGTACATTAGGTTCCAGACCATATTTGGTAAAAACATGTTTGTCAAATATCTTCCCTGGAGACAATACGAGGATCATGGTGTTTTGTCACGACGGAGCTTCGACTCCCTACACAAAAACACTACTATGTACACTAAGAAGTTAAGAACACAAACTAGAGGTATATTACGTCAAACGACCATGTTCCAACAAACTTTTAAATCTCGAGGGTATTACAGCGTTGGTTACCGGAGAGAAATACAAACAACATCGATCGGATTATTCGGTCTTAAAAAGCAAAAAACGATACCCCTATACAATTGTGGATTTGGGTGCAAAAAAAGTAACACTGGTTGTACATGCATATGTTTCTTTACACGTTCTTTCGCACGATGAAATAGAAATAGTTCGAATATATCTTATAAGCATTGGGCTATTTCATTTTCAGCACTGTTCAAATATAAATGGGGCACCTCTCGCATTGCGAAAATATATAAAGGTAGAAAATTTGATATTAAAATAAAGACAGGTAGAATGATGTCACAAATATACATCCTAAATGGTTTGTTAACAATTGTCGTACATAGAAAAAGGTAAATGAAAATTTTAACGCAAGTATACAGTGTGGGGAATCACGTGACAAAAATGGTACTCAGCACAATGAAATAGATCGCGAAAATATGGCTATTTGGATAGTTTTTCGATTCTTGGCAAGTACTCCTTGATTATTCTTACTAAGTATATAGTGCAGGCTATGCGAAATTTAACGCGCTTTCTAATGGTACATATGTCATTCATGTACTCCCTCTGGTTTCTGAGATACCTTCGAGGTTTTAATGCGAACCAGGGACATATTTTGCCGACATTCCTAGATAAATTACACAAAAACGGTGTTTAATGGAAATATTTTCGACCATATTCAGGTGTCAGTACTTTATTGTATTTGGTAAAGAGTTTTTGTTTAAGAATAGTTACTCTTTCATACTTTATTGGTATTTAAATACTTTTTTTCTGCAAAAAATGACAATTTATTGAAATGGTACTTTCCACGGAACAACAATGTTGTGATACAAAACACGGATCGTTTTAAACTTGTACGAGTATATTAGAGTATGTAACATTTTTTCTGCATCGTCTTTTTTGTTTAGTATATTTTTATTATGCTAACTTAAAGTTGCCTAATAATTTTTTTCATCTATTCTTTTACAGAAAAACAGCATCAAAGAAACATGGTGCCGAGATAATTGGAATCGAAACTGCTCTGAATCAATTGAAGGAACAAGAATGAGTCGTGTGATAGTACAAAAAATAACCAATGTTATGATTCTATATTCTGTATTGACCATGACATCATGGTCCGCAAACTTGAATAAAAAAGAAATAAGTGAAAGATACAGTAGTCTTGTGTATATGTGATCATTTTTTTCCAAATTTTAAACTTTGTCATCTCGATTAGAACTCTGTAAAAAAACCCTGATCAGAACAGATAAACCTAATTAATTAACCAACTATGGAAATTATCTCGATATTATGTCATTAATGCTTTAAATAAATGCCACAGGGTTTGTCGGTAAATTGAAACATATAATGGAATTTTAATTCTAAATTATGTAAAATAGGTGACATATCGAGTGTCTACAACACCACTGCAACGAAACAAGGCAATGCGACTTCTTCGGATTTAACTTAGTTCGCATTATTCTGTTTCATGCTTATTAAGGTGTGACTTTCATTTTCTGGAGTAATGTCTTTGTTGCACAATATTTTATTAAATGCGTGCTTGTCGAATTTGTCTTTTCTTTTCCCTCTCCGGTAGCTCAGTGGGTGCGTTTTCAGGCTCAAATCCGAGTGGAGGCACTCGTAAGCCTGTCAGATTTCAGCAGAAAGGTGTCTGGCAAATAAAGGTTGTGCTCTGCATTTTTACTACCAAGATGAAGACAGTAAGTTCATAATTATCTGTGTCATATGCATTTGAAAACTAATTTTAGTTGCCTACAAAAATCAAGACCACTCCCACTGTCGAGTTTTTAAATCCGTTAGGCCAGCGACCATTGATTGATATAGTGCTTGTGACACCATTTGCTCTGTCATACATTGAAGAGCTGTTCATAATGATCTACTTCAGTATTTAAAAAAAGTCGACTAGATATTTATTTGTGATGTTACATTATTAACTGCTTATACTTTTATAATAAATGCTATTGAAGAAACATTTTGATTTTATCTAATGTATAAATGTTTTCTGGTTGATATCTTTGTGAGTATTTCGAAATTCAAAATATAATTTAGACTGCAATTTTTATGAGATAACATAACAGCTACAATATACTACTAGTTCGCTGATACAGATTGTATACCTTTATGTACACTCATGGTCTATATTCGGTAATCAATGCATTTCGAATCACAAATGAAAAGAAAAAATGCATTACTGGCAAAGGAGAAGGTTCCGGACAGAAATCGCATAAAAAGCTTCCCCTGGAGTTAAAAATAGATTTTTTCTCAGATTTTTTGGTGTTTACAAATACCTTGGTTCAGGATCTTTGCTAAAAATAGGTTTCCCGAAAAATGACGTCACGTGAACAGCAAAATATTGGGGCCTGAAAAGGGGCACTTTTGTGCTATTTTCAACGATATTACCGTAGATATACCGGACAGTCTGCCTCGAATATTCCGCGACGAATATTTAGAAACATATTACCAGGAAATATTTAGAACAGGGTTCCTTCTTCACAATCATGCAAAAATATGTCAATATTTACGACATGACAACACGTGACGCACATGTTTTCAACCCAGGGGGCGCTCGTGACAGGTTAAATTCCAATCCATACCGTATCTTGTTTACCGGCCGAAAATCGAAACAAAATGTGGGAAAAGTTTTTCAGATTTATAGACAAGATATCAAAAAAAAATTCTCAACAGATAATGAGGACAAATTTCCGTCTATTGCGCTAAAGTAAATGCTGGAAGAAAAAAAAAATTTAAAAAAAAATATTTTTTTGGCGCCGCCGTGATTCGATCGCTGGACCTTAGCATCAGATAATTACTAATCGAGCTGCTTAACCACTCGGCCACGATCTCGTTACAGAATGTTGAACTAAATAATTGAACACAATAAAATCATTGTCGCTCGCGCTGTGCACGCGCTATACTGCGCATGCGCACTAAATTTGTTTACCCCCCGGCGGTGCTGATGTCAAAATCACAACAGCAGACGATATTTTCGGTATATGAGTAATTATTTGTTGATTTTGATTTTTTTTCTTCCAGATTTCCTTTAAATACGCACCTGAGTGATTTGATACCAATATCAATGAATTATTTAACTAAATAAACCGTCTACGACCGTTTGTCCGGAACTTCTCCTGTCCGGAATCATCTCCCTTGGCAGTATATCGCCATTTTTTCTTTTTGTTATTATCAAATTAGATAATGCCTGTGATCAAATATATAATAATGGATAGGATGACCGATTATTAAAGTTCAAAATGCCAATAAAGTAAATGGACAGCGACCTATTATATATGGGTGTTGTAGTTAATCATAAAAATACAAAACAGCATTTACAATGATTGTGAAAAAATAAATCACAATTGCAATGAAATAGCACTTAAATCAGCTGTAAATTACCGTCCTACATGGATTGATGTAACGTCATATTTGGATTCCATTCCCATCCAACTATATAAGCTTCAAACTGCACGAATAACAGCTATGTCTCTGTTTGATTAAATAGTACATTGCTCTGTTGTAAGATTCATTCTGCATATTCGCTATGGTGATAATGTGTCTAAATTTTCTTTTATTTTAGTTGGCCCGTGACTAGTTCTCTTCATTCGTCTGAGCCTAGCTTCTCGCAACGTATTGCTGTACAAGAATAAAAAAACCTAATCAAACAACTGAAAGCAAGTTTACTAAAAGAGTATTCTAAACCAAGGTTCCAAAATGCGAACAGAATTTCGTTCTAGAATGTACAGGACTGGTTTAAAACTGATCCTTGGTTAGTATCACAAATGTGTTATTCCGTGGAGAGTACTATTTCAATAATTTGCCATTTTGACAAAAAAATCCTAACAATAACCAATAAAAGACGGTTTAGTCACTATATTTCAACGAGAAGAATTTTCCGAATACAATAAAGCACAAGCACATGAGCAGGGCATAATAAATTGCCTTTAAATACAGTTTTTTGTGTAGTTTATATACAGTAATGCAGATTTGTTGACAAAATATTCCTCTAGTTCGCCTTAAAACCTCGAACCAGAGAGAGAACAGGAATGACACATGTACCATGAGAAAGCGCGTTAAATTTCACATAGCCTGCACTATATAATTAGTAAGAATGATCAAGGATTACATACCAAGAATCGAAAAACTATCCAAATATCCATATTTTCGCGATCTATTTCATAGTGCTGAGTACCATTTTTTGTCACGTTATTCCCCACACTGTAATCTGTTGACAAGAAAAATCAACATCGCTAGAGAGGGAACCAGGGGCATGGTCAGATGTTATAGAAGAAACGGACACGTCTTTATTTGACAAAGTATTCATTCACCCACCGTTGTGTTGACTTGTGGAATAGTTTACCACCTAATGTAGTTCAGGCCAAAACTATAAAATCATTCGAGAAAGGTCTGGGCTAATCAGGGCATTACATTCAAATACATTGCTATACTACTATCGTGACCGGACACAACATAACATACGAAGATGACGATGAAAAGCTGGTGCCACAGGACGACGTCCTTCTATCAGAATCAACTATGTAACTATGTAAACGAGTTGCTTCCATTTAGAAAGTGACCCTGCAGTTTAACAAACTGGCCCCATATAATCATTTGCCGATTTAAAACATTGTTATGGTGAATGCAAATAATAATGTATTAATTTCATGTAAACATGATAACTTTTTAATACTTTATTGTTGGTAATTATTTGTTCTCATGTATAACAATATGCGTTGGGCGACGGTACTAATATTAGCTATGCTTTTTATATGTTTTTGGATTATAATTATTTTATGTACATAGCGTTTATTGTCTTTCCCCCAAATTGAACAACAGTAATAAAAAATGGGCAACAAGTAAGCATTGTAAAACAACACTTTCGCCTCATCGGTGAGAAAATATATAATATTCTTTAGAAGAGCTACTTTATTATTTAGATGTTTACACACAAAGTCAATATGGCTATGCCAACTCAATGTATTGTCGATGCATACACCCAGTACTTTATGGACGTTAACGTTTTCTAACAATGTTTCGTTAATATATAAATGCAAGAGATCTGTGTTTTTTAATTTGTTCCTGGACCCAATAATCATGCATTTAGTCTTAATAGGATGTAAAGACATATTGTTTATTCCGCACCAATCATTAATGCCGTTTATGTTATCTTGTAATTTAGTTTCAATATTCGAAATATTGAAACCAGATTTATACAAAGTTGTACCATCAGCATACATGTCTACACTGAGGCTATCATTACACATTGACGAAATGTCATTAATATAAAGAAGAAACAACAACGGACCAAGTATGGATCCTTGTGGAACACCAGATTTAACGGTTAACATTTCTGATTGTAGATTTTTTACCTGACAAATAAGATTTAAATAAGTTGATGGACTTCTCTGAAAAATTATATAATTTCAATTTATATAATAATATTTGATGATCAACCAAATCGAAAGCCTTTCTCAGATCTAGAAAGACGGTTCCAATTATCTTACCGCAATCGATATCATTAATCCACGATTCTATTAGTCTTATTAATGCAGTGTTGCACGAATGGTGTTTCCTTAATCCAGATATATTTACAGACTACCTTCCTCGCTAGCAATATGGAATGATGAGATGGACATAAACCTTGACTACATATTTAATGAGAACAAAGAAATCCTTCTTTTTGGTGATTTTAATTACAATTATTACTCTGAAACTGATACATCGGTAAACACAAAATGGAATGACATCATTTGTAAATATAATCTTACACAGCTTATTGATAAACCAACTAGAGTAACTGCTGAAACAGCCACAATCATAGACCATCTATACTCCAATATGCCATGTAATATTGTTGAAGTTAATGTACCAATGTTGTCAATAAGTGACCACTATGCCTTAAGTTTTACTCGAAAGTTAAAATTAAATACCCAAAACGGGCCCCAACACAAAACAATTAATTATAGATCTCTTAAAACTTTTAACGAAGTCGACTTCAGAAACAGTCTCAGTATACAACCTGGTCAGTCTTGGAGTCCTTTGATGACCCAGATGATGCAATTGATTGCTTCAATAAATTATTTTTAAACGTGTTAAATGAACACGCACCAGAAAAACAAAAACGAGTAAAACATCAAAATCAGCCAGACTGGTTCAATAATAAAATATCTGAGACCATTAAAGCTAGAGACAAAGCAAAGCAAACTGGGGATAACATTTTATTTAAAGAATTGAGGGAACATGTTAAGAAATTATCATTTGATGCGAAAAAGTCATTCTTTTCGAATTCAATTAACAAAAACAAAAATAATCCGAAATCTCTTTGGAAAAACCTGAAAGATCTTTCTGGTAAAAATTCAACTCATCAGTCGAAAATAATTCAAGATGAAGCTGGAAATCCAATTACTGAACCATTAAAAAACAGCGGAAGCATTTAATAACTATTTCTCCAGCGTCTTTAAGAAAGCCCCAACTTTTGATTATGATAATTATAACTTTAACAAACTAATTAACTTTGTAAATACAAACCTAAAAACGGAGCAAGAATTTGAATTGCCAGAAATCTCACTGGAATTCATAGAAAAAGAACTTAAAACTCTTGACCCTAGTAAATCAACTGGAGTTGATGGCATTGAGTCAAAATTTCTAATGATAGGGTATGACATGATATCTAAACCAATACACTACATTTTTAACCTTTGCATTTCTAAGTCAATATATCCAGCAGCATTCAAAATGGCAAAAATAACACCTATCTTCCAAAAAGGGTCAAAGTCAGAAGTCAACAACTACAGACCTATTTCTATCCTACCAGTTCTTTCTTAAGTATTTGAAAGACATGTATCAAATCACTTTAAACTATTTCTTGATAAAAATAACCTAATAAGTAATCATCAGTCAGGCTTCCGAAAATTCCACTCATGTGAGACAACACTCATACACATAATAGACAATTGGATTGATTCCATAAATGATCATAATGTTGTTGGAACTGTGTTACTAGATCTAACTAAAGCATTTGACCTTATTAACCATGAACTACTACTGAAGAAACTAGAGTGTTATAAGCTAAGCTCTACATCTGTTAACTGGTTCTCTTCATATTTGACAAACCGTTTCCAAAAGGTTAACATATCAGGTCAGTTTTCAGATGCCAAAGGTATCAATGCTGGTGTTCCACAAGGATCAGTTTTAGGACCCTTACTTTTTATAATCTACATAAATGATCTCCCCCTCTATCAACAAAATAACACAAATATTGACATGTTCGCTGATGACACTACATTGTCTGCTTCAGGTAAAACATTCAGTGACGTAAAATCGGCCCTCCAAGAACAAGTTAATATCACAGAACAATGGTGCACACAGAACGCCATGTTACCAAATGCACAGAGAACGAAAGTTATGTATATTGCTGCATCTCACCAAAAACTAAAAGACAGATCTGAACATAGTGATTCAAATATAATTCTTAACAATCAAGTTCTTACGAACTTCAAAGAAGAAAAACTTCTTGGTATCAAAATAGATCAAACTTTAGCATGGAAAAGTCACGTTGATCATGTTCTTAAAAAATGTAATTCTCTTTTATACTTACTACTACGCATCAAACATTGTCTCAATCTAGACTCTCGTAAGCTCTTCTGCAATGCATATATCCTGCCCCACCTTGACTATTGCAGTACAATTTGGGGATCATGTGCAAAGGAACGCATAGATAAACTTTACAAATTTCAGAAACGGGCAGCTAGAGTTATTCTAGATAAACAATACGACCACCCGTCAGATGAATTATTCATGAAATAAACTGGATGAAAATTGACGAAAGAATAATATATAAAAAAGCTATTTTAATGTATAATTCAATGCACAATAAAGTTCCAAAATATCTAAGTGATAAATTTTCCTACTCAGGAGCTTCTATTTGGAATGAAATTCCATTACATATTAGGCAGGCAGAGAACATCAATTCATTTAAAAGACAATTCTTACAATGGAAACAAAATCAATAGTACAAGTAAATTTTGTCATTTAAATGTGTGTTGTCCCTTGTTCTAGTCTTGTCGCTTGGTTCTTGCCCCTTGGTTCTTGCCCCGCGTAGTTTGACTGACTGAGGCGGCAAACGCGCGGGGTGGGATTTCGGGTTTGTGTAATTTGTATACCAGTTCTCTTCAAGTTGTACTCTGGTATTTGTGTCGTGGTGTTTCTGATTTCTGTGCTCGGCTGGTTGGGTTGAGTGCTGCCTTCCATGTCGGATTTTCTCATACCTTTTTGATTATGTATACACTATGTACAAAGTTATTTATTTATATATGATTTAATGCTTTAACAACATGTGTGTTTTCATATTCTGATCATCTCATTAAGTTATATGTGATACTGTTTGTATTTAACATTAATATGTTTGTATATTATCATGTAATTAATGTATATATGTTCTTTATGTAGACCGTATTGAAAATTGGTATATTACCAAATATGTTATCTACTATAAATAAAGTCGTTACTTACTTACTTACTTACTATTGTGTTTGATGTAAAATGTTGGTTTCCTTAAAATGAGATTGGATCTGAGTAGCAATATGGCGTTCATATATTTTAGATATTGTTGGTAATATTGAAATAGGTCTATAGTTAGCCGCTTGAAAATAGGAATTACACGGGCTTCTTTTAATTTATCTGGAAATATTCCAGAGTATATACTATTATTAATTATTGACGTAATGCTGGGTACAATAATATAACCACAGTACTTTAGTATATTTGGACCTATACCGTCCAACCCAATGGATTTATTAACTTCAAGCTTTCAATAATTTTGCGGACTTCAAACGGGGTTATGTAAGCTATATCAAATGTATGTTGGTGTAAACTTTTAGCCAAATTATCTTTTAACGTGTCAAAATTTTCCTTCACAAATGTAGTTTTGGTTAATATGTTTGATATATTTACAAAATGTTTGTTTAATTCATTGATTATTTCTAAATTCCCGTCAATTTCCACACCAGATTTTATCAGTCTTTGTGGTAAAATCAACGTGTTTCCCTTATTTAGGCGAGATGTATTTCGTAAGCTATTCCACAGATATTTTGGATCTCTTTTATCGTTGACAGCTTTATTAAAGAAATCACGTTTGCTCTTTTTAATTAGAGATGATATTTTATGCCTAAGTATTTTATATTTGTCAATGTTGCCATTTCTCTTGCATTGATCTCTTTCGCGTAAAATCAGTTTTATTTCTTCTGTAAACCACTCTGGTTGTCGCTCATACTTTACTCGTTTTTCTTAAATAGGTGCATGCATTGTTAGTGTTGCATTAATATATCATAAAGCATAGCATGTGCTTCGTTAGGGTCTACAACTGTCTCGACTTGCCCTATGCTCGAATGCATAAGATCTGTTTGAAAACTAAGTTCATTGAATTTCTTAAAATATCTGTATTTAATGTCATTATGCACACTTTTCTTCATATCTTTAAAATTCACAGTACGTGTAAAGCAAACTGGATAATGATCACTGATAGATAAACGGGAGGTAAATGCTTCGCTTACACACTCGGCGGTTTGTATATATGTGGTCAATTATTGAGAAACTCCGGTTAGAAATTCTAGTTGGAGTTTTTATAAGTTGTTATAGACCTACTTTTATAATCAACCCTGTCCATTTGGTGTTATTATATTGCTCCGAATTATTTTCGTTGCTGAATTTTACATTAAAATCTCCTAGAAGATAGTACTCTTTGTTTGAACAATCTGCTATTTCCAATTGGGCATCATAAAAATCAATCCATGATTGACTTGAATTTGGTGGGCGGTAAACAAAATTTACTACAAATGTTTTAGAATTTTCACTAAATATTTGCAGCCATATTGAATCAATGTCTTTTATTTCAATATCATATCGCCGTTTGTATGAAATATGCTCAGCTATATAAACAATTATACCACCACCCTTTCTTCCTATACGGTCTTTCCTTTCACATACATAATTTGAGATTTTCAACATGCGGTCTTAAATATTATTATGCAAAAATGTTTCACAAAGTCCTAGTATATTCGGTGATGCAGAGTGGTTTAAATGACACCGAAGCTCATCAATTGTCGGCAATAAGTGATTAATATTTAGATTGGAAATAAAGACACCATTTCCGGTGAACCCAAAAACATTGTGTTTTGGGATTTTTTATGTGAATTTGGTACACATAGAGCGGAGAGATTGGGATCAATTTGCGCGGTATCGCATGGAGTTTCACCTTTAGAATCATTTGAATTACAAATACAATCATTTGAATTACATTTGGTGCATAATATGCATGCGTCTGTTATTAATGCCTTGTTATTTATAAAAGACGTCCCCATAGTTTGAACATCTTGTTTTACAAAAGAATTACATATACATGTTACCTCGTTACAGTCATGGCATATTTTAAGTAAACATAGATAGATATTTAGATCTTCAAAATGTCTGTCTGAAATATCCTAGTGACTATTTCTGAATCTTATTTGATTACCATCATGTGCCATCGTATGATCAGTAAACATAAGTCTATCACATTGTATTGTTGATATCACTCTCGGATGATATCTGTGGTGATTTCCGACAAAGCCCATACCAGAAGTTCCATCATTCATTGTCGTTCCATTTTGAAGGTTTGCAGCAGTGTATTTTATTATGTGGATACATCTGTTAATGACTGCTACTAACGTTCTCGCACCATACATGTTGAGATGAACTACACCAGGAACAAAGTAATGACGAACCATATTGCCGTCACCGTATATAAATGATTTATATACGTCAATTAGACAAGCTCCTGTTTTTTTCACATATTTCTCGGACTCTGTCGTTGTACTCTAACACATTTACTCGCTCGCGCGGGGTGACAGTGCATAGCAATCGTAAGAGCTCGGCCATTTCCGTTTGTCTCCGGTAAATACACCTCGTAAATAAGTGTAGAAATACACCAATATCGCCCTCACTACTAAAGTCAGCTACATCCGCGTGAAAATAACACCTTTTGTATCCTTCAATACGATGGTTATTTTATATGTTCTGATCAATTTTCTTATTCCTTCGGCATAGCAGGACGTATCGCGAAGAAATTGTCAAATATCTTTGTAGAAAAATAACATCTAGCGCGTATTGTGAATGGAATTTACGTCTTGTTTATTACATGACGCCATGCATGATATGACGTTTATTTGGCGTCTACGTAAACGTGTCGTTGTGCGAACTTTTATTTCGTAGCGTTCTTTCCTAGTTTATACAATTATAAATGTGTTATTGTTTTCAATTCTAGTATTTAGCAGCTGTCGTTCTCTTTCTCAAGTTTAAACTTTAACATTTGTTGCCGTATGTATGTCTACATGTTGTATAAACGTAACTGGGGGAGCTGCCATTTTCGAATCATGTGACTGAAAGTAGTTCAAAATGTCGCCTTGTAATGTCAGAGGTATTTTTCATTGGATAAAAACCGAGGTGATCAGAATGAGTGCATAGATGCACACTACATTCTCGACGTTGAAGATACTGCGTTACTTTCAGCAACGCATCACGTGACGCATCAGGACGCTTTCTGTTGCTGACGTCATTTCCGCAAACAAAATTTACCGCGCTTTTGTATTGGTTCAAGTCTAAGTCATATAATTTATCAGCTATGTCTGTGATTATAGCACCAGGACATCTGTATACATCGACCTGCTTGTTAAGTCCTCGTAGCTGTATTTCCTTTAATATAGAATCGCCAATTATCAGTGTCTTACATTTTTGTCTAGGTGGAGTTGGATTCAGGGGTGGGGCGGATGTCCTAACTTTTGGTCTTATCGGAGTTGAATTCGGGGGTGGGGTACATTTTCTGTCCTTTGGTCCAGGGGGAGTTGGATTTAGTGGTTGGGCGGGTTTAGTTGGTAGAGGTTTCAAGTTGTGTTTGTTGCTGAAACTATCTGTAGGCGTTATTTCATCTTTTCTAGTAGATTTACCTGGTTCAACACTGTCACATGATGAATTGAAATTCTTCACTAAGTCCGTGATCGTTTGCAGTTTATTTGTGATTTTTAAATTAGAACTTTCGACAGACTGTTTCAATATTGTTGACATCGATTTTACATCATCAATACATTCATTGGTATTTTCATTTAATGTCGATTGGTGTCGTTTGATGCTAATGATTTCGTCTTTGAGGATACCGAAGTTTCTAGTTGTCTCGTTTATGTGATTGTTCAGTCACTCGTGTAAAGACGTGGCACTTTCCTGAATTTTTCCAAGTAAATCTGACATTATAATATTTTCAGCATTACTGGTATTTGTGGAATTATTTTTACTGGCGTTCGGCGATATTTTCAAACTTGTTGAGTCCTGTTGAGATCCCTCATTTCCAGACATTGGACATATTGTACGAATTTGTTGAATAATATGCTTAATATTGTTATTGAGTTGGTCAATCGATGTATTTCCGTGAAGTAGCGAGTTTTCCATGATTTTTGCGATCACAAAACTTTAAAGTCCCAATAAGGTTTAAAATGGTAGTATTTTCTATCTACAAAGAATATCGAAATGTTAAGATATTAAATTATACTAAACATGGTGCAGAAGGGACCCATTTCTGACCTCAGGTCGCTGTTCCTTCTTTGAGAAATAATCAACTGAAAACGCTATTTAGTATTTTGTCCTCCGTACAAAATACTCCATAGTGTTTACGATTAAATTTTCCGAACAATTCCGAAGATTTCGTCAATGATCGGAAGTACGCATAACGTATGACGGGCGTACACTATAACCGGTATCTACCAGTACCTTCCGGTATCGTATATAGTAGCCCGGTATTGACACATAATCACGTTGTATATTGACATGCCAGAGGCGGGCGATTAACTATGCGTATGCAATATAGATAGTGCGAATGACTGTGTTAGGATCTTGTATATAAATTGTTTATATAGAATCCCTGACTGTGTGCAGATGTTTTAATTTCTCCGATAATTATTAGATTTATATTTTCATGTACAGTAGAATCTACAATGAAATAATAATTGTTTACTTGTAAGTATATAAGTCTGCCTGTTCAATATACACGAATGTTGTGAGTTATTTAATTTTCATAAACACGTGTCAATTACATAAAAGGTCAAAGAGGTGGCCTTTTGTTTTAATATCAAAATAAAACATGATCATATGAATGGAAAATTAAAGTACAGTCCAGTTAGGATAAAAATCCAGTGACGCAGTGGAACAATCCACTAGTACGGTGTAAAAACAAGTATAAAGGATTATACTAACAGTTCAATATCAAACTAAACTCTACCTATTTAAGCAATGGTTTTAGTATTTTGGGTACAATAAATGATGACGTCACTGTCACCATATCCTGACTGGACTATATCAATTGATATTTTTGGTGAATATTTGTTCTCCATGTGCAAAACTATTTTAAAGTATGGAAAAACAAAATAAAGTTATTATTTTGACCTTGTTATCATTTTTTTTAAATGCTACGTTGACCTTAGTATAGATACAATGGATTTATTGTACTATATATAATTTGCTCTAATTATTTGAAACCGCTAATTATTATACATTGAATGTTTCAATAACTGCCATCGTTTCTGTTAAAAACAAATCGTCCAAATTTCTTCATTTGAATGTGTACTTAAAATATAAAAATTTAAGAGGATTTTGTGACATTACACCACACCTCCTGTTTTAAAAAAATCAGTAATATTACCCGCACAGTGGCATAAAGGCGTGGTTTTAAACCAGATTCGTGAAGTGTAAACTACTCGTTTCGCAGATTTTAGAAAAGTAACTAGTATTTGTTTAAAAACTTTGTCACGGTAGGACATGTTATTCATCCGTCTACATTTAGGCACCAAAAACTTGTATTGCCGGTCCTATAATGGTAATGAAAAAGGCACACAAAGCCTTCCGTACATGAACTATCCTCATTGCTATATTCGCCTTTTGACCAGAATTCGGGTCATTTTCAAGGCTGTTCCTATCCTCAACCAAAGTTATTTTCTATTTGCAAACAGTTCTATATGTGAATCAACCATCTATTAACGCACTAATTATTTCGTTTTTAAAATCTTGTACTATATTATACATAGCGCGACGATTTAGATAGGCTCTTTTTTAGACTTACTTTAATCAAGTTTTGTCGGCTATAATGATCTCTAGTGTCTACGAGTAGCATATTTTAACTTCCTCTTAAACCGCGATGAAAGACAAAAACATGTATGAAATTGGTACCAATGTAAAGTTAATGAATCGATTTTTCGATTTTTGTAAACCGTAGACCTTTGGGGCGGAAAAAGCTCGATACTCACGTACAAAGACAATACATATCGAACAGCTGTCGTATGTATCCCGTCAACAAATTTTTATCAGAACAATTAAATAATATAAACGAGCTGCAAGACACTACTTTAATACCGTTTTTCGATGCAAAACTAAAACATGGAACACATCTTCCAAATTTAGACGTCAAGCTTCGCCTTGCGCACAAATATTTTGATGGCCACGCCCATTGGACTACAAGTATCAAATCGGAAAAAGACGTATTTTATTTAAATTCATTAGATGCTAAATCAAAAGTTTTAAAAAACAACATTCAAATTCAATTACCCCAAATTTACACCAGCAAAAATGCAAAACTTCAAATAAAAATCCCCAGATTTCAGCTACCGGGCTACTAGATACGATCATGGAAGGTACTGGTAGATACCGGGTTTAAGTACGTCATCAACAGGTGTGCTATCCATTCATTGGTTATCAGAAAATGGCGGTAAATTCTTGGTAGTCTCCGGAAAGCGACGGAGATGCTGTTAAACGTCGTATTTATAAACAAACCGGGCTTGTTATGCCAATCTTCAAGGGAAGATTATTCACATATATGACAGGAAGAGCGTGTTTTAATAGCTTGATGTGTTAATTATGTATCAGTCTTCAAATCAGTAACAAAGATTTTAGTTTTCTATTTGTAGAAAATACGTCGTTCCGGAACCTTATTGTGGCTTTAATGCCTCATTTGTAAAGCGAACAAAATTTAGATTGACCATGTGATTCACAATCCTATAAAAATGTTTTGCCCTTTACAAAATTTAAAATTTACGTATTTGCATTTGTGCAGTACATGTTTTGTGAAAGAAGTCCGAATAGTATAAACATAATAGGATATTCACCGCTATTGTTCCGTGGCCAACCGCCGATATGTAAAAAATGATTAAGCAGAACGCAAGTTGACATTCATTCATTGTTCTTTTATGCTCGTTATTATTATTGATATAACGAAAGAAAATCACACACCTGATAAGCACGGTATTCTTTGACGTGGTGCCAGTTAAATTATCATTGTCCTGAGCGTGTCTTGTGTGTTTACGTATTACATGATTCAATTGGATAAGGAGCTACAAAGAACATACGAGTATCTTACCTACCCATAAATCTGTAATCATTCCATTACAACAGAAACGAAAATGTGGATCTTTAATAGACAGTAACGGTATTCATGTTGAAAGGGATTTAACAAAAAATATGTTTAATTTATTTCCGGTACGTATCTTGCTTATTTCTGAAAAATGATTTAAATTAAATGATCCTTATTCAGATGGAAATATTTAACACTATGTAATTCGTGAAAAACTATTTTTTAAAAAGTACAGTAAGATATTTCCCGTATTACAGCCGCATTTTTTACACTAACAAAGCTTTTTGTTTATTAAAAATAGTGATATACGTTATTAGCTATATATGACCTTGACAATGTATTAAAACGGCGTTTATGTATGTTACAATAATTGATTTGAAAACACATCATGTAGCGAAAAGAGTAAACTTTTTTGTGACTTTTGACATTGATCTGTTTAACTCAATTTGATACATTGCTCGACAAAGCCTTGAATTAATTTATATCATTCAACTTGTTTAAAATTCAGTACGAAGAGGCACACATTATATCATTTCCTTTTTTTTCTTTATTGCTTATATTTCAGATACATGTAATTTAAAGGAAAGTATACGTACACATTTGTAGTGATCATATTATATATAGATACATTTTACAAATATATAAATATAAAAATCGTTTTTCGGGTGACCAAATAATAAAAAATAGAACTAAAAATGTCAACAAAAAAACAAATAAGAAAATGAACAGAAGTATTTCGTTTCTATTTCACTCACGAATGCGTCCTGTGCATATGATGGACTAAATCTTACGACAGTTTGGAAACTATAAAGATGACCCTAACGCTGGACTATCACGTTTTAAAGATGTCATTATATGCGGAGATCAGTTTGGATGTCGTGTTCAGTGGGATAATCTCTAATTTGGAACTATTTGAATAGTGGAAATATACAATTACTTAACTTGGTATCACATTTCTGACTAAACTATGACTTGAATAACACTAAGATCAGAGCCGAGTATGCGCGCACAAGAATGTGACAAGCGGAAGTGTGAAAAACCGATATCCGGAAAACACGGACTTATTGGAAAAAAATGGACGGTAGGCCATAAGCATTAATCACGATGTTATACCGTTTTGCCATAATAGGCAACACCTAATGTTACATAAATGATTATTATGTTGTTAAAACCGTGCATTTTGTCAAGTGATCACATATAGATGAACGCATTCGATTCTACGTATACCATTTTAACAATATCATCGACACGTTCCGGGTGTGGCCTATTTCCAACACTAACTGTATATATTTTCATGACCACTTTTGCGTTCAAACTGTCCATAATATCCTGTTATATCTTACGGGCACTAACATGGTGTCGAATACTGACCTAATGTTAGATTTCGATTTCTAGAAATATGTAATATTATTTCCCGCCCCATTCCTACCTGATCTATTACTTTAAACTAGGTCAACCGCTATTCTATCATTTCTTTGTGAAATTGGGTCATCCTGCATTTTGTTGACGGGGACTTGGATTTTCGATTGTTTATTTGGCTTGTGTGTGGGCATTGCTCAGTGTAGTTGTGTCGTGGTGTTTCTAATTTTTGTGCTGGGTTGGTTAGGTCGAGTGCAACCTTCCTTGTCTGATTTCCTCATAACTTTTGTTTTCAAAAATATATCCGGACCTTTCAAATCACGATCCTATCCGTGCTTGGTAGTGAATTAGTAATTCCTGAACAATTGTCAGCCCTACTCTCTTCCATTCCATTTTTGTAACCCCTGCTTATGCTAAACCTCTAATAAGGGTTGTTCAAATAGTGAACATTTTGGTAATGCCCATGTTAAACAATTCATAAGATTCATTGCAAATGTAAAACAAATTAGTAACGACCCTGTTTATGTTGGACACTTTGAAAGGTGTTTGCAAATGTAAAACAGCTTGGTTAGCCTGTTTATGTTGGACACTTTGAAAGGTGTTTGCAAAGGTAAAAGAGTTTGGTTAGGACGCTGCTTATGTTGGACACTGAACAAGGTTTGTGCAAATGTAAAACAGCTTGGTTAGGACGTTGCTTATGTTGGACACTGAACAAGGTTTGTGCAAATGTAAAACAGTTTGGTTAGGACACTCCTTATGTTGGATACTGAACAAGGTTTGTGCAAATGTAAAACAGTTTGGTTAGGGCGCCGCTTATGTTGGACACGATTGAGGACCAATGCAAATGTAAAGCAGTTTTGTAATAACCCTGATAATGTTGAACATTTAAAGGTTGGTGCAAATATAAAACAGTTTGGTAATGATCCTGCATATGTTGGACACTTAAGGCTGGTGCAAATGTAAGACAGTTCGGTAATGACCCTACTTATGTTGGTCTCTTTAAGGTTGTTGCAAATATAAAATGACCCTACTAATGTTGGACACTTTAAGGTTGGTGCAAATGTAAGACATTTTGGTAATGATCCTACATGTGTTAGATACTTTATAAGGTTTGTGCTAATGTAAAACAGTTTGATAATAACCCTGCATATGTGGGACACTTTATCAGGTTTGGCAAATGTAAAACGGTTTGGTAATGACCCTACTTATGTTGGACACTTTAAGGTTGGTGCAAATGTAAGACTGTTTGGTAATGATCACGCATATGTTGTACACTTTATAAGGTTGGTGCAAATGTAAAACATTTTGGTTATGACCCTGCTTATGTTGGACAGTTTATAAGGTGTGTGCAAATGTAAGACAGTTATGTAATGACCCTGCTAGTGTTGGACATTTTATAAGGTGTATGTAAATGTAAGATAGTTTGGTAATGACCCTGCTTATGTTGGACACTTAATAAGGTTTGTGCAAGTGTAAGACAGTTTGGTTATGATCCTGCTTATGTTGGACACTTTATAAGGTGTATGTTAATGTAAGACAGTTTGGAAATGGCCCTGCTTATGTTGGACACTTTATAAGGTGTATGTAAATGTAAGACAGTTTGGAAATGACCCTGCTTATGTTGGACACTTTATAAGGTGTATGTTAATGTAAGACAGTTTGGAAATGGCCCTGCTTATGTTGGACACTTTATAAGGTGTATGTAAATGTAAGACAGTTTGGAAATGACCCTGCTTATGTTGGCCACTTTATAAGGTGTATGTAAATGTAAGACAGTTTGGTATTGACCCTGCTTATGTTGGACACTTAATAAGGTGTGTAAAAATGTAAATCAGTAACAAAATGACCTTGTTTATGATGAACACTTTATAAAGTTTGTGTAAATTTGAAACAATTTTAAGTTGAACACTTCATCAGACTTGGGTAACTAAGTCATGTCGTAAGAACGCCTAATGGTCTGTAAAATTATTTGGTAGATCTTTGAACTGATGTATGTGCGTTTTTCCGTATAATTTTGTTGTGAATGTTTTTAGTGCTAGGCTGATTAAGTTGCTTGCTGCCCTCACTGTCCAATTTACTCATACCCCTTTTTAATGGTAATGCTCAATAGTCACATCAATTCCTGGACAGTTTTGGTAATGACCCTGCGTATGTTGAAGATACACAGAGTAAAAATTCTTATTAGACACTTTTCAAACACAAACTTTTTTTAAAAGGGATAACATTCTTATGACATATGGCACATGAGCATTTATGTGTATTGCTTATCAACCAGATCATCAAAAAATCAAAACTACGTACCAAAGTATCCATGGTCAGTCATGCAATCAACTTTTCATTTTCGCCACGTGTTATGTTAGGGATGCAAATTTTCCACCAAATTCTATCAGAATGTGTACTGTGTCGACTCTCTGTCTGTATTGATAAACACAAAACATGGCGATATGGACTATCGAACAATTTGCACAAGCGGTTGTAATGTAACAAGTACGCCCAATTTTTGAGACACGTCAAAATCAGTGTGCATAACGTTTTTAAAATGTAACTGTACTTTCTGATTAATTTTAATTTTGATTTTACAAAATACATATCATTTAAAACAGAAAACTTCGAAATGTGGTTAAAAAGAGGCCTACGTGTTACATTATAACAGCTTGTGCAGATTCTTTGATAGTCTGTATTTAGTGTTTTAGCCAGGATTTTGGAAAGGCATGGCGATAAGCTCCTGGATGGAGCATTTCAGCGCGCGAAATCCTTCGTCAAAGGCAGTCTTTAACTGTTTGTCATTTTGTGAACAGATGTGCTGATTTCTTTGTTTCCCTGTTTTGTGTATTCAATTTTGTCATAAACCATATATTGTTTGACTAGTACATGTGACAGTGTGTGTGTGTGTGTATATGTGTACTTTCATTATCTAAATCTTCAGAGTATCCTGGTTCTGCATTACAATGGTGGTACTATCATTAGTCCATTCAGCAGAAATACAGAATTCCCTTCAAGATTACCTAAGTGCTTAGCCAATAAATACTTATAAAATTTATAATTTTATGCAGAACTACAAGTGTCTTATCCCCCTCATGTTTTACACTGTCTATGTAATCTGCCTGCACAGACCTGCACTGCCCTGCCTGAACTGGCCTGTCTGCCCTGGCCTGTCTACCCTGCACTGACCTGCCCTACCCTGCACTGCCCTGCATGCACTGGCCTGTCTGCCCTGCACTGGCCTGTCTGCCCTGCATGCACTGGCCTGCCTGCCCTGCCTGTACTGCCCTGCCTGCACTGGCATATCTGCCCTGCCCTGCCTGCACTGGTCTGTCCTGCCTGCACTGGCCTGTCTGCAATGCCCCTGCCCTGTCTGCACTGGCATGTCTGCCCTGGCATGTCTGCCCTGCCCTGCTAGTACATAAAAAGCCCGTGTGCTAAGTATCATATAATTGTTTGGGGTTTGAAAACTGACCAATAAGAAAATTTGCCCAGTGTACTTATCAGGATCTTTATCGATCATTACCACACTTATCACCTTTGCCTATTAGACAATTTCAATGTCCTAAAAAGAGAGTTTTAGCTAAACAAGCATCTTTAAAATAGAATATTGATAGATACATTTGTAACCGACTCAATTTGTCAAATTTTAAATACGATCAATAGAATGGCAATACTATATCATAGAAATTAAACCTATATCAGACACATAAAATGTAAAAAGGATATATATACATGTACTCATGAATTGTTTTACCAATTTTAACACCTATTTAAGTTCAAGAGGGATACTTACAAAACGACACTTCACCTTATTGTGTCCAACGTTATGCCATAGTTTGCATACAACCTTTATTATGTTAGAAATAAACCGTCTGACATTGTCAGATATGTTTAATCCACTATGGTGTTAGTCTATTTTTAGTATACACTTGTTAAATGTTATAAGTACACCAACATGTAATGCATATATCGAGGGGTTAGAGCAAGAACCAGTTACCACCGATTTTTGAAAATGTTCAGGAGAAACGTTAAATGTCATAAAATGATTTCTATTTGAATCTTTTTAATATAGTTGCAAATTTATGCTTCTTTTATAGAGGTGTAACTAATGTAAAGGTTACAGACTGATATCTTTCTTCCTCTAGGAGAAAAAACACAAAATCTGTTATTGCATGCAAAATTTTATGATTATTTACAACATATGTACAGCAAAAACAGGTTATCTGGTGTTGGCTGATTTTTTCACAAACGGTACTGATACTTCATTTCAATAATGTTTCTGCAAAAAAGGTTATCTTGAAATAGCTGGTTTTTCCATAATCCTAGTCAATTTAATAGTATAATATTACTCCTGCAAAATTAAGTTACATGGTAATAGTGGCTTTTTTCACAAACATTATTAACACATTTTTACAATGTCATTTCTGCAAACAAAAGTTATCTGCTTATAATTGGTCTATTCACATACACTTTCAACTTTTAAGTGTTTATATTACACCTGCAAAAACCCTTTAGTGAAACATACACTGTTTTTGTTTGAACAGTTAGGCAGCAAGACATCATATTTGCACTGATGAAACAATTTATGAACACATAATAGCTTATTGCAGGAAACATAACTAACCACAAATGTGGCTATTTGAGCCAAATGATGTTATATTTAGATAACATGTATTTGCAGATAATAAAATCTTCTTAATGTTCCTTTATGTTTTAAATGATACTTTAGATTATAACTACTGTTGGACAAATTAGGACACAAGAAGGTTCTATTTAAGCTATGAAGTAAGATTTGAAAAATATATTTACAACCTGAACATTAACATTTGGTTAAAATAATGCTTTGCTGACATGTCATTATATTGAACCATTATTTATATTGTATGTATCTTAAGACAAAGCGAATTAGTACATTTAAGTCAATTAAAGTACATTATGCCAGAAGTGATTGTCATACAGTATTACAGTACAGAAATTCCAACAATGTCAACATGTTCCTTTTTGGGAACATCATAAATTCAAATAGTTTATGGATACTATTACTAGTACGTTTGTATAGATTTGATTACAAACTAGTGTATGATTCTGATAATGCACCATTTTGACTGTCAGAAGTTCAGTTCATTCAGCATACAATGTACGCTTAGACTTACACATCAATGTCACTATCACTGTCTGATTCCTCTGTATCTGGCTGTGCCAATTTATCAACAACAGAACCACTGGAAGGTAAGGTTTTATAGTAGTCATAAAACTCTTACGGGATTATTTACTTTTGCAAAGAGAGAGGAGATATTTTTTCTTTGCTACTGAAATTGGAAGCTTCTGTTTATAAATTGGTTTAATACTCTGTTCAATCTGCCCATTTCTGAGTATCTCAGCTTTCTGAAACTCGTCCCGCATGTCATATTTAAAATCCATTGTTTTTGTGTCTTCTTTTACGAACCTTATGTGCCTCATCTGTCTCCATAAAATATTTTGACCAAGATTGGTATTTATTAGAGATTTTATTTGATGCGTTTTCATGCTTTTGTAATCAAGGAAATCGGTGTGTTTCATTGGAATAACCATGTATGGATCCTTTCTCCTAGCCATGCTGATTACCGTTGCCCATTGACTTGGGAAGATTATCTGTGTTTTCTTTTTTGCGAACTCTATGGCTGAGTGGATACTGTCACATTCCGTATATGTATGACCGCTTTCTAAGAACCTGTGATCGATTATCTTTAAATTTGGTATGTGTGTTATGGCATGCAGCAGTGAGAGGGCAACACTCTGATTCTTGTTTTGGCCTGCACATGAATCTGAATATAAGATAACATGTTCTACTTCAGAGGGCAGTGCAAACAAATACAGTCTAAGGCAAGAAGCAATTTCATTAGAACCTCTCATGCCGTTGGTTTCCGACCAAAGATAACAGGACCCCTTCCCATATCCTAGGTCATAGACTGACAAGTTATATACACATAGCTTTCTCATGTAATACATGACACTCACAAGCAAACAGGGCGTATATAAAACAGCTTGTAGATCAAATGTGCATGTATGTATTTTCGAGTTCTGCTTGGAAAGCCGCTTGTCCATAGTGTTTTCTTCCCGCGCGATTACTTTTCGGTCTTGATGCTAGTTATATTTCTGCTTCAAGTCTTTAGTTAAAGAGCCCTCATTTTCAGCAATTTGGTACTGTTTACATACATTGCACTGGTCTTTCTTTGGGGCATGAAAAGAAAGATTCAACTCTTCGTTGAACACCCTACGATACATTGACACTTTGACTGGTTCACATCCATTAGATTCACACTTTTGTTTATATAGTTCGTACAATTTGGTAATATTTAATCCTGCACCTAGATACTCCTGATTCGAATCTTTTCTAGTGTAGTGTCCTGAAACTCTTGGGAAAGAGTTAATGTGCTCTTTAACTAAATTTATTGTGTCTCGAGGTATTTTGTTCTTCGGTGTTTGCTCACCTCTACTTTCTGTCCCCTCATAGTGTCCTTGGTTTTTATGATTTAAAGCATGGTCTACATATGCAATATTTACAGCCAAAGTCGAACAAAAAAACTGTTTTCATTCAGTAAAGAAAACGTGTATTTTTTGGATATATGCCTTTTCTTTTCAATTTTTTCTCCATCTTCATTAAGAACTGTTTTTGACTTTTTCTTTTCCACTCTTGAACAAACAAAATCCTTTTGACGTTCATAACTGTGTAGCGACCAGAATGAGTGAAATATCTGATTTCTTTGTTCTTCTCTGAATATGATGTTACATTTCATTTACATCTTGAGCAATCACGACAATTTCAGTAGTATATCTGTCCTGTACACTTTACGATTCATTCATGACATTATCAGTAGTATTACTGTCCTGTACACTTGACGACTCATTCACGTCATTATCAGTATTATTACTGTCCTGTACACTTGACGACTCATTCACGACATTGTCAGTATTATTACTGTCCTGTACACTTGACGATTCATTCACGACATTGTCAGTATCATTACTGTCCTGTACACTTTACGATTCATTCACGACATTATCAGTAGTATTACTGTCCTGTACACTTGACGACTCATTCACGTCATTATCAGTATTATTACTGTCCTGTACACTTGACGACTCATTCACGACATTATCAGTAGTATTACTGTTCTGTACACTTGACGACTCATTCACGACATTATCAGTAGTATTACTGTCCTGTACACTTGACGACTCATTCACAACATGTTCAGTAGTATAACTGTCCTGTACACTTGACGACTCATTCACAACATGTTCAGTAGTATAACTGTCCTGTACACTTGACGACTCATTCACAACATGTTCAGTAGTATAACTGTCCTGTACACTTGACGACTCATTCACGTCATTATCAGTATCATTACTGTCCTGTACACTTGACGACTCATTCACGTCATTATCAGTATTATTACTGTCCTGTACACTTGACGACTCATTCACAACATTATTAGTTTCATTTCTGTCTTGTACACTTGAACTTGTCACGGCATTGCCATATTCATTCCCGTTTTCTGTGCTTGACGGATCATTCACAAGACTGTTCAAATTTATGGATAGATAATGCTCATCTTCTGTATCGGACCACATCTATAAAATAAGATAAGTAGATACTGATAGACAATAATATTCATGTAACCCTTAAGCAGTGTAATATAAATATATATATTATTTCAAAGAATACCATCTTCAGAATGTTTTACTTAAGTTCTAGTCAATTGTTTGTATCCTTTACAGACAAAAAGATGAAAATATTTTGAAATCACATCTGTTTTGCAAGTCGTTCAAGCAATAATGGTTGCGAGTTATTTATTTAAAATAAATGTACAGTAAAACATTAGGAGACCATAGTAATAAGTACATAACAATTGCTTTAGAATGAAGAAGCCGCTTGTGATTGCAAAACTATAATACTTGAGGCGGCACTGTATATATTCTGCTACAGTCATATCTCAATATAACGACACCCGATATACTGACAAATTCATTATACTGACATCAAATTTGGGGACAAACGTAACAAAATGCTTTTTGTATTAATTCAGTATACCGACATATTCGTTACAACGACATTTTTTAGGAAACAAACATCGTCGTTGTATCGGGATCTGACTGTATTTGTGTAACGTTAGCATATAACATTACGTACAGGTAATGTAACTACATGTGTTTTGTCTGGCTATACTGTATTAAACCCTATTTGATAACTATTCAAGAATCTATTGAAATTAAATTATTGCATTATGAATATTGAAAATACATTTTTAAATATAATATTAAGAAACAGTATTGATAAATAAATCAAACAAAACATACTTACGTCTAACAATTTGACATCAGAATCCACTTTTGAACGTGAACATTCATTCTTTAACAATGCTCCTATGACACTAAAGTTTCAACAAAGGTGTTAGAATTCTTCAATGCATGGTTTTGACCACTCAACAGGTCACATTGTTATCATTACACTCATTGATAAAAGCAATTATAACCGGGTGAATTGTTTCTGTAACTGAAATGCTTAAGTTATAGACTGGTCATTGTCTGGTAAAACCCTGCATCAACTGATAGCCTGTTTTACCTCGAACATAAGATAACAATATTAGGCGTCTGCTAGTTTGTATCTCTCTCTAGCGTGTTTTTGCTGGTAGAAAAATTGAAATGTGTGAGATTTACATACCTGCAAAATCCATGTATAAATCGCTACATGGTTCTTGCAGAAACGGTAATAAGAAAAACAACAACTAACATTTCTGCAAAAATAAAGTATTGACCCCTAAATTGTTTTAGCTCCATGCTGTACCAGTGTTATAATTAAAACTTGCAAGTTATATTATGATAACTGGTTTTTGCTTAAACCAAAGTCAGTGATAATCTATAACTGGTTTGGTCACAATTCAATATCTTTAAAAGTAATTACGTCATGATCATGATTTTTTTACACATTTTGTATTTTCAGTAATGGCATCCAATTCAATAAAAAAGTCATTTTCGGAAATTTGGCCAGATAACTGGTTCTTGCTCTAACCCCTCGATATCTTTTTTATTATACATGATATCATATTCATGTTTTGCATGTCCTAATGTGAGTAGTATAGCAGCAATATCCGATAATTCGATAATTGTAATTTGCCCGTTGCGAGCAGTGAACTGTGAATTTTCAAAATGTGCCAAATGCACGTGAAAAACAGATCTTTTTTCGCACGAAGTGCCAAAATGTTACATACGCATTGTCCATCAATACCCACACATGGAAAACACAAATCCGGAAGAATTACGATAACAGAACGTACAAGAGAAGTTTGTGAAACTAACATGTCTTATGGCTGTAAATAGCCAAGTGTAGCTAAGGTCACCACGACCTTGACCTTTGACCTATCGACCTCAAAATTAGTAGGAGCCTACATCTGATTATAAGCAACCTCTCTGTAAAGTTTTACGATCTAATATCCTATATTTCTTATGGTGTAGACCATTGATTGTTGTGTATTCAAATATCATGGTGAGTTTGACCTTTGACCCAAATGACCTTGACATTGAGTCGGTCCGTCTGTGGAGGATGAATAATATCTACTTAAAATTTAAGAATCCTAGGTCCACCCGTTTTGGAGTTATTGTTGGAAAACTATTCGGCACGGCGACCGACCAATCGGCAAGCATCCACTGTACATAACAACACATCTATACAAGACATCAAACTTAAATACTTACAAATTTTAAGATGTTTAAACATAATTAGTCATGGACGTAATATAACAGATCTAAATGTTGTCATTTTTCAAGCTAGAAAAACTTTATAGGCACTATTTGCACGTACCGCTATGTACTGTGTTGGTGTACTTATAACATTTAATGAGTGTATTCATAATGACAAATGAACTGCATTTTAAGGGGGATACGGGCTTAATATTGCATATCATAATTGCCTTGGCAACACAAACATAAATGGTAACAACCCGCAATTCGGGCTCAGTTACAACCTTAAAAAAAATCTTAAAACGCATAAAAGAAAGTCACAAATCTTATATAACATCGGAACCCGAAAAGGCCAAATTTTACACACCCGTCTTCGATTAGGATGTAGCTCACTTAATTATGATTTCAGCAGAAATACATTTTAGAATCGCCCCTTTGCATATGCGACTGTGTCGAAAATGTCTCACATTATTTACTTCATTGTCCCCTTTTTAATCATCAAAGACAACAGTTCCTGCAAAATCTCCCTTGTGCACCTACCGCTAACAATCTTTTGTACGGTGATGAAAATCTAAGTTTGATACACAACAAAAATAAATTTTATAAGTGTTCAAAACTTCATTATATCTACAAAACAATTTGACACATAATCGACAGCAGACCCTCTCCATTACAGTGTGATATCTTTACAATAGTTTCTCTCCCTCCTATTTACTTCTTCTCCCAGTCTTCCTTTATTTCTATCCCTCGACTGATCCTTTTCCTTTTCTGTCAGTCATTCGATCCGGTCGTTGTTTTTCTACGTATGTGAATATTTTATACTTTAAAAAGGAGCGGAATTTACATAAGTTTTTCGAACTTGTTTCCCAATCCTTTATACTTTGTAATTGATTACCACATGTTGTAAAAAGTTGTTGAATAAATATTGCATAAACTAAACATAAATGCATACAGCACATTTGATGCTTTCGTCATTTCAGTTGCACTTCCCAAACCAGCTCTTGGCAAACAAAATTGGGAATCCGTTTTAGGGGTTAGGGTTAGCCCCGTTCTAGGGGTTCCCGGTAAGTAAAAATTAAAATCGTTATTAGTCCCCTACCGGTTTCAACCATCGATCTAAAATACCAGTAACAAACAGGTTGATAACGATTTTATTAATGATAAAACTTACAATGCAGAATATACAAATATACGTTTACATTGTACATCGATACATGTAGTAAATTAATTTTTTTTTAAACTTTTCTTAAAAATTTGAATAATTTTGTAAGTGGAATAACCTAATTTAATTACTGTGGTATTATCATTTCAGTTGATGTACCTGAACTTACCTTGCTGATATCACGCATTGGTTCAACAGTTCCGGGTAATTGATAAGTTTATATACTTATAGTGGCATTAATATTGATAGCATAATGTCACTCACATTATTGCCTCCTGGATGGCATCTAGTGCGACACCAGGCCGCATCATACCAAAGACGAAATAAAATTGGTACCAACATTAGAACGCTCTTAGACGCTCACCATTTTCATCATACCCCCATGGCGATGGATAGAACAGAAATGAGGTCACAGAGTGATTGATATAAGTCAGAGGCAACTTACTTCAAAATCGATCCAAATAAATATTGCTATAGACAAATATATCTAACAAAGACTTAGAGATATAACAAGACTGATTGTGGCTTTTTTTGACGGTTCACTTGTTCAATAACAACTTATCAGCCCGTGAAACAATATTGTTGTTGTAGACAAGTATCGTTGACATAGAATTTATTATTTTATTTTGTTCCGTATTCACTTTACTGGTATGCACTAGTAGTGGGGAGTGGTGGCCTAGAGGTAGGGCGAGCGCTTCGGGATAGAGAGGTACCGAATTCAACCCCGTCTGGACCACTGGTTAATTTGCTCACCCACAAGTACCACTCCATCAAGGTGTAAATTGGTACCTTTGAGGGCAGTGTCTATTCCTGCGCGCCGCAGATCGATGTTGGCTGCCACACCCACAGGAGAGAAATAATCTCCCCAGGGAGACACGAACGTAAGTTTCCATAGGTAGCATAATAACCAGGGGAAGTTAAAATGTCAAAGGGTGCTTGAGCGGCTTAACAGCTAAAACGAGCCCTAGAAAATTGGTAACTTTTTTTCTTAGTATGTGAAGTGTTTATTATCATTTCAGTGCATCTGCCTGCCCAAGCATGGCTGATACCATCTATTGGTTCAACAGTTCCGGGTAATTATTAATTTTTATGTACATATATTACACCTCATTTGCATATTCCCTTCTTTTCTAAACGTGTGAACGATTTGCTAAACTACCATTGTAACAGTATGAGAAAAATATCTCCTGGCTTCATGAGAGCCAACCGGCTGCTTACATAAGTTTCTCCCCTAATAGTAATTATATTTTACAAACCCGACTATATGGTAGCAGAGCTAGATTAAATATTTTATTAATACTCCGGTTCGGTATAATATAACAAATAAAACATGGCTTTTCGGTCAATATGAAAGCTTACGGTCTGAGCTGGAATGGTATATGACCCGTTTGAGGCCCACATGGAAGATTGGGTAACCAAATGTGTAGCCTCGTTAAAAAAAGTCTTTACTAACTGACTTACTTACTTACTTACTTACTTACCCTCAGCTTCCATATTGACATTAGCGACATGTATTATTTATCAAATATATAGAGTGTCTTACATGAATGTATCTTTTTATTGAATTCAATAAATTCTATATGGAAAGACACGAATGTAAGATTCATTTTATCACAAAACAAAATAAGCACTGTAAATGTGCTAAAAGTAGACAGACTCCCCCTTTAGAAGAGAATAAAATCAGTGAGTAATGCTGATTATTATTACAGAGCAAATGCTAATCATCATTGCTGTCCACAAAGTTGGGAGCAAAAAATCTATCAAAATTGAATGATTTTACATTATTGGTTATCAGCAATACTATAAAAAGTAGGTATAGGTTATAGATCATATATTAGATTTATAAACAAATTAGTACAAGGGAGCGCTAGCGACCGCAGTACTAATTTGTTTATAATTCAAATATGTGATCTATAACCGGCTTATAGTTTACCCGCCCACTTTTAGTGACCCTTTATATGCAAACACTAGCATGTCCATCTATGGGATAATGAGAGTGAAATTGTACAAAATTGCTTTTATGATTGCTGATAGAATAACAGTAAAATTATGAGGGTAGGCGGGTCTACTTTTCCATATTTGGAATCAGCAAAAATGTCCTAATAAACAGATTTACTAAATAGTTATTATGCCCATTGTAAAAAAAATGAATAAGTGTTCCCAAAATTTGAAAATCCCTGGCTTTTGATTGGACAAAGAAGTAGGGTGAACTATAAAAACAGTTTGTAACATACATTGTGCAACCAACAAACAAATCTGAATGATTATTATACAATTTTCGAAAAGCAGTTAGAACTTTCTATTTGTTTTCCTGAACACAGTTGATGCCTCTTAGAATCAATCGAATACAACATAATGCTGTAGTTTATATATCAAAAATATAACCCTATGAAAATGAATGGTTAAACTTGAACATTTGTCAATTCATTATGATGCTATTGGAGTACATTTTAATATCTATAACATACACTTAAATATGTCTTACTAAACATCAACACAGCAGTTTCAGATATATTATAAAAATCGCATAAAACAATCTTGTTTGTAAATAAACATTTATAAATATTTTCATGATATAAATGACAATCGACTATTGTGTTTAATAACCAAATGGATACAAATGATATACACATATATACCTTTGTGTATCAAGCTTTAATCTATGAATGTGGAAAACGATTGGTTTTGTAATCTTAGCTTTAATGTGATGTATAAACAGTTTCATTTTTACTTGACAGTTAATCTGTTGGGTGTGTTAGGCCAAGGTTATTATGTTTCTTAGAGTCATATTTTCTAAAATTTAAAATGTGTAATGCTCATGAATTGTGTCGGAGTAGATTGTAATAACCATTGTCTCTCTGGAGATCATTTTACTTTTTGTCGGAGTATAAGACAGATACATTACAAGTTTTTGATCAAAACAGCCTCTTACAAGGGTTATAGTATAGTTTTATAAGGACGAACAACAAATTATCCTCGGCTTCGCCTCGGACAATTACTTGTTGTCCTTACATAACTATCCTATAACGCTTGTAAGAGGACACTTTTGATAAAACAACTAGTACTGTATCTATTACATAAAAGGTTGGCTGACAATGTTTGATAACTCACTTAACAGTGAGATGACGTGCAAATTGCCAATTATTTTTTGAACGAATTACTAGATTTTACTTGATTAAATATTATTGTTTTGGTGTTTTGAATACGATTTGTGATTTGGAAGAAAACATTAGGATGTATTTCGTGTTGCGCCAAAATATTTCTACCGCAGAAGAAAGCGCATGCTGGAAGGAAATCACGTATTCAAGTTTTTTTTATTAAAGACCAGGTAACTAAACATTTACAGTCATGGCCATTATTATTTGAACATACATGCGTTGGTATTATTTGTTTGTTTTTATTTCAGTAATGCCGCGACCAAGCTTTGGTTCTACGATACCAGGTAAATTATAATACAGTTTAAGGTCTGATGTTGGATTTCCAACGCGAATAAAGAGTGCAAGTCTCCATATTTTGACAGAATTGTGTAGTTTAATATTTCAGGTTTCCAAAACGTTATAACTATTCAAAATGTTCCAACTAAGTCATTAGCTATATCATGATTACACTGAACAGGTCAACGATTGAAATGACATTATCGACGTCACCGAAAAAGCAATGATTATTATGACGTCATATAATTACAACATGTCCACTGTATAAGCGCCACATTTGTATTTTAATATTAACAGATGCATTGTGATTTTAAAATTGTTTCTATACTGTTTTGTTTTCATTTTAGTGTATCCAGCGCCAGCTGTTTCAGACAGTCAAGGTTTTCCAGGTATGTAGTAAAACACAATATCACATGACTTTCCTTGTATACAGGTTAGTATAGCGAGTACGTATAATCTTATACGTCACGTTTGCAGTATTAAACTATACTACACGGGTGTGTTTTTCCAATAAAACTTTGCGTATTTTGCATTTTTAGTGTCATATATCATATGATATATGAGAGGTTCGCTTAATAAAATTTCCAAAACTCGTTTAATATAGATTTATATCAATTGACAACTCGTGATAGATCCTCTATATATACAATAAATAAAATATGTCAATGAAAATAATAATGACCCGACATTCAGACCAACAAAAAGGTAGCATCAAAGTGATTGGGAAAGAAGCAACATTCAACCGAAATAATAGAGCAAACAGAATACACAGGTTACAAACATGTACAAGAGACATGGACAAACTGTAAAAAGAGCAAGAAATAAGAAACTGAATAGCTATATAGTAGCTATCAATTTGGCTATACAACAGTACACAATCTAGTAGTGCTTTAAAATAACTTTAATGTTTTAGTTGATTTCATATTCCACTAAATGATCTTTGTTTGGTTTCAGAAATACCACTAACTCGCCTTGGCCAAACAATACCTGGTAGGTTATCCATTAAATATTTATGATGAATATTGTAATGAATTTCAATGCATTTTATCATATCTCCGGGAAAACTTGCTATTTTTACAAACATATTGATTTGAAGATTTGTCATAAGTTTAATGAAAATCTTAATGAAGCAAGATGTGGAAAAAATTGTGTTCATGTTCTGAGTTTATCCAAATATACGTGTTGTCCTAAATACGGACAAAATCGACAGATTCCATTTTCCGTATCCTACATGTCTGGTTTTCCGAATCCGTATGTTGCATGTATGTCTGATATGTTATATACCGAAAAAATGTTAACGTCAATGACGTCATGATGTAAACATGTACCTTTTGTGAATGCAAGTTGCGTTACCTGACGAAAATATGCCAATGTTCGTGACGTCAATGTATACACACTCGAAAGAAGCATTTTAGCGCACACGTATCGTTTAAGCGCTTTTGTCCCTTTTGTGTTTATATAATAATAAGGAATATCACTGCAGGTTTGTTGATACGTCGGACCGTTTTACAAGCAACTCTATTTCATACGACCGGAAGTTCGAAGGATATGGAGAAAATACTTAAAGGGATTAAATTCCATTTGGTAAATTGCAAATTGTATCAAAATGTTTTTTTGGCTAGACCATTTACTTTCAGTACTACACTTTTTCAGTGCATCATTTCATCCCTTGTAGTCTATTCTGTAAGCATAAATTCAGACAATTTATGACAAGGCATATTGACATTACTAACCAGAATGTTCATGTATCGTTTCAGAAGGCTAGTAAAGGGAGACGACCACGATAGATTTACAACAATTTGCGCTCCAAAACTATGACGAAACTGTATAGGACAACACATAAATTATTTTTGTAGTGAGCTGATTTTGAACTCGATAGATTCTGTTTTAAAACATTATTTGATAATGAAATCTACGTAGATATTCTTCAGTGTATACTTAAACAATATTTTACTAAGCTTAGACTTTCTTTATTGCGACTTCATGTACCAACTAGTGGTTATGGTATGATTGCTAAGACATCGCTTAAAAACTTTTACACATGTATTGCTAAGTCAGTTCTTTATATTGTTCCACATAAACTGCTAAGTCATTACTTCAATATTGCTCTTCATATATTACTAAGTCATTTCTTAAAAACTGTTCCATATATATTGCTTAGTTATTATTTAATACTGTTCACAGAAGTTGATACATGTATATTGCTATGCCATTTCCTTAATATAATTTTATGTATGTTTCTACATAGTATATATGCAATTTTGTTATAACATTGTACTATGCATATCCAATAAGTATGTTGTTACAAATGTAACCTTGACCAAATAAAGAATTGTATTGTATTGTTTTGGTAGTGAGAGAATAGAAAGACACTAAGGATGCTGTATATGTTGTAATACTCGATACTTATTAGTATATATATATATAATAGTTTTAATTTATTTGTATTTGTCACTTCTTAAGACCTTACTGAACTACTAAGAAAATATATGTTACTAGGTCCCCCATGCTTACTTTTTCAACAAGACTGCATTCAGTATTTGCCAGATCCCTTGTCTGATTTTCTCATATCTATTTTTGCATTCAGTAAATGCTTATTTCCCGGTAGTAGCCTTGTATATAACAAATAGTTAAGTCATTCAGGGGTAATAGATTTGATGAAATGTTAACTAGTGTTACATGGCTTTGATAATGTAATGTGTTTATGATGATAAACACTAATATTTGAAAGAAATGCCTAGATAGACTTAACTAAAAATACGTAAACTCTGTTTATTAATCAAGCATTAGAGCTAAAAGCAACACTTATATCTAACGTAACTCTATAAGTTGAACCCTATCAATGAACATGATTAGTTTTGGTTTCTGCATTTTTGTTTGTCTCCAAGTTTGTAAATATATTTGTATTAAAATTGTGTATGCCTTTGCGCACGTCTTTGAGAATAAATTCTGCATGTATTACTGAATATTTTTGTTTAATGTCCCAATAAGTCTTAAACTGCTATTTTAATAAGGTATAACTTAGTAACGCCTCTGCAGAATGATGCAAATTGAGCACTTTAGTTGTTTCTCAAATGTGGAAAACACCATAAGATGGAATAAAAGGTAATAAAACGTCCAGGTAAGTTACCAATTTTCTAGGGCTCTGTTCAGCCGTTAGGCCGCTCAAGCACCCTATGACATTTTAACTTCCCCTGGTCATTGGGCTACCTATGGAAACCTACACTCGTGTCTCACTTGGGAGATTAGTTCTCTCCTGTGGTTCTGCGGCGCCCAGGAATAGACGCTGCCCTCAAAGGTACCATTTTACACCATGGTGGAGTGAAGCAGAGACATTAACCAGTGGTCAAGAGGGGAGTTGTACCCGGGACCTCTAGATCCTGAAGCGCACACCCTACCTCTAGGCTACCGCTCCATACATTTGAAAACAATAAATGCACGATTTAAAGCCTAAGGGGAGCAACTCTTGCTAAACGAGTATTTTGTTCACCATACAATTTGCTATATACGAGTTTTGGTTTTGGTCTTCTATTTCGACAGATATAGTTAACATTCTATCGTTGAGTATTGGTCATTTGTTAAGAAATATCCTAATGGTTCCACCATTCATGGTATGTAATGGATGATCGGAATAAAGTTGTGGGAGCAATAATGCGTATTTTTAAGTCCCATTAAGTCTTAAACTGCTATTTTAATAAGGGATAACTCGGTAACATCTCTGCAGAATGATGCAAATAGAGCACTTTAGTTGATTTCCATACTAGGAAAACACCATAAGATGGAAGAAAACGTAATAAAACGTCCAGGTGGTTTGTTGATAAAATGACAATTTGTAAACAATAAATGCATGATTTAAAGTCTAAGGGGAGCAACTCTTACAAAATGAGTATTTTGTTCGCCATACAATTTGCTAAATACAATGTTTGGCCAACTATTTTGACATAATATAGTTAACAGATATTTAACGGGTATTGGAGATCTCCAGAAACGGACGGACAGGTAAAACGTGTTAATCGTCTAGGAATGGAACAGAACAATTCATAAGAAAAGGCGCCAACAACACCAAACACCAAGCTATCAGATGAACAAGAAAATGAGAAAAGACTTCAACCAAGACAGACTAGGCGGGAAGTATTGGAGAATCTTCTAACAAGAACAGAACAGAACATAATTATATTTAAGATATATAGAGCTATATCGGAAGATATTTCTTTTAAAAGTTCCAAAAACTGAAAAACAATTATGCTTTCATGTCCATTAGATCATTTTTCGCATCATTTTAAACAGAAATTCTTTCTGTGATTTATTGGACATGCGAACTGTCCATTTTCGTACGAAGAATCGTCTATTTTTCGGCGATTGAATCAAAGTACACGGAACCCATCCATAGTTATAATTTGCAATTTAGGTAGTCTAGTGTCATACTAAAAAGGATGCAAGTACTTATTTTGACATTGAATGACTGCTAGAATATAGCTCTATACACTTTAAGACAAGTAACAAGTACACAGTATATAACTCTGTAATACAAACAAAATACACATGGTAAATGGGTTAGTAGCGGAGAGAAACAGTTTTTAAGTAAGGTTAGTAAACATTTCGATGTTATATGCTTCTGCAGTATGTTTCTAGCACACACAGACACGCACACCAAAATCTTAGACTCAAAACATACACATGATTTCATTCAACGAATACATGCTCACGTGCACTCAAAACTTCTCTCGGCACAATTACATTTAATTATTTACATTAGTGTGTGTGAATGCGCCAAGTGTAGGCTGCAACATTTTGTGCTCTCACATTTTGGATTAAAATCAACAGAATTACTGCAGTGATTGCTGTGGATTTTGCTGTGAATGTTTATGGAAGGATTCTTTTTGTATATATGTAATTTTTGTTTGTAGATTTTGTGAAATTTTGAGTTTTGTGCAAATATTCTACAATTTTGTTCAATATTTACCAGTAAATCTAAATGTGTATTTGCCTGAGGCAAACATGGCCCAATACATACCAGGGATTATACAATACAATAGGTATATCCTGTATGAGATTGGGAAATTATCACCTATAAAACCTGATACCCATACATTGACAACATTAAAACAGTTAGGAATACTTAAGTTTAGGGGTACTATAGGGGGTCGGTGTAAACACACATGGGACTTGAATGATGGTGTAAATTTAAAAAACATTCAGACACTTCCCCAAAAAATACCTACTATAGTACCAACTTTATTTCCTTGAACCAATCCTGAAAATTCAAGAACCAACCCCGACACTATCGGAACTAATCCTGAAAACAACAAAAGTTCCCAACATCATGACTTGATCAAATGTGAATCACTCACTGTTTGCAAAGGCGAAACTTATATAAAGGTGTGTTGTGTAAATCCAAGGTCAGTCAAAAACAAGAGTCTTGCCCTTTCAGATTGCATAGTGTCTAATGATTATGATATTGTCGCTCTAACTGAAACATGGCTTGGGTGACGCTCCGATAAGTCTTGCATTGCTGAGCTTGTTCCCAGTGGCTACCAAATAAAACATGTCCCTCGCTGTGGACGTGGCGGTGGAATTGCAGTTGTATACAAAACTTCATTAAATATTCAACTTCTTACTTCTACTAATGATAAAGTTTTCACTACTTTTGAACATATGGAATGCACGGTATCCATTAAGAACTAACTATTCTATGCGTCTAGCTGTGGTGTATAGACCACCACCGACTTGTAAAATGGCCTAAAAACTAGTACTTTTCTGGAAAATGAGTGACTATCCTTTCTGGCCAAACTTGTAACAACAGAAAGTAACATCATAGTTGTTGGGGATTTGAACATCCACCTAGACAAAATATTGAATTTAGACACTGTGAAGTTCACAAGTATTCTTGAATCTTGCGGCATGCGACAGTACGTCACTGGGGCAACCCACGTGGCTGGTCACACATTAGATGTGGTAATCACAAGAGACACTGACACTTCTGTCTCACATGTAGAAATATCTGATCCCGGTCTACCCGACAATAGTGGAAATACCTCTTGTGTGCATTTTGCAGTAGTATTTAAAGCTTGCGCTGCTAAACCTGCTCCTATAAGAAAAACAGGAAATCTAAGAAAGTTAAAATCTATTGATATCAATGAATTCAAAAAAGACATTGAATCCTCAGATATTTTGAGCAGTGGGCTACACATATCAGACGTTGATGAACTAGTTGAGGTATATACCCATGAACTTGCATCACTTATTGACAAGCATGCACCCCTTAAATAAAAAACAATAGTTTTAAGACCCTCCTGTCTATGGTACACTGAAGATCTACATGACGCCTAACATCTGAGACGAAAATTGGAGCGAAAATGGCGAAAATCTAAATTGACAATAGACCATGAAATATATTGGAATCAATGTTCGGTAGTCAACAAAATGTTGAAACGATCCAAAGTATCCTATTACACAGATAAGGTAGAGTCCTGTGGTCGTGATCAGAAAGGGTTATTCAAGATAACTAAACATCTGATGGGTGAAGAAAAAGAAGTTGTGTTGCCAACTGGTAAACCTGCTAAATTGCTTGCACAGGATTTCAGTAATTTCTTCATTAACAAAATTGAAGCAATTCGTACTGAAATAGCCTCCACTATTCAGTCATACCAACAAAACGACAGTGTTGAAGTCGAAACTCCGTTCGGAAAAGAGCCATTGTCAGAATTTTCTCCAACATCTGAGGATGAAATCCGAAAACTAATAAATAAATCACCTAGTAAATCATGTGAACTTGATCCAATACCAACATGGCTGTTACAGGATTGCTTGAATGAACTACTGCCATTATTAACAAGAATATTCAATGCATCACTCAAAAGTGCTTATGTACCCGAGGCTTTTAAAAGTTCCAGAATAAGACCACTGATAAAGAAGCCAGGCCTTGATCAAAATGTACTGAAAAATTATAGACTTGTGTCAAACCTACCTTTCATTTCCAAAGTTCTCAAGAAGGTAGTCGATGCTCGAATGGAAGAGCATTTAACACTGCACGATCTCCACGAAGAACGTCAGTCAGCATACAGAAAATCCACTCAACTGAACCGACTCTTCTTCGTGTGCAAAATGACATCCTTTGCTCTCTAGATCATAAAGCTACGGTTCTGGTAATGCTGGATTTATCGGCAGCTTTTGACACCATAGATCACAATACCCTATTACGCCGACTTGACAGTCATTTCGGTATAATAGGCAAGCCACTAAAGTGGATGAAATCCTATTTGTGTGACCGCTACCAGACTGTCTGTATAGATGGAGAACTTTCAAAACCTGTACTAATGAACTACAGTGTACCACAGGGTTCTGTGCTTGGTCTGAAGAACTACATTATGAACTACATTATGAACACAAAACCAGTAGGTGCAATCTGTAGAAAACATCAATTGCAACATCATTTCTATGCCGATGACTCCCAATTGTATGTGGCATTCAACCAAAAGATTGTGTCTCGCGAGATGAAACACTGCAACGAATTGAAGCTTGTCTGAAGGATATCTTGCACTGGATGAAAGAAAATTTGCTGAAACTTAACGCCGAAAAAACAGAGGTAATCTTGTTTATACCGAAAAGGAATGCCAGGTCAGTCGACAATCTCAATGTAAAAGTTGGTGATGCTGTGGTCAGACCAACGTCGATGGCGAGAAACCTCGGGGCAGACAGTACTTAACTGTTGATGCAACAAAATCCCTAATCAATTGTTTAGTTACATCGAGACTGGATTACTGCAATTCATTACTATGTGACACCCCGAAAATCATTCTGAATAAACTACAAATTATTCAAAATACAGCTGCCCGCCTCATCACATGGATACCGCGTTACAATCACATCACTCCTGTTCTGAAACATCTTCACTGGCTACCTGTACAGTACAGGGTAGAGTACAAGGTCTTGACTCACGTTTTCAAAGTACTACATGGAAAATCGCCTGGCTACATCAGAAGTATGTTGGAAGTATATACTCCACAAAGACAGCTAAGGTCTCAAAATGATTCTGTTCTTCTAGTTGTGCCAAGGACGAAGACTGTGACTTACGGTGACCGATGTTTCACAGCTGCTGCACCGAAACTCTGGAATGCACTGCCAACAGCGCTCAGAGACAGTAAAACACTACCGTCCTTCAAGAAAGCGCTGAAAACGCACTATTTTAATAGAGCTTATTCATGCCGACTGTGTGTGTGTTCCCATTAACTTGGCGCCCTATCATTGGACCAAACGACACACATGTTCCCAGGACTATAAGCCCTATCCACCTATTGGTAGATCCCTACTATTAAGTTTAGTAGGGCCCCGTCTACTGGGCTAAGTAGAGCCCCGCCTACCGGGTTAAGTAGAGCTCCGTCAACTGTCTTCAATAGATCCCTACTACTAGGTTTAGTAGGGTCCCGTCTACTGGGTTAAGTAGAGGCCCTTCTACTGGGTTAAGTAGAACCCCCGCCTACTTGGTTTAGTAGGTCCTACTTTTATATTTTATGTACATTATATACTGTTTTAACCATGTATTAGTCATGATTGTACAGCACTTTTGAATGTGTGTATACATAAAAAGGGCTATATAAATATGGTATAATAAAATAATAATAATTATTTACAATTATATTAGCAGTGTTTCTAATTATAAAAGCTTCCTTTAAGTAATATGCAAGGTTACATATGTCGTTCTTGGATAACATGGATAACCTGCTAACTGGACAATATTACAACAGCTGACAATGATCATGGTGACGTGGGGAGGAATAGTCAGTGACATATTCTACACAGGAGAGTAATATATGCCTAAGTCAAGTAAGTCAATAACGAAGTGGTCAAGTTACGAACTACTCTTCTAATCTGGCGACCCGCGTTCAAATCCTGGCGGAGGTACATATATATGCCTGCCAAATTTCAGTAGCAATAAAGCTTATGCTCGGCATATGGATTGAAGCAGAGTGCAAACGAGACAATGTCCAAATAGACATACTGATAACAGTTACTGTCTATAAACGAAATAGGAAAGTTCTGGAGACATTATATTTAATTCCCACTGTTTGGAAACCAAGTGGTAGAACGATTATAGAAACTCGTATAGTGAAGACAGCACTTAACTTAGACAGTCAAGAATAGGTAACATTAAATTACACACCACAATTGCACGGACAATGCCTAACACTTAAAGAAACAGCTGTTCAAAAGTCAAAAGTCAAAAGTCTCAAGTACCAGGCTGACAATTTTTGTCAAAAGTTATAAATATAATGTGACGGATACGCCTAGTGGACATTGGAACCTAAGCTGTGTTGAACACTAACAAAATCATTTACTGTATCCAATCAACATCAGATAGAAGAAAGCGATATTATTTTCTAGAAGAGGTTCAGCCGATTATACAACACGAATCTAACCAGCACAACCTCGAATTTCGCCACCAATAGCCGCACATATTTGTATTTAACATTACAGATATGTATATCAAGAGCTTTTCACCAAATACTGCTACCCGAAGAAAACTGTATCATTGATAAAAAAAAGAAACGAGAAAAAAAATCGAAAATAATTTTGTTTTGTAAAGTTCATAATTTTCTGAAAAAGAATGTGCATTTCCGTAAAGGGAGGTTACAATGATTGACTTAAACACAATACTAGTTCAAGGTATAAGTTGAGTCGAAGTTGGTAGTTTGATAAATAGTTTGATCTATTTATTATTTGCTATCAATTCATTATCGAGATTTATCAGTTAAATTACTGATACGTACGAGGGTTGTTCATTTAATTCCTATACCTTGATAGTGTATTAGCTTAATGACGGATGTTTTTCTTATTTTTTAAATTTTATTTTCCGAACACTGATACTGCCACCTGTTGTCTCATTTGGTAGCATGTTCGTTATTTTAATAGTGAATTATATACGAGATATAAATGTGGGGATATAGCCATCCCGGTTGGTTTCCAGGATGTCTATTTGTTGCCCCTTTCATCCTTCGGAAACTCCACATTTTAGTTGTGATTGTGTCGTATGTACATTTTATTAATTAGTTTTAATGCATCTTTTATTGGTATTTTTATGCTAACTGTACATATTAAACCAGTGATTCATGTTGAGTCACTCAACATGGGTGACCACGTTACAACATATACTGCATTTGTTTTATATTATCCCTGGACGATAAGAAGTACATACACGGTGTATACCCGTATCGGCACACTCTCTGTACACAACGCTGTATCGGCACCCTCTCTGTGCTGGCACCGAACTTTCTCTGTGCAAAACAATGCTTTCTGGGGACAAAAGTCGACACGAGAGGTAAGAAAATCATTGTTTTTGCCAAAATACAGATTTTTGCTTAAAAAACGATAGCCCATGGAACAACCCAATGCTTAAACACTGTCCTCATGTTGTTTCATTTGTTGTATCAGTTGCCACAAGTTCAGACTAAGATGGAATGTTGACCGAGTGTATTGTTAGAATGAACACGGAGTTCTGTTTTGGACAGTTAAATGCGATTTTTCACCAATATAAAAATATCTCGCACCACAGATGGAAAGTCATTGAACTAATCTGGCCTATAAATGCTTTTTATATGGTTATTTTCATCACATTACGTTAAAAACAGCCTACTTTCGGTTTAGTTGTGGCACCGGTACCCTCTCTGTGCGTTGCAGCTTACTGGCACCGGCACCCTCTCTGTGCTCACAATAATCAAAACGCTAACTAGCGCTGAAAGAACAATCTGGTTCCCGTGGTCAAACAACTATATTTCTATTACAAAGACCCTGACACACACACTGAGCGTGATACTGCATTAATGGAAGAATCGAACATTATTAGTAGTTAAAGCCCTACATCATCGCAGTACTCAATTCAAACAAACACAAATAATGTGTTTATATGTTGTGCTAAATACAATAACCAATTTATGCACGTTAACAAAATATGTGTCCATTTCGAAGACGGGATAAAATAATTTTGAAAACTATTTTAAGTGTAGCATCTTCATACATGTATTTATAACTAAATTGACATTCTCCACCTATTTGTTTGTAATCAAATATATCAATTTTTGTTCGTTGCTATTTCTGCACTCAACGTATTTGTTTTATACTATATAGGATTTTTCATTTCTTTTTTAGCTCTCTGAAGCGTAAACGGAAACCAAACCCATCAAGCAAAACAACGCAGATCAGCAGAAATCCAGAACCATGTTCGGTCACCTGATCATTCTTAGGCACCAAAACACAGTCCACATACGCAAAATGAAAGCATCGGTGATCCTTCCATATGTGCAACTGTTCGACCATGGACGCCAACATTTAGTCCCCAATGCCACAGGACTGTTTCAAACGACAACAAACATGAGAACTTAAGTGTTAATGAGGTCGTCTGTGGTGAAATGACAGTGAAAACTGTACAAAAATGTACATTTTGTGATAAATTATTTGGCAGAAAAAGTTCTTTGAAAAGACATGCGCCAATGGGAGTGTCATATGTGTGTTGTGGAAAAGTATACTTTATCAATGAACAGCTTTATACACATCTAAAATGTCTGTGAAACATGTCAGAAACGGTATAGCTCAAAACTCGGACTGACACGACATGTAAATAATACACATAAGTCTACATTTATCTTCTTCTGAGATGCACGTGGAAAGGGATTTAACTACAGAGTGACTTAAATGATCTTGAAATATTTTAACATTATTTGAACATTGTTTGTTTATGTACCTAATTAGCATGTATATTCATGATTGTCAACCGAATCATTTATTCATATATTTATTCATATATTTATCACATTTATAATGTGTTCTACATTTTCAACCAATGCTACTAAAGGTCTATTTGTGGAGGTTACATAATAAACACCATACTTTATAGGTTGCCCCTTTATATGTGTCAGGAGTTAGTGGGTAAATCTATTTGCCAATCAAAGTAGGATGCTATATTATAAAGCTGTTGGAATATGTCAGATTATGTGTAATGATTGCACCGGACAGTACAAGCGTAACAAGTCATTTGTATTCATTAAAACTTCTTACTTACTTAGAATATAGTATCCTGCAATTTGATTAGCCAATAGAAAATGACACAAAGACATGGCGTTTTGTATGTTTAGAACTAAAAAATATTTGATAAGAATGTACGTAAAAGACACTTCATACGAAATATGTAATAAAATTCAAAACAAAAGATAGATCTAAATTTGATATATTGTATTTCAACAGCTTTACATGCGTTGAAATTAACACTTGTTAAAACACCATTTGTTTACATGTTCTAGATTAAGTTAACGTTGCTGTTGTTCCGCTATAGCATAAAAAGATTGTTTAAACTGTATCGTATTTTGTCTTATTTTATCGGGTGAAAATTAAGATACTCGTTGAGTATTAATTTTTTTATTGAAGTTATGTCTATGTATTCAACAATAGACACACACCCTCTCAGTATCCTCCATCTACCATGGGAACAATATTCATACACATACAGCAATCCAATGACAACAGTGATAAAAAATAGTACATCATAATTATGCATTAATCAAATTAAGACTTATTGTGATACTTTACAATACACATTGAATATACAACACATTTTGATAACCAGAAGTTGACTCGTTTATATGATATGGTACTGATTTACAATTTCAAGTCCTTCAAATTCAGTCCGAGTCTTGTCATATTCGGTTCAGGTGACTTCTCCCAACTCATAAACCGCAGTCCTTTACCGTGAAAGAGTCGGTATAATGTCTTCACAAACTTCATTATATCCATTTTATCAATCATCTGCAAAGTATTATGCAGCGAGTTCCACTTTAAAAATCCAACAGAAGCAAAAATGATATGTTGTTTATATTAAATCTGTCCGCGGCAATGAGTCGAAGGAACTGACTGAATCAACATGTTTTTCAATTGCTTCTAAATGTGACAGTATGGTTGGCAGTTGTTCGCTCATTTCTTTTCGAAGAGCGTCCATTGATTCTTCATAAAAAAGAGTTGTGTTTTATTTCGTTGGCACATTTCGTTTATGCATTTTGAAGGTGTAGATTTAAGCTTTGCAGTTCCAGGATAAGCTGTATTTACATCAGTCAGTGTAGTTCACATAGGATCAGTTGCATATAAAGGTAGAACATCGTTACAGATGCTGCCATTTATTTGAGGACGTTGGCGTCCATGATCGATTAGTTGCACCTATGTAATGATCACCATTACCGAGTATGTGGACTGTGTTTTTGGTGTTCAAGAATGATCAGGTGACCGAACATGGTTCTGGTTTTCTGCTGATCTGTGTCGTTTTGCTTGATGGAGCCATAAGTTCGATTTCCGTTTACCCTTCAGAGAGCTGAAAAAGAAATGAAACATCCTACACAGTTAAACGAATACATTAAGTGCAGTAATAATAACGAATAAAATTGATATAATATTATTTGATTTTTTTGCATACAAAACGTAGGTGGGGAATGTCATATTTGTATATGGGTGTAAATTAAGGCAATACTATTGTTCACATACGTCTGCTTCTACTAAAACGCCCATGACTTAGTTATAAATATGAAGATGCTATTATTTTATCCCGTCATGGAAATGGACACATATTTTGTTAATGTGCATATTTTGCTTATTGTATTTAGCACAACAACTTACTTTATACATGATTTGTGTTTGTTTATATTGAAGACTGCAACTATCTAGGGCTTTAACTACTAATAATGTTCGATTCTTCCATAAATGCATTATCACGCTCAGGGTGTGTGTCACAGCCTTTGTAATTGGAAATATAGTTGTCTGACCACGGGAACACATGATGTTCTTTCAGCACTAATTAGCGCTTTGATTATTGTGAGCACAGAGAGGGTGCCGGTGCCATTAAGCTGCAACGCACAGAGAGGGTGCCGGTGCCAGAACAGAGAGGGTGCCGGTGCCACAACTAAACCGAAAGTAGGCTGTTTTTAACGTAATGTGATGAAAATAATCACATAAAAAGTTTTTAAAGGCCATATTGGTTCAATGACTTTCCATCTTAGGTGCGAGATATTTCGTATATTGATGAAAAATCGCATTTAACTGTCCAAAACAGAACTCCATGTTCATTCTAACAAGTACACTCGGTCAACATTCCATCTTAGTCTGAACTGATATAACAAATTGAACAACATGAGGACAGTGTTAAAGCATTGGGTTGTTCCGTGGGCTATCGTTGTTTAAGCAAACAATTGTATTTTTGGCAAAAACAATGATTTTCTTACCTCTCGCGTCGACTTTTGTCCCCAGAAAGCATTGGTTTGCACAGAGAAAGTCCGGTGCCAGCACAGAGAGGGAGCCGATACAGCGTTGTGTACAGAGAGGGTGCCGATACGGGTATACACCGTTACATATAGGCTCATTGGGACGGACGTATTCATGATGTATTTTATACTTTTTATTTTTCGTTACAAATAGACACATTTCATGTTTACATACCGGGGCATTCATGTGCAAATTGATATACAAGGAGTTATTGGTCAGTGACTAGTTTGCATGGTTTATTCAGCAAATAGATTTCTGGTGGAACATTGGTAGCGATTAACATACTGAAATGTGTCTATGGCACTTAAATAAACAATATACTTTATTCTATATTTGTATTTCTATGAAACCTGGTACACTCACCGGGGCCGAAGGGATGCCGGATAATTCATACTGCATTCAGTTGTACATACAGTATACGCACGAAAATCTTTAGATACGATAAAACGAATGCTATTGGAATTGGTTTTGAGACCATGAAATTAAAAACTATTCACCAAATATGCGATATACGGAACATCACTTTATATTCGCGTGAGATTTATTTCGCGATGTTTTAGTCTTGATCTTATTTCGCGTATTGAAGAGATAAATGGTCCCAAATAAATTCACTACGATAGAACATTTGAGCTCTGTTGTGCTATTTCCAACCTCTTCAAGAAATATTGTGTTTTGGGCTTACCATATTGAATTCAGAGCAGATTCTTTGTTGAGAAAAATTGTGTAAAAAGGAGGGGGCATGGACACTGCTATAACAGAGTACATCTTGAAGACAACAGGTATACAAATTACAAAACCTGTCAAAATCTAAACAAAAGGGTGAATTTTGAGAATCGGTTGATTACAATGTCATTAAAATACATATTTCAGAATTTTTAGCTGTGATAGGTTCATTGTGCCATGCAATTTAAGAAAAATAGTGTCAAAATATGTTGCTAAATGATAGTTTTTTTTGGGAAATAGTTTAAAACATAAATGAAAAGTTAGAATATTGAGAATTGATGCATTTTATCGTTTTGTTCACCCAAAAATCAAATGCAACCTTTATTTGTCATGATCCATCAAATTAAATGTTATTTTTATTTTCTTTTTCTAACAAGGCACTTATAATGGGATCTCTACTAAATATATGACGTCCCTATATTTGATTATTTTTGTGATGTTACTGTCGTCATATTGAACGTCAGTTCTATTTTCATGCCTCTAGTTTTCATGATGACATAGTATGTCACCAAGTTGGATCATTTTTAAACGGTATACCTTTTTGGAATCCTTAAACATTACGCTACACAATCCTACAAAAATGTGAAGATGTGGAATTTTGACATCGAACTCCCGCAGCACAGCTTATTTAATAATTTAACAGCTACATCACCAAGTAATAAATACGATTAAATATTTATTATTTCTAATGACTCGATATACAAGTATATCTCATATTTCAAAAAGTAATGTATTTAATGCTTTCGCATACTAGTGTTGTGTTTGTATGCAGTATTTTCACGGGTATAAGTCGTTTTTTGCATGTGCACTATGTCTTTGTTACCAGCATAACATAACATATCTTTTATTAAACTATACAAAGTATAAACATGTAAATAATTCTACTTAGACGTTAAATCGCACCCAAAGACCCGTAATTGTTTTTATAAAGGTCTATTTGATTTAAAGTGGACATAATTTGGTATCAATGTATCAAAAACAAGAATGGGCCATCGAATTCTGTTAAAACTTTCCTCGTACAGCCATACAGCGTCCTATCTAAGTCGAGCATATAGTTAAAACGTTATGCCGAGAAATGTAGATACTGTGATGAACCCGATTATCATGGTGCATTCAACACTAACCAACAAATAATACTGTTTTTGTGACTTTGTAAAAGTTTAAGTAAAATATAAAACATGAACATTTACACCACTGTCTTAGAATAAGAAGGTAATACTTTTGACCTTATAAACTTGATACATATTTGAAATTTGCATCATCAGGCGCTTCTTATGAGCCTATTGTCATAAAAATCGGACATGTTATGTTGACAAAACTTAAGTTATAAAGGTTGAGAGTAATTCTTTAATCAGTTATGTTCTTGTTTTCGAAAAATGAGCTGTGCTTTGGGATTAACAACCAGATGTCAAAATTTGTGTAGAGTAATGTTTAAGGATTAAAAAAGGGTATACCTTTATAAAATGGTCCAACTTAGTAACATGCTATGACATGATGAAAACTAGTGGCATGAAAATAAACTGACGTTTAAAATGACGTCATTGACGTCATTGACGTCACAAGAAATGAGCAAATATGGGGCTGACCTATAATTACTACATGTCCCATTATGAGCGCCTTATTAGAAAAAGGAAATGAAATACACGTATTTGTTGGATCATGACACATAAAGGCTTTATTGTAATTTAAGTGGGTACTTGATTTTTCGGATAAACACAACAAAATAATTAACCAATTCTCAAAGTTCTCACTTTTCATTTATGATTTACATTATTTTACCTCAAAAGACAATCATTTAGCAAAATTTTCTGACACTACATAGTTAATTTCTTAAACAATAAGGCACTTTGTACCCACCGCAGTTAAAAATTCTGAAATATATTTAAATGACATTGTAATCAACAGATTCACAAAATACATGCTTTTGTTAAGATTTTGACAAGTTTGTACCTGAAAATACCGAAATTTGGGCAACAGTCTGGAAAAACATTTTTGATATTGTAAACTACAAGTAACAACACACCTATCACATTCTTTTTTATTCAATAAAACTGTTAATGGTGATACAGGGTACTAATTCTAAAAAAACATGATTAGCTTTTATATTTTATAAGGCTTTACCTCAAATTAATAGACTTTCGCAAACATGTACGGACCTAGATTTTTAGTATGTTACAAAACGCACGTAGTGTGCCATCATCAAACAAAATAATGTGGTTTTCCAAAAATACCTATATTTTGAGGTTGAAAATCGCACAGTAGAGCTCAAATATTGATATTGTACTTAAGCCAGCGAAATGTATGTATGCCGCTAGACGTCGAGAAAATGTGCCATTCGAAACCACTGATAAATGATCACATTTCATTATATTGTACACCCCTCAGTTATCTTTCATACCCGCATCGTTATCGTTTCACATGTATGTACCCTGATGTAACGTTGGTCTTTATAAAATAATTATAATTATAACCTGCGTTGTAGCTACACTTACATTTTTTGTTTAAATTTATTGTATAATCAAAAAGTTAATTTCAATTTGATGTGATCGTTACTATATATTAACTAGTTATGGTTGTAATGCTCCAGTATTAAATAAATAGACCTTGAGTGGCATAAGCTGGAACTGCGGAATATACGTGTATATACGTGTTCGGAGAATGGCAACTGTTTTCAGTGAACAAAGTTTGGAATTTTCTTGTGAAAATGGTGGAGACTAACTTAAGAAACGTTTTGGATGTACATAGATGAATAGGATTTATTCGAGGTAATGAATCGCAGCTATGGAATTAAACTCAAAATAATATTTAAAATGATTTGTAAATTAAAACTTAACTAAAAAGACAATTTCTTCGAGAATGAAAATGTGAAGACGTGTAATGTTTAGTTTAGAACTATAACTGCAGTTCTTGTATTTTGATATATTATTATAAAATTAATAGCAAACAATTACTAATTATGGTTTTCCAGATTCAGATAGGATAAAAAGGAGGATAAAAAGGAGGAGTAATGCACTGCAGATACATGATACATACAAAATCGGTTCCAGTTATTCATTAAATAAATAAATGAATAACAATGTCAATGTCCAAATCGTCTTATAGATAGACGACGCATTCTCATGAATCAGTGTATAGTCAAGTCCCTATTACGGAGGAAAAACACGCTGGTTAAACGAGAATGAGACGACGGGATTGACTAAACGAATCTACCTCCCAATTTTTTTGTAGTCTATAAATAAATTGAAACACAAGGTCAACAATTACTCACTCCTTGTTTCAAGATGGCGGTTAATTTGTTTTAGATTTATTTACGCTGCTCTTTACTGGAAATTATATATTTAATGTAGGCATTGATAAATAATTTTCTCGTTCCCCTTTTTCCTCCGGTCTTTTAAACAACAACGAAAATTAATTTTTACACAGAACGTTATAAAATCGTCAGATTTTTATGGAAGGCACATTCTAGGTATGAAATGAATTGTTTTGATGTTTTGTTCATCTTTTGATTTATTGAACATTACCGCTATGGCGATTTTATGTGATTTGAATGCTTTAATTTACGAAAGAGTTTGTTATTACTGTAAACATGAAGTGGGTGGAGAACGTGAATTTTTTCGTTGACTCTTTTTCCCCGAGTACGGTGTACGAGGCTACGATTTTCCTCGTGGAATTTGTTGCGCACATTTATTTCTATTCAATACAGTTGTTTATTCGTATGTTTTTCATTTGATTCAGACAATTTTCTATTTGCCATGAATTTGATATCAATGATTATCAATCTCAAAGTTCAGTACAAGTTCAGTAGTTTTAGAATTAAATGACTTAACAGTTTGACTGTCATTTAGCCATAAAAGAACCACATGATTGTACATTGACGAGGTCCCCTAATATCTATGGTCGATACAAGGGATTAGTCGGAGCATTTTGTTGTGGACCTGGCTGCTCTAATGGAAGATGCAGTAGAATAGATCAGCTTCTATAAGTTTCCAGTCGACAAAAAACGCTGTGATAGGTGGTTAAGTATGATCAGACGAGGTGTCGTCCTTAGTGACAAATATGTTCCATTTGTGCCAAAGAAACACTCTACAATCTGCTCAGAACATTTCGCAGGAGGCAAATACATTGAAGCAGAATAAAAAAATAGCATATACTAATGTATCGATCCGCATTTTTTTCTGTGGTCTACATGATTATATATATTGTACAAAATTTTTTCTATCAAATGAAGTGCAGGATTCAAGTTAATCTTAACCCATTATTTCTTTTAGATTAATCTTATGTAATATGATTAAAAAGACAATGCTTTCAAGCATAGCACAAGATATGAGTATTTACATTTGCATTCTTGTGGACGAACATATTAGAATTTTGTTTTTGAATATTTCCATAGTTATAATTCATCATTACCTTGATTAAGCCAAAGAATATGTTGAAAATTTCTTTAGACAAAATACTTGTTTGATAAAGTTATTAAATTGGAAAAATAACTTAGCTTCTTATGTGAAGTGATATTATATTATCTGTTCATTCCATTGTGCTTATTGTTTTATTCATCTGTCAGGTAGGAAACTTGATGACCCTGGCAGCCTAGCCTACATACTTTCAGAGGAACTCCGTCAAGAAAAGATCCACAGAGCGGTCTAAACAAGCAGGTGTGTTATACTTACAATGCATAACATAAGTAATTTTGTTTCCGCTAATCCAAACAAGTACAGTGGTTTGTTTGCCTTGGCTATAAACTATGTATTCATTGACAATTTGAAAGGTCAATAGCACGTTTATGTATTAGGTGTTAAAAGCAAAACAATCATTTTGTTTGCTCTTAAGGCTTTTTGTTTAAAATGCAAATAAAAAACAGTTATAGATGTATGCCGACTCCTGACTGTACTTTTTATGCATGTTTGCAAAAACAAAGAACATTTACCTCTATGCCTTATCACTACCTCATTATCTTTTTTGTGCTTTTGCAAAGACTGATGAAATTTGTTGTCAAATGTTGAGGGTAAAAACAACCCTTTGTTCTTCCTAAATAATTTCAGTAGTCAGCAACATGTACTACTTATAACAATTTTGACTTATTAGTGCATATCCTCAAGAGTCAGGATCCATATATTCATTCCAATGGTCAAAATACCATTTTAAGGGTCCAATGAAAACCCTGATATTCATACATAATTGTCTAACTTGTACTCAGTGGTTCCTACCTTAGCGACTACTGCTTTTGCAGTTGATAGTATACATATTGTCAATGTTCGGTATTCCCTCGGTCAATATGTTTTTTCTCCCACTGACAATTTTTAATAACGCCTTCTCAGAAATGTGATATTTATTTATTGATTCAAATGATCAGAGAACTAATCAAGAAATTGTTACTTCATTCGTAAGTGGACGTTTTGATAATTTATGTGTAGGGTATTTAAGCACACTGTAAAATAATGTTATTTTTACTTTCATGTTCAGTTACCCATGTACCCACAAGCTCAGAAAGACGATATTAATTTCAGAAGATATTTCTGGTCGGTATAAGCATCTGCACTATGCGAAAGGTGAACATCCGAAAGCTGTGTGGGTGGGAGACCACTGATCATTACCATACAAAGACTAAGATTTTCAATGACAGTGATGATAGTAGACAGGAAATTGAAGAGCTTAAGTTACAGAATGAGACACTTAGGTCAAAGTGCCTTAAGTTGACAAATGTGAAAGACAATGATGAGAAATTTTTATTTTTACACTTACTTGCACTTGTAATATGAATTAGCATTATTTGGAAATGTTAATGCATATTGTTTCACATATACTGTAATAAGTATAATAGTTAACATTGAATAATGGGTACATTGTATCAATCATGATTAAAAAAAAACCAATTGTATGTTTGTCTTCTTAGTCATCTGCAACCTCTTAGACCTAACAATTATGTTTGTCTGTGTACACCAACCTATACTAACCCAAACAGTTGGAATATTTCATAAAGATTTAGATTGTTTGGTTTGTAGTTAATTTATAAGCTGAAACACAGGACATAGCAGAAACAACAGTCAACCTTTCAATCAGTCCGATTCTTACCAAGTAACCCGAAACAAACACAAGATTTAAAACCTATGTGAATGTTTGGTCAACATATTGACCAAGAATGTGAACATGTAAATGTACGAAGGTTGATCAATATATTTGAGACCTTCTCATCTAGCAATTTCATATTGCAGGATTTTACAAGCTTTGCGTTAATTTTCATAGCATGTCGTTTCTCAGAAACGACGTTACGTCCGAGTTGCTCGACAGTGCGTGCTTCACCATGGTTACAATAAGTGACGTTATCAAGTAAAATGTGACGTTATCATAAAGTAAATTAGAAAAATCGCGAGATAATTGATTGATCTACATTAGCTTGTACTTTCATTACTCTATTTCCAATATTTCAAAATTGAGAAGGAAAGTCCTCCAATATATTGATCACCCCTCGTATGATCTTTTTTAGTGGTAAGTTTCACATGATTTATTTAAAAAGACTTCAGACCGACTACATTGGAAAAATAAGCAGGCGGGAAGCCCATTCTTGAGGAAAACTGCATGGTTTGATAGCCACAATAACATTTGTGAAGACAGTATTGTCTTGTATCCTTCGATAACATATTCTAAATGACGATTAATCATATAACAGCATAAGATCACTAGCTCAGTTTGCATTAAATAAAAAAATGCAATCAAAAGATACACTTACATGATAACAAATCTGATAAACTAAACAAAATAAATACATACATCTGAGCGACTGTGTTTTGAGAAGCTATCACATTTCATACATAGCTAAGTAGAACATGAGCAAGCACAAGTGAGAATAGCAGGTGGGCAAACACATAATGCACATTTCGAACTAATATAAGGCCATGACCAAATTTGAAATAAGCTGAGATCATAAAATTTTGTAGTAATATTACAACATTCTGCACATTTCAGGAATGTTAAACAGAAATAAACAATAGTTACGCACCTCACTGCCCTTTAAAGCAACATTTGCATTTTTTTAACATTACATCCATTGATTATATAAATATCACCATATTATGAATGGAGACTAGAAACAAAGTTATCACTTTCTTGTGCAAAAATCTGAAAGACTGAAAACATAATAAATGCATGTACAAGGTAAACACACCTAAATAGTACATGAGCAAAATAACTATTTCAAAGCACTCCGAAGGAGAGGGATTACAAAGACCCCTAAAAATACAAAAAGTTTAAGACTTTGCATTATCAAAGAATAATACTAAGTGAATGAATTTCTTCAAGTCAAATAGCATAGTGCGTTTATATGTTCTAGCACTAGCGTGGTCTATGACACTTGAGTTTACGAGGTAGTTTTGTATGGCAGACTCGTCGATCACAGACACTTTTGTCAAATCCTTAGTCAAGTTTTGGCTTCCGATCAAGTAAGGCATAGTTATATTTGATAGTTCATTTTTCTGTTCACTTGTCAAGCAACTCATATTTACTTTCTGAATACATTCATTCCTGTTATGACCTATTGTTGTGATACCTAAATTATAACATAGAAAAATCCCATTCGCCTTCTTTTGGTAAGTTGGTGTCAAAATTATTTTTTTCACAAAGTCTTTCAGTTTCACTGCTTTCAATTTGTCAACTGTCTTGTATGTTTTAAGTCGGACAGGAAGTGGATTTTCTTCCCATGCAGCATAGTGGCAGCTGCAGAATAGAAAAAAAGCTATTTAATAATCTAAAATGATGAAACAATTGGAACAAATAGCAATATTAAATTGAGAAATAATTTAAACCGAACATGACACCGATATCTCTAAAATTTGTCCTGTATTTAATTTGTTAAAAAACATGTACCGGATCCTTATGACATCATATCTGCTTAAATATGTTCCAATTAATAATATATTACTCAGTATCAGTCTTGGAATTAAATGTTTGTGACAGGTTGACCGACTATATACTTTATGAAGGAAACTATCTAAAACTAGTTTGTCCCCCAAAAGATTTGTAAAAAGAAGGGGAAAACACCTTTCCGACAGGTATTGGTTTTTTATGAATTATAATAGTTAGAAGCCATTGGTATTCTATCACTGGACCTACACCTTATTTCAGAAAAGATTCAGCATTTATTTGCCTTTCTGAATCAGTTTTCATATTAATAAATAAATATTTTTGGCAACTATCCTAATCAAAGTGCCGATGGCACTGGAAGAACAGGGATTGTTCCTGTAGTCAGAAAAATATTTTTTCCAGTCACAAAGCATATGAGGGCATATGTCACCCCAACGCCAAATGTATGTTCCAGTATCTAGTTAATACATTATTACCTCTACTGCCTATACTACTCGCAGTATTTAAACGTTGAGCCTTTATCACTGACTGGATGGTAACCTAGCTTACGTAAAATAATACAGTCGTTGTCTCGATATATTTACCAAGCTTCCTGCAATAAAGTGCTAAGTCATAATGCAACATTATAAACACTGTCTCGGCTAAAGGTTAGGCGATGAAGTCATCCCGCGGAATGCGCAATTGGACTTATTTTTAGCTCGCAATCATATCCAGTATATTTTAACGCTTACACTGACCAGGAAGCAAAGCTTTCTGTTCAATAGTTATAAAAGTATTCATTGAAACTAGAAGACAAATTTCACTGCCATGATTTGTGAGTTTATGAATAGCCCAAATTTCATTTTAAATGTACGAATTATAGGTTGCTGGACTAGTTAACAATAATAGTAAATAAACAGTCAGCGTAAATGTTGAATAAGTACTGTTTTAACTAAATATATGTTAATTTCCTCCAAACACGGACAACATACATACAAATTGCATAGTACAATGTTAAAAATAATGAACAGTTATGCACAATCAAGAAGTACTCACAAGAATTTGGCTTGTTCAGGTTACTTGAACAAACCGAATTCACACAATTCAATGCACAAGCTATATAATTTAAAGATTAAGCTGTATGTGTATTGTTTTACTTTGTGTCATTTTTTAATGTGTATGAATAAACGCTTGTGTAATACCTTTACCATAATTTACTTTATATGTTCTTCTTTATGCTGGAAAAAGTCCTTTATGTTCCTTTTCATGTTACAAGTATAGTGTATGTTTGTATCTGCAAATCTTCAGTCAATGAAGACAATAAAGTTATATGTAAATATATATCTATTAAGATATATATTTACATATAACTTTATTGTCTTCATTGACTGAGTCAGTGGGCAGAAAAACCGGCAATTTTTACAAAAATATTGATTTAAAAATTGTCCATAGGTTTAGAAATAATGCTTACTAGTATGAAGTAAAATGCAAAAGAAATTTGGGTTAATATCTTGCTTTTAAATGAAGATATCGTAGATTGACCAGTTTCAGTGACCCTAACATCTAATCCATTCCTACTGTTTAAACATATTGAAAATAAAATAATGCTAGTTCCTTACTTTAACTTTGCGTTGTTGTGCTTTTATCTAAACCAGAATACCTCCAGAATATTTGTAATGGTCACTGGAATTTACCATTTAATGATGTCTGTTGAATTACGTCACCAAAAATGAATGTTCCCTGTTTTAGTGACCTTTAGCATTATTCAAAATACAGTCTATTAATTAAAATTTAGAAACCAAAACTAATACCCAAATAAAGTTTAAAGTATTAACAATGAAATAAATTAATTTTAAGATATGTATTAATATTTCTTGGCTGTGCCTCAAGTGTTGATAAAGGTGGACCGTATTAAAAATGGCGTCCCTCTAGATTTTAGGGCAAAAATAAGATAAAGCATGGCCCTCTTATAACTTTTTTATTTTAGTTGCAAATTCATGATCTTGGTACTATATTAAAACTAACACTCTGTAGTTTTCAGAAATGTTTATGACAATGTTATGTTTTAATTGGCTCTATGTTTTTTTCTTGCCAAATTACGTCAATATTTCTTGGATGACCCTAAATGATACCAAGCACCCCATAAGGTGGTTACTAACTTTTTGGGACACTGTTTTCATTATAAAATGGGCAGAACTTGTTTAGATCATGCAACTATGATATAAAGATGCCAGAAAGTACATATCTACGAGAAAATTTAAATTCTTGCATTAGGGGTCATTTTAGGGTACTTTTATTAATCCCTCTAAAAAGTGATAAGAATTTTGTCAAAAATACCACATGATAATAAAAACAAAGGGTTACTTACATGTAGGTTTTAGAACCAAATGTTGTCTTTTTGATAACAACATGGACAGCTATAGGGTTACAGTTGAATATGCATTCAAAAAGAGTATGATACAATGAAAAACAGGTCACTGAAACACGGCAATCGACGATACAGCTATTTTCGAAGAGTCTATATTCAGAGTATTTTGTCTGACGTCGCAAACATCATTCAAACGTTATTTAACGTCACTTTAAAAAGTGTTTCTCCAGTACACCGTTTGATCATTTTTAGACAGAATCTGTTACAAAAAGCATCAAGTTTTAAAAGTATGCTTTAATTTTCAAAATACAATGAGGGACTTTAAAACGCTCCACTTTTTAAAACTTATTTTTTCTAAAACTAAATTGAGTTAACCAATGTTCCCTTGATAAATACGTCTCTTACACTAACGACTATCATGTTTGCTACAAGAATTGACGAAATTATAATAAATGATTATGCTGGTTACGCGTGAGCTTCTTTGGTCCTTTTTGCACGTGGCTCAGAAAGTTATGTGTGTGCTCCAATAAAAACCTGATTTATTTGTACCATACAGATCGGCATATATGAAAAACACAAAAAAGTTGCTAACAATTGTATCTGTTACGGTATCGCGCTTGTCCAAACACGAAGATCCAGAGGCTCTTGGTATATTCAAAGCCGGATGTAGAGTACCGGATATGGTGTGTCATAATAATGGCACAACGTGCACAACCTTTCGTCATTGTGAACGATTCCACGCCACAGAATGTGAAAACAATCGGTCTCAAGCAAGAAAGACCCGAATAATAACGCATCAGCAACATACTAGCATTGACCAAATACCCATACATTTCCACTTCCGGTACACCAACTAAAGTGCACAACGAACCATTAGTATCTGATTACAAGTTTTTGACCAATTTTAAAACTATGTTTGTACTTGAACGCAATGAAAATGTCCATCGAAGTTAGAAAACTTTAATAACATGTGTATTTGCGGCGTTCCATACTCATGCAAAAACTATGAAACGAATGGTGTGTTGTGTTTGTTTAAAACTTTCTTGTACAAACTAAGAGGTATATTGTCGCCGATAGACATAATTCGGACTGATTATCTCGGTACAAATCGGCATCCTTACGTAAGTCGTCGCCTCAGTAAAGAAGTGCTCTATCTCCATTTTTGACAAAAACGAGATTATCATATCACTGAAATCGTCTCGCCGAGCTCTACAATAATGTATTATCTAATAATAAATCCGCCCAACACAAAAGAAGATATCCAGTAATGTTTTGCTCTATCTCCATTAAATATATCGAAAATTGATTCTTATACTGTTCTAACTCCAGGATTTGATGCACTTTACCTCTAAACAATTTATCTAGCCAATCAAATTGAGTTTTTAAACATGTGACTCTTAGTGCTTCAGTAATGATTTGCTCTATCCCCTTAGCTATAAATAAACAACTGCTATATCTCCATAATTTAACTAAAGAAATGCTCTATCTCCATAACATTGAGTAAAGAACTGCTCCATCTCCACGACTTTGAGTAAATGACTGCTCTATCTCCACGACTTTGAGTAAATGACTGCTCTATCTCCACGACTTTGAGTAAGCAGTAGCAGGAGATAGAACAGTTCACCTCTAAGAAAAAATGAAATATTGTGACAAAAGTGCTTTATCTCCAAACACAAAACTCTAAATAAATGGAAATATACTACAATTTAAAACAAAATAACTCGATATATTCTAAATGTATTCTTAATTCCGATTATCCGCATATAAACTTGTCCCCCATACTAGTATGTGGAACGGTTACAGAAATATGACATACTGAAACTTTAAACTCGATTTTCTCAAAATAGTGAAAACGGTAGATAGAGCAACGTTCCACTCAAGCGACGAAGTCTGGTCATTTTTATCCCGGGTATTGAGCTTTTCTTCGATGAACGTAATGCGTTTGCAAGCCCACAACACAACACCTAAAACGTCAATTATACCTCTCAATCCCTCATTCGGAAATGGAGTAATATGTCGCAACACGGCACAACACATATTGTTCTCCCAATGTGGCTGAGGTGGAATGCTCACACCATTTCCGGTTGGAATTATCATTTTAATTTATTTTGTGAATTTCATTTTTGGAGTGTGCTTCTTTGGAACCAAATTATTTCGTTACTTATTATTGTTACGCCATAAACTTTTCAGATATGATTGAGAAAGCATAAATGTGTATTCTTGCCAATTTTCATGAAAATATACGAATGTTAACTAACTTTTTCAATCATTAAAAAATTGTTGCGTTTTTAAAGTCTCTCATTGTATGTAGCAAAATCTAAATTGTTTGCATTCATACGTAGACTATCACTGTTTTACTCTATCTGAGAACTCTTTCGAAATTAGTCACCGTAGCAAAGAAATATGTGATTTCAACATAATTCATCAGAAATGTTAAAACTTAGATATTGCACTACATGGGTAAATTCCTAAAACTAGAATCAATTAATGTGCCTTTTTAGTACTTTGGAGATTTTTAAAAACCTTGTAGAGTAATTACATAATGTCAAAATAGCAGGTTGGAGAACGGCTCCTATATATTATGTGTGTTCTATTTTTTCAAATACTAATTTTCAATCTGGTTCCCGTATAATGTAATAATATTTTATTTCGATGATGTGGTGTTCTGTAAGATATTTATTTTAACTTGTAGACACTTTTATTATTTCAGTCGGTGTCCCTCCTCGTGTTACAGCTGAAAGAAATGTACCAACTGTTAGCACTATTACAGGTATAACTTCACAGTGACTTCACGTTTGTTTATACCGTTCAACTATCAAAACAGGGATAGCAGCCTTCATTGTTGTGACATTGTGACCTAGTTGTTGACCATAAATGACCCGGTAGTGAGCATGACTAAGATTGAATAGAGAGAAATATTTTGATCAAGTTTCACCAAAAAGTTGTAAAGAATGTGCCTTCTAGAGTGTAAACAAAGTCTTTCTTTGATTTGCCCCAGAGACCTAGCTTTCTATTCCAAATGATTCAGCTGCTTAATAGAGATGAACATTATGACCAAGTATCATGAAGATGAAGTTCAACCGTGACTTCAATAGTGTTAGCAATTAGTTTCTTAGATTTGGCCTAGTGACGCATTGTACATTAAACGCGTGTCATTGATTAATAGAAGTTATAACAATTGCATTCCCGGAAGAGGAACGATTAAAGTCAAATTGTTGGAAATTAACTGGAGTTTGTCTTAATTTCTTTTACAATATGTTAATAAACGGGTATACCTAGTATCCTGTTTGGTACATTGTCAATAACTATATATTATTATTTTCAGTCAGTCTACCACCACCGGCCTTACCACAACCACGGCGTGATTCAACTATTCGAGGTAAATCATATGTATATTCAAATCAACGATATTCATTTCCCTTTATTTTGTTAATAAAGCCATATAGATGTATGAAAATAGTTGTTAAAGCCACAAGTTTGTGGTAATTTCACACAATAAACAGGAAATACATAGTATAATCATTAAATTTATCATATTATAGGACCGATTGACCTATCGGTATATATATATTGTATAGATGGCCATCTTACACACTTGATACATTTTCACCTAGAACAATAGTTAAATTACCTTTTGCAAGAAACTAAAAAAACAACATAACGAAAACAAACACGTTTCATACATATATATTTATAGATGAGTATACCTAATGTTCTGTTTGGTATAATGTCAATACATATACTCATTATCATTTTCAGTTCTTCGACCACCAGTGTTGCCGCATTCACGGTTTGGTTCAACTGCTTCAGGTAATTCATATGTATATTTCAATGTACAAATTTTTTACATCTATATTGTTGATAAAGTCAATTATACAAAAAAGTTAAGTCATAGATTTATTTCACACTTATTAGAGTTTATCATATAACAGAACCAATTGACCTATCATAATTAATAAGCATATATTGATTGTATCTTGCACACCTTATACATTTTCACCAAGAACAAAAAGCAAACTACCTATTGCAAGAAACTTATAAAAAACATACACGATAATAAACACTTGTCATATATTTATAGATCCGTATACATAATTTCTGTCTCGTATAATGTCAATACAATGTATCATTTTGATTTTCAGTCGGTCCAACGGAACCAGCCTTGCCACAACCACGGTTTGGGCCGCCCGTTCCAGGTAAATCATATGTATATTTCAATCAACAAAATGTATTTCTATTTTTTTTTAAATAAAGCCATTGATGTGAAGGTGATGCTTTTGAAAGGTATGTGTTCATTTCACACAGTAAAGAAAAGAATTTATCGAATAACAGAATCAATTGACCTATGAAAAATAAACCATGCCTTTGATTAATAGATGAGTATATCTAGTGTACATGTGTACTTTTCAAATATGGAAATCTAGTTCCCTTTTACAAAAACAATATTATTCAAATTCTTCATTAGAATTGAAAAATGGCTGTTCAGTTTTGTGATTAGGAATGGTATTTATAAAGCATCTTAGTGGAAAACTTTTTTCTCAAAAAAGATGAAAATGATTTATATTTGCATATTGCTTATTGTAGCTGTTTACATTATGTTTTAAACTCATACAAACAAGAATAATCTTGAATGGCATGTTAAGCTTAAACACTTTTAGGATTTTTTATGTCTTCAAGAAATGTCAAAGTTTTGTACCTAAGATGCTTCGTAAATACTTACCCTGGTAGCATAACGTTTTATGCCAAAATTGTCATTGGATCAGGTATTAGAACATGCCACCATGTACTATAGGATTATACCACCATTTGTTGAAGTTTTCTGATGTGTAAACACACGATCTGAAGGACACATTGAATAAAGCCCCAAAGTGACCTTTTGGTGCCGTTGACTCGTATTTTTCAGACGCCATGACAGGATTGGTGCATGTATTGACTAACGTCAAGTAATTACTATATACATGTTTTGCACATTTTGACATTAGTGAACGATAATTCTGGTATATTATGAGTGCCGTCTTTACTGTTTATTGTTTGGTTTCAGATCACAAGTAAAGGGAGACAACTTCTAAAGAAAAAATAAACCTGATGTATTTTCTCCGCTTATGGTGCTTCATTTAGATTGCCAACCAAGAAACATTTTAAAGCAACCAACACCTAATTTTATCAGTTTCATTTGTGCTATACTAGTATAGTGTTATACTATTTGTGTTATGGTATATTAACTATATTTGCTATATCATTATATTCCTGTCATGTCCAAATGATAATAAACGTATTGCATATCACAATGTTTAGTTAAACTTTTAATACAATATTGTCAGGCGGAGTTTATCCATCCGTATATCCCTTACTTCATGTATTGCAAATATATTTAATTCTATACTGGATAATACAAGTGTTAAAAAAGTTCGTAGACATTCTTATTTTATCTGTCATTTTATTTTCAATTAACATTTTCACATTTTTCTGACACATTAATGACTACAATGACCTCCTTTGTTTATTTTAATTTTATTCAAGTCGATATTGAGGTTTTCAATTTTATTTAGGTCGAGTGAGTTGCCATTGTCTATCTTCTTTGAGAATAAGGTATAAAAATTATCACAAATGTATTACCGGGTACGGGCAGGGGTACGCAACAGGCAACATCTTGCACAAAATCAGTCCAATTTTGGTACCGGAGGAGACGCATGTTTGTAATTATACCATGGCAACCTCTTCTGGCCAGGGTTGTTTTCGCGGTATTTCATAAGTATTAGTCCTTACTATAGTCAGATGTAACGATTTTACCAACAGAAATGATATTGAACTTCTTGAGGCCACATATGTCAATTGCTCCCCAAAACCTGCGTTTTGCACTCTTATTGGCGGCGATCACTTATTCAATGCAATTTTCGAAGATCCCCATACTAAATACATTTGTTTGTTTAGCTCATGGAAAAAATATTTAATACACTTACCTTAGAAGACAATTTTCATCCATTCATTTGCAAAAAGGTTCTTATATTTTCGAGCAAAAGCCAGTTTTTTAATTATACTATCTCTCAGTCGGATCCGGGTGGGTGGGGTATTTAAGAAAATACCATTTCTGTGTCTTTGTGCGAGTAACTTCATTTAATAACATGACTTAATTCGTTTCGAGCATTTGTCGGTGCTTTTACAACATTTCTGATATATTTGCATTGCTTATATTTAATAGTGTTACTTATCATATACCCCCTTGCTCAAAGCCCGTTAGGACGACCAGAGTGCGTACCACCCAAAGCGTTACCCCCTTTCCTATATTTAGCATTTCCCATAACAATCAAACTGCAAGAATCACCGAGAATGCTGGATATTTCTTATATTAATTAACCAACAACAGTATAAAACAACATTAAGCCCTTGTGAAGAAATTCATATTTTTTCAACACCACCACCTTTCGATAAAGCTGCGTGTTTAATTGATGTTAACAGAATCACCCAGGATGACGTCATGACGTCACGCACAGACACTCTAGCAGATAATAGCATTTAATTTATACAAATTGAACATAATGTATAGTTCTACATTCCTACCAAGTTTTAAAACTGTGTGTTTTTTAACACCCTGTAGATTACAATCCTTCTTAGACAAAACAATTGTATTCATAATGTACAAAAATACGATTTCAACCAAAAGCTAGAACAAGTGACCACATGTTTGTACTAAGAACCATTATACACTCATATAACAATGCTCCTACTTGAACCATACAATAGTCCCTGATTTTGATGCTACGCCCGCGACCACATAAGACGATCTCTCGTTTGCGTTCTTTTAACTTATCTACTAATGTATAAAAAATCTTAGAACAATAGATGATTTTTAGTGTTTATACCTGACAGAGAGGACCTGGAAAATCGGCGTGGGCGTAGAAAATTGCTGAAACATATATTTTACTTTAAGGAGTGTTCATGGTCATAACGATACGTACTGACTGCCTTAGCATTGTGCGTTTTGTGCACATGTTAGAATTCAATTACTCGTATAAAAATAAGACAGGGAAGGTAACACTCAACCCAACCAGCCGAGTACAGAAATCAGGAACACCACAACACATCTACACAAAAACGTTTAACAGATATGAATAATTGGCGACCAATATCACTATTAAATGTGGACTATAAAATAGCTTCAAAATCAATAGCAAATGCAATTACAATTCTACTTATATTAATATAATTTTTATTATTAATACGGACCAAACGGGATTCATTAAAGGGAGATATATTGGGGAAAACGTAAGAATATTGTATGATGTAATCAAACAAATAAATAAAGACAACGAAAAAGGTTTAATATTTTTCTCAGACTTCCATTATAAAGCTTTCGACAGTGTATATCATGATTATATTTTCAAATGTTTAGAATATTTTTCTTATATATATAACTTCGGCAATACGCTATTAAATTGGATTGAACTTTTCTATAGAGACGCCAAAAGTTGTATTACAGTAAATGGCAATCTATCAGACTTCTTTAAGATAGACAATGGAGTGAGTCAAGGCTGTCCTCTATCACCATATTTATTCATCATAGTTATTGAAGTATTATCACAAAATATAGACATGAATGAAATTATAAAAAGCCTCGAGATTAAAAATATTGAAATCTAACGAATTGTGTTTGCTGATGACGCAAGCCTTTTCTTAGATGGCTATGAAAAATCTTTAAAGTACATTTGAAAATTTTAATTAGATGTCTGGCCTAACACTGAATGTTTCTAAATGTACAGTGTTAAGAATAGGTTCGCTACGAAATATAAATGTAATGTACTGTAAATACAATACTGTAAAAATTTAAATGGACAGCAGTCGAAGCTTATTCTGAATTGTCTTTACAAACGATCCAAACAAAGTACTAGAATTAAATCTTGACCCAAAAATTTATGCGTTTCAACACATCCGCGTTTCAAGACACCCTTTACAAATGGAGGAGATGGAAGCTTTCACTTATAGGAAAATATAATGTGTTAAAATCCTTTGATAAATAAATTATGTGGGATAACGCGAACATAAAACATACAAATGGTAATATGTTTTTATATTAAACATGGTTGGAAAAATACATCATATTTGTAGATCTTATCTACGCCCAAATAAAGGACTTCCTAACGTTCGAATAAATGCAAAATAAATCTGTCATTGAAAATTGTGATTTTCTCAACTACTTATCACTGATAAAGTCATTAAACAAAACATTGGGAAAGCAATTAGCAGACGAAGAAACACTACCATCATTGGAATATAAATATCGTTTAAACCAGTTAAAACGTAGCATGAAACTCAAATGAAAACTAAAATATTAATGCAAAACTATTAAAAAGGTAGGAAGATGAATTTCAAGAAAAAAACAATCCAATGGAAAGTTATTTTAATAACACCACTAAATTGCATCATATATACCAGATTAAGAGAGTATCAATATAAATTGTTCATGAAAGGAACACCAATAATAGTTATCCTTAAAAATTCAAATTAGCAAGCTGCAGATTGTGTGACCTATGTTTAATGAACACAGAAGCGCAAAATCATCTTTTCTGGGAATGTCAAACAATCCATCGTTTTTGGCTTAACATACCAGGATACTTGAAAAGTAACAACATCTTCGTGAATATACTGAATTACAGAACTATAACGCTAGGTTTGGAAAACGAAAACAACAGTAGGTAAAAACTTAGCCAACTTTATTTTAATATTAGCAAAATACTTCATTAGCTATTGAAAATATAACACTTCCTCCATAGAGCCATTCAAAACTCATCTCACAAGACGCATATGCATTGAAAGAATCATCGCAGCAAAAAAAAGATAAACTAGAATTGTTTGAAATCAAATTGAACGGATTTAATGCAAAATACAAATCCACTTGCACAAAACAAAATGAATAAATGACTGAAAGGCTCATATACCCTCTTTCTTTTCTTCTCCGCACTCTTTGCTTTTGTTCTTTTGACTTCTTTAAAAGCAAATCAGTTCATATACTAATAACTACAATAATAATAAACTTTCAAGTTTTGAGTACATTGTGTTAAATAATGTTGTTGTGTGTGATAAACTGTTTTGATATGTCTGTATTTATCTGGGAAAAATGAATAAAAATATATGTATATACAACACAACTACACTGAGAAATGCCCACACATTAACCAAAGAAACAATTAAAAGTCCAAGTCCCTGCCGAAAAAATGCAGGATGATCCAATTTCACAAAGAAATTCAATGTTGATATTTTGTTGAGTTAGTTTTGAAGATAGAGGGAACACTATAATGACGAATAAACGCCGCACAATTGATGAATTTCAGTGTTTATAACTGACACAGAGGACGTAGAAATTCTTGTGTAACGCTAGTTCTAAAATAGTGGTACATGTAATTGACAAGTTGGTAACTTATCTTTTACTGGAAGGAGTGGTGACGGTCATAAAGACACGTACTGAATGCCTTAGCATTGCTTGTTTGTATACATGTGAGTAATCAACGCTCATACATATTTCTACATCAAGAAACGGATGCAATAGTTTCAGTA